>JAKZAO010000009.1:29336538-29936538 GCA_023053555.1 Branchinecta lindahli | reverse complement strand
AATAAATGTTTTTCGTAGCTGAGACAATTTGTATCATAGCTTTGAAACTTCGGGCTCTTGTCATGCCTCTTTTCTCTTGACGGGGACGATGATGGAAAAGGACAGTTCTTTCTAGTAGGTTCATGCTAGAGATTATGGGACGTGAACTGAATAGGTAAAAAGGAAATAGAGTTGAAATTTGTTAGCTCGCCTCCAGTTTCTTGTTCTTCTTTATTATGGTCTAGAACATTCTCATAGTGACTCTTTACAAACTTTTAACCTCTTTTCATCTCAATTTTTTTCTTTACAGATCTTCCCCGATTCCAATAGGCTAAGGAATCGAAAATACCAATGCAACGCTAGTACAGTGACACATATTTGTAATAAAACCAGTTTAATTTAACTAAAGTTACAAAACCTTCCACAGCTTCTGTTCTTCCTCTTGACGTAGTTTGCCTCCTGTCTCCTGTTAAAGACAGTTAAATCTATTGGTCATGAAGTAACACGAAAACGCGATTCCAAACCTATAATTATTTTCTTAGTATAATCTCCTGCTCTGTTTAGTCCACGATTTCAAGTGGTTAGCGGTTATCGTTTCACCAAAAAGTGCTTAGAATCTATTTACCCGTCACTTAAATAGGCTTGTATAATAGACCGGATGAAAATACGTTACTTCGTTGCTTCGCTGTTTCTCGAATAATCGATTTTCGCATAGTGTACTTTTCTCTTACGGATAAGTAGTACCTTTATGCGCCACCAGCTGATCACTTGCCGCTAAAAATGAGATGGAAATTTTTGGTTGTTGGGACCGCCATAGATTTTCTGAACGTCACTGATAATCATTCAGCCAAAGCTGACTGCGAATCATATTTGAGTATGCAAAACGGATACGTCAGCTTCATATTATTAGAGCTTTATATTTCGGACCTTCTTGGCATGGGTCCTTAAGGCTCTAGTCGCTCATGTAGCTGACGTATCCGTTTTGCATCGTGAAATATAGAAGTCCCTACTAGAGCACACATTGAAAAGAAACAAACATTAACAAATACATATAATCTAGTGAATTCAATTAAATGATGTAAAAAACAGTTTTCTATTCAGTTAAACTTGAGGCTTAAATATTCCCCAGTTTAAAAAATTTTAACTGAAAGAAGGAGGACGTTCATTGAGTTTTGTTTATGCAGGGGTATCTGCAACCCTTAATGACGTCCTGGTAGCATCAAATAAGTGTGAAGACTGGTCTATCTAACTTGTTCAAGAAACTTACCACGAGATTGTTCTCTCTGCCACTTGTACTCCAAGTCTATACGCAATTGCATGGAATTTCAGTCTAATTACTGTTAGACTGATTACTAAATTACTAAACAATTTACTAGAACTTAATGTATATGTAACTAGAACTTGTTTTTAATATTTGTTTTGCTAAATTATAAATATTCCTTGAGCCCAAGCTGACTTAAAACATATATTCATATAATATATAAAAACTGACGCTACATTTTAAGTAGTTATCAAAATGAAAAGCTTGATGTGTTCACGTAATGACGTTCTTTATCCCATCACAGATTGTTCGTTCCCAAAGAAAAAGTTCCATGCAATTAATTATAAATCGTTTCTGTTCCATCGTCGATCAGTCGAAGAGGTGATGCCTTTTAGTACATCGACCTGAAAACTGTGAATCGTCAGTCTATGCCTGCCATAGCCACTACGAGTGTTATATTGTTTAGTATGAGGTCAGATTCGATAATTCCATTTCTTGTAGATCAGAGGTTCTCTTGGTTCTATACAACTAATACATTGCTTATCACTGCAGGGAATATACATATATCGCGAGTCTTGACCTCGCTATCTATTCTTCTAGGTTCAATTGTCTATGATAACGTTGACTAACCATTGCTGGTGACAAGAGCCCTCATGCTCTAGTCAATTTTCTTTCACTTGCGGTGGTGCTGGTCCTCATGATGTCCTTTTTCTTGCAGCTTCTACTCTCGGTGGGTCACTTAACCTACTTGTTCAACCTAGCGTATTTGCCTTAAGACGAAAACAGTGAGTCTCCATTGCTGGTGGTCGCTTGTGTTCCACAATAAAATTTGCCCAGCCAATGTAAAGTACCAAATTTAATGTAATTTTTAGATTATATTTTTACTTCCCTGCTAAATTTTGGTTCCATGTTTACAGACATCACATCATTCAAACTAGCAACAGACAGTCCACACACAACTCGTACAGCCAGCTTTATTAACCTGCCATTCGCCTATTTTCCCATTTTGTTTCAGAATTTTTTTTTTATAAACTTGGTACTTTTTATCCTCATGAGCTAGAATTTTCTTGTTAACGCGAGTCAACAATTCTTAATGTTCTCACAGATGGATTTCACTTTTTCGTTTCAAGGTTACTTAACATAGCAACTACGCTATAACGACAATAAAGATAAGCAATAAGCAAGATAAGCAATAATCAAGAGAAGCAATAAGCCATTAAAATACACTTTTCAACAACATATCTCTTCACATTTCTGCTTTCTCAGGATTAAACTCCACTGGAATTATTGTTTCATAACGCCAGACCCCACTGGAATTACCAATCATGGAATTGTTGTTTAGTAAGTCCAGACCCCACTGGAATTACCAATCAAAATTCGAATTGTTCAATGACTCCAGATGCAGCCCCTCCTGTTTATTTTTAGATTTGACTGTGCAAAACGAATACGTCAGCTGAATTTTATTAGCTTTTAAATTTGTGATATTCAACAGTAGTACTTGTAATTATGAAATACTTTCTCAGGATTAAACTCCACTGGAATTATTGTTTCATAACGCCAGACCCCACTGGAATTACCAATCATGGAATTGTTGTTTAGTAAGTCCAGACCCCACTGGAATTACCAATCAAAATTCGAATTGTTCAATGACTCCAGATGCAGCCCCTCCTGTTTATTTTTAGATTTGACTGTGCATAACGAATATGTCAGCTGAGATGTATTATTTTTAAGTTTTTAATATTCAACGGTAGTACATGTACTTCATGCAGGAACCTAGCTAATCTAAACGATATCACGATAACCTATCATGTGTCCTCTGTTTTATTTTCATCATTCCTCAAATGTTGGTTTATTTAGTATTGCCATGGAGCTTTTTCTAAATTCAACTTTTAACGCGATCCTACGGTCACAGAAGTTTTGTTGCTTATTTGTCCTTGGTTATAAGCTGAATGGCGGTGAAAAGGCTCCATGGCGGTATTACTGTTATAATTGTTTCACTTACATATGCTCTAGAGCAGCAGTTCTGGTACTCCGTTCTTGTACTGTATCTGTATCGGCAGAAGCAATTGAAAACCATAATGGCATCTCACAGTTGTATGTTACATGTCTGTCATTTGAACTGCTTCCTGAAACAGAATTTTTCTTTAAATAATAATTTTTAACAGGTATGTAATGTAACAGGTATGAATCTCTGGAAGAGCAAGAAACATCACCCAAACGATGACTCAAATCTTGAACCAATAAACAGTGTTGGCTGGGAGTGCTGCAGTGATGCTATTAAAGTTGGCTTCCAACAGAACTAAATACACTTGGAATTCTGCGTAGCTCCTACCCACTACTTGTTTGTATCGGGCAAGGGGTAAGGATATATTCGACTCTGCATGGTCGTATTACAAAGAGGGAGAATAAGGTTCTGGTACTTATTTGTTGATGTAGGTCTACTTCACTCTTTTCCCCCGGGCATATCAGAGGAAAATGTGCAGGTTGCATGCTGACCCGCTTCTCGCATGTTTGGCTTTTACTTGGGAACTTTCTTCTCCCAGGCTCTACTGTGCTATAGCTGTTTGTAGAGGTGACAAATTATGATATTCAACATAGCTTCTACCCTCCACTTGCACAGGGAGCTAGTCAACTCCGAATGGTCATATTACAGAGATAGGGAGACGGAGGTTCTGGTACTTATTTGTTCTTGGTTATAAGATGAAATATCATTTGCTCCATGGTGGATTTACTGCTATAAAAGTTTAACTTACATATGCTCCAGAGCAGCATTCCTGGTCTTCCATTCATGTACTGTATCGGTACTGGCAGAATACACCGAAAATCAAAATGGTATCTCAGAGTTGCATGGTACATGTCGGTCAAATAAATTCCTTCCTGAAACAGAATATGTACTTTAAAAAAATATTCCTTGGAACAGGTATGTAATAAGATTAAAATATGTACACAGGTTGATATCACAATTGTGGGGGGAGTGGAGGGAAGAGGAGTCCAGAACATCGGGAATAATCAAGACTTTTCTTAACCACCGTGGATTTTCAGAAAAGAAATTGGTGAATTTATTTCACTGAAGTGTCAACCCAAGCTTACTGTAGATCTGTGAGAATGAGATTGTGCCCCAGGCACTGTTAAACAATTTTTGAAACAATTTTTATCCACGAGGTGCGTTAGTGCTCCCACTGTTCGCAGAATTTGCTTCTTCGACAGAGCAAGCCAGATTGCGACAGGGTCCTTACCAATTTACACAAAGCTGACACCAGAATTTAATTTTTTTTACGCCCAAGTCAAATGTTCCATCAGAAAAGTAAGATGAGAACCTGAGAACAACGCAAAATATTATTACAACAACAAAATTTAAAATATTATTAGCCTACAACAACAAAATATTATTACAAAGTTTCTCTTTAAGTTACAGGATCACTTGGTATTTCCATCATGTTTTCAATCTAGTAATAACATTGTCAAACGTTGACTGTTCTTGTGATACTTCATAGTTGTCCAAAAATGATAGAAATATCTTGAAAGAAAGATCTACTTTTCTTCTTTTTTCCCAATATTTTTCCTTCTGACCTGTCTTAATAGTATTCCCAGATTAGTAAAAGTACAATAACAACTCGAATACTTCAGCTGAGATATATTTCCGTCATGGCAGATCTTCTTTCTGAAAATTCTGATTTCTTGTTCAAAACACTCTTATCCCATTGGCTACTTCAAAAGTCTTGAACCTGATTGGCTGGTTTTCATCTGGGGTCAGCCATTTTTTATACCTCAACAGCAACATTTTCTTCATCATGTGTTTTCAAGTCATCAAGTTACGCACGGCACATGTACGGAATTAAAAACTGACGCAAATAGTGGGCGATCCTGTATATCTGCATAGCCTAGCTAAACTTCAACCAAGTTTGTTGTTGGGGGAGCTAAAACTCAGCCATTTAACCAAACACAATATATTTGGTAAAGCAGATGTCATCTTGTGTTCGCCTTTTTAAACAGTAGGAGTAACAGCCTATAATAATAGACAGCAAATTTTAGATAAGTGGAAATCAGTAGTGACAGGACACAGGTCATGGATTTCACTTCTTCGACAAATCGAGCCAGACTACAACTGATACTGATTGCTTACTGTTATTTGCATAATAATGAGGCAAAAAGTTAAGGCAGATAATTATGAAGATGATTAAGAAGACTTCTTGTTTTATTAGTTGGCACCAGAATGTCACTAATTGTAATCAACAACCTGACTGTTTGTTGGATTTTACAGTGGGCGTATGCTTGTGTGAATGTTTGTTGACATTTAACTTTGCCATTTTCATGCAATTGCTGAGGTGTTGATGCGTCTACAGCGTCCTGCAGTCTGTTCTTTCACGGGAGTAAAAAAAGTTCGACAAAGACACCACCTTTCGGTCGTTACAAGTCCTTAATGAGTAGTCATTTCACTTAGGTTCCTGTTGTAGCATTGTACAAGCAATCACTTACCTACTAGTCTCAATGTTCACAAGCATTAATTATCCTCCAATTCCATATTTCTTGACAGTGTTCTCAATAACTGTATCAACGATTATCAGCGATAATAATTACTCTTTATTTGAAGAGAAAAGATAAACGCTTCTTTCTTAATCTATTCTTCGGCGGCCGAACGGCCGTTGTTGCCAGTTTTCTTTTACATTTGGCAGAAATCGTACATATGACATTCTGGCGCTGTTCCCGGCGCCAAGGAAAATGGGTTCTTATTACCAATTAACTATCGAGAGAACTCCAGGATATATCATCTTTAGGCTCATAATTATATATATTTGCTTGGTTTTCACTTTTCTTATAGTCTTACCAGAGTCTTACCGATCGCAAAATTCTAAATCTTTCTGAATGAAATCAAACATCTGACGAATCGAACAATGCTGCGACTGTTGGCAACACTGCAGACAAAATTCTAGCTTCCAGCAGGATTCCTGAACTACTGTTTATAACTTATTTGTTAGCTGTGCCAATTTGGTATCTAAATGTCTCTCTTTGCTCGATTTTCAAGCAAGATGTCACAGCAAAAGGATTTGTTTTCTCTCAGGCAGACAGGAGACAATAGAGGAAACTAGTAAAGCCAAAGGCCAAGAAGAGGTATGCTTATTTCAACAATTCAACCAGTGTTCGGCAGTATTTGATCCAATAATTGACATATTGAAGAATATCTATATTTACATGTTGACTTTACAAATATAGATAGGCCTGTTTTTTATATTTGCATTAGGGGTAGTTCCCCCCTCGAAGAAAGAAAAATCTAAATGGGCGCTCATGAGCGCCCAACCACTATAATTGAGCAAAACTGGCCAAAAACCAAACCAAAAATTGAGCTTAAGTCAGCGCCGGACCACACAAATTCAGCTAAGCTGGACATTCGACAGGAAATCTAAATGGGGGCTGGTAGTATGCCCAGAAAAGGCAGCAACAGTAGGACACCAGACTTTTTGGCGATTTCTCCTGTTCAGGGGAATCTCCTGCTGAGGTGAAAACAGATTCCCTTGTGTAGGGGATTTTGATCTTGACGGAAATGAGAACTGCTAGAAAAAAAATCTTTGGTTATTTCAGTTCTAGAGGCACTAGGAAACCACATCCCTTAGCACCCCCTCCTCACCCTCCACCCAATCTCTAGAAATCCAATAAAATTGGCCAGAAAACAGAAAAGCTGAATTTTTTGGGTTTAGCTGGCATCCCAGAGAGTTTCTTGATGCCAGTGTGCATGACTGCCTTTATAGTGAAACTTCAGAAGGCTATTCCTTACCTTTTCACTTCTTCCTTCCTTTCTTGGAATTTGGTATTTTCTTGGTATTTCCTCCACACTAGGGGAAAGCACTTGGACAAGTGGAAAGTACGAGAAGAAAGGAAGGAAAAAGTGAAAAGGTAAGGAATAGCCTTCTGAAGTTTCACTATAAAGGCAGTCATGCACACTGGCATCAAGAAACTCTCTGGGATGCCAGGTTAACCCAAAAAATGCAATTTTACTATTTTCTGGCCTATTTTATAGGATATCTAGAGATAGGGTGGAGGGTGAGGAGGGGGTGCTAAGGGATATGGTTTCCTAGTGTCCCTAGAACTGAAATAACAAAAAAAAAAATTATATCAGTTCTCATTTCCATCAAGCTTCAAATCC
Source organism: Branchinecta lindahli (assembly GCA_023053555.1). Taxonomy (NCBI): domain Eukaryota; kingdom Metazoa; phylum Arthropoda; class Branchiopoda; order Anostraca; family Branchinectidae; genus Branchinecta; species Branchinecta lindahli. The sequence continues at coordinate 29,929,159 of JAKZAO010000009.1, read as the reverse complement.
CCTACCCAGGGGAATCTGTTTTCACCTCAGTAGGAGAATCCCCTGAGCAGGAGAATTCTCCAAATAGTCTGGTGCCCAACTGAGCAAGGCTAGTTCAAGGTTACCAAGAAATTGAGTTGACATACAGCTTGGACCCCGGCGGCAGCCCGGCGGTTCTGGGTTCTCAAGCCTTTGATATTCAAGGAATTGCATTCTCAGTCGCAGGTTTCTAGCTTGCCAGATTGACATACAGATGCAGCGGGCCAATCTAGTCGTTCAGATTATATTTTTGTTTTTCAATTATGTTTTGTCAGGTTGAGAAGTATGATTGTTAGATTTGAGCTTCCAAGATCGGCAAAAGACAGTTTTCAAATCATGAATTTCACCCTGCAGGGAGCAGTTTTAACCCAAGTCTTAACAGAATCTTTAGTGTACCAACATCACTCCATTCAGTTCAAAATCAGATTTATTTTGTTTATGGCATACATTTTTCAAGAATTTTTTAGTTTCAATCAAAGATTCTTCAGAACAAGTCTTTCTCAAGTTTTTCTCTCGATTAAAGTAAGACTTAGTGCTGGCCCCCTTTAGGCTTTTTGGGTTGGAATTTCGGGACTTGAGTCACATTAAAAGCTAGATTTTGCTGGGGGGAAGTAGTGTTTTACCCGAAAAAAGTCATCGCCTACTTAAAAAATTTCGCCTGTGGTGGTCATTTTTATTCAGTCTGATATATAATCATCAGAAACTGCTGTGGGTTAGGCGATGTGGAAGCGAATTCCTTCATTTTAGGAATGCTATTTTGTATATAATTGAATACGAGCAGGAACAAACAACTATATTATTGCTTTAAATGATACTCTTAAATTTCAGGCCCCGGGCTTGTGAGAATTCCATGAAGAAAAAAGAGAAAAAGAGGAATAGCATTAATAAACAAACTAAGAGAACAACTACAGGTAAGAAATGAAAGTACTTTATGCCAGAAAGCGTAGTCTGAAACCAGGGGCGGATCCAGCGCTCGACTCTAGGGGGGGCGATTGGTTTGAGAAAATTGTTGTCTCGACCCTTTTTTTTGGGCCGGCAGGCCGAAAAAAAAATTGACGTTTTTACAACTTCCCCCATCATTTTGCGAGTACAAATTCTCTGTTCTGTACCACCAATTCCACATTTTAAAGACAAAGCAGTTCCACGTATCTGCAAATTCATCTGCGCTTGCTCTAAAACAGCATTAAAAACGAGACTTTTTAGTCCGCCTAGGGGGGCGATCGCCCCCCTCGCCCCCCCCTGGATCCGCCCCTGTCTGAAACTGAGTCTGTCCATCCGTTTGCTAGCACTGTAACTTTCGACATGATTTGGCGACTTTGGGGGGAGTTGGAGTTGTAACTGGAATATTGTGACAAGCTTGGGAGTGGAGGGATCCGGATGAAACTTGGAGGGAAGAACAGGCACAAGGCCTAGATATATTGTTGACAGAACCGGACCGGATCAGGGCTCTGTGGGGGAGTGGACGGCGGGATCCGACCATCCTGGGGGGAAGGGGATTGGTGGGGGGGGGGGGGAAATCCGGAAATTTTGAGGCGTGCAAGTTTCCGTTGCAAGTTCCGAGTTATCGTGCTTACAGGCGGACGGACGGACAGATGGACATGTTTTGCGATGTCATAGGTATCCTTCCACTTACTTTTTTCGGATCCCAAAAAAGAACGAAACAGTGTCAAACCCGAAACATTTTCTGATGTACGAAGACAATTTTCCATTCTTCACATCAAAAAGTCTTTCCTCACTGACGAACAGTTCACAATTACTGAATTTAACGACATGATTTTTTATCCATTCCGGATGTAAACACATTAAAAAATGAGTTCCCATTTTACCGAAGAGACTTTTCCCGGTCACCGTATCGAAAAATGAAAAACAACAGATATCAGGATCTCGATCCGATCATCGGCTTGACCTAAGGGCTTGACCTAATGACAAGGCTTTTGTCTCCGCACCGACAAAAAATTCGATTTCCATGCTTATTTCCTGATTACTTGATTAGCTTCTGCAGAGATGGGCGAATCCGATCACGAAAGGATTCGAATCCGAATCCAGGGCTAGGTAGGACTCCGAATCCACCGTTTAATGCTGAGGATTCGAATCCGACCTTAACAAGTTTTTTATATTGAATTGAAAAGTTGTTATGCTATGGAGTTCCTCTCGGCAAACAGGAATGAATCTGGGAGGTCGTTAAGCACAATACCTCAAGTCCAGTGTGTAAAAATTGGTAAAAGATTAGAAAATGGAGCGGATTCGTAGGATTCAGGGTTTGGAGTCCGAATCCGAATCCAGCCTGACAAGCAGAAGATTCGAATCCGAATCCGGATTCGGATTTGCCCATCTCTGAGCTTCTGCCGGTAGGCCTATTAGAAACGGTATGAAGTAAGTGTTTTATAGCTCTTGCCGACACTGAAAACAGAACCCGCGCACCGTCAAACGCTGCCGATTTCCAAACAAGAAGTTGGCTGATTTACCTAAAGAGCTCTTGTCAGTACTGAAAATGTAATCCGCGCACCGATAAACACTGCCGATTTCCCGACAACGAGTTTCATGATTTACCGACAGAGCTTTCGTCGATAACAAAGACAAAATGAAGATCTTTGTCAGAGCTCTTGAAAATCGAATCCGCGCACCGTCTCCACACCCACTAACACTGCCGATTTCCCAAGACGAAGTTTCCTGATTTACCGACAGAGCTTTTGTCGGTATCAGAAACGAAATGAGGAAGCTTGCCGTACCGACAAACGCTGCCGATTTCCCACAAGAAGTTTCCTGTTTTACCGACAGAGCTTTCGTCGGTATCAGAAACGGAATTATAAAGCGTGCCGTACCGACAAACGCTGCCCATTTCCAAACAAGAATTTTCCTGTTTTTCCTGTATCAGAAACGGAATTATAAAAGCGTTTGTCGGTGCTTCGCGCAGACAAAAACTACCGATTTACCGATAGGATTTTTCGTGGGGGCAGCTACCCCCCACACCCCCCTAGTTTCGCCACTGTTTTTGCCTCAGGGTTTTATATTTCAAATTAATCCCTTATGGTATTCATCTTAACCGCAAAGTATAAGTATACTTTTGACCAAACGGTATATTTTCATGATCTCTAAGGGCACATGGTCATTTGTGCCTCAAGGGTTTTGCTTACAACGAAATTCCTAGCCCCTATAAAGTACTCATCAACTATTCATTCTCATGATCACCTAGGGCCCATGATCGTTCTTGCCTCGGGGGTTTCGCTTGCAAAGGACTAAAATAAACCAACGAATTGACCTATTTCCACTTTCATCCTTTGACCTAGCTTCTAGCTCTAGCTATCCTTAGTATAGGCCCAAGTAAAAGATTGTTCGGAAGTCGATTGAAAATTCGGCAGAGGTAAATATGGTCACTGAGTCCGTATCTGAACTTAATTTTTTCATCCGAAACACGGAATTCTCCTGGAATTCGGAAAAACATGATGATTGATTTTGTAGAAGTTAAAAAAAATCAAAGTCGATTAGAGCTTGGAAATATGACTATAGACTTGTGATGATTTCAAATCTGTTCCTCTAGTGATGTCAACGTTTAGTCGTAGTCCGACAAATGACACGAACATCCTTGTTTTACATTTTTAGTGGTTGGTTAGGTAGTCTATAAATTACATGCATACGGGTCTGGCGAAGGCCGGAAATCCACAAGACCCGATATTCTGGATCAAGAAGTTCAATAAATATTCTATTTTTGGGGTTCTATCGAAGCCTTTGGTCTTGTGAAAATAAGACACTACCTAATTTACCGTTTCTTGGTCCCAGTCGCATCCGTCGATAAGTAGAAGGGGTGGGGTTGCGATGACTCATTTGTATGGTTAATTATTACCTCTGCATTTCAGTGCCTTGGAGATTACATTGACATGAAAAGGGCAAAAGCGAGGAAAAATTGAAGAAAACGAATCAGACGAGATTCCGAAGAAAGCTGGAGAAAGGAAGAAGATTTGGAGAAGGGGATGAGGGATTTATGTAAGAGTAAACATTTATAAGTGAAATAAAAATTCAACTATTTTCTTGTGTGGTAGAGCAGAAGGGCTGCAAGGGCTGACACCCGAAATTGCTGCTGACTAGTTGTGAGGATTCACACTTTAAGCAGGAAAAGGTGTACTTGAAGTATCTTCTTGACCGACCCCTAGCATGCTTTTAGTCTCCTACCGACAGGAACCTAAAAGCAGGAAAAGGTGTACTTGAAAAATCTTATTGGCTGTCCCCTCGCATGCTTTTTGTCTCCTACCGACAGGAACCTAAAAGCAGGAAAAGGTGTACTTGAAGTATCCTATTGGCCAACCCCTCGCATGCTTTTAGTCTCCTACCAACCGGATACTAAAAGCAGGAAAAGGTGTACTTGAAGTATCCTATTGGCCAACCCCTCGCATGCTTTTAGTCTCCTACCGACCGGATACTAAAAGCAGGAAAAGGTGTACTTGAAGTATCCTATTGGAGGTGTACTTGAAACATCTAAGTGGCTGACCGTTCGCATGCCTTTAGTCGCCTATACCGACAGGATACTAAAAGCAGGAAAAGGTGTACTTGAAATATATAAATGGCCAGCCCCTCGCATGCTTTTAGTCGCCTACCGACCGAATACTAAAAGCAGGAAAAGGTGTACTTGAACCATCTAAGTGGCCGACCCCTCGCATGCTTTTAGTCGCCTACCGACCGAATACTAAAAGCAGGAAAAGGTGTACTTGAAACATCTTCTTGGCCGACCCCTCACATGCTTTTAGTCGCCTACCGATAGGATACTAAAAGCAGGAAAAGGTGTACTTGAAATACCTTATTGGCTGTCCCCTCGCATGCTTTTTGTCACCTACCGACAGGGTACTAAAAGCAGGAAAAGGTGTACTTGAAGTATCCTATTGACCAACCCCTTGCATGCTTTTAGTCTCCTACCGACCGGATACTAAAAGCAGGAAAAGGTGTACTTGAAGTATCTTCTTGACGCGACCCCTCGCATGCTTTTAGTCTCCAACCGACCGGATACTAAAAGCAGGAAAAGGTGTACTTGAAACATCTTCTTGGCCGACCCCTCACATGCTTTTAGTCGCCTACCGATAGGATACTAAAAGCAGGAAAAGGTGTACTTGAAATACCTTATTGGCTGTCCCCTCGCATGCTTTTTGTCTCCTACCGACAGGGTACTAAAAGCAGGAAAAGGTGTACTTGAAGTATCCTATTGACCAACCCCTTGCATGCTTTTAGTCTCCTACCGACCGGATACTAAAAGCAGGAAAAGGTGTACTTGAAGTATCTTCTTGACGCGACCCCTCGCATGCTTTTAGTCTCCAACCGACCGGATACTAAAAGCAGGAAAAGGTGTACTTGAAGTATCTTCTTGACCGACCCCTCGCATGCTTTTAGTCTCCTACCGACAGGAACCTAAAAGCAGGAAAAGGTGTACTTGAAGTATCATATTGGCCAACCCCTCGCATGCTTTTAGTCTCCTACCGACCGGATACTAAAATCAGGAAAAGGTGTACTTGAAGTATCCTATTGGCCAACCCCTCGCATGCTTTTAGTCTCCTACCGACCGGATACTAAAAGCAGGAAAAGGTGTACTTGAAGTATCCTATTGGAGGTGTACTTGAAACATCTAAGTGGCTGACCGTTCGCATGCCTTTAGTCGCCTACCGACAGGATACTAAAAGCAGGAAAAGGTGTACTTGAAATATATAAACGGCCAGCCCCTCGCATGCTTTTAGTCGCCTACCGACCGAATACTAAAAGCAGGAAAAGGTGTACTTGAAACATCTAAGTGGCCGACCCCTCGCATGCTTTTAGTCGCCTACCGACCGAATACTAAAAGCAGGAAAAGGTGTACTTGAACATCTTCTTGGCCGACCCCTCGCATGCTTTTAGTCGCCTACCGACAGGATACTAAAAGCAGGAAAAGGTGTACTCGAAATACCTTATTGGCCGACCCCTCGCATACTTTTGGTCGCCTACCGACAGGATACTAAAAGCAGGAAAAGGTGTACTTGAAAAATCTTATTGGCCAACCCCTCGCATGCTTTTAGTCGCCAACCGACAGGATTGGCCAACCCCTCGCATGCTTTTAGTCGCCTACCGACAGGATACTAAAAGCAGGAAAAGGTGTACTTCAGACATCGTATTGACCGACCCCTCGCTGGACTTGCGTGATTTTAGTGGCCCACCGACAGGATACTACAAGCAGGAAAGGTGTACTTGAAGTGTCCTATTGGCCAACCCCTCGCATGCTTTTAGTCTCCTACCGACCGGATACTAAAAGCAGGAAAAGGTGTACTTGAAGTATCCTATTGGCCAACCCCTCACATGCTTTTAGTCTCCTACCGACAGGATACTAAAAGCAGGAAAAGGTGAACTTTAGACATCGTATTGGCCGACCCCTCGCTGGACTTGCGTGATTTTAGTGGCCCAACGACAGGATACTAAAAGGAGGAAAAGGTGTACTTATACAAAATGTAAGTTGTTGACCCATCACGAGACACTAAACAGAGGAAAGGCACGGAGCAGCTTGGAACTTTTTCGAATCCTCGATTTCTGGTAAATTCTTTCCCCGTTTTGTTGTTGCCTTTCCTGGTTTTAGTATCTTGCCTGCTTTTCTCGTTCACCATGGCTTGCCTTTCCTGGTTTTCTCTTTCCTTTCCTTTCCTCGTTTTAGTCGATCCCATCTTTTCGGACAGAAGCCGCAAATTCGTCCGGAAAATTCTTTTCAGACTTTCTCGCTTTACTTAAAGCCGATTTACGCACTAATCACTCCTTAATCAGGAGTTTTGAAATATTATCCGACTGAAGCCGGAAAATCAGCCGGAAAATTCTGTTACTGAATCAAATTTTGGCGTTGTGACCACAAACCACATCAGCAAACCTTAGGCCTATAAATTACCTTAGTTACATTATACTCCTCCATTTTGCACCGCTTGTTCTATCCAGACCACCTTAATACCTGCAAGGCCATTTTCCACTGAACTGGATTGGGACTATCCTGAGCCGGGGACTTGGAACGCCTGTGATTGCTATGTTCCATGCGTACCTGAAACCTTCCAGCCGATGGGGAGAACGATCATTCCCGGTTAATGAAGATAGCAAAACAGGACATGGCAAAGGGCGAACGCTTACAATCAAGGCTTCATTGGAAGAGATCGATCACCTGGCTTATTGTTGCAGAACAACCGTAAATTCTCTAGGTGCGCTAGGTCGGGAGCTTGGAGTCCACCAGCAGAAGTCCGCGCCCTTCAACCTTGGTGTAGTGTGCCAACTGTTGGAATAGGACAGACTCTGATCACAGATTTCACGGCGCTTAGCCGGGATTTATTCAAGCGACAGCAGATATCAATGAATGAATGAAGATATTCCGCACTACTCAATACTGGGGGTATTAAAGTTTAACTGAAAAGGCAGCTTATTTTTACATCTGGTATTTGAATACACTGACATGGTATTACGAATCCTGGGACCCCGGAACTCCGGACCCACCGCCATTGGACCGAGTGGCTAAACGAAAACTGGACCCTCACACACGAAACTGGAACGAGCGGCTCGGGGGATAAAATAATGACGTATCATAAGAATCCTGGAACCTCACTATATTCGTATTAACGCGCTCCATACGTCATTATTTTATCCCCCGAGCCGCTCGTTCCAGTTTTCGTGTGTGAGGGTCCAGTTTTCGTTTAGCCACTCGGTCCAGTGGCTAAAAGTCCGGAGTTCCGGGGTTCCAGGATTCGTAACCCCCAAATATTTTTACTCATACAAGGGATTTTGTATTTTTTCACCCGGGGCTCTAGTAATAACGTTCAGAGTGTGTACGCTATTTGCATGACAACCGAAAATTCACGCAGACGCGGAGATTTTAGTTTCAAAAATCCATGGTTAGAGATGCTAAGCTCGGAAAAGCTATGTCTCTAGAAAGTAGAGGATGATGAGTCAGCTGATTTTTCGGCAATTGCTTACTTTTATACCTTGATTAATTAATTACCTTAGTTCGCACTTCGGAGCGAATAAGGTCCATGATGGATCTGTTTTGCTCCGCTTCTGGTTGATCTCCTGGTTGGATAGTCTCATCAGGACTTATGATCCCATTGGTGGCCATTGGTATTTGCATGGTTGTTTCTCCCACTCCTTGTCTAGACGAGACTTGAACGTTGCCAAGGACTCGGAAGTTGTTCGTCTGTCCGTCTGTTAGCACGATAACTCTCGAACGGATTGAGATATTTTGTTCAAATTTAGCACGAGGACTCTTTGGGTCAAAGTACAGGTCAAGTTCGAAGATGGGCTCAGTAGCTCTACATTTGGAGGTGGAGGAGGGGTTTCAAATTACGGGATGGAAAAATATATATTTGAAAGCGAATGGGGTAGTCGATTTAAAGGTAAGGGGACATGCTTATTCAGAATATGACAATTACTTTCTCGCCGGACAAGTAGTTTACCCGGAATACGGTACGAACCAGAAAATTTGTGAAAAATAAAAGTTTATTCTGAAGTTGAATAGAGGTTCAATCTAGGGGTAAGGAGACATGCTGAACACGCATGTAAAAATTATCCTTTTGCCGGACAAGTAGTTCGTACGGAATCCGTCCAAAACCGGAAAACTTGTTCAAAGTAAAAGCATCATTTGAACTTGATTAGATGCTTTATTCAGAGGTAAGAAGAAAAGCTGAATCCGTATGTGACGATAATTTTCTACCCGGACATATAGCTCACCCGGAATCCAGCTGAAACCGGAAAATTTGTTACAAGTAAAAGTTGTATCTGAAGTTGATTAGAGGTTCGATGTGGTGGTGCGGCCTGCTGAAGATGTATACGTAAACTATTTTCTCGCCGGACAAATAAATCACCCGGCATCCTGCCAGAACCTGAAAATTCATTAAAAGTCTTATCTGAAGTTGATCAGAGGTTCAATACAGGGTCTAAAGATATGATTGGCAGAAGGAAAGCAGCTGGAAGTTTTGATCAGTTTCGTCAAAATGTATATGACGTATAGGGGGTACACACACATGCTGAATCCATATCTGAATTTGGTTTTCTGCTATGATTAGCCACTGGCCTTCTGTTTCAGAATTGAATAGTGAAAATTTCAAGGAGTCTGGTGAAGACCGGATATCTACAAGATCCAACTGTCCTGATCAGGTATGAAATTTTTTGGATCCCATCGAAACCTTTGGTCTTGTTGTATTTGTTCTAAAAAGAAGTATTATTGAATGAGCTCCTTATTTGTATGTTCGCTCCCATAGGCCGCATGGCTTTTTGGGATCCCAAAACGTAAGTGGAGGGATACCTATCCTGTGACTTCGTAAAAGTTGTCCGTCAGTCTGTCCATCTGTCAGCACGATGGCTCTCGAAGGGGTTGAGATATTTTCTTCAAACTTGGTATAAAGGGTCCACTGGGTCGAGGTACAGGTCAAGTTCGTAGATGAGCCCTGTAGCTCGTTATTTAGGGTAGGGGTTTCAAATTCAGGGACGAAAAAATGTTTTAAAAAGCCAATGAGATAGTCGGTCTAGGGCTAGGGAGACATGCTGTATCCGTATCTGGAATCCGGCAAAATCGGAAAATTCGTTAAAAGTAAAAGTTTATATTTAGAAGTGGAGTAAATTTTCGATTTAGGGGTAAGACTGTATGCTGAATCCATATATGACTATCATTTTCTACCCGGACATATAGTTCGCCCGGAATCTGGCCGAAGCCGGAAAATTTTAAAAAGTTTATCTGAAGCTGATAAGAGGGTCGATGTAGTGGCAAGAAGACATGCTGAATCTGTATATCCAGCCAAAATCTGAAATTTTAAAAAAGTCAAAGTAAATCTGAAGTTAATTTAAGGTTCGATATAAGGGTGAGATATGCTGAATTCGTTTTGAGCTTTATTTTTTTTTTTTGCTGGACAAGTAGTTCACCGGGAATCTGGTGAAAACGAGATATTTGGCAGAACTTGGTTTTCTCAGAAGACTAGTCATTGGCCTTAATCTGTTTCAAATATTAATAGTAAAAATACTTAAGGAGTCTGGCAAAGACCGGATATCTACAAGACGAAATTGTCCGGGTCAAATATTACATTTTCGGGATCTCATCGAAACCTTTGGTCTTGTTTTATGCGGACATGCAGTTTGCTCCAAGAATAATTATTTTCTTTTGTTGTTAAATGATCTGAATCTGAAAAAAAAATCCAGTTTTGGCCGGATTTTGGCCGAACTATTTGTCCGGCAAGAAAATAACTTTCACATAGGGATTCAGCATTCCTCCCCATAACTACATCAAACCGTTAATCAGCTTGAAATAAAACTTTCCGGGTTTTTGCCGGATTCCGGGCGAACTATTTATCCGGCGAAAATTAATTTTCATATACGTGTTCAGCATGTATTCTTACTCCTGAATCGACTATCTCAATAGCTGTTAAAAAATATTTGGTTCGCCCCTTAATTTGAAACCCCTCCTCCACCCCTAAATATAAGGCTACAGAGCCCATCTACGAACTCACCTGTCCCTTGACCCAAAGAACCTCACACCAAGTTTCACAAAACATCTCGTTCCCTTCGGGAGCTGTCGTGCTTACAGGGGACGGACAACTTTTACGAAGTCACAGTTATCAGTTTTGGGATCCCAAAAAGTAGTTCTAAGTTCTTACATGGGATTGATGTGGGGTGGGAAGGCCATGTGAATTTAAGGACATGAGGTTCTTCGAGAAACCTCGTTGGAAGGTTTACGTACCATAAAACCTGGCACCAGGAACAGTTTTTTTTGTCTCAAGTGACAGGTGGCCCAGACCAGTAAATTCAAATGAAACCACTTTGTGTTGTCTCATAATCTTTTCGGTGAAAAGTATCACCTTGATCTGATAGATCTGGTTAAGACGCCTGTTCCCAATGACATGTTTCCGGGACCTATGGCAAAGAGGAAAAATATGCAAGACCTGATTGTCTACATCAGGAAGTCCAACAAATATTCACATTGAACTATTTGACTTTGTTACTTTTTATTAATTGACAGTCTCAAACCGGGGAAAGAAATGCCAAGCAGCAACATCCCCGACGACAAAAAAAAAACGGGAGCACCGTCATCCTGTGCGAGCCAGCCAGGACAACCAGCAATCGGCTATGAGTTTCAAGAATGCGCTTCTGCAGAGAAAGAACCTAATTTGTGCGAAAAGAGGGAAGGTCTTCACCAATGAAGATTGACGACGGTTTTGTAGGGGTTTGCGAACTATGTTCGCAAACACCACAGCTCAGTGGTGAAGAAAGCCGAAGGTCCTGGGTTCAAAACCCGGCTGAAAAGCACTTTGTCTTTCATTTCAGTACCGGAAACAGCGTATTAAGACCAAAGATACTTGATTAAGACTACTGCACCTGTGACACTACAAAGTCGACTAAGTACTTCGGATAAGACATCTTGGTAACTAGGCTACAGGTGTCGTTAAGCCCTTATTAATCACCGGGGAGAGACTAACTAACCGGGAGGTGTCACCACCTCTCCTCTCATCATTTCTTTGGCGACAGTGAATGAAGTGTGAATCATGGTTGGTCGATCTGACGATACGTTTATGATTGGCGCGACTCACTCATGTGTGACTTTGTTTATTGACTTTTTTTTTGCTTTGACAGGAGAAGGAACGCGAGGTTGACAGGTTGGAAATTAGGTCTTTCAGCAGAACCTATAAACGAGGTCAGAAGCCAAAAGTCACTTTAGGAGCAGTCGGTGATTATATGTGATGGTGCTTGCTTCACGGACTAGTCGGCTGAGATTTGTTCCAGCAGTGTGTTGGCCTTTCTTGGCAAGAATCTTCTTCAGGTAGCTAGAACCTACGAGAGAACAGAATAAATCCCAGTTGACTTATCGGTTTAGCCCCATCAGACGCAATCCACAGTCATTGGTAGACTTCCGGGTACGGGTAGCGTTCCAGCTAATTATTATTAGTTACGATCAGGAGGGGACTGGTATGAAATCTGAGGACCCTAGCTGGGTGGGGGTGGGTCTTTTTCCCAAAAAATCGCAGATTTATTTGGGTGGGTCCCCTTGGCAGATTTTTTTTGTACATGGATCCGAGTAACGTATCATTCAACAGGAAATCACCTGTTACAACTGATTTCTATACTGAACACTCGAAAAGAAGCCTGCCATTCGTTTCACAGTATAGACTTCTAAATCCTCAGCCACTCTATAGGCAACCGCATCCAAAGCGTCTGTGGCGGCGCCCCTGGTTTTTATAACACTATTTTCTTGTGTCAAAAGCTATTAAAGCCCCAAGTGCCACTGAACCATGGCGCTGAATCTGGGGTTTGAACGGGAGTTGTTGCATACCATCTTGCCTCAAGTTTTACAGACAACAGCTGAGCTCATATGGCGCTTGTTGATAAGGTGGTGCAAGAAAGTATATGGAGACGTCACAAAACACACCCTTCGGCCCCCCTAGGATCCCTAGGATCGGACCTAGAAATAGGATTTCTGGTTTCACTCGAGACTGAGCATTTTCGGCATCGTCTCGGATCATCTAGGGCAAATGACTTTTCTACCTTCCGATTTTAGCCCAACTCATTTGATCCCTAGAGGTGCCACACTATTTCCGGTACCTCCCCTCCAACCCCCACCCCTACCACGGCCGAACCTTGTTCGGACACTTAAATGGATGATTTAAAGTATCTTTTCTTACCGCGTATCAAGTTTCACTCGAATCTGAACATTTTACTGGAAATTCCGATACCTCCCCCTTCACCGTGCTTGGAGCCAGTCCGGACCCTAAAATATGTCATCTATTAAATAAACTCGTATAGTAAGCGAGCAGCAAAATTTTCAGGTCTCCCCCTCCAACTCCCCCATTGTGTCTGAATTGCTACGACTCGGAAACATAAAAAAATCGCATCTCTGACATCTCCTCTTCCCGCACATCCATTTTGACTCGAATCGGAGCACTGTAAATTTCCGTTTCCCGCTTCGTCCTCCTCCTATCGTGGGATCCGGTCCGGACATCACATAACAAACCTAGACCACATAAACTGTCCAACTTACGTACCATTCGGCACATATTGTTTGGTCTTTGTGCATATCACAAAATTTGGCATGGACACATGTCTTGCACATCTAGGCCATCAGTTCTTATCACCCGTACAAGTTTAACTAGAATCGGACCACCCATTCGCAACCTACGGTAGTCAGTAATTTCCGGATTTCCCTTCCCTTACCTCCCCCGAAAATGGTCGGATCCGGGAACGGAAGTTTTCCTGGGGCATTGCGTCAGGTCCTTCACTCTATTTGCTCGGGTCACTGATATGCCTGCCAGTTCCATCGTCCATAGTACATCTGGAAGTATCCTAACTCGCAATCACCGGAATTCCGAGAAACCCCCTTCAACTCCCCCAAAGAGCCCCTATACTATCTGGGCTTATGCTTGTTCTTCCCGCCAAATTCCATCCTGTTCCCTCAACACTAAGCGTTTCATGAGATGTATGGTGCCCCTCCACCCCACCCCACAAGTCTCGGATCCGGTCCGGACTTGACGTGGAATATCTGAGGCGATAGCTCTTTCCACTTGCTTAGTTTCATTCAAATCCCATCACCCGTTCAAACGATATGCATGCTACTAGATTCCTAATTCCTCATTCCTCCACTCCCAACACGATGGTCGGAACAGGCAAACGACTATTCTCAGGTCAGTCTGTTCGGGTACCTGATATGCCTGGCAATTTTCATCGTCCTAGTACATGAAGAGGTACCGCGCTCGAGGGATCAGCAGAATCCCGGACCCCTCCCCTCCCAACTCCCCCCCACAGCACCCGAATGGGGTCCGCGCATGTCACCGATGTATCTGGGACGTGTGCTTGTTCTTCCCACCAAGTCTCATCCCTCCACTCTAAGCGTTTCCCAATATTTCCGGTTTCCCCATCCAAAGTCACTGGATCCGGTCCGGATTTGAAGTAAGTCGTCTGAGACGCGAGGTCTTGCCAAATATCCAATTTCATTAAGATCCGAAAACCCGTTCGAAAGTTATACATACCTTTTCCGGATTCCCCCTCCCTCCACTCCCCCCAGATGGTCGGATCGGGGAAGTGACTATTTCAAGTTAATCTTTTTGGGTCCCTGACACGCCTGCCAAGATTCATCGTCCTAGCTTATGTAGAAGTGACCGATCTAACAAAACCCGGGCCAACCGACAGACCGACGAACGGACAGAAATGTATGGCACTTGTTCAAGGGCAAGTGCCATAAAAACTGACCATCCACCTTGGATATGATATAGGCCTCTAGAAGCCAGTCCAGGCAAGATTATTGGTTTCTATAGGTGGCTGTTGAGAGGGCATCGATTTTTTATGTAGAAAACACATGGCTGCAGAACACATCTGCTGCAAATGTAACTTAACATGGGATATGGATCCAGGAAATTAGAAGATTTTACTTAGTTATCTAACTCGACATACCAGGGCAAGTTGCGCATGAACAAGAAGGGTGGGGAAGGTGCAACATGCAGAGGCGTCACTACTGGGGGGGGGGGGGGGAGTAAAAATAGTCGATTTTTTACTAAGAAATAGTCATTTTTTTCATTTTTTTCGTAAAAATAGTCGTTAATTCTTAAAATCAGCAGATTTTTCGTCAGCACAGTCGTTTTTTTCCCAATGATAGTCGTTTTTATCCGCAAACACAGTCGGTAAAAATGACCAGTTAGTCGGTAAATACCTTGTCCTCACCCCAAACATTTTGGCTAGTAACGCCTCTGGCAACATGAATAGTAACTTCTAGAATTTCACCGATCCACTCAGGACTGTTGACTTAACTCATTGGGCCGCATTTGCCCCTGAACCGGGTAGGTGGGTGAACCGGATCCTAACAGACACATCTGGACCCCAATGCCAACAAGTATACCAAGCTTCAACTTGAAACCTGCCATGGTTAATGAATTATTAAATTGTGAAAACGGAAAACCGGCTAGTGGGGCCGCTATGGTGGATTGATACTAGAAATCATGATAATCCTTATGCAAATCCGTCAAGTTTGCTCAAAATATGTGATTACTGGGATAACATTCGTTCTAAACGACAGATCGAGTCAGAGCCGTCACTACTGGGGGGGGGGGGAGGGGGGACGCCCCCTCCCAATGTTGTCGGCCATGGCAGTCGGCCAATGCAGTCGGTAAAAAATGATCGAGTCGGCGCGAAGCTCCGCGATTTTTAGTAAAAACAGTGGATTTTGTTCTTGGAAATAGTCGTTTTTCGTCGTTTTTATCCGCAAAAATAGTCGGTAAAATGACCAGCCAGTCGGTAAATACCTTGCCCTCCCCCCCAATATTTTGGCTAGTAACGCTTCTGGATCGAGTAGAGAAAAGCTTCTATCCTTACGATTTGCACTCGAACAATATGCTACCCACCCCTTTTTGGGGGGTGGGTTACAGCAGTTACAGATTTCATACCATCCAAAGGGGTGGGTGGGTCTTTATTTTCCGGAAAAGGCCAGATTTTAGGCTAGGTGTCATCAGATTTCATACCAGTCCCCTCCTGGTTACGATCGTTACTATTCTTGTTATTATTGCCGTTCCAGACCCCCGTAATAAGTAAATTGGTTCCTCCCACTTATTATTTTCGTTCCAGGACTTTAACGATCGTTACGATTTACTTATGATGGTCGCGAGCATCATAAGTGATGATAACTATCGGTTCTGCAGGAAATCCCGTCAGAGTGATGACGTATGTACGCATTGTTATTATTTTCGTTCCAAAGAGCGTGATAACTACCACAATACGGCGATCGCCCCTCCTCTTATCATCGTAACTTGTAATAACTTCACTGGAACGCTACCACGATCTTTACGAATCTGTTATTATTTTCGTTCTATCTACCGGCGTAGTAACAAAATTAGCTCCTCCCTGTTACCATTTTCGTCGAACATGGGTCACGATAGTTACAATTTACTTCTACGGTTGGGAGTCACAATCACAATACTCTACATGACCAGGGACCCATAAATCTTCTGTACTGCCTCGCCATTCAGGGGGCTTGTCAATAAGAGATTTCTGATGCTATGTTGACCGACCGGAAGATAGTTCGAGAAATACCCACGGTCCAATCACGTCCAAGGCCAGATAGACAAAATTTGGGATTGGCTGCGGG
Source organism: Branchinecta lindahli (assembly GCA_023053555.1). Classification (NCBI taxonomy): domain Eukaryota; kingdom Metazoa; phylum Arthropoda; class Branchiopoda; order Anostraca; family Branchinectidae; genus Branchinecta; species Branchinecta lindahli. The sequence goes on along the minus strand of JAKZAO010000009.1, from coordinate 29,913,063 downwards.
CGCCTTGAGGGAGGATTCTCTTTGGTGCGCACGTCCAATGAGGCAAACAAGAATACCGATTCGACCCAAGTGGGATTTTTGGAAAGTAGGCAAGGGTCGGGCAACATAGCAACATAGAAGCATAGGAAATGACAAGCCCCCTGTAAAGGAAATTTATGGGTCCCTGACATGACTAAGTCCAAATACGCCAGTGAACCTCGGGAAGAATAAGAAACGTCGCCCGAACGATGACTGACGGTTGGTGACGGTTCCGGCTTTTCGCTAGGCTTCATAGGCACGAAGAGTTAGTCATCAAGAGTATTCCCGTCAGAATGGTGACGTCTGCCCTCGCTTTGATTATTTCCGTTCAAGAGAGGGTAGCAGCTACCATATTAAGGGGCTGGCTCCTCCTCTTATCGTCATAACTTAAAGTAGCTGCTTTGGATCACAGCTTTAATTACTGCTTGATCGAGTTTTATTCTCCGTAAAGGAAACACGATCGGTCGCACCTAACAGAGGGACCTTGCAATCTTCCACGCAAGTCCGCAACCCTAGTGGGAAGATGTCATGGCAGCAGGCCACAAGAGGGAAGACTGGTGTCTATCCGTGGATGCCCTGGGTACCTCTGGTAGTAAATTCAATTCAATTCAATTCAACAATTTTAATCCGGTAAGAAACCATAATATACTAACACTATACAAAAATAAATATAATAACTAGGGAATACCCGAAAATCAACCACAGCCTTCTGGCTCGTACATTTTCACACAAACAGGCAGCGAGAGCCGAAGCCACGGATTACATAACGCACTAATGATGCAGTTATCAGAAGCCAGCAACCGACTTTTCAAAGAAGTACGATGAACATGAAACAGTTGCGAAAAATTATTAACATGATAATCATTAAACATTTCTGTAGCACTGCAGAAACGCGGGAGACGGTGAAGGAACCGAAAGCTATCATTGTAGGCAACCCGAATATCGCTTAGACCTTGTTTTGTGTAGTTGTTGATAAGCGACAGACCATAAATACTTGAACAAAAAGACTGAAATAAAAACGTCTTCACCATCGATATACTCGGCTAAGTTTGTTATAAATACCTAGATAGGACACTCGCCTATCCCGCAATGTTAATCTTTCGGACAAATCTAAAATTCCAAAAGCCGAAAAACACGAAAAGTGGCGTTTCTCCATAAGCCGTAATGTTAATGTTCGGTATTGTAGCTTAGGCCTATGACGTCGGAAATTAGTTCCGACAGCGGCAACAGGTAGCCCCGAACCTCCGACAAAATGACAGTGGACACAAAAAGTGACCTGACCCCGATCAGGACCAGGCCAGGGGGGGGGAAGTGGGGGTAGGTCAAAAACACCCGGGGAATCCCCTCAGGCACGCAAAACGAAAAACGTGTTTCCAAAGGGAAAATTGCGAAAGGAGACGAAATTCATTTGTCGCTGATAGGGTTTTCAGACACGGGGAATGCGAATACGGAGTTGGTTTTCGTCCCCGAATTTCTCTTGACCCTTCACGGTCCTAGGGTCTAGACCCTAAATAATTAAATTGCTGTATCGGCCAAGAAACACATGTTTTGGGGGTATTTCAAACATCCTGAATGCGAAAATGACACTTTTTTTTTCACTTTAGACCTACCCCTCACCCGTTTCCCTAGGGTCTAGACCCTAAAAATGAAATTGCTGTATCAGCCAAGAAACACATTTTTAGGGGTATTTCAAACATTCTGAATCCGAAAATGACATTTTTCTTCACTTTAGACCTACCCCTGACGCGTTTCCCTAGGGTCTAGACCCTAAAAATGAAATTGCTGTATCAGCCAAGAAACACATGTTTTAGAGGTATTTCAAACATGCTGAATCCGAAAATGACTTTTTTTTCACTTTAGACCTACCCCTGACCCATTTCCCTAGGGTCTAGACCCTAAAAATCAAATTGCCGTATTAGCCAAGAAACACATGTTGTAGGGGTATTTCGAACATTTTGGATCAGAAAATGGCATTGTTTTTTACTTTAGACCTACCCATGACCCGTTTCCCTAGGGTCTAGACCCTAAAAATGAAATTGCTGTATCAGCCAAGAAACAAATGTTTTAGGGGTAGTTCAAACATTCTGAATCCGAAAATGACATTTTTTTTTCACTTTAGACCTCTACCTGGCCCATTTCCCTAGGGTCTATACCCTAATAAAGAAATTACCGTTTCAGCCAAGAAACACGCGTTTTGGGGGTATTTCGAACATTCTGAATCAGAAAGTTACACTTGTTTTCACTTTCGACCTACCCCTGGCCCGTTTCCCTAGGGTCTAGACCCTACAAATTAAATTTCCATTTCAGCCAAGAAAAGCAGGTTTTGGGGGTATTTCAAACATTCTGAATCGGAAAATGACACTTATTCTACTGTAGACCTACATCTGACCCGTTTCCCTAGGGTAGACCCAACAAATAAAATTGCCGTTTTATTTCATTTCGAACATTCTGAATCAGAAAATGAAAATCTTTTTCATCTTAGACTACACCTGACCCGTTTCCCTTCGTTCTAGACCCTGAAAATTAAATTGTCAGATCAGACAACAGTCATACTGAGACAGTGTACTTTCTTGGCTCAAGACGCCGCCTGAGTCGAGATACTACAGCTAGAGATAGGCTATGTTTTAAAATGTGTTAATCCCACTTAGTTAAGCCTCCGGGTATATACACGTAGATGAAGACAAATGTAAATGTTGAGGTAGCCACCGTCAGAATGGGCCCTCGGCTGGGTTGTGTCTACGGTGGAAAAGAATGTCATTTTCAGGCTGGGAAGGTCCAAAAAACCTAGAATATTTGCTTGTTGCTTAAATTTTGTTTCGGGTTTAGATTTTCTGATTCATTTTCTACACTTCATTTTCTGATTCAGAATGTTCGAAATACCCCCAAAACGTGCTTTTCTTGGCTGAAATGGAAATTTAATTTGTAGGGTCTAGACCCTAGGAAAACGGGCCAGGGGTAGGTCGAAAGTGAAAACAAGTGTAACTTTCTGATTCAGAATGTTCGAAATACCCCCAAAACGCGTGTTTCTTGGCTGAAACGGTAATTTCTTTATTAGGGTCTAGACCCTAGGGAAATGGGTCAGGGAGAGGTCTAAAGTGAAAAAAGTGTCATTTTCGGATTCAGAATGTTCAAAATGCCCCTAAAACTTGTGTTTCTTGGCTTATACAGGAATTTCATTTTTAGGGTCTAGACCCTAGGGAAACGGGCCAGGGATAGGTCCAAAGTGAAAAAAAATGTCATTTTCTGATCCAGAATGTTCGAAATACCCCTAAAACGTATGTTTCTTGGCTAATATGGCAATTTGATTTATTAGGGTCTCGACCCTAGGGAAATGGGTCAGGGGTAGGTCTAAAGTGAAAAAAAATGTCATTTTCGGATTCAGAATGTTTGAACTACCCCTAAAACATGTGTTTCTTGGCTGATACAGCAATTTCATTTTTAGGGTCTAGACCCTAGGGAAACGGGTCAGGGGTAGGTCCAAAGTGAAAAAACAATGCCATTTTCTGATCCAAAATGTTCGAAATACCCCTAAAACATGTGTTTCTTGGCTAATACGGCAATTTGATTTTTAGGGTCTAGACCTTAGGGAAATGGGTCAAGGGTAGGTCTAAAGTGAAAAAAAAATGCCATTTTCGGATTCAGAATGTTTGAAATACCCCTAAAACATGTGTTTCTTGGCTGATACAGCAATTTCATTTTTAGGGTCTAGACCCTAGGGAAACGGGTCAGGGGTAGGTCTAAAGTGAAAAAAAGTGTCATTTTCGCATTCAGGATGTTTGAAATACCCCCAAAGCATGTGTTTCTTGGCCGATACAGCAATTTCATTATTTAGGGTCTAGACCCTAGGACCGTGAAGGGTCAAGAGAAATTCGGGGACGAAAACCAACTCCGTATTCGCATTCCCCGTGTCTGAAAACCCTATCAGCGACAAATGAATTTCGTCTCCTTTCGCAATTTTCCCTTTGAAAACACGTTTTTCGTTTTGCGTGCCGGAGGGGATTCCCCGGGTGTTTTTGACCTACCCCCACTTCCCCCCCTGGCCTGGTCCTGATCGGGGTCAGGTCACTTTTTGTGTCCACTGTCATTTTGTCGGAGGTTCGGGGCTACCTGTTGCTGCTGTCGGAACTAATTTCCGACGTCATAGGCCTAAGCTACAATACCGAACATTAACATTACGGCTTATGGAGAAACGCCACTTTTCGTGTTTTTCGGCTTTTGGAATTTTAGATTTTTCCGAAAGTTTAACATTGCGGGATAGGCGTGTGTCCTATCTAGGTATTTATAACAAACTTAGCCGAGTATATCGATGGTCTTCACATCTGATGTGCAGTGACAAAACTTTCTTAACAACATATTACCACGCACGTAGACAGAAAGGACAGAAAAGGAGTAGACAGTAAAGGAGGATCTAAGGTCTAAGGTAAGGCCCCGTAAAGGAAGAAATTAGACGAAAAGAAGAAACAACTCTCAGGATAAGCCAAGCTGTCCCAACAAACCAGATAGGGAAAAGGTCGCATAATTCATATTCCCGTGCTAGGTCCAGAGCGTTTCTACAGAGGTTATAGCTTTTAGGTCCCTATCAAAACTTCCGCTTCTCTTTGATGAAGGCAAACCGCCGCAAGATCCGAGATCTCGCCAACCGAGGTAGCTCCATCTACGACTTCGTATGGTCTCGATGAGGGGCGGTTGGCCTGTGATGTTTCGGGGTCTAGGCTAAAAAAAACCCGGCGAAACCCCCCCCGGACAAACCCCCCCCCCGCCAAAACCCCCCCGGCTAAAACCCCCCCGTGAACAAACCCCCCCCCCCGACCAAAACCCTCCGGTACCAACCCCCCCCCCCCCCCGACCAAACCCCCGCCGGTACCAAAACCTCCCCCGACCAAACCCCCCCCCAGTACCAAACCCCCCCGACCAAAACCCCCCCGCATAAAAAAGACGGGTATAAGTAGAGTAACTGGTAGAGTAAGAGTAAATAAACTTCTTTCACAAACTTGACTCTACAATAATGTCTGAAGTACAGTCGGTATCAGAACAATGATAAACAAAGAGAGTGTAAGGCGAAGGTGAAGGTTGATGGTTTTGCTGAAGTCACCAAACACCCGCATTCATTGATTGAAGCTGTTGTCAGTGAGGTGTTAAATGTGAATGATCAAATCAAAGCCAGTTCCACTCTGTGTATCGATCCCCCCAACAAATCCTTTCCCAATGCCTCCTCCTTCTTGGCAAGGAAGCTGCAGTTAGGATGCCACCCATTGGTGCAATGTGAAGCTCCCTTTGCCTGATTGCTCTTTAGTTATCCCTGATTCATACCAGAAACTCAAAGATGGGCAGTAAGCGGAGGAAAACCTATGACACCGCAAAAGTTGTCCTACTTTCCGTCTGTGAGCAGGATAACTTTCGAAGGGAATGAGATATTTTGATGAGACTTAATGGGAGGATCCTTTGGGTCAAGGGAAATGTTGAGCTCGTTTTGTGATAGCACTTTCAAGATAGTCCCAGAAATATTCTATCAGCGCTTCACCTTCGTGCTTGTCAATGGTAAAACTGTCACATGGTTGTTCGTTTTGTTGCCCAGTAAATCCCAGTCTAAATATGTGTGAGTGTCTAAGGATTCGGGGGGGGGGGGTACCGGGGGGGGGGGTCTATTCTTCTCTTACTCTCTACCTAACAGTTACTTTACTCATACATACCCGTCTTTTTTTATGCGGGGGGGGGTTTGGTACCGGGGGGTTTTGGTACCGGGGGGTTTTTGGTACCGGGGGGGTTTTGGTCGGGGGGGTTTTGGTACCGGGGGGTTTTTGGTCGGGGGGGTTTTGGTCACGGGGGGTTTTAGCCGGGGGGGGGTTTGGCGGGGGGGGGGGGTTGTCCGGGGGGGTTTCGCCGGGGGTTTTTTAGCCGGAACCCGATGTTTCGATGAATGCCCACGCTCAGAATGCCCACGGTTCAAAATGCCCACGGTTCAAAGTTCCCACGATCAAAATGCCCACGTTTAGAATGCACACGACTCAAAATGCCCACGACTCAAAATGCCAACAACTCAAAATGCCCACGGCTCAAAATGCCCACGACTCACAATGCCAACGACTCAAAATGCCCACGACTCAAAATGCCCACGGTTCAAAATGCCCACAAATGGATAATATGAGATGTTCAGACCGAAGTAAACTTGAATTAGGGATGAGCGAGCAACAGGAGGAGTAGACCGAGTATCAGAATGACGATGACCGTAAGTTGAACTTGTATAATTTCAGTTATAATATAATAACTTTTTTCGAACAGGCGTGTAATGCATATCTTCCTATGACCCACGGTCAGTTATATTACGATAACCTTCACAATGAAAACGCCACGGAAAATCCAGCCAATCACGTTTCAGAATTAGTCATAACAGCCTCTGGAGAGGATGTAATTTTGTCATAACATCCTCCCCAGAAGGCTGTTATGACTAATTCTGAAACGTGATTGGCTGGATTATTTTCAGCCGCGTAAAGAGGATTTCTGTTCGAAAAAGTTATAATAGTTAACATACCTCCATCTCGACTGATATCGGAATCACAAGCTCGACGGCCATTTCAAAATATCAACCTCGCCTTCGGCTCGGCTGATATTTTCCATAACCTGCCTCGCCTTCGGCTCGGACAGGTTATTTTCAATGTCCATCTCGCTGTTATTTTCCGATATCAGCCTCGATGTCTGTAGTTAACCTTTAATACTGGTAACATATTTACAAGAAATTCTGAACAGACTAACGAAACAGCGATCTTAAAACTGATATTTTGAATTAAGGAATAACTCTAACCTTCATGGTGCTAGTTAACTGGAGGATTTGGATCGCCTGGTTTTGCTTTCTGTGTTGGCACAATTTTATATTGCTTCTGTACTTTCACGCAAAGAATTCTGAACTGATCAAGAATCAATAAAATAATTCCTTTCAAAACCTTTTCCGTGGTTAATCCTATCCCTTATAATCTCGTAGTACGTTGTCCCAGGATGACTTCGACCTCCTCTGTGGACAGCTTTTAGCCGTCGGCATTTTGAACCAAGGCGATATTAGCTTCCCCTGTGACCATTTAGAGACGATTACGATTTCAGGAGTTCGACCTGAGTCATGGGCATTTTGAGTCGTGGGCATTTCGAGTCGTGGGCATTTTGAGTCGTGGGCATTTTAATCGTGGGCATTTTGGTCGTGGGAACTTTGAACCGTGGGCATTTTGAACCGTGGGCATTTTGAACCGTGGGCATTCTGAGCGTGGGCATTGTGATCGTGGTGATTTTGGGAACCACCCGATATTTCTTTTGTGCTCGTTCGTTGTGGATACCAAGCAGTCTACGGAGGCACATGTTTTCAAAGGACTGGATTATCCATATTACGTCTTATTTGGACAGGGGGGGGTTCTATATAGGGGATGGGGGAGATTTGTTACTCAGGGAGGTTCATCGGGGGGGGATACGCGCAGGGGGGATTCGCATGGGGCGTTTTCGCCAAGACCGAGGAAGTCCCAGATGTTACATTGCTCGTTCTTCACCGATGATTCCTTATGAACGTAAAAGAAGTTCAAGGTCTGCATCCAGGTTAACGGCGACAGAGACCAATTCACTAGCAGCGCTAAACTTGGTTTAAGGCCACTTGCCCTTTCAAAGCCTAAGTGGAAATAAGACTTGGACGTTCTCTAGTTTTCGTTTTCTCTTTATAGCTCACATTCTGGAATTCCTAAGAGATGGCACTGTTTCCGGAGCAAACCTCTTTGCTCAAGTGGGACTGGTGTATGCAGGATTTGGGATCAAGAAAGAGGGAAGTCGCCAACAAGATTTTCGAACAATATCCGACTTTGCTATGACTGTGTCTAAACATGTTCAACAAGCTACTGCCAAATCTGAGAATCATCTTCATGCTCAGAGCCTGGTCACACTGGGCTCAAAAACCAGCCTATTCGACAAACGGCGCCTAAATCGGTGCCGATTTCTCGGCTGAAAACAAGTCTACAAAACGGCGCCGTCTGGGTCGGTTGCCGATCAGGTTCAGAAAATCCCTAAGGGACGGGAGAATTGATGGCTTTGGGGCAGCTTGGGGACAACGAGCAGACTGAAATCAGGGGTGTAAAATTGAAGCATGACTAGCTTTTTAACAACCCAGTTTTAGTTATGCTGGGCGAGTGTGAACTTTGATGAATTTGCTTTCAACATCCTAGGATTAAACTAAGTTACTTTGGGAGAAAGGTAAAGAGTTTCTAGTTGTCAAAATACCATCAATATCATCTATTTCTTGTTTTCTACTGGAGAATAACACAGAAGCATCCATTTGATGTGTTTCTCCTTTTTTTCACGAGGAAAAAAATACTTATTTTCATTTTTTCTGAAGCCAACAGCAGAAAAATACCAATCTGCTTCCTGGAACATAATTAGAACAGCTGTTTCGTTCTAATTGATCTGCTGAATTTAATACAACAACATCCCGAATAGGTGCATCTGATTCTTTTTCTTTTTTCCAAATTTAGCAACCCAAAAAGCTGCCTTTTCCTGGCTACAGTGTGTCCACTTCAGCGCCGAAATAGGCTGGTTTTTGAGCCCAGTGTGACCAGGCTCTGAATGTAGAGATCTTCGCAGTTCGGCGTTCGCGAGGGGTTACCCACTCCTAGGCACCTGCTGTACACCGGCCGGCACAACCGAAAAAGGCGGTGCCGGCACCTGTGCCGACAATAAACTGGGCGATTCACCTTTCAAATGCTTCTAAAAACCGCTTAGTTTGCTGTTTTAACACGTGACAACCGGCGCCGGCTTGTTTCAGCCGGTATCGGCACCGACCGGGCATCGCGGAACCGGGCACTTGCTGTACACTGGAATCGAGAGTTGGCAACCCCTCGGGTCTTCGGTCTCACAAGTGTACAGTAAATAAAGTAAACGAAAGACTCTTTTCCGTACAATTGTGAATCCATTACGAAAGCGAACCAAAGCCGCGACATTCGGTGATTCATGAAGGAAATAACTAAATGTCAAATTATAGTAAAAATGCTGTAGCCCACTAATTCAAGAACGCACAAAGGCTATAGAACGGCACAGGAACGGCACTATGTTTTCTGAATGCACATACATCCCGATAAAAGTTCCGTTTTGCGGATACCATGGTATCTGTTACCACGGTAACTGGATCTGCAATTAGTCGTTTTTGCAGTTACCGTGGTATCTGATATACGGTCTACTGCAAAAACGACTATTGCCGAAATTGCACTTTTCGAAGTCGTTCCCCCAAAAAACTGATATCCAGTTGCATCACTATAAGTGCTGAACTTCTTTCTCACCAGTTTTACGAAATTTGATGAAAGTGAGATGACTTTTCAGATACCACGACCAGATACCACGGTCGGACCGTGATATCTGAATATCTGTTACCACGGTAACTGGCCAGATACCACGACAACTGCAAAAACGCCTTTTGACCGTGGTATCAGATACCACGATAACTGCGAAAACGACTTTAGACCGTATATCAGATACCATGGTATCTGCAAAAACGCAACTAAGGTTTCGCGCATGTGAAAAAGGGATAAGAAATTCGCGTGACGTGTCACCATCGGAAACCTATTAGCGATGCGTCAAAAAAAGTAGAAAATTCACATCTGAATGCGAAAATCAGACTGTGAGCACCTCTAGTCTTAAAGCCAGGCTTCACCTTCCAGATTTTTCTCCGGATTCCAGACAGCCGTTTTCCTCGAGACGGATCTGGAAGGTGAAGCCAGGCCAAAAACGTCTGGAAGTCCGGGGTGTTGAACACCCTAGATTCCGGATGTCTGGAAGGTGCCTGGAAGGTGGTGGAAGAGGCAACCCTTCGAGAGACAACAAATATTCAACTGTAGGAAGACAAAGGAAAGTGACTGATAGTTGTGACTGGGTGAAAGAGATGTTTGAAATGCGAGGGGGACATTAGGAAATGTTGAAGGATAGCAAATTAGCTGTCATCATTATCATGAAACTGGAAGGGTTGGCTTGACTATGCGGAAGACCCGGACATCTGGGAATCTGGAAGGTGAAGCCTGGCCTTTGTACAGCCCATGAAGTTACAGCACCTTTTTACGACGAATCGATTTTGGCAGTCTGCAGGTCAACAAGTCCGCCGACAACTATTTCAACAAGAAGTTTCAAGTTTAGTGTTTCAGTTTGAAAGACCTGGTAGGCCAGTAGGTCTATGTTGTGTTCGAACCCCTTTTTTGCATGGCTTTTCCCACTTTCGAACCATGTCGTACAGTGTCCAAATAGTTTGCGTTGAGCCTCCGCTTCAGATTAGCGGGAAGTCTGGACCAGAGTCGACAAGCGCCAACAAGAAAATTTATAATTTGACGGGTAAAGTAGCCTATTGGTATTTTCGAAGAACAATAACTTATTTCAGAGCCATTTTATCCTGCAAGCATCGTTCCTAGTAAGAGTTGCCTTTAACAAATATTCATTTACGAGACACGTTGGAGTTCATCTATGTAAGTAGATTCTGAATAAGCTTAAGCTTTTAGTTGTAATAATAACAAGAGAAAGTCCGGGAGAGGAGATTAACTTTCCTTTTCGAATAATTATGCATTTATATGTCAGTAGGTTCTACTTCCTTAACTGTCTTTTGTACGGTCATTTCGCAATTTGCATAGTGAAAGAAGAACAGGGAAAAGCAAAATTCTTTCCTTTACTCTGCTCAAAACAGTCGCTGAAGTATTCACAGTTGTCAGTGTCCTTTTTGCGGTATCAGAAGCACAGTAACAGGATAATGGCAAAGATAACAGGTATGAACGATAAGGAGCCCTAAAACAAGTGTAGACTTGCCGTTGTCTGTTACTCATAGTCAAGGCCGTATCCGGGGGGGGGGGGGGGGTTAGGGGGGTTCACCCCCCCCCCCCGAAACCCAGAGAAGTAATAGTTTTTTGTCGGCTTTAACCTCTGATCTATGTATTTTTTGTACTTACAATTCATATAATATATACAAAAACGGATTCGTCAGCTGTGATGCTTATGAAGCGATATTTCGGCCCTTCTTGGCAAGGGTCCTCTTCAGGCTGTTATTCTTCTGTGCCAACGCTGGGGAAGGAAACAGAACCTGCAATCAGCAGGTCCGAAATAAATTCCACGGGCAACCCCCTCCCCCAAATAAATTCCTGGATACGGGCCTGCTCATAATTTATTTATTTCTTGCAGCGCAAGTCCTTGGGACTTTCTTTTTGCTGAAAATGTATAAGGATGGTTTAGAGTTTTGTTGACTGATGTTTACTCAAAAATAAAAGTCTACCTTCCTATTAGGATTCCTATTTGGATTTCTTCGGGTCTGTATCCCCTTAACCAGGTGTACTAGAAATGTATTTCTGTCTTGACTTGACTTGACTTGCTTTATTTACAACTAATTATAAAATAGACTATATAATCACACAACCGCCCGGGGAAGGCTCAAATAGCCTGATGATGGACGGCTGCAATCCTCTGACTCTCAACCTTTAACAAATTTCATTAAAAAAAAAAAGAAAGAAAGAAAGAAAAGACAAAAACACTCTCACTCATTTAACCTTTAATACCAAAATCTGAAAAATAAAAAAAAGAAAATTATCTCCCCTCTCCCAATAAATGTTTTTTCAGTTTTACTTTAAATGACCCAATGTGTTCAGCCTCCCGAATGCCAGCTGGTATACCATTCCAAATAGCCGGAGCTAAATACCTAATGCCGAAACCTGCACGTGTGGTGTCTCGGTACTCAACAATAAAATTATCCGCCTCTCTAGTCGCATACCTGTGGAGTGAACGATTTACGCGAAAAAAATCAGTAAAAACTGCAGGACAAACATCATTCCAGCATCGATACGCAAAAACAGCAGCTTGATAATCGCGAATCTGACCAATGTTAAGCACTCGTAATTTCTTAAAGTCTCTGGACCAAATTACGACCGGATTATCCAAACAAACGCATAGAATTTCTTGATCCAGCATTTCCTTTGTATTAACGCGCGGATTGCCTCGAAGTTGTATCGAAAGATTTCGGTATTTTGGAATTTTTTTCCAGTAGGAAAACGAAGAAGGTAGATAGGTTCAGGACGATACGAACAACTCGAAGACCTGGGCAAAGATTTACGAATTTTCGCCTGACTTGGGTGAATCCGTCCGACTTTCGACTTGGTCAGACAGTGAAACTGGAAGATTAATTCCCATAAATTCTCACCTCTGTGTACAGAGACATGCTCCAAACACCGGCAAAAATATAATATGAGGACTACCGAAAACAGCTTTTGAACCCCCCACGTACCACTATTAGTGCGGAATGATTTACGATGTGAACGTCCTCCTATATAGTATTCTCTTTAGCATTCGAATCCAGACGTGCTGTCGTCTAGTAGAGAGAGTCAGTAAGCGTAGACGTAGAAGTAGATTTACAGAACAGTAGACTTCTAGATTTCCCAGAGTCCTCTATTGATCTTGCTGGAACAATTTCAACTTAATCCAGGTGATGGAAAATAAGTAGAAAAGTAACGCATGAACTTGACCTTACAAAGTGCTTCAGACTTCAGAGACAGCGAAACAGTAGATTTCTAAATTTCCCGGCCCCCTTTATTCAGCTTTCTACAATATTTTTGGCTTAATCCTGTAGATGGCAACTGAGTGGAAAAGTAAAGCGTGATCGCAGAAAGCGAAACAGTAGATTTCAAGATTTCCCGGCTCCATCTATTGAGATTTCTGGAGCAATTCGACTTCATCCAGTAGACGGCAAATGAGTGAAGGAGCCAGAAGAGTGAACTCGCGAACGAAAGTTATTCATTCATTTTTATCGACTATAGCCATTTTACTTAAAGTTTAACCGAAAAGGGTCGAGATAAGAGAGTCTAGATACCCCTCACTTATCCACTTAAGAGTCTTGAAGACCCAATGAAAATGCGTTACTTCGTTGCTCCGCTATTCGCGAATTATCAGTTATCAAATAGAGGAATTTTCCTGAAGAAGAGAACTTATACGAAATTTATTTTCAGACACTGAGCAGTTTCACCAAGCTCACCACTGCCCTCTGAAAAGCAACGTTTGTGTTGAGATTCAAATTTCCCGCGTCATATTAGATTTTCCGCTTTAGGGACGGCCGTCGATGTTCTGAACATCACTAGACTTAATTTCTCCAATAAACGCAATGCAACGTAGTAAGATGAGAAAGGATTTGTTGATCAGCCGTTGCATTCAGGAAAGACCTTGGATTCATGAGAAAAATAACAACATTACGATGAAAAATTGAGATATAAAAGACATATCACAATTTTACGCTTCTGCCAGTCTAAAGGGAGCCACTGCGGACGCAAGTTTTGGGCGGCAAGTCTGGCGACCTTGGTGTTGCACGACAGTCGACAGGTAAACAAACAACATTATGTGAAAGATTTGAAACCTGGGGGGCCATAGCCCTTCCCCTCCCTCAAAAGTCTTGTATATCACTTTTGTTGCAATCACTGTCGTGGCCTCGGACTTTCTCGTGCTAATTATTTTCATAATTTACAATACCGTATCATATCCGATAAAACTATGGACAACTTGGCCCAACCAACACATGGCGCTTTTCACTGTGATTTTGACATGTTTTCTTTATTTTCTTTCGAATGAATAATGACAATTTCTAAGACAAAAATCATAAATGGAGAATGAAAAATAACGAATAAAACGTGCAATCCGCTCAGGTACTGCAATAAATGGATTACTTCAGTATTACATACTCCCTTTTTGAAAATGGCGGTTCATAGATAAATTACTTATTTTACTTACTTTTTGCAGGATGTTTGGTTATACTGGCCGTGCTCGCTTGCAGTTCAGATGCGAACATCACCAGTACTGTGGACGAAAAGCTGGAGCTGGAGAGAGCCTTGAGCGATTCTGAGGTATTTAGAAGTAGTGAACTGAAAGACAAAGGTGCTCCCAAGTCGCGATTTGAACCCAGGACCTCTGACTTTCTAGGCCACTGAGCTACAGAGGAGCTTGTGGTCGCAAATCACGACAATAGTCACATGGAAGCTAGTCGCAGTGACAGGAATTGGGACCAGCTTCAATTTAACTGATTGTTGCATTACATAAAATATATTTTCCAAAAATTAAAGTAAAATCTTTGACAAAGCAAAACGGATACAGCTATAGTTTCTTGTAGCTACATTTCGGCCCTTCTTGGCAAGGGTCCTCTTCAGGCTCAAGCCTGAAATTTTTCATCAAGCTTGAGCCTGAAGAGGACGCCAAGAGAAGGGCCAAAATGTAGCTCCAATAAAACGTAGCTGGCTTATCCGTTTTCCTTTGTCAAATATGATTCGCAGTCAGCTTGGGCTGAAGGAATATCTATCTATAAAGTAAAATATTACATACATCGATAGTAATTATATAAAAGAGTATTATAATCCATGTGTTACGTTTTGCGTGTTTTTGTATTTTTTTCCTTATTTTTTCTTTCATACTCCGTTTGTAACTTTTGCCTTAAAAATAGGTAATGAATTTCATTCATTTATTCATTAATATTATTAAAATTAGACCTAAGCCTGAATGTGAACAGAAGTCGTTGTAAGATTTTGTTTCACAGCGAACGGGTTAGAGAGGCCCCCCCCCCCCGGACGCAATTAAACCTATTCCACCTCGACGAGTAACGTGATAACAAGTGATATACAATACAATATATTTACTCAAAAGCTCGAAGTTCATGGCAAATTTAATTATTTTAACACTGATCTGAATAAAAATCATAACAGCGAAAAAACAAGAAACAGAAAGCAAAATAAGAATGACTCTATTGAGTAATCATCCAGAGGAATTTCTGAAACGTTCTCACACCACCGAACTGTGTACTTTTCAATATCCTAAACATCCACTCTTTCCCAAAGTAGGCTACACTTTGACCGAATACCTGGGATCTTATTTCTGTAGTGAGTGGTGTTTTCATCAATTGTTGATAGACTGATGGAACGAGGATTTGGCGGATTGAGACAAAGGGCCATTTGTGGCCTGAGTTTCGGGCCGTTTGTGGCCTGAGTTTTGGCCTACCACACAGCATAATATAAAATACCCCGTAGTTACTACACATGACGTCACAAATTCTGGCTTTTTGACGTCAAGACAGGGGCATCACGACTGGGGGGGAGGGGGAGGGGAAGGACGCCCACCCAATATTGTCGGCTAGCCGGTAAAGAAAAAACCGAGTCGGCGCGAAGCGTCGCGATTTTTCACCAAAACAGTCAATTTCGTTTTCTCTGAAAATCAGTCGATTTTACGTCAAAACAGTCGGTTTTTCTGAACCAGTCAATTTTTTTTCAAAACTGTATTTTTTTTTCTTGAAAACAGTCGTGTTTCTGCAAAACAGTCGGTAAAGATTACCAGCCGGTCGGTAAATACCTTGCCCCCCCCCCCTCAAAAAACATTTTGGTTAGTAACGCCTCGAATCTGCGTCTAGGATGGAACACAATTTTTTCTGTTTTCGCCAATAAGTCGTGCCACGGGCTAATCACGTCACAGAGATCGTAGTTACTACACATACAAGCATGGTAAGCAAATGGTTCCTATTAGCGCTATTAGTGAATATTTCCGAATGGCTGGAACGGTCAGCGTAGTAACTTTTCACGAGATTGGAACGAAAATAGTAACTAATACTTACTGCTGTTAGAGGAGTGGAACACGCTGTAGGCTACTAGTCTTTGAGAGCTTTAATCCCTTCCAGGTTTTACCCAACTTCATTGATATGTTTATGAAGTCTATGAGGAACCTACCAGCCACTACTATGAAGACGTATTTCAAGAAGATGCTGATTTTCTTGGCAAAAAACGTCGGACGAACTTTCAACACTGACGGATCAATTGTTATGGCTCCAGTTTTGGGAACAGGTGTCGTCGTTGTCATTCTGGGCATCATTGCAGCTATAGTTTGGGGAATTGTTTACGGTAAGACAGCAGACTATCGTAAAATACCTGATCGAAGGAAGACTGTTAATTCTGCCACGCTTTCTGTCCCTATTTTCTATTCAATTCACTTTATTTTTCCAAAGATCCTTTGTTAAGAAAAAATAACTTTTCTCGAACAGGTGTGTAATGTATATCTTCCTATGACCCACGGTCAGTTATATTACGATAAACTTCACAATGAAAACGCCACGGAAAATCCAGCCAATCACATTTCAGAATTAGTCATAACAACCTGCTGGAGCGGTTGTTATTTGTCATATCAACCTCCCCGGAGGTTGTTATGACTAATTCTGAAACGTGATTGGCTGGATTATTTTCAGCCCCGAAAAGCGGAAATTCTGTTCGAAAAAGTTATAATAGTTAACATACCTCCATCTCGACTGATATCGGAATCACAAGCTCGACGGCCATTTCAAAATATCAACCTCGCCTTCGGCTCGGCTGATATTTTCCATAACCTGCCTCGCCTTCGGCTCGGACAGGTTATTTTCAATGTCCATCTCGCTGTTATTTTCCGATATCAGCCTCGATGTCTGAAGTTAACCTTTAGTAACAGAGATACACTGGGGTTTAAACACAGTTTTGTAATGATAATTTTATGTGAATTTGAGAAAAGAAAAGAAAACAACAATTACAAGAACAGAACAACAAGCACCTAGATACAGAATCACAAAACAAACACAGACACCATATATAATTTATTCGTGTTATAGTGCCATGTACGACTCAAGTCTATCAGGTTTTGGGATCCCAAAACGTTAGTGACGGATACCTATGACATCGCAAAAGTTGTCCGTCTGTCCGTCTGTCCGTCTGTCTGTAAGCACGATAACTGTCGAAGGGATTGAGATATTTTGATGAAACTTGGTGGGAGGATTGGTTGGGTCAAAGTACAGGTCAGGTTCGAAGATGGGCTCTGTAGCCCTATATTTGAGGGTGGGGGAGGGGTTTCAAATTAAGGGGCAAAAAAAATATTTTTTGAAAGCTTTTTAGATAGTTGATTTAGGGGTAAGGAGACACGCTGAATCCGAATATGAAAGTTATTTTCTCGCCGGACTAGTAGTTCGCCCGGAATCCAGCGAAAACCAGAAAATTTGTTAAAAGCAAAATTTGTATTTGAAGTTGATTAGATGTTCGATTTAGGGGTAAGAAGACATGCTGAACACGATGGTGAAACCCATTTTCTCGCCGGACAAGTAGTTAGCCCGGAATCCGGCCGAAATCGGAAAATTTGTTAAAAGCAAAAGTTTTACTTGAAGTTGATTAGATGTTCGATTTAGGGGTAAGAAGACATGCTGAACACGATGGTGAAAACCATTTTCTCGCCGGACAAGTAGTTTGCCCGGAATCCGGCCGAAACCGGAAAATTTGTTAAAAGTAAAATTTGTATTTGAAGTTGATTAGATGACAGATCTGAGGGTAAGAAGAGACGGTGAATCTGTATATGACAATCATTTTTTTACCCGGACATATAGCTCGTCCGGAATCCGGTTGAAACCGGATTTTTTTTTATAAGTTAAAGTTTTATTTGAAGTTGATTAGATGTTCTTTATAGGGATAAGGAGATGCGCTGAATTCGTTTCTGAACTATCTTTTCTTGGCTGGACAAGTAGTTCGCTTGATATTCGGCGGAAGTAAAGCAGGAAGTAAAGCGGGAGTAAAGCAGGAAGTTTCGATCAGTATCGTCAAAATAGATATGGCTTATAAAGGTATATCTGAACTTGATTTTCTCAGACTGATTTTAAAAGCTAATGAGATAGTCGATTTAGGGGTAGGCAGACCTGCTGAGTCCGTATATGACAATCATTTTCTACCCGGACATATCCTTCGACCGGAATCCGGCTGAAACCAGAAATTTGACAGTAGTATAGCCTAAGGCAGGAAGTTTTGATCAATTTCGTCGACGCCATTGACCTTAATCTGTTTCTAAGTTTTAATATTAAAAATGTTCATGTAGTCTGGCGAAGACTGGATATCTACAAGACCCAATTGTCTGGATCAAATATTAAGTTTTTGGGATCCCATCGAAATCTTTGATCTTGTTTTTTGTGATAATTCTTTGCGATAAAAAATAACAATGGAATTGTTAAAAATAAGCGCTAAGATTGTCAACCATAAATAAAACAGTGCATGAGTTAAAAAGTAATATAATAGTGTAAAATCAAACAGAGTTACAATGATGAATTTTCTACTTCAATCTTTCACTGTTTGGCTGACCCCTACTCCAACCCTAAAACTCGTCAAGACGTAGGGCTTTTTCATTTTCTACATTGCAGGTGTACCTTACCCCGCGACTTCTTGGTTAATTTTCGCTTTCGTTTTTCGGGTCCTCGCGAAAAACATCCCCGTTGAAACGTTCCATGGCAAAACTTCCCCATGGTGGAACGGTCCCCATGACAAAACGTCGCCGTGACAAAAAAGTACCCATTTCGAAACGTCCACTGCCATTCGTGCTTTGCCCTCTGCCGAGAGTTGTATCAATAGTGAAAATAGAACCTGAACCTGAACCTGAACCATAAATATAATCTTCCCATGGCAAAATGTACCCAAGTCGCCTCAGTCTTTAGGCTCATACTTTGAGGTAAAAATAAAACAAAAAAAACTTCGAAATATTTAACTATTTCATTGCGGAGTCTTATTGAAGAAAAGAGCAGATATTTATGAGACTTAAAATCTTGAAGCATAAGATCAGAGAGGATGATGGCAAATGTATACAAGAATGAATACAAATAAGCACAAGCGAAAACTAACTACGGCTACCCTGAGAGGATCCTCACCAACTGTTTTATGTTATAGAAACAGACCCTCTCGGTTCTTCGTTCGTCACCCTTCCATTCGCTCCAAGTATTTCTAACCAACATTATAAAACTAAACCAATATATTCTCATTTACACAAACACGAGTCGAACATGAGTAAGGACTGAGCCGACTCTTAGCCGTCTCGGCAGACTGTCTGCCCTTCTAATCAAATCCCTTATTTCCTCCATTTTCAGGCCTGCCTTGACACCTTCTCATCGCTACCCTAGTTCAACACTAGCGCATATCCAGAGACCCCTAAAACAAGACTATCGTCTTGATAGTCCAACAACTCAAGTTTCCAGGAGAAAACTTAACATTGAATTTAGGACGTTGAATTTACTCACTTTTTTTTCTGAACAGTTATCAAGTTATGAGCATGATCTAGCGGTGCTGGTTGAAATAAGATTCGAATTCTTATTTCTCGTTAAATCTGACGCTAGGTAGTGCTGAAGTGTCGTTTTTGCAGATTTTGGACAGACGATAGTCTTGATTTGGCCATTTCTGGACATACGCTAGTCTTGAACTAGGGTAGCGTCATGGTCTTTAACCATGGTCTTCCTATCGTATTTCTGTCATAGAATTTAAAAAAAATCATCCTCTTCTAGCATAACTTGATAACTGTTCAGAAAAAAAGTGAGTAAATTCAACGTCCTTCGAATTCTCATTTCTCGTTAAATCTGACGCTAGGTGGTGCTGAAGTGTCGTTTTTGCAGATTGGACAGACGATAGTCTTGATTTGGCCATTTCTGGACATACGCTAGTCTTGAACTAGGGTAGCGTCATGGTCTTTAACCATGGTCTTCCTATCATATTTCTGTCATAGAATTTAAAAAAAATCATCCTCTTCTAGCATCCTACTGGAAGAAATATGGAAATGGAGGCTACCCCGCCCTCAGAAACGGGTATAATGGAGGTAGCGGGTACAACCCATACAATCGCTACTACAGAAGATCACTAGGGATTGATGATACTAGCATCGAGGAGCCGCCAACTAGAGAACAGACCCAAGTAATGGAGTCGATTAGCAAATATGGCGGAAAGTACAGACAATAATGTGGACTGTCTAGCTTATTTATTTTTATTTATTGTGTGCCCAAATAAATACTGAATTCTTTCTTATTCGTTGGGAAAATGAATGGACGAAAGATCGCGCTGGGTTAGGCCAGAGTCATGGGGTTTCGTACCAAAGATCGTGTTCAAGAGTCATCAGATTGGAAGCATACACGCACTACAGCACACTATATTATAGTACTAGCTAGGTACTTTATTCGTGAATAAACCGATCATACGGTCTTATAGCCTAAGGAATAGCGAGGAGTGGCGCAAAACCCTTCTGAGATTCTTTCGCTAATCCCACCACTTACCTATAATCTGTTTTTGCCCCTTTTTACCTGCTGCGTTACCCGAAGTGGCGAGAAATACCCAGTTTCGAAAAATCACGGTGGCGCTAAAGCACGTATCTCCAGACGAATAACAGCCTTGACATAATGCTCATCAGTGACAAAATACTTTACTTCCCTGCAGAAAGTCTATTATGCGCAGATTCAGAAGAACGTAAGTAATGTAATTACAAGGATGACCAGGTTGTATCCTGTTTTGAAGGATTAATAGGGCGGATTTAATTAATACGAAGAATTAATAGTGCGCGTCATAATACTTGCCAGTCTTCGAATTCTCTTCAGTTGAAACTCATTGGCCGCTGAAACATGGAATTAATAAAAAAGGTAGGGTATTATTGCCGGTTTTCTAGAACTACTCAGGTTAACACTGAGTTAAGATGCTTACACATGTGCTAGGACGATGAAACTTGGTAGGCATATCAGGGACTCGATCACTTAAACTTAGGAACAGTCGTAGCTCCGATTTGACAATCGTGGGGGAATTGGAAGGAGGGGAATCCGAAATCTTGAGGTATGTCCAACTTTTGAAGGGGTGATCGTATTATCGCCCTTGCTGAGGGTGATAGCGGAAAAATTTGGCCCGCGGGTGGCATGATAGGATGATATCGCTCGAGCGCAGCGAGGATGATATCTGCCTATCATGCTGCCCAAGGGCCAAATTTTCCGCTATCGCCCGAAGAAAAGCAAGGGCGATAATGATTATAACACTAGTACATTTGTTTTAATTTTCTGGTATTCCCCTGATGTTAAAAAAAAAAAAAATCTAACCGTGCGTTATCCCTTGATATCGCATGGCTGGCCGGGCGTTATCACTTGATAATAACGCCCGGTTGGAACTTTTTTTCTTTTAACTTCAGGGCAATACCAGAAAATTTTGGCACTGGGTAGGATAGGACTGATATCATGGGACTGCACGGTGTACTGGTGTTATTGGGAAATAACTCATGACTCGGATGTCCCATTTCAAGTGCGGACAGGATCCGATCCATGTGGGGGGTCGGGGGGACTGGGAATTTTGTGACACGCTTAGAGTGTAGCGATTGGGATGGCACTTGGTGGGAAGAACAAGCATAGGCCATAAGAGAGAACCGAATAACCAGAATAAACAGAACCGAATAAACATAATAAGTGACAGAACCGGACCGGATTCAGGCACTCTTAGGGGAGTTGGGGGGGGGGGTCTGGAATTCCGGTGATCACGGTTTAAAGTATTTCCAGATGTGCTAGGACGATGTAACTTGGCTTCAGTTTAAGATTGGCTTAGAAATTGTCACTTCCCAGATCCGACCATTCCTTAAAGTACTTATCTTAACCGCAAAGTACAAAAAATACTTTTAAGCAAGTATACATTTTCATGATCACCATGAGCCCATGATCATTTTTATGCAAGGGATTTGCGTAGAAATGAATTTCTAGCGCCCTTAAAGTGCGCATCATCACAGCCAAGTGCAAACATAAAATACTTTTTACCAAACAATAAATTCTCATGATTTCCAAGGCTCCATGATCATTCTTATGTCAAGGGTTTTGCGTTCAAAAGATCACAAACCCACGAATTGGCAAAATCCTATACTTCCGTCCTCACCCAGCCTCGCAAGTGTCATATGAGTTTCTATAGAAACTCATATGGCACTTGTTATAGTTCTTTTTTTTTTATTCAGAGCTTAATGAAACCAAAAAATATAATTTTATACCTTTGAGCCCCGCAAATTTTATAGGTTCGTGTCAAGAATCAGGCTGAGATATTTAGGAAGATACCTTATTTCCGGTAGTAGGCTACCTCAGCAGTAAGGATCTGAAAAACACTTCATTCTCGGTGCTAGGCATAAGGATCAGTTTACTCGTTATGTAGTGAAGCTTGTACAAAATAGAATTCCGACACAGGCCCATGGTCTCTTATGTCACAAAAGCGTGGGCTTCAAACAAACGGCAGTCGAAATTAGTTTGTCCGCCTTTTTGCTGCTACGCTGAAAGGATCCGTTTACATATAATGAATCCAGGGTAACACAGAACTGAGACAATATAGAGCATGGATATCCACAATGTTTTGCGTAACGAGAGTGGGGGCTTCAAAAGCAAGATGCTTACGCAACTTTGTTTTCGGGGGCTTAATCCCAATTTTAGCCGGAAAAGGTGAATTAGTCGTGCTTACTCACAAAAGATGCTCCTGCGCCGTTGTGTGACTAACTTGAGTTCTAGACCCGTTTGTTGAGTTGGCTAGTCCTTCTCAGTGTACTTAAGATCAAAGCGATTTAAGTAGGCCTACCCTTTATTTGTTTGTATGATGAAAAGTTCATTTTCGGCGGTAACGCTTTGATAACTAAATTTTAGCAATAAAATTCTCTTCTTTCAATGTTACCAGAAGATGCACGAGACACTGTAAAACAACAACAACATTGCACAGGTACGCTTTTCCGGGTATTGGGAAACAGATCCGGAAATTTTTTCGACGATGGATTCAATTTCGGGTCCCGGGGAAACCCGGATGTACAGTTTTCCTGGATCTACCCGCGACATCTAAAAAATCAGGGGAAGGAAGGAGTACGTTATTTTTTTTTCTCGGTGACCAGTGCCAAGTCAGAGGGATCTGCTTGCTTGTCATGAAATTTTTAATTAAAGCGGATTAGAAGCAGCAAGAAGGCTTAGAGGGTCCC
Organism: Branchinecta lindahli; assembly: GCA_023053555.1. Taxonomy (NCBI): domain Eukaryota; kingdom Metazoa; phylum Arthropoda; class Branchiopoda; order Anostraca; family Branchinectidae; genus Branchinecta; species Branchinecta lindahli. The sequence goes on along the minus strand of JAKZAO010000009.1, from coordinate 29,890,275 downwards.
ACGTGGTTATGTAGAAAATAGCGTGGGTTTCAATTATGAGAGACGTTAAATCAAGGCTTTTTTAGGGGGGGGGGCATTCGTTTTGGTAAGAACTATTCCTATACCGTTATTTTCTGAATATACAATAGAACTCGAATTTGACCAAAAGATCTATATTATTCATTTGTTTTGTGTTTCGCCACCAATCGCCCGCAAGAGAGATTTGAGTCCCGATTTTCTTTTCTTGCCCCTTGTCGCGTTATAGCGTCAGTTCGCTCAATTGTGGAAAGAGGCTACATGACTGGAGAATATGGAGACCAGTTGTGTCAGTCCCAGTGTCCTTCTTTAATTTTCTCCTGGGACTAGAGGGAAACAGAAAAAAATTTGTTACCATGCAGCACCGAAGAAAGTCAGCACCAAAAGAAGAAACGAATTTATGTTTGCTCCAGTAATTTCAAAGGTTGTACGATCTTTTCAGGCAACCAGACATTTGGAAATAGACCTACCTAAAGGTCGTCGGCTGACCTATCACATGCAGCCAAAGGTTGTTTTTTATTTTTGTTTTTTAATTAAATGCAAGCAATTGGCTGCTCAGCAGAAGACAAGACAAATTCCAGACAATGTTTGCCCATGTTTTGCCGTATTTTTTTATCACGTTATCGATTTTTTTTTCTCTATTCAGATACCGTCATAGATTCTTTTTTTTCAAACCACTGGCATGTCTGGAATTTTATACCTTTTCTTAATCCTTCAGTTTCTACATCAGTTTAGCAAAATTGTCTTCTTTCACTGCTGTAATAATACTGATTGTATTGTCCAAGTCCGAAGGCCGTAGATAAAAAAAAACTGCCAAAAAAATAAGCTATTTAGCCTAGCTACCACAACAACTCGTGCTCTCTCGAAATTTGCCTCCTTCGTCACTATAAGTACAAAATTTGCACAGAAACTGCACTCAGTTAGGTCTACGTGTTATGTTTTCTCTAATTATGTATCTTTATTTTCCTTTGTGGCCACTATTTTCGTCTTGTAAGGTTTGTGGTTAGAAATAATTTATTACTGTTATTATAATGTACTACCAATGAAGGACAAGTACAACAAAAATTGTATTCACAAAAGTTACAATAGTAGGACCACTGATATCGGAATAACACCATGGACGGCCATTTAAAAATATCCTAACATTGCAGGAAACCACACCCTACCCAAGAACAAATACACCCTTAAATCAGAAAGCTCATGACACTCTAGCAGAATACGCTCCAGGTCTACTGTCAGGCTATTTGCTCTCATTGTATAAGGGCTTGCCCTGTGTTTATTATTATAATTATTATTATTATTACATTTGGCGTTAAGCTTTTAGCTTGTCGCCTGTAGCCTACTCGATCCTCCATTTTTGCTAGTTATCCTTACATGGACTACAAAAGAGGTATTTTTTCTTTATTATATTAATTTATTTATTATTTCTTGTTACTTTATTATCACTGTATTATTGGTTCTTAATTCGATTTAAATTGTATACAGTATATATATGTCGATGTCATGTTATTTTATTTTGAGTGAGTTATGTTTTTCTCCACCGTTTTTGCTTATAGAAACTATTTTTAGCTGCTTAGCGGAATGAGAACTGTCCTTGAGGACCACGAGGAGGTTGCAAGGACTTTCGAATTTCCCCTTAATCCTCCAACGAACAACCCATCGGCATACCTGGACCCGTTTGCTGCACTCAACATTCTTCTGACAGTCGTCCTCGTTGGTGTACTCATTGCTTGGAAAGTAATTTACAGTGAGTATGCCAAAATACTGGGTATACCCACAGTTTTTCATGGCACTTGCAGCTTCGCTCAAGTGCCATATACCGATTACTTTTCCGTCTGTCTGTCTGTCGGTCGGTCCGGTGATCTCGAGTTAAGGTACTTCCAGATGTGCTAGGATGGTGACACTTGGCAGGCATACAGGGACCCGACCAAACTGACTTCGAGATAGTCACTTCTCCGATTCGAGCATCGTGGGGGGAGAGGAAGGAGGGGTATCTGGAATATTTAGGCATGCTTAATTTTCGATCGGGTGATCGGATCTGAATGAAACTTGATATGTAGAAAGAACACAGCCTCGTATGTCCCATTTTACGTCTGGACCGGATCCGCCAATTGTAGGGTGAGTTGGAGGGAGTGTACGGTACCGGAAATATCGTGACACGCTTAGAGTGGAGGAATCGCGATGAAAGTTGGTGGGAAGAACAAGCAGATATCCTTGATAAATCGTTACATAAACGGATCAGATCCGGGCACTGTGGGGGGGGGGGGGGTTGAGGCTGCGTCCCGGATTTCCGGTCATACTTCCAGATGTGCTAGTGCGATGAAACTTGGCAGACTTATCAGGGACCCGATCAGATTTACTTAAGAAAAGTCACTTCCCCGATCCGACCATTGGGGGAGGAGAGAAGGGAAATCCGGGATCTTGAGGCAAGCATAACTTTCGAACGGGGCACCGGACACAAACGAAACTTGACCGTTGGAAAGAGCTCGTGTCGCGGATGCACCATTTCGTGTCCGGACCTGATCCGATAACTCTGGGTGGGATTGGAGGGGGATCGGAAATCTCGGAACAAGCATAGAGTGGAGGGACCGGGATGAAGCGTGGCGAGAAGAACAAGGACAAGTTGTAAATACATTTTTGACAGAAATGAACCGGATCGTCACACCGTGGGGGTCTTGGAAGGGGTTTTCCCAGAAATCAGGCGATCGCGAGTTAAGGTAGTTACAGATGTTCTTGGACGATGAAATTCGGCAGGTGTATTTGGGACCCGATCAGATTGACTTGGAATCAGTCCCTTCTCCGATCCGACTATCTTCGGGGGAGTGGACAAAACTGGAATCTGGACTACCAGGATTATTCGTTGTGTTTCTCAATAGTGTTAAGTCCATGACACCATTCAGATTCCGGAATCCGGGGTGTGTAGCGCCCTGGACCTGCTCCCACACCTTCCGGATCCATCACGACGAAAACGGTTGTCTGGAATCCGGAAGACAAACCTTGAAGACGAAGCCTAAGGCGTTTTTCCCTGCCGATCTAGATTGAAAATTTACAATCCGGATTCTCCATAATGTGTTTTCTCCGCTAATCCGGATTATGAAAAAACGTTTTATCTGACAATCCGGTTCGTTCTTGGATCGTCAATTCGGAATCCTGCTCTGGAGTGAGATTGAGGATTCGAGATCGTCAAATTGTCGCTTTGTAGACTGAGATAATCGATTTCCTGTTTCTCGGATCAATCTGTTATCTAGCACTATAATCCGGGATGGTCGCGTAAAAACACTTCTAGCTGTAACACTTCGGACAACCAACAAAATCGACATTCCCCATTAAAAACAAAGCTTTTTAACAGATTGGAGGATGTAGGGGAGTCAACCACATTCAAATCAACAAAGTTGTGTTAGGCAATATATCACTGTCAAAGTGTCACGTTGTATCCTTCCCGATTCAAGTTGTTTCAAGAGTGACTCAATATCCGTAGATATTCTGTCGTTGTTGGTCCATCCGTGGCCGAATGGTTAGCGCGCCGAACTCGCAAGGAAGGGTCCCTTGTTCGAGTCTCGGTTGTGCCTACTGTTTGGTTTCGAGCGGGGTTTAGTGGCGTAACCCTGTAAGACAAGCCAGAGTCCAACCAGCTTCAAATGGGTACCTGGAGAAACCCGGGGAAGGTGACAAGAAGGGTGTGCGAAACCACAGGATGGCCGGCCCCCAACCCCTCATAGCACTTCCTGGCTGAGGGCCGAGAATCGGAGATCAGCACCGCCAGCTTGCCCTGTCAAGGCTAGTGCTGATACCTTTACCTTTTTGGCTGTCATTAACAATCTTAACAAAAGTCGTCACCACGAGCAATAAGAGCAAGAAAGTTATTTTCCTTTTTTTTTCAGATATAGAGCCAGAGAAGGACGACGACGACTTGGGCGACACAGTTTACGATGAAGTGACAACGTCCGGCAATTATGGATACAATTCGCCGCCTGTGCAAAACAGCTATGGAAAGCAAGATTTGAAACTCCGCCGTTCATCCCAGAAACTGAACAACTTGACTTACAAAGTGCACGCTGCAATCAAAAACGTATCGGACATCTATTCACTGAATCAGAAAAGGTGATACGGCAACGCTTCAATTTTTATCTGTAATTCAGTTCCAAGAAAAATAAAAAACGGATATTTGATCGGTTCAGCCATCCATTTATTCATTTTCCCTGTAATGTGGGTCTAATGAAAATGGTAATAAAAAAAGGTAAATAAAGAAATGGTAATAAAAAAAAGACCTGAACTATGCTATGCTTAGCTTTAGGTCTGCAAACAACTCCTCTATTGTGATTCGAGGTCAAGCTGTCATAAATAAGATATTCCCCTTCAAAACAGTAAACATTTTCTAGGAAGAAAGATAACAAAAACGTATGAATACGTTCATGATACTAGTAAGGGATGGGGTAGGTTGCGCAGGATACCTAAAACTCATTAACATGCCATTGCTAATTATTCACTGACTATTTATTATGCCAGCGGTAAGAATTACTGAATCGCGGCTTCGCAAAACGGAACAGAATGATGGGAGGTGAGCAGAAGGAGTTAGAAACTCTGCAATCAACAATATAAAGGGAGTGAATGTTTGTACAATTTTTTAAAAGGAGGGGTCAGGGGGCCTAGACCCCCTGGGGGAGGATACTATAGAAAAAATTCTCACTCACACTCTGGTGGAAAAAAGCCTGCATATATATGTAGACCTAGTAATTATAATATATTGTATGTATAGTACGTCACTGCTTTGACCTGTGTTGTCATGGCGCCGTACTCTATTGAGCTATTATAGAAATAAGGAATATATTTATTTATGTATAAGGAAACAGAGAGCAGATTTGGTTTCAGGCAGAAATAGTGTGTTTTGAGGCCGTTTTTACATGCTCGGATCTTAAATTAACCAGGAGGCTTGGCGGGTAGAATCTGGTAGAATTGTCCAATGCCACAAATGTACTACTCCTAGGTCCAGATCAGACCCGGCTACAGTTAGAGAGGATCCTGGAAATCTTGTACAACTTTTAGAGCGGAGAGATCGTGACGGAACTTGGTCGGCAGGATTGTCTTAAGCCCTATAGCAGTAGTAGTAGTTTATTACACTTAAGTCTTGTGGCAATGGTAAATTACATAACACCCCAAATAAAATTTACATACTATAAAGTGAAACAAAACAAAACGAAACCGGGAAAGTATATAGAAACTGGTCCTTGTGGGTCATTCCCAGACAAGCGAACCTCCCAAGATTTAATATGTGTACCGTTTACAGATCCGGAATGGATTCGAGCACTGTGGGGAGAGGGAGGGGGTCAAGGCTTGGTGGGTAGGACATTCCATAATCCCTGAACGCAGAGGTTCGACATGCAGGTTCATGCAACTTCAGTATTCTTATTTTAAATAGTTCAAAGACGAATGCCATCAGCGACTTTAACTTCGTACAAACTCGAAAAAAAAACTGTGCCAAGGGAACGTTATAGTTTTTTTTTCAAGAGGGTCGTGAACGTGCCTTTAAGGTTAAACTGAGCTACCAGTTCTTCGTTACTAAAGCCAAGAGCTCGAAACTGATGTAATATCTGAAGGAAGCAACTTTTGTGGGTGCTAGGCTTGACTTTTAAAAATCCCGCATGATCTGTGAAAACGAAGAGGACACGGATAAGATATCACATATTCGAAAACGCTAAGGACCCATGAGACAAACGCTCATCACGTTTTTCTCTAACTATGCTACAATCATCTTCTTGACTTCCTGTCTTCGACAGGCCATCCCAGTTGACCCCTCACGCAGGGCTTTCGATCCCTCTAAACTGTTAGGGGAGAGCACTGAATAGCGCAGCGGGCGGGCGACCTCGAAGGGACGTCTCTTTCCTCCCACACGCTTCTCTGATTGGTGGGGCCTCACTATGAATGGTTTGTTAGACTGCATTCAGAGTTTCTCGTAGGAACACTGAAAAGACTTTAAGCGGCGTCTCTGACTGATATGAGGTCATTTTTTCTTCACTAGCCGTTGAGGTGTGAGGTGGCAATGTGTTGCAGTCAAGTGCGGATAGAGTGCTGATAGTATTTGAAGTCAAGGGTAAGCTTATAAAAAAGCAGGTACTAGCTGTGTTTTTGATCGAAGTTTGAGTCCACCTTCAAAATAATACTCTTGACGAGTGACGGCTAGTGTTGGGCGATATTGAGGATTATCGAAATATCGATATTTTGAAGTTCAATTATCGATATTTCGATTATCGTAAACCGATATTTGGAACTGCTTATACTGCTACATTTTTCAAGGAAAAAAAAAAACTTAACAAGAAACAACTGAACTAAAGGAACAAAATCAAACATTCCCATTACGAAAGAGTAGCATTTCCACGCTTATCCTTCCCAGTCTGTTTCTCCTCCCTAATCGAAATCAAATTTGAAATCACTTATCCTTCTTTTACTCTGAAAATCAGGGTCACTGGAAAACCGGAACACCGGATCCTACGCCACCGGAACCTATGGCTTTCGAAACTAACCTAACCTAACCAAAAGGTTAGGTAAAACTAACCAAAAGGTTAGGTAAAACTAACCAAAAGGTTAGGTAAAAGGTTAGGTTAGGTTAACTTTTTACCTAACCTTTTGGTTAGGCTAGGTTAGGGAGGTTCCGGTGTTCCGGTTTTCAGTGACCCGAAAATCACGAATAACAGAGCTGTTGCACACTGTAATGCAAATAGCGAAAATATCCATCTTTGAAAAGTTAGTATCGAAATATCGACATTTTTCAATATTATCGATATTTCGATTATCGTATCGAATATCGCCCAACACTAGTGACGACTAACTCTTCGCGCCGATGAAGAATCGCTGCGTGCCCAGCGAAGAGCCAGACACGTCACGACAATAACCGTTGCTGATTGGTTCACACTGGATTTGAATCAATTTTGAGAGTTCGTTTTGGTGACTTTTCTTGCTCTTCCCGATGTCCACTGGCGTGTTACGGACTTGGTCAGATCAGGGACCCATACATTTCCTGTAATGACTCGCCATTCAGGGGGCTTGTCAATCAGAGATTTCTGATGCGATCTTGACCGACCAACCGGTAGTTCGAGAAATACCCACGGGGATAGATAGACCAAATTTAGGATTGGCTGCTGGCGCCTTGAGGGAGGAGTCTCTTTAGCACTAACGTCCAATGAGGCAAACAAGAACGCCGATTCGACCCAAGCGGAATTTTTTGAAAGTAGGAGTAGGTCGGGCAACATAGCAACATAGAAGCATAGGAAATGACAAGCCCCCTGAATGGCGAGGCATTACAGGAAATTTATGGGTCCCTGGTCAGATAGAGTATTCGAAGATCTCTTCTCAAACAACGGTTTTTGTTGCCGGTCCCCGTTTCCTTGCCGCCGTAGCGCATCTTTATACTGTTATAGCTACTGTTTTTTAATTTTCTTCTTTTCCTCCGAACTGTTGAACGTCGAAGTTGGTGAGCCAAAAAAATTGCCGAAAAACGCTAATTAAGCAAACGGTGAGCTTCGATGGCGTTTGAAAAAGGAAATTAAACCGGCCAAGCCAAAAGGCGTATTCTTGCCGTTCCCTCTTGAGGAGTCCCCGCGTTTTTGTTTGCCCCGGGGACTCACTCCCCGCATTCTCGCGAGTCCCCACGGACGGGGAATGCTCCGATTATCATCACCATCATAAAAAAGAACGCCCTTTCAGATTCGGAGGGGAATCAATTTTTGCTGGTGTTGGTGCAATGTAAAATTACTTAAAAACAGCCAGAATAAACAAAACCAAAAATAAAGTGGATTCATACTAATTTCGTTAAGTGCATATTTTTTGGAACAAAATCCATTTTGGAAGCATTCCCCGTGTTCTCGCTGTTTTCTGTATGTGGAGTCCGCGTGGAGTGACTCCCTCTATTCTCGCCGTTCCCTTCGATTCCCCTTGGAGTCCTTGGGGAACGGCGAGAATACGCCTAAAACCGAAGTGGCAGAAGGTACCAGTGTTGCCAGATTAGCTTCTTTCCCGCCCCATGGGTTTGTTTCTCTGGGCTGCTGCGGAAGATTTTTGCGATGGGCTTGGGGCAGAAACCTGGGCTTATTTTTGTAAAATGTGACTTGATTTTAGTACTTTGTGGAGGGTACTCAAGAAATGGAGGGTACCCACTGGAAAGAGAAAAGTCTTCACTTCATGTTTTGGTTGAAATAAGACCAAAGTAATTTTCTATTTGCCGAAAGTATGGCGCACTGCATGTCGTGGTTGCTCGTCTTCTAGTAGGGAGCGAGGAAACTTATTTGGTGAGAAGGCCGCCCAAGGAATATTTTAATTAGAGCAAAACTGTGAAAATCGTAGCCGGGGAAAACCCAATGAGTAAGGCGATTTCTCTTTCATCCCAAGGCTTCAGGCGCAAAGTTTTCAATTAAAGGAAAAAAAAACGATACATCATTTGGCTGAAAAAAAGGTAATTATTTGACGGAAAAATCGAGAAATTGTGTGAGGATTGAACTTTTTCACTTGCAGAGCCTTCATGTTTCTGCTCTTGACCATTTTTCCGTTCGTCATGTTAGAAAAAGATTTATTAGGGCCAATTAGAACTATTTTCTTCGTTTTTTTATCTTGAAAATTTACCTCGTTATTGAAAGCCTATTGTAACGTTTACTTTTTTTCTCTTTTTACTGCACGACTCCCCTATTCGTATCCAGTGCGTAACGCCCGTACGCCACTTCTTGCGACTTCTTGCGAACACTGCTTCTTCCGTTCGGCAGACGTCTGAAATTTCGATTCCCAGAATAAAAATAAATAAAAAATATCTTCGAACGGAAAGACGTGCATGTACAGACATAATACTCTTTCCCCCTGGCGACGTTGTGTGAAAGCTTAAGTTTCCGACTATGTCAGCCAACGAGCGTGTATATTGTTGGGCGTTTGGACCAGGGGCGTCACGTATGGGGGGAGGGGGGACGCCCCCCCCCAATGTTGTCGGCCAGTCGGTAAAAAAATAACCAAGTCGGCGCGAAGAGCCGCGATTTTTCGTAAAAATAGTCGATTTTTTTCTTGGAAACAGCCGCATTTTCTTAAAAACAGTCGGATTTTCGTAAAATAATAGATTTTTTTCTGAAAAACAGTCGGTTTTCCTGAAAATCAGTCCATTTTTCGTCAAAACAGTCGTTTTTCTTAAAAAGAGTCGTTTTTCTGCAAAAACAGTCGGTAAAAACGACCAGCCGGTCGGTAAATACATTGCCTCCCCCAAACCTTTGGCTAGTAACGCCTCTGGTTCGAACAAGCATTGCCGTTTGCCAAAAATAGAACCGTTTCATGATGTAAACTACCAATCTTCAGCTGGCTTACCAAATAAGTGACGTAGTCACCCGCCTATGTATGGGCCCATTTCCTAAGGGCTCCCCAATATTAGAACTTGTTGGTTTATTAAAGGAAAAACCAAGTAGGCTATTTAATAACATTTGTAATTGTTTTATTTTCTGGCATAAAATTGTTTCGTACAAATTTGCTCTTTGGCAAAATTAAAAATGTATAACTGAGGTAAATTTGACCAATATAATTTTGTCCCGAAACAATGAATGCCTACACCCTCAGAAGTTTGACATACAACACATGGATGCGCATCCTTATATTTAAATGCCGTGACGAGGGCCCCGGTATAATTTACACAAATGTATACACGCCGAGACTATAAACCAGTTGACAGAAGAATGAACCTTAAAAATAGTCACAAACAAAGCAAATATGCAAGGTGGTGGAACCAAGCATTGACAGATTTAAGAAAGAAGTACAAAAAAAAAGAATCAAACACATCTAGCTTATAAGACGAAAATTTTGGCAGCGAAAAAGGAAGATTGGAAAAAGTTCTGCGAAGAAAAAGCTAGTTTGGACCCTTGGAACACTATAAATAAAATTTGTAAGTCAAAAGGTTCTGCGACTCTTCCAGTTCATATTTTAAAACAAGATGGGTCGATGACAGATTCGCCTAAAGAGGCTGGAGAACAACTTCTAGGTAAATGGTTTTCGTCAGACGATAATTCTAATGACAGTGTTGCTCAAAAGTTGATAAGAAATGAAACAGAAAATATTTCTAGTGAAAATCAGGATGAAATGGAACCTATTACCATGGACATTTTACAGGATGTTATTAAGTCGATCAAACCCATGAAGGCTCCGGGACCTGATGGTATAATGAATTTTACTATAAAGAAAAATATGCCGAACCCCATTTCACAGAGCTCTTGGCGCACAGGGCACCCACCAAGGTGTACCTCCGCACCCGCAAAGTACTGCTCGGATCACTCGACCGCTATCTTCCTATCGCTTAGTTCCGATACACTGCCCTAAGAGAGTTTGTTATGGCCCCCAAGGAATCCCCTTCTTAGATTCTCCGTGGGAAGCCACCTTTCATTACTACAAGAACCAGCGGCAGGCCATTAAGCCCCCTGGAACCTCCAATAATGCTTTTAATCTTAGTATCCTTTTAGATTGTAAATATGAACCACGTCGAAGGCACAGTTTATTCACCAGAAAATTAAGGACTAAAGGATTCCTGAAAGGTTTCAATAATGTCAAGAACGAAATTCAAATTCATCGAGCAAGGCAAACACCCTTGAGTTCTGACTTGAGTTCTAGTTTGGCTCAGTTTTTCCTTTGAAACTGAATTCTGATGAATTGGCTTAACGTTGACACAGTGTAACCCTTTCAACATTAGAATTAATTTTTCCAGAGCATTAATTTTTTAAGACAGGGTTCAAACAGTAGTCTATCGATAATGTCAGCAACGACAATATATCCCCTGACTTCACGTTGACACAATGTGCGCCTTTTAGAATGTTAAACGATGTCAATGGTTTACATACATGTGAATTAAGTACCAGCTGTAAGGTTCAAACAGTACCGATAATGTCCACAGCGAGAAGTTCGAATTCTAGCAGGGCAAACAGAACTGAATTGTCATTAAAGTCAATTCACATTGACTTTCGCTTTACTTTCGTTGCGTGTACACCCTGGACACTCAACAGGTACTTAGTAAGAAAATTCAGCCTGGTAGAACCCATTGAGGCTGTAGATAATCTAGTTCATAAAGTTCTTCGAACGGCCGCACACCCATGGTTACCAATACTGTGTGCCCAATGGATGACCACTAATTAACTCGTCTTTTGTGTTTTCCTCATTTGTAGTGCTGTACATCGCGGTGGAATTGTCCAAACCTCGTAAATACACTTTTTTACGATTCTTAGGTTCTTATACTGTCCGATGTAATTTTTCATGGCGGATCGAATGGTGCAAACCTTGTATTTTTATATAATTTTCTTCGTCGTCAAATCTCTGAAAAACTAACCACCTACGCATATATACGAGGTTTGCAATTCTATGCAATTCTAGCGTATTTACGAGGTTTGTACGCAATTCTAGCGTATTTACGAGGTTTGCAATTCTATCGCTCACTCAGACACTGTTTTTACGAGGTTTGATATGTTTTTACGAGGTTTGCAGGAGTAGGGAGTCGTTGATTTTCAGACGGCCCCAAATCAGTTTTTTCCTTCTCCTGAACAATTTACTATTTTGTATTTGCGAGGTTTGGACAATTCCACCGCGACATATTTGTCATTCTTTTTTTCTTCAATTTACTCCGTTCTTGTTCAATTTGAATGTAACGGGTCATAAAGAATATACATACATACATACTCAATCCACTAGGACTGACTTCTTTTAAGAGTGCAATCGGACGAATTGACTTCACGGTGGCCTCTTTTAGAATGTCAAACAATGTCAAAGGCATGACTTACTCACCAGAGAATTAAGTACCAAAAGAGTCCTGATTTGTTTAAATAGTTTCGATAATGTAAACAACGTTAGATTCAAATTCATCTATAGCCAGGCAAACACCCTAAAACCTTGAGTGAAGGCAATCCATCCTCATTTCGCTTGGATTGAATTCCTTCATCGGAGTTGACTTCAGGTTAACCTCTTTTAGACGGTGAAACGATGTCAAAGGCATGGTTTACACAAGAATTGAGGGAAGGTTCAAACATCGACAATGTCAACAGTAAATTCATCTAGCAATGCAAACCGACTTCAATTTTCAGTTCACTTGAACTGACTTTTACTTAAGAACAAAATCCAACGAATTGATTTGCTGTGTCCTCCTACATTGCAATGCGAAATGCATTTAAGGCACAACAGAAACTTCAGGGTTATAAAGGGGGTCCTGGGAGGCTGCCCCCTTCCGAGAGAAAAAGAAATGGAATGAAGAAACTGTTGTGGGTTCTTGTGGGATAGGCTACTATTAAACGCACGACTGCATGCAGGCAAATGTTTCCCCTTTCTTCTGAGATAAATACTGGGATAAGATTAAGTTCAAACGGACAATACTTGAAAGAAAGAAACTGATCTCCGGTGTACGATTTGGGAAGGTGATCTTCTTCTACGATGGAAGTAGGCCTCACACGTATGAAAGTTGTTGATCGGCCTACATCTGTGGGACTTTCGCTGAGATGGGATTGCAGCTCCTGTGTCATTGGTGACATCATGTACAGGTTATACTTTATACAAACAAGTCTCGATGAGCGAAACACCCTCTATCGAACAAAACTGAACAGTTCGTGAAATGACAATGAAGCCAAAATTTGCTCAAAGTTCGTGTGTTTGACTTGCTTAACGAACTTGAATGTCTCGTTGACATTACCCCTACTGTTTAAACGAAAACGAGGTCTTCTGTAAACACTGTGTTTCAAGTTCAGATTGTAGATTGTGTTCACTTCGGACAATGAGGACGTATACAATAATATTTTTCATTGAAGATGGGAGGGCCATTGACATGCAAAACAAACAAGAGATTTCATCTCCCGTATCAAACATCTTAAAGCAGAAATATAAAAATGCTATTTATATAAATGCATATATATAAATGCAGTGCTTACCATCCCTACAGCCTTTCTGATTCTTCCAACACACGAAAAAGACAAGTAAACAACAAGAAAATCCAAAGAGACACGCCAGGTTTCAGTTTTTTTTCAATAAACTGGCCTTATTACAGTTCACCGCTCCAAGTGTAGTAATTACTTGTTACTCCCCCATTTCCTCAGGCTCAACACTTGTGTAGACATAGTAAACAGTCGGATCCATAGGGTAATGGGACTTTCACTTTCTGCTGCTGAGACGTAAAATATTTTTACCATGTCTGATCCAAGTGCTGACGGTGAGGCATAACATCTACGCAGTGTAATGGGACAGTATAAGATAGAAAATTCCGTAAAAAAACAAGCTAACTAATCCAGTTTTCTTTAAAATAAAAAAAGAAAGAGTAGAAGCAACAACTGTAATAGTGAAAAAAATTAGCAGTTACATAGCATATTTTTATCTTTTCTAATTGCCGACGCAATCCTGGGAGGGATGGACGTTAGGTTTCAGCGCGGTTTTTCTCTCGAACCTAAACAGCAACAATAAAGAAAAAGGCAGTCATACTTGAGTTGTGGGGTCGCGATCACTTTGGAAAGGTAAACTGAAAGTTTATATAGCATCTTTAAGTGTTATCTGAACTAGCCTAGCCATTCTTGACAGCGTCGAGCTGTTTCTGATTACAACGTCTGTTCATCAAGTTTCGCTCTGACGACAATAAGCTCTGGGTTCTGCCGGAAACAAACCCACTTGAAGAACTTTACCCTCGAATCCCTTACCAACCTTGCAATACTCTTGATGACTAACTCTCCTTGCCGATACAAAATCGCCGGGTACCTAGCGGAAGGGCCGGAAGCGGCACCACAGCTGTGCCCAACGATCGTCATGATTGTTTGATACACGATTTGACTGTAGAGTTTGAGTCGTTTGCTTTCGCGTGCTTAGTCGTCTGCTTAGTCGGTTACTTTTGCTTTTAGGGACACCTGAACAATGAAACCATACTTGAACACACCACAGAGAATGCATTCACAGACATGGCCACGGAGAGCATTCTTCACCTGAACGTGACGTTTTCAAAATAGGGATGTTCGTTTCTGGAGGTTTGCACATGCAGACTCCAAGACAAAAAGCGCAATTCATTCAAATCTTGTACAGCGCTGGCCGGATCGTATTGGAATTTCTTCTAGATATACTGTTGGGCTTAACTGGTTAAAATATATTCCAGAAGAAGGGTTGACTGGAGACATTTGTTCATTTCTGAAATTGTTCGGTACTGAAATAAGGACAGATGCAAAATGGAGCAAAAATCATAGCTTGGAAAGACTATTTTGTATTTGAATTGGGTTTTCTGCAGGCAATGTTAACGGAAGTCATACAGATAGGGATGATGTTTGGTACTCTTCATTCAGGTGTCCTTTAACGTTTGCTTTCGCGGTAACGACTGATGTCGCTTTTGCAGTCGCTATTTTTGTTTTCGTCTTATTGACACTTGAACATTAATGTTTCTTTCATCATTAGCTTTTTTAGGTAACCGACACGTCTTCGCATGGGCGGAATGTTATATCACATATATATCCTGTTATCAACCATCGATTATGTTTTTGGTCGCTTTGCCAACAGCCATTCAAACCTGGAGCCAAACGACATTAACGAATTAATTATCGATCAAATAAAGGTGAGACACCCATTAACTTAATTTGATTTTTTTTTTCTTGATAATTAATGAGGACGTCGTTAGGCGTACTGCTCTTTCTCTTTGGCATCTGTTTTTAGGACAGAATCAGGAGGACGGGGGCAGGGGTGACGGGGGCACACCAGTCGAATGTGAAGTAGGCACGGAGTTCTACGGAAGAAACACTAAATAGACATATCATGATGATGGCACCCACTACGATCGCTGCGTTATCATGTAACATAATCTCTTGTTAAATTTTTTAGTCTAATCATGCCATATGCTTCCCATCCTATTTTACTGCCCACTTCGCTCGAATTACTAAACAAAAATCAGTGATCTTTATTCATAGTCTGGTGCAGTACCAGGGTTGCCACATAAAAAAAAATTAGAGAGTGACTTTAGGCCGAAAACAGAGAGTGAATAATTCATTTATTGAAAGTGAAATTTAATTTCCATGAAAAAAGTGAAATGATTAGTTTTGGTCGGACTCGCTGTTGCAAACATGACAAATCTGGACACTTTATGAAATATAGTTAACTTTATGCCATACGTAGGACAAGAGTAACAGAAACAAAATAGAGTGACATTTCACACTATCGTGGGATATGTGGCAACCCTGTACAGTAATGGCTCTATTCACTCAATGAACGGTTTTTACAGCCTCGCTTGAACCGAGCTATCAGTGAACAGAATTGCGCGGGGGCTGATGCCGGTTCAGATGAGACTGCCACATGATAAGTAAAATGCAAACGTGATACACAGAACTGAAGAAAGATGATTTACAAAAATACACAGAAAAAACATCGCAAGTTCAAACCGCGTCTCCAGAGTAGTTTCTGCTACGGTAATTCAGGACCTGTCCAGTCATACACAAATCCTCAAAATTTGGACATGGTGTCCCAACCTCTGGGTATGCCCCAACGGGTTAGGGTTAGGGCATCTGAATTGTAAGCAAATTGGAAATTTGCTTTTCAAACAGATTTTTAAGAGGGTACCACGCCCTTGCTGCAAGGCATTGTGCCCTGAGATAAGAGCACCATACCCAGACGTTGGGGCATGCACAGACTTTGTAGCACCACGCCCCAAAATTCAGGATTTGTGTATGACTGGATCTGTCTTTGCCTTTTAAATTATCTTCACCCTCTAAATGTCTCCAGCCAATTCCATACTTGAGCTTGTTCATACTGCCCCACTCGTAGAATTGGAGATCTGGTAGACCAGTAAATACAGATGGTGCCAGCCGGAGCGCCGGAGTATCATGTGTTTCGTAATTATGTAGTTCAGCGTTCCTTCGTCCAGCAGTCTGTACAGTGCTTTATTTAATATACTCCATCTTTACTCTGACTTTGGTGTTCACTGACATTATTCGTCGTCACACAAATACACAGAAAAGATCTAAAGCATTGGTTTAAGCCAGTGGCTCCCAACCGGTGGTACGCGTACCCAAGGGGGTACGAGTGACCCTCGCAAGGGCCAACACTCAAAATGCCTACGATCACAATGCCCACGACTCAAAATGCCCACTGAAAATGCCAACAACTCGAAATGCCCACGGCTCAAAATGCCCACGACTCAGGTCGAACACTTGAAATCGAAATCGTCCGAAATGCCGGCGGCTCAAAATGCCGACAGCTCAAAATGGTCACAGGGAAGGCTAATATCGTCTGGACCAAAATGCCGACGGCTGAAACTGTCCACAGGGGAGGCCAAAATCATCCTGGGACAACTGACTACGAGAATATAAAATATAGGATTAAACATGGAAAAGGGTTTGAAAGGAATTATTTTGTTGTTTCTTGATCAGTTCAAAATTCTTTGCGTGAAAGTACAGAAGCAATGTCGTATAAAATTGTACCAACACAGAAAGCAAAACCAGGCGATCCAAATCCTCCAGTTAACTAGCATCATGAAGGTAAGAGTTATTTCTTAATTAAAAATATCAGTTTTAAGATCGTCTGTTCAGGATTTCCTGTAAATATTTTACCAGTATTATATTATAACTGAGATTATACAAGTTCAGCATACGATCATCGTCATTCAGATACTCGGTCTACTCCTCCCGTTGCTCGCTCACCCCTAATTCAAGTTTACTGCGGTCTGAACCAAATAAACCAATCGTGGGCATTTTGAACCGTGGGCATTTTGAGTCGTGGGCATTTTGAGTCGTGGGCATTTTGAGTCGTGGGCATTTTAATCGTGGGCATTTTGAACCGTGGGCATTTTGATCGCGGGCATTCTGAGCGTGGGCATTGTGAGAGTGGGCAAAAAGATCGTGGTGATTTTGGGAACCACCCTTTGCAAGGGGTACAAAAAGGTCCCAAAATCAAGTCAATCCATAGCTGTAATACCTCGCTTCAGTCGTTTTTGAGTCCCCTACCGCAGTTTTAGTATTGTCCTCATATACCCCATCGTACGCAATTTTAGATTTACACAATTTCAGATTTACATGCCTTATAACTTACTGGCAATAAATATCGTCTTCTTGACGTTCTGATCATGTAACAGCAATTCGTCAGGAAAGGATACCGTACCTTTTTGAACCTTGATTACAGGTACACAACCTTTTTTAACCTTGATTAGGGGTACGCGGCACTGAGAAGGTTGGGAACCGCTGGTTTAAGCTACAACAAGAACCTACCAGACATAAATAACTAACAACCGTCTTAACTGACTATCCTGAACTAACAAGAAGTGCGGTTGCATTTCGCAGCTCACTTTTCTGCTATTCTTCGCTGTTCGACTGACGTGTGCACGTAAAGATAGGAGTTTTCGCTGGTCCTTTTTTCGCTCATTTTTTCTCTTCATTTTTTCGCTCACCGCGTTTTTTGTCGAAGAATATCCTGTTTAATTTTGTAGTCTAATCAGGCCATGCTTCCCGTTTTACCGTAAATGCCTACTTGCTCCAATTACCAAAAAAGCTTTCTCGGAAATGGAACTAGATTCCGCGAACAATAATTTGATCAATGTCACTTCCGTGGGGAAAAAGGATTGTACAATATGGAGAAAAAATCAGTGATGCAGGCCTTCTTACCATCTATGCCTATAACCTTTAAGCGATTAAGGGACAATGAATGAGGGTCTAGGCGAGAACCCCCCCGGCGAACCCCCCCCCGGCTACCCCCCCCCCTTACCAACCCCCCCCCCCCCCCCGACCAAACCCCCCCCCCGGTACCAACCCCCCCCCCCCCCCCCCCCCCCCCGGTACCAACCCCCCCCCCCCCCCGGTACCACCCCCCCCCCCGACCAAACCCCCCCCGCATAAAAAAGACGGGTATGTAAGAGTAGAGTAACTGGTAGGTAGAGAGTAAGAGAAGAATAGAAAATCACCCCGGTACCAACCCGCCCCCCCCCCCCCGGCGAACCCCCGTCCCCCCGAATCCTTAGACACTCACACATATTTAGACTGGGATTTACTGGGCAACAAAACGAACAACCATGTGACAAGCACGAGTAAGGTGAAGAGCTGGTAGAATATTTCTGGGACTATCTTGAAAGTGCTATCACAAAACGAGCTCAACCTTTCCCTTGACCCAAAGGATCCTCCCATCAAGTCTCATCAAAATATCTCATTCCCTTCGAGACTAATCCTGCTCACAGACGGAAAGCAGGACAACTTTTGCGGTGTCATAGGTATCCCTCCACTTCCTGCCCATCTTCGAGTTTCTGGTATGACAATAACTAAAGAGCAATCAAGCAAGGGGAGCTTCACATTGCACCAATGGGTGGCATCCTAACTGCAGCTTCCTCGCCAAGAAGTGGAAGGCATTGGGAAAGGATTTGTTGGGGGGATCGTTACACTGAGATCGTTACACCTCACTGACAACAGCTCCAGTTGAATGCGCGTGTTTGGTGACTTCAGCAATTAGTCTGTCACCAACAACCTTCACCTTCGCTTTACACTCCCTTTGTTTATCATTGTTCTGATACCCACTGTACTTCAGCATTATTATCAAGTTTGCGAAAGAAGTTAATTCTATTCTTACTCTCTACCTCCCAGTTACTCTACTCTTGCATACCCGTCTTTTTTATGCGGGGGGGGGGTTGTGGTACCGGGGGGTTTTGGTATCGGGGGGGTTTTGGTCGGGGGGGTTTGGTACCGGGGGGGTTTGGTCGGGGGGTTTTGGTAACGGGGGGTTTTTTGCCGGGGGGGTTTTGTCCGGGGGGGGGGGGTTCGCCGGGGGGGGTTTTAGCCGGAACCCAATGAATGAATGAATATATCCCCAATGCAGCCCATGTCGAAAAAAAAAAATTAAAGCACTCAAACAAAGAAATAGCAAAAACAAACTTCTAAAGAATCAGTTCACGGCGGGACATAGCAACCTTCACAAATCCACCCAATCTTCGGATGTCACCGAAACACTTACTTCCCATGCTTGAAACCAAATCCCCTTCCTCCCGACAAAACACCTCTCTGAAATCTACCAGCCCCTCACAATAACAACTCAAACCTACCGCATTCTCCCCTTCTACCCTGCATTGAGGGTGAGGGTACCTTGTACTTGCTTGTACCGACCAGTACCTTGCCTATCTTCTCTCAACGTCTCTAGCCATACCATGCAACTTCGGCGAGTGGTACTCCGATACTCCCCAATGCCACCGCTGAATCTTTTAGCCATTGTTTGACTAATGCCCGGGCCCCACTACGGACACACCTAAAAACCGGTCTTAAGAGTGTCTAACAACCGAATTACGAACAGACGTCTGCAGTGGGGCCCAGGCAGTTAGACGGGCCGTTAGACGTTCCTCTCTCAACCCGTTCATAAGATCTGGGGATGGAATAATCCATCTCCCGTTTTTAACTTATTATGAACAACCAATGAGAGAGGAGCTTCCTACACGTCTTAAAAACCAATCCTACAAACGTCTAAAAACCGAATCACGAACAGGTGTGTCCGTAGTGGGGCCCGGGCATAACTTACCTAGGGGATAAGCTGGCCCCATACCATCACACCACAGGCCCCCAAAACCGTAAAGTATCTTTGGGATCCCAAAACGTCAGTGAGGGATACCTATGACTTCGTAAAAGCTGTCCATCCGTCCGTCTGTTAGCACAGTAACTCTCGAAGGGGTTGAGCTGAGGTTGAGTTCAGTCTCGGGGCGACTCTTTTGCTTACTAAACACCACTGCCGCTGCCCTAGCACTGGCCACTGACACGTTTATGTTTAGGAGGAGCTCCCCATCTGCACAGCCCGATCAGCCTGCGCCTTTCTTCAGGCCAATGCCCGGGGGGTGAATAAACAACAGCTCTGCAAGTGTGGGGGTGACACGGAGTGCCCGCTAGCCTGGGACACGACGGATGGAAGGTCCGTAACCCAAGGATCCGATCAATATAAGGTTAGCTGTCTTGAAATTCTTATTTCCCCAATCGTGTTCTAAAAGTGTTTCTAAAAGTTCTAGAAGTGCCGGATTACCAAATATCTTTTCCATCTTTCGGTTCTTGTTACAAGCAGGGGATTGTTTGACGCCAGAGTCAGTGACTGTGTAGAAAAAACAGAAAACCGCGGATTTCATGACGAGAGCGAACTCCTTCCTGAACAAACTTACCGGAAGAACTGCTAGTCCCATCTATGCCCATGTAATCATCGGGAAGAGTTAAACAGGATGCGAAAGGCACTTTCGCGCTTGTAATATTTACAAGATATTAACAGTATAGTTCGGAACGATAGGGTACATTCTGAAAAGGAACGTCTTCACGGACCTAAAACTTCGAATTGCTAGCACAAAACACCTTTAAAAGGCATCGCATCAGCAAAGACATCAGCTCGATAGCCAAATTTAAAATACCAAGAGACGTGGAGAAGCTCCTCATTCAAGCCATCTCCAACTTCCTCCGAAATATAGTATCTAGATAATCTCATTTAAGCCGAAAACGCATCGCATGGCTGACGATAAAAAAGAAGAGGCATACGTGGAGCAGCAGCCGACCAATGTTCAAACCGACCCTGTCAAGACTAGACAAAATTTTAGGCATCAGACATTCACATCATAAACAGCAAATAATTTCAAGCAAGAAAGAAAACAAAAATGAAAGAATACAATCAAAACAATCGTAAGGATGAATTGAACTCAAATTCGAAGCTCACCAAAATACCACTAACTGATCACTTATGATTCCTTGTTAAATGGACAGAATTAGGTAATCCCGGTGTCTCAGAACAATTGACGAGAGGTGGGAATTAGAGACTCGGCAATAAACAACCTGACTAAACTGAATATTTGTGCAGTTGCATCATTCTTTATGACACAACGATGTAAGAAAACTTGCTTGTATAACCAAAAAGAGAGCAAATTTACCTTCAAGCAGAACCAGCATATTTTAAGGCCATCTTTTAGAAGATAAATCTTGATGATAAATCCCCTCCTACAAATACACACTAGGCATTGCCAAGAAATTGTACAGTGCCCAGCGGAAAACGGAAGTTGATACAACATGACTGGACGAACAAGTTCAAATCAGCTACCGCTGTCCGTAACTTATGGTTCACACTGCTGCGATTTCGCGCAAAATTCTGCGTCATGCGACATACGACACAAATCGTCCGACAAGTGACGCAGAACTGTGCGTTTTGTCGCAGTGTCGTATGCGTTGAAAAATTTCAACTCATCCGACATAACGCATGCGATTTTTTGAGGGAAAGAAAAGAAAGAACAAAGATTAGTTAATTTTCAAGACTAAAAATTGCTCTACCTTGTTCTGATTGTAATCCTATGATGGCTGAATGCAAAATATCTTCTGAATAAACTTGTATTAACCTGTTTTGAGCAAGATGACCTATAGGTTTTGACTGAAAATTTCCTAATGCAAGGGTGGAATTCAGAAGTGTAATCTCCCCGCATCTTCAGAGGTCGTTTCCCCAAGGGCTTCTTTGTCGTTTTGCAGATTAATCATGACGAAAATTTCGTTTTCATTTTGTGTCTGCGTGGTAGTGAGAACGTCCGTGCGATTTTGTCGCATGTCGGAACATCAAAGAAAAAATCGTGTCGCATACGACCAGTGTTGCCAAGTGTGACACTTTTGGTGCTTTTTGACACTTTTTGCCTCTGGGTGATACCGTGACACTTTTTCTCTGAAAGTGACACCTTTTCATACGCGTGAAACTTTTTAGGTCAGAAAAGTACTTTTTCATTTACTTTACTAAAGTGACGGATTACCGCACCCAAAACACTGCCAAAACATATATTTTACTTTGATTTAGTACACAAAAACAGTGTGAAGCCTTAAATGAAGCTCATTTCCGATTATTTTTTTTTACAAAACTGTGATGTAACAGCTAAGATTGTTGTTACAAATTCACTTATTCGCATTTGCAGGATGTTCAGCGGAATGCATAATACAAATATTCGAGGTGTCAAAAAGCACCTTTTTGTCATCAATTGTGACACTTTTATGAGTCAAGCTCTTGGCAACCCTGCATACCACACAGCAGTGTGAACCAAGGGTAAGATACAACCAATGCCTCTGTGGCAAGCATGGGGTAAAGAAATTTACTGTAGGTTCCCATCTTGATTGAGTTTCGTGTAGGCTACTTTGTTCGTTGGAGCAGGGACCCATAAATTTCCTGTAATGACTCCCCATTCACGGGGCTTGTCATTTCTTATGCTTCTATGTTGCCCGAGTCTCGCCTAGTTTCCAAAAATTCCGCTTGGGTCGAATCGCCGTTCTTGCTCAGATAGAGCCAATCCCGGGCCTCCTTGTACGTGAGACCAAAGAGACTTCTCCCTCAAGGCAATATTTTTGTGTGTATTTCTCGAACTATCTGACGCTCGGTCAAGAGCGCATCAGAAATCTCTTATTGACAAGCCCCCTGAATGGCGAGTTATTACAGGAATTATGGGTCCCTGGTTGGAGGCTTGATGCCTTCAGCATATTTTTTCTTTTCCTTTTTTAGTGTATATAAAATGAGTTGTTATGTAGCAGCCCAGTTGGCTATATTTTAAAATAAATAAATGCATAAAATAAATAACGCCTTTTCCTTTTCAGTTCTGTTTAAGGACCACACGACTATCTGCGTGCAAGCAAGGACAACTAGCCTATCTCTCTATAACGGCTATTGACAAGCCAACATCGACATCAAGAACGAGGACAGAGCAACTGCTATGCCGATGTCCCGAGAGTCACTTTTACGAGTACAAAGATATGAAGATCATCGACGTCGACGAAGAGACCGAGATAGAAGAGTTTCAATATTCTTGTGTACCGGTAAGCTTCTTCCGCTAGTGTTTACTTTCTTCCTCTAACTCCGTCTAGTATTTCAAAAGTATTCGTTCAAGTAGTTGTTTCAAGCATTTGTTCTTGGTTCTATTTAAACGGCTGTTGCAGTTCCTCGCATTCTTTTTCCTTCTGTTTTCTTTTCTTCTTTCCGCCCTTCTGAACTTTCGGCGTTAAAAGTTACTTATTATAAATTCTCTAAAGTCCTTCTTAGTTTCCCTATTTCTACGAGTAACTCTTTCCTAACTTCTATTTTAAAGTGAAGAATCCTCGTAGATTCTGTATAGTAAAAAGCAAAACTTTCATAAAAAGGCTGACAATATTCGTGTTCATCACAACCTTATTCCTTTTTTTCAGACAAAAGTGCCTCTGATTAGGCTGTTTATTTTTATTTTTTTATTTCTTTTATATTGCTTGTAGATTTAGTAGGCTAATTTGTTTGTAGACTTCATGAGCTGTTTATATTTATGTGTGTGTGAGTTTGACTGATATGTTGCTGTTTAAAGTTTTATACATCGCTCTTCAGTTTTGAAGAAACCAAATAATCAATAATAATATAATAACAAATTATTATGATGAAATGCAATAGAACTATAATCACCAAAGGGGTGGACCTAGTCCGAGGCCGATAACCCCTCAAGGATGGGAACCTCCTAAGTGACGAAAAAGCAACTCTTCAGCATCTTTTGGCTCGGATCGAGAGTTCGGCCGGACCCCTGAAAATCCAAGTACAAAATCGTTCATGTTGTATGGCTCGGACTGCTGTAAAACAACTCCAACATGCTGTACTGACAAAACGAGAAGCCGCCTTTGGATCCCAATGAAGCTCTTGGTCTTGTTTTTTTGTTTCTAGTACCAGGGTCTAAACTCTATATTTTCCAGCTTCCAATTTGCGAATCTGGCCAGATATGCAAATACATCACCGAAACATCTGGCGCGTTCCTTGTAAACCGAAAGTGCAACTGCCCGACCAACTGCCCCACCATTGGGTCGAAACACGTCGAATCCCAACACGCTGGCAAAGGAATGCTCCATCTTGTGAAGTGTATGTAACAACGGACCAAACTAAAGCGACATCGAACCGTTAAGACGGCAGAAATATATTTTGTTATGTGACTGATCACTTGTCGAACATTTGTGGTTTTACTGTATAAGAAGTTCTGAGGTTGTAAGAATGAGCAAGTCGACACATATTTTGTTAACGTAAGTCTACTAAAGAGGAATAAAATGCATTGTCATCAGCCGGGATAAGGATCGACCGTAGAGACATCGTACGGGATTAGGATTAAAGTTTAACCGAAAATGACTGTGATAGGACAATCTAGTTACCCATCACTTATTCACTTAAATTGGCCTGAAGACCCGCTGAAAATGCGTTACTTGGTTGTTCCGCTATTGAGGAATAATCTATTTTCAAATAGTGGAATTTCCGTACGTGACTTTTTTTTGTTCAGGCACTAAGCAATCTTTACCAATATCGCCACTGCCCACTGAAAAGCCTTGTTTGTGTTTAGATAAGAAATTTCCCGCGTCATAGTAGAATTTTCGCTGTGGGGACAGTCGCAGATATTCTGAACGTCATAACTAGAGCAGATAGTGGAAAACAAAAAAATCCCTTTGCAGAATCCAAATAATTCAGTGTATTCAACCATATGACACAAAAATAAGTTGGCTTTTCAGTTAAACTTTAAAGAAAGAGGCTGCTCACTGGCCGGCAACGTGCATAAATCAATCAATCAATCACATTTATTTCCAAATAGCTTAAAAATAAAGCTAGAATAGGAAAAAAAAACATCAAGGTAGAGGCTGGCGCATCGAAAAGGACCATTTAAGCCAATACGCAGCAAATTTCGGTTAAGACTACCCTTTCAGGATCTCAAAACGAGGTATAGGACACCTATGACATCGTACTAAGAACAAATAATCTGATAGAACCTCTGTCTCCCTATCTCTGTGATGCGACAATGCAGTCGAATATATTCTGATACCCCTAATCTCAAAACGAGGTATAGGACACCAATGACATCGTACCAACAACAAATAATTCGATAGAACCTTTGTCTCCATATCTCTGTCATACGACTATGCAGAGTCGAATATATTCTGATACCCCTGATCTCAAAACGAGGTTAGGACACCTATGACATCGTACCAAGAACAAATACTCTGATAGAACCTCTGTCTCCCTATACCTGTGATACGACTATGCAGAGTCGAATATATTCTGATACCCTACCCGATGCAAACGAGCGGAGGATAGCTACGCAGAACATCACAATTGTTATCTCTACAAACAGCTGTATCGCGGTACAACTCCGCAGAAGAATCCGCCCGCCGTCTGATTCGTCCTTTACAGCTGATTGGTTGTCTGCCATACTGACGTCACGCATGTGACGCGCTGTAGAGCGGGCTCTCCACGGCTGCAAGGCATCCTACTGTTTTCTCCTCGTATGAGCAGCGGCGTAGAGGTAAGTAGACGGGTATCGACTCAAACCTCACAGCATGTACCTCTACTCGATGAAAAATTTCCGAGAATTAGTAGTATGGAGTAGTACGAAAAAGTAGCATGCAGTAGTAACTGTTGCAACTACTAGCAAACTGGATGCTATCGGATACTACTGCATAAGATTAACCCAGTCGGAGGCATGTTCATCAAAGTATTCAATACTACTACATATCACTAATCAAACTATTCCATACTACTACATACCATTCCACGCAACTTTTTCGTACAACCTACTATACTACTACACAGTCAAATAATTTTTCATCGGGTAGATATAGATATAGAAACTATGAGATATAGTCATAAGACTATAACTTTGCATTCGTTAAGTGGGAAACCCAACCCAGTTCCGGGAGTTTCCTAGAGGTACACACCTGTTGATGAAGTTTGTTGGATCGCACACTATTCTCAATCAACTTTTATTGCCTATTAAATCAGTGCATGTAAAAGAAGAAGTAGGAGGGAAAAAGGAAAGAAGAGAAATAACAAATAGTATTAAACGAGGGCCAGTTTGTTTGGAAAGTAATGCCCTTCGGCTTAAAAAACGCGGGTTCAACGTTTCAGCGGGGTATCGACGAGATACTGCGGGATTGCAAAAGGTTCGCGAAGGCATATATCGACGACATTGTCATATTTAGCAATTCATTCGACGAACACTTGAGTCACATCACATCGAAGCGGTACTGAGTTGCTTAGAAGCAGCAAATTTTACGGTAAATCCGGCGAAGTGCCACTGGTGTCAAAAAGAAGTGACCTTCCTGGGGTTTAAGATAGGATGCGGGATACTGCGGCCGGTGACGGAAAAGGTTAGGGCAGTACTGGATTTCCCACGTCCCGAAACTAAAGAAGCCGTAAAATCATTCCTGGGTATGATAGCATATTACCGGGCATTCATCCCAGAGAAGGCGGGAATAGCAGAACCATTGAACCGCCTACTGCGTAAATCCTCACCAGATCCTGTCGAATGGGGAAAGGAATGCGAAGCTGCATTCAACAAATTAAAGCAAAAGCTATGCACAGCACCGGTACTCCACAACGCGGATTACGATCTACCTTTCGTCTTACAAGTTGATGCCTCGGGCAAAGGGCTGAGTGCCGTACTAAGCCAACGCTGGCCGGATGGAGAGCATCCGATCGAATACAAAAGTAGACCACTGCTACCACGGGAAATGAATTATTCTACTTTCGAGAAAGAGGCCCTGGCAATCGTATGGGCGGTAAAAGAATTCGACTTCTACCTCGACGGACGCGAGTTCGAGATCGAAACCGACCACAGCCCGTTGCAATACCTTCAGAGCTTCAAATTCCAAAATCCTAGAGTCGCACGTTGGGCGCTGATCCTTCAAGGGTATAATTTCACTATCACCGCTAGAGCTGGGTCACGCAACGCCAATGCGGACACGTTGTCACGTCTCGTTAACGTTTAAAGCAAACGTTAACAACTGTGTGTAAATAGTATGTAAATATGTTTTCTTCTTAGATGGACCACGCCGTCCGAGTTCATAAGACGTTCGTACTCAAGTTAGACGAAGAACGAAAAGACGCGGAATGGCGGGAGATCGCACTTAAAGAGTTCAGATTTCGACAGTCAGCGGACGCAACGCTAAAAGAGCTTTTTGCATTAGAGCAACGAGACGAGAAAGACGAATTTGGCGCTCGGTATTTTAGACTTCACGGTCTTCTGTTTCGCAAACATAACAAGTCCGAAGCTCAGATTCTAGTACCGGCAAGGTACCGAACCGCGATTATTGTGGAAGCCCATATTAAGGTGAACGGAAACCACAATTCGAGTCGTGACACCATCCAGAAAATAATGGAAAAGAACTTTTGGCCCCGCCTACATCACGAGGTCAATAGTTATGTCAGAAGTTGTGGATGTAACATACCGCGGGTGCGGGAACAACGGCCAGAGAGGCCTACTCCAAGGTCAACAACCACCCGGTCGCAAGCGAACCTACCGCCAGCCACTCAAACGCTAGCCAGTCGCTCGTCACCTATCCAGCTCAAGAGGAAGATTCCGGATCCAGATCCAGCCCCGGCTGAGAACCCCGATCCGATTCCAGAATTCGTCGAGTGGACAACCTGGACAGCCCCGTGTTCGACCTGTTTGGAGACGCCATGGAACCAGACCCATTGGAACAAGCCTAGGAAGAAAGAGAAGAAGAGAATGGATATGTCGTGAAAACATCAGTTTGAATGAATATGTTTACTTCGATTTTGGTTTACCTGTTTTTTGTGAGAATACACCTAGCTTAGCTCCGATACAGACCTCCATAGGGCGCGCGCTAATTCATTCAGCTTTGAATCGTGACAGGGGCCACCCATCTCGGTGCTTTCGCACACCCTTCCTGTCACCTTCCCCAGATTTCTCCAGGTACCCATCGCTACAAGGTCACTTCTATCGTACATATTGTGATACGACCGTGATAGTACGATTAAGTGAAGCTGATATATTTTATTTCAGACTTGAGAGAGCACTACATTTTTTCCCCTTTTTGTTTATATTGTCGCAAAATTATTAGATAAACACTGCCTGTAGTGCTTGTTTTATTTTATCTGATAATTTTGTTCTGTAACTATTGATGAACTTGGCATATTTACAAAACAGCCTACGCTCCTAACGGATTTAACATCATTTTCGGTACACATACTTCAAACCCGAAAACCGGAAGTCGCCAGTATCAGGGACAAATAAACTGGAGTGATGAACTTGTCGTTCGTTTGTTTATCACTTCTTTACATTAGTGTGCATGCGTGGTGGTTGTTTTATTTTATCTGACAATTTTGTATTTTGTTCTGTAACTGTTGATGAACTTGACATATTTACAAAACATCCTACGCTTCTAAAGGATTGAACATCATTCTCGGTACACATACTTCAAACCCGAAAACCGGAAGTCGCCAGTATCAGGGACATAATATCAGACACAAATAAATTGGAGTGATGAACTTGTCGTTCGTTTGTTTATCACTTCTTTACATTAGTGTGCATGCGTGGTGGTTGTTTAATTTTATCTGATAATTTTGTATTTTTTTCTATAACTGTTGATGAACTTGACATATTTACAAAACAGCCTACGCTTCTAAGGATTCAACATCATTCTCGGTACACATACTTCAAACCCGAAAACCGAAAGTCGCCAGTATCAGGGAAATAATATCAGACACAAATTGGAGTGATGAACTTGTCGTTCGTTTGTTTATCACTTCTTTACATTAGTGTGCATGCATGGTGGTTTATAAGTGTTTTCCTTATGTATATACGGCTTTGGCTGAAGTAAAATAAATAACTAAATATTCAGCACCTTTAGTCTAGGCAAAGTTATGGTGTATATCGTCGATTCGCCATTTTCCAGTTTAGCGCTTCCAAGCGAACTAATGTCTGTAACTCGCCCAATACCTCACCATCAGCAATCGTGTCGGACAGAGTAAAATAGATCCACAGGTTGATGAGTAGAAACAAGGACAAATAATCTGACAGAAGCTCCGTCTCTATATCTCTGTAATACGACTATGCGGAGTCGAATATTTCCCCATACCCTGTCACTACGAACGAGCAGAGGTTAGTAGCTTTGCGTCGCATCACGTTTCATTACCCCTACAAATAGCTAAATCGCTGTGAACCCGCCGGTGAGGAAAAGTTGGAGTCATAGAATTGGTTCTATGGACGCGCTCCAGAGCGGGTCAGCGCGCGGAGTACGCCTCCTGCCAGCCTCCTTCCCTATTTTTTCTGCGATAAGCAACGGCGAAGATGAGTAAACGGGCAGCAACATCAGCTTAAAGCTAGAGTAAATACCTCTAGGTCCGCTCAGTTTTGTCGGGGTATTCATAGTCGCTGCATGGGACTAAAGACAGAAGTTCTATCAGGTTATTTGTTCTTGGTATATCGGAGCGCCTGAATTGGAATAAGGCGAATTACCTTCCTGTTCACAGCAAATCCGCTCTGACTGGCAAGATAAAACATAGTCCAGTGTGTGACCCTACCGAAAACTTCGGTCTTGTTCTTTCAGTGATGAATGAAATTCGACAGTGCAAAACGGATACGTCAGCTGAATGAATTTCGCAGACAACCTTTTAGACTGGTGAAATAAAATAAAAAATAAACGACTTGCGTCAGAAGAAATCTCTTGGAAATATTGAGACCCCTCTCAAATTAATACCAATATTAGGCACAAGGAATCCCCCACCGTTCTCAGCCCCCTCGTTCCGATGATCCAACGAAAGGAGATAGCCAACCTTCGAGCCGTGGAAACTGCGAGATAGCAGTCGGTCAGTTACACCTCCCCCCCACCCGCTGAACCGCTTATGACGCAAACATAAATCAAATAATGACCGATTAACTGAATCTGGCAACATCAAAGTTCAGACCGATAATTACCACAGTGACCGTGTACCTAAACATTAATACTCTTCATTCTGGACACGAAGTGAGAATGCTAAAGGCCCATTCACAACGGGTTTTAGCTAATACTCGATACCAGCCAGTCCCGGAAATCGCTCTGAGACCGAGAATTGGCTGGGATTCTGCCATTCACAATTGATATTAGTGCCAGTTTCGGGTACCAGCTAGTCTCGGACCCAAGTTGAAATCAGTTCAACTTTTGAGGGGACTAGCCAATCACATTACTTTGGGGAATACTGAGGAATATTCCGATTGGCTAATGCTGAACCACGTCATACAGAATAGCAATGACCTAATTCACTTTCGGTTTTCAAGACAGCAAGGAGTGGATGTGATTTTATCTATGGGGCTTGGTTCGAAACTAGCCAATCAGAATATTCCTCAATACTCCACAAAATAATCTGATTGGCTAGTACCCTCATAAGTTGAACTGATTTCAACTTGGGTGCGAGACTAGCTGGTACCCGAAACTGGCACAAATATCAATTGCGAACGGCAGAATCCCAGCTAATTCTCGGTCTCAGAGCGATTTCAGGAACTGGCTGGTATCGAGTATTAGCTAAAACCCGTTGTGAATGGGCCTTAACGATTTCGGTGAATAAATTTATTTAATGAGGAAAATGGATCAAAACTGGAGCAATAATGAGATCATCGACAAAATCAAGACTAGTTTGACAATGCAAAATATACTACACAGGAAAAAGTAAAGGCGATTATAACATACATTAAAAACTACACTGACATGTAACTAATTAGTCGTAGCGTCTGAGCTTCTTTTAAAAACCTTTAGCCAGTTTAAGCTCCTTCCTAAGCGATAGTCCTAGCTATTTCAGGCTTTCTACGGGTCTCTACAAACGACGAAGTTACACAAGTTTCATCCCGGACCAAATAAAAAAAAAGTCTAAAATATCACTGAGAACCATAACTCAGCAAAAATAACCAAAATAGGTGAATCGCTAAAAAGGGGATTAGCAAATCGAATCACTAAAACCCGATTCCTAATCCCGTATGTTTTTAACTCTAGTCTAGCCACGGCACTCCGTTCTCTTCGATGTATTTTCATTCCCTATCTCACCTATAATGCCAATGCACTCTTCTTCCGCTATCGCTCCATCAAATCGTAAACCTGGAAACTTGAATTTCATACGGCGCACTCTAACCTCCCTAGCAACCCCTCACTGCTTTCCTTACTCGCCTTATTTCCATACAAAATAACAATATTTGTTTCCATAACAAAATTTCCGGAAATACTCCGACGTTCCCCTGAATTTTCCAGCCGTTTGCAAGGTTCCTTGACATCTCCGTAAATTCTCTGACCCGTAGAATCCCTGATTTTTTTTTCTTTCTTTATTCTAAGATGCTAAGGACCAAGAAAATTCAATTATTCGTATGAAAAAATGATTCCATTACTCAGAAAAAAATAGGGAAGTGACGAGTTACGAGGGGTAAAAAATAATGACACGCACAGAATAGACAATCTAAAATTAACGCGCTAATACTGTGAGCGTGTTCCACCGTACTTACCATAGTTACTACGCATGACGTCACGGATTCTGGCTTCTTAGCGTCAAGGCTGGAACGCACTTTTCTATTTTCGGCACAATATCGTGTCGCGGGCTGATCGGCCCAATCACGTCACAGAGATTCGTAGTTAACACGCTCACTACGCTCCCGAGCGTGGTAAGCAAATAGTTTTTATTATTTACTATTTGGAACAGGTCGGAACGGTCAGCGTAGTAACTTTTCATGAGGTTGGAACGAAAATAGTAACTAGAAGTTACTATTGTCAGAAGGGTGGAACACGCTCTATGTTCAAGAAGATTACAAAGAAGTATCCAAAATTGGCTGTTGCTCTTGCTTTTGCAGATTAAGTATTAACAAAGAGGTGCATTCCTAAGAAAAGGGGAAGGGGACTAATTATAAAAAAAATAATTAGGCTATAGGCCTACATAAATACTCCTGAGGTTCAAGCTGGCTGGTAATCATGTTCGTGCACAACATAAATAAATAAAATTAATCAGCTGAAATTCCGTTCCAGCGAAATTCTGTGTCCGTCTTTGCGCGGTTCCTCTTCAGACTGCAGTTAGAGCTTGGATGTTAAGAAACACCTTGAAGAGGATCCTTGCCAATGACGACCGAGCTATCTATGAAATTAATGTTTAGGAATAATTACCCTCTATTAAGAAGGCTCCATATCCCTACTCACATAACTCACAAGGTAATGGCTATCAATTATTTTTATTACTCAATAATAGGCCTAAGCCGGAACATTATTTAGGTTATCATGTAAGCCGATCTTGGGGAAAGCTCGACAAGTGAGCTCCGAACATCATCAGGACGTAGGGCAAACCAACACGCACATCCTTTCTACGCGAGGGCAAAGAAATTCCCCAAAGAATGGTAGGGGCTATCCTTACAAATGTCAGCAGATTAACTCGTTTTGCATCACCAACAAAAATAGGGCACAAGTGTGTGGGGGGGGGGGGAGGGTATTGCATATTATTCCACGACATCAATAACGTCGTACCGCAACAACTTAACTCTGGTAAAAAATACTACACTGTCAGAAGTTACATAACGACAACAGAAGGATGCCCGGTTTCAACAGATAACAATTTGGGATGTTATCTGTTATGTTTCTTTCGTTCCCGTTAGCATTTTTACCAATCAGAGGTGTTTTGGAGATCTAGGCACGAAACAGTGTAAACTTAATTGGTCATAACACTTTATTTCTAAGTGAAAAGGTGTGTATTCTTGAAAGTGTTATGAGCTATCTGTTATGAAACTTTTGACAGTGTAAAACTCATCGTTTACACCTTTTGCACAACAGTACGAAACTGCCATCTCCAGTTTAAAATGTCTTAGCTGTTATAGACTGACACAGGCTAAATCACAGATCCCCCACCCCTGGCAGTTAATCGGGTCGGGTAGGTCTACCCACCAAAGTCAAATTAGTCCTTTGTTCGAGCATCACCTACTTATTCCCAAATTCCGGCCAATAGTTAACATGGTAACGATGTGTAGTTCCCTCGAATAGACGGTCGAGCCAGTTCGGTAGTCCGTCAAGCAGCCGCTCTACGTAAATGAAGCTAGAGTCCTCGTAGTCAAGCAGTGGTTCCTGTAGAGAATGAATGTTAGTCGAGCTCCACACAAAGTCAGCTAAAGGGAGTTCAAGGTTATCTTTATTTACAGCAAATGTATCTTTTACACTCTTCGCTGCTGAGAGCAGAGCCCGAGCGCACACGAAAACAAGGGTTCAAGGGACTGGGACAAGGAATGTTCAAGGGACTTACAGGCTACGGCTGACTCACCGTTTGCATTTGTAGCAGCTTAAAGGAACAGTAAACTTGACTACGCAACTTTCGGCCATCGAATCGCCCGGGGGGGGGGGCTTAGATAAATATACAGGGTCTTATTGTCGACAGGCCCCCCCCTTCTTTGTTATCTCGAACCGTCTCGAACCCCCTCCTTAGTGTTCCCAAAGCTAGCTGGCAGGCCCTTGCCCCTTATGCACTGTAATTATGCACTTATGTACTGTAAAAGTTCGCCTTTTTACATGTAGACTACAGACTAACAACCTCCCCGACAAGACGGCCGGGTTCGATTCCTAGTCGCGGCACGCAAACCTTTTGCTTTTGCAAACCTTTTGCTCAAAAGTCGAATTCTCGGAAACTGCCCGGAAACTGCACTGGTCGTAACGAGAATTTTCTTACTCTCAATATCGACTCAGGGTACATTCTTGATATGTTAGCTAGCTCCCCGAGTCAAGTTTGAGTCAAGTTTTCTGTTCCTTTAAAGACGGCGATACACTTCCCTGCTTGAAACCAAATCTGCCCTCTTTTCCATGATACATGAAGATTAGAAAACAACAACTAGTTTACAGCACAGGCGGCTGTGGCCTGTGGGTACAGTTCATATCCCAACTTACACCCGGTTCATGTTTGACAAGTCTTTGATATATGACATTTAGTGTAGAATTATCTCTTTTTTATATATATAATTAGTGTTAATGTGGACGAGAACCACCAAATCGGCTTGACCGTTGTATCAGTTTTGAAAATAAAATAAATTGAACTGAACTGAATTGAAGTATTTTTTTGCTTTATTATAACATTAAACTAATACACAAAACTTACCATTATCAACACAGTAATCTGCACTTAGAATTATTTCAGGGTTTGAACTGGAGACAAACTAATTCGAATGGTTCAAACCCTCTTTTGAAACTCTGCTGGGTTTTTTAACTGAAAATCCAACTTATTTTTAAACCTTTGTTTTGAATACACTGAATTATTTTGACTCCTTTAAGTGATTTTTTTTGTCGCGTAGTCTAGTAGTGACGTTGGGAATCTCCGTGCTTGCACGACAAATAAAAATCCGTCAAGTGGCGGAGAAATTGGATATCTGCAAAACGTCTGAATGGCCAACAGAGTGAAGATTCTGGAATGTTCTGTTCTGTTACTGCAGAATCACATCACAATCAACATGTATGAGCGAATGCCAAGTGCTCCCTGTCACTTTCCATATTCAAGTCACTTTTATCTTCCTGGTTTGAATTATGAAAATCACCGTTGCTGGTTATTTTTGGCAATTGTTTGCCGCTGTAGTTGCTAAACATTTCAAACATAGAGGTACGTCCGTATAGAGGTACAACAATTGCGGAAGAATAAACTCGTCAGCTAAAATTCAATATTCGTGGATAAGAAATAAACGAAGTAACGCGTTTTGTCGGGTATCGGTCTATTTAGGCCTATTTAGATAAAAATTTGATGGGTGACCAGACTGTCACATCTCAGCCCGGTTAAGCTTTAAATATTACAAACCAGTTCGGCTGTTTTCAGCCTAGGCTCGGTATAGCCTACTCGGTTTCGGAGATAAACACGGACAAACTTCCATAGCCGACATTTCTGACCAATGAACTCCTCGGAAGAACCTTGATGGATTTCTCGAATCATATTTGACGATGCAAAACGGATACGTCAGCTACATTTTATTAGAGCTATATTTCGGCCCTTCTCGGCATGGGTCCTCTTCAGGCTCAAAGCCGCTCAAGCTTGAAAATGAACTTGTGGAAAATCAAAAAAAGAGTCTTCCTTAAATATTTGATTTTATGAACTTCTTTTCTGAAAATTGGTTAGAGTTGGAGCTGGTGCTGAAGGTTCATACTGGACACGGCTGCTGTTTTTTTTTTATGTTCGACTAGGTCGTCGAAAGTTTTTTTCTTCTTCTTTTTTTTTCGATTTCTCGAAGATTATAAGCCCGACTCGGCTGTTTTCACCCTTCGTTCGGTACCCTTGGTTTTGGTGAGAAACACGGTCCAAAAGCGAAACAAGAGTGCGTCAGGGATACACTGCCCTTACTTACCGCATCATCCGGGCTCGAAACCGAGATTCCCTGCTCGATGTCCGAGGTCGTCTCACTCTCAGAGCTCGAGTCCTCAAAGGCGAGAAAAGCTTCGCTGCTCCTCCGGTTAACACTGTCAGACGTTGCAAGTCGCCTTCTTAGCCCGTTTGTTTTTGCCTAGAAAAAAAAAATTAAAGCTCTAAAACACTAACTTTAAAGGACACCTGAACAATGAAACCATACTTGAACACACCAACCAGCAACAAGCAACCAGTCCCTCCGGAGATGTCTGTCCAGCAGTGCAAGCTCCTCGGTATCACCATCTCGAGCGATCTAAAGTGGGAGGCCCACGTCGCCAACATCACAAAGCAAGCTAATTTGGCACTTTTTACGCTTAAATTTTTCTCCAAGTTTTCTTGTCCTAAAATCCAACTTTTAAGAGTTTATTCAAGTTTTATCCGCCCTATCGTTGATTATTCTTGTCCGGTTTGGCATTTTGGTTTAACTGTTTCCCAATCTAATTCAACAGAGTCAGTCCAGAAGCGAGCATTAAGAATTATTTATGGTCAAAGTAAACTCCCATATCACTTCCTTCTTAAGGATTTCCAGCTCACGACTTTATCGGAGAGAAGAACCCTCCTGTGTACCCGGTTTGGCAATAAAGCCATGACAGATCCCCGTTTCCAAGATTTATTCCCCCCGCCTTTTCAACCCTTACGATCCCGACCTCAAAGACCCAACTCCCAGAAAGTCCCCACCCTTCAACCTCTCCCACCAATCCACGAGAGATATAGGAAAAGCTTCATCCCGTCGTTTGTAAATATTATCAGTGATTTAGGCTATTTAGTTTTTGTTGTTGATTCATTTTATTGTCGACGATCGGTTTTTACCTGATTAGTTAATTACTTGACGTGAAGCGCAAGTTCGGCGCCATGCGCTGTGATAGTCGTTTTTTAAATTAAAGTATCTCTCTCTCTCTCGCTCTCTCACCATGGAGAATGCATTTACAGACATGGTCACGGAGAGCATTCTTCTCCTGAGCGTGACGTTTTCAAAATAGGGGTGTTCGTTTCTGGAGGTTTGTACATGCAGACTCCAAGACAAAAAGCGCAATTCATTCAAACCTTGTACAGCGCTGGCCGGATCGTATTGGAATTTCTTCTATATACACGCTTGGGCTTAACTGGTTAAAAAATATTCCAGAAGAAGGGTTGATTGGAGACATTTGTTCATTTCTAAAATTGTTCGGTACTGAAATAAGGCCAGATGCAAAATGGAGCAAAAATCATAGCTTGGAAACACTATTTCGTATCTGGATTGGGTTTTCTGCAGGCAATGTTAACGGAAGTCATACAGATAGGGATGATACTTGATACTCTTCATTCAGGTGTCCTTTAAACCAGTGGTTCCCAACCTTTTCCGTACCGCGTACTCCTAATCAAGGCTCGAAAATGTTGCGTACCCCCTTTTCAAGAACGTTAAAAAGACGATACTTATTATAATAATGATAAGGCATACATGTGTAGAAATTTATACAAATCAATGAGACACTTGAGGCTGCTTTTTAGCAAAAAATTTTATGAAATCTCGGCTCGACGTCATTTACGGCAATATTTTGTTTACAGTCAGCTTGTTTCTGTGTTTGGTCTTGATGTTCTCCGTGCTTTCATCAAACTGCATCCAAATGTTTTCGTTAGCTTAATTCGTAACCTGAATGACAATATCATTTGTTATGTCTTCGATTCTTCTTGAAACAATATTGTTAGACACAGGAACAGATTTTACGGCAGTAGGCTAGCTGTAGTCAGGGGCGTCACGCACTTGTTGGCAACACCCCTTCCCCAAAGTGGTCGTCCAGGCGGTTAAAAAGAAACGAGACGGCGCGAAGCGCCTCGATTTTTCGTAAAAATAGTTATTTTTTTGAAAAACAGTAGGTAAAAATACCTTGCCCCTAAGCTTTTGGCTAGTGATGCCTCTGCTGGTAATATTAGGCTTTCGGCATTCAAAAATGAGCAAGGCGAGATTTTGAAGTTACGAATTAAAATGATTTTGGTTCCTTCGCGTACCCCTTGGAAGGGTCTCGCGTACCCCTTAGGGTACGCGTACCCCCGGTTGGGAACCACTGCTTTAAACAATACTAGGCTAGTAATACTAATAATTTATTTCTCACCCACAGAGAAAAGCAAGTGGAGTAAACAAAGAAAAAGAAACAAAGAAAATACTCAAAATATCTTGTACAAATACACTAACACACGAACAGGGCAGTTAAGGGGGTGCGGGGGTGGCTAAAGGCGGGAAAAGGCTGATCACGACAATCTGTGTAATAGCAATTATCTTTCTGAAATATCTGGGTACTAGCCAATCACATTACTTTGGGGAATACTGAGGAATATTCCGATTGGCTAATGCTGAACCACGTCATACAGAATAACAATGACCTAATTCACTTTCGGTTTTCAAGACAGCAAGGAGTGGATGTGATTTTATCTATTGGGCTTGGTTCGAAACTAGCCAATCAGAATATTCCTCAATACTCCCCAAAATAATCTGATTGGCTAGTACCCTCATAAGTTGAACTGATTTCAACTTAGGTGCGAGACTAGCTGGTATCCGAAACTGGCACCTGTATCAACTGTGAACGGCAGAAAGGCAGAATCCCAGCTAATTCTCGGTCTCAGAGCGATTTCGGAAACTGGCTGGTATCGAGTATTAGCTATAAAACCCGTTGTAAATGGGCCTTAACAGTAACTAT
Source organism: Branchinecta lindahli (assembly GCA_023053555.1). Taxonomy (NCBI): domain Eukaryota; kingdom Metazoa; phylum Arthropoda; class Branchiopoda; order Anostraca; family Branchinectidae; genus Branchinecta; species Branchinecta lindahli. The sequence goes on along the minus strand of JAKZAO010000009.1, from coordinate 29,852,488 downwards.
ATTCCGATGCCAATGGGGGATATAAAGGAGAAACATGCAATAAAGTTTTTTGGCATCTGTCTTTTTGAGAAGAGGGTCGGCTACAGTCAAGGAACACAGAAAAAAATAAGATGGCTGCAGAAAGTTGAGCAATGACAACCAAGAGCTATGGCGAAGCTCGAGATATTAATTATTTTTCAGATTAAATTAGACAGTTAAAACATACACAAAATACGCTGTCAAAACTGTGACAAAACTGTTTCGTTTGTATTAAAGTACAATACTTTTTGAGGAAACCTGATACAAAAATGAAGGTAATTACTTTTTAGATTCCTTTTATATCTATTTCAATGTATACTGAGGGGTCTACGACTCGATTTGGTTCACATGATCCTGTCAGCGAGAACGGCTTTTCCGACTGGGACGTGGAAAACCTGTTTACTTGACAGTTCAGGCATTTTGGTTTATTAGGTCCATTAACCCATATTTGACCAATTGTTGTTAAGCTCGTCTCTCTGAGCTTTCTGATTTAAAAGTAACATACCACAAATGCTCAAAATCCTTCTCAATTTTTCTGATCCTAATAGTACCGCTTTTCATACTTCTAATAACACTTATTTCTTTTGTTTTGTAAACGTAGGCCTACTAACATTTCTGTAGTGTAGTGTAATCATATTTATGTAACTATTTGGCATGGTGAATGAATGAATGTATTCCGAAAAAGAGCCCCACCTTGAATAGCCTCCTTACCGAAAACTTCTCTCCTTAAATCCCCCAACTCACTACAGTGACAAACCAGAACCGCACTTGATTTTACCAGTATATATTCTTCTTTCACCAGCCGGTAGAGAATGTCCCCGAAAACTCACCATCCACTTCAACTCATCCACCCCCGCCCCCCTCGTTAACCCAACCTTAAAAAATCAACTACCTCGAGATAATAAGATAATCGATGGAATGGAATGACTGATAAAAAAAACGAATTTTATATTCTTTAGTTTTCAAGATCGTAAATATGTGATAGCAACAACAACAATGATAACACTTAGAGCGTGTCGGAAAGCTCGGAAACGAACGAAAATGCTGAATTAATTCAGCATTTTATGCAGCATTTCGCTTTCGGACTTAAATTTTCGCTCAGTTAATGCAGCATTAATTCAGCATAAAATTCATCAAAAAATTCAGCGAAGATGCTAAATTTTACGCTGAATTTTCAAGAAGAAACTGGGGAGCTGGCGATTAAGGCTAAATTTCGGAATTAGAAGTGTCAGAGAAGAAATAAAGAACGTGTCCGAAAGCTTTTAGTGCTGTAAATGCTGCATTTAATGCTGCATATAAGGTAAGAGCTTTCGGACGAAAAATAAAATAAAAATGCAGCATGAAATGCAGCATTTACGGTCCTGAAAGCTTTCGGACACGCTCTTAGACCTTACCTTAGACCTTAGATCCTCCTGTGCCGCCAGAGGCACCCAGGGCATCCACGAAGAGCCGCCAGTCATCCCGCATGTGCGCCGCTGCCCAAACATCTTCCCACTGGGGCTGGATCATCGTGTGGATGTTCGACAAATCCCGTTGGTAGGTGCGACGCAGCGTGTTCTTGGGTCGACCTCTCCTGCGAGTTCCCTGGGGTTGCCACTCTAGGATCTGCCTAGGGATCCTGTCTTCCTTCATACGGATCACGTGCCCAAGGTATCGCCATCTACGTTGCCGGATGACGTCTGTGACCCTGGGCTGGCCTGAGATAGAGCGGACTATCTGGTTTGTGACGTGATCCCTCCAGTCGATGTTCAGGATCCTCCGAAGGCAGTTGTTTTCGAAGGCTAGGATCCGTCTTTCTTGTTGCTGATTCAACTTCCAGCACTCGCTGCTGTAGAGAAGTGCAGAAAGGACGTTGCTATTAAATAGCCTCAATTTCAGCTTCAGGGAATACTTTTTCGATCGCCATACTGGCTTAAGACGGTTAAAAGCTCCACTGGCTTGCCCAATCCTCTGCTGCACTTCTCGCTCACTTGATCCTGAATTCTCCACAGTATTGCCGAGGTACCTGAACTCCACGACCTGCTCGATGGTTGAATCTCCGCATTTCATGTCCAGAGGGGAATCGGTTGTTGCCATACTCTTTGTCTTCTCCGTGTTGATCTTGAGTCCAAGTCGGCTAGCATTTTCACGGATAGTGTTAAGAAGATCCTGGAGTTTGGCCTTGTTCCTCTCCATCAAGGCAATATCGTCAGCAAAATCCAGGTCGGCTAGCTTTTTGGCTTTTCCAATTTGGATGCCAAATCCTGTACAATCACGAAGTACGTAGTCAATAACGAGGACAAAGAGTAACGGAGAAAGGACACAACCCTGTTTTACGCCGGACATGATACGGAAATATCTGGTGTTCCCATCTTGGGTCCGAACACAGCATTCTGTGTTTTCGTACAATGCACCAATTAGGGACACTATTTTTTCGGGGATTCCATAGTATCGCAGGATTTTCCAAAGCGAGTCTCGGTCGATGGAGTCGAATGCTTTTTCGAAGTCCACGAAAATCAGGTACATTTTTTGTCTCCATTCATTGGACTCCTCGATCATCATTCGTAGCACATAGATGAGGTCAGTGCAAGAACGGGACGGCCGGAAGCCATGCTGTTCGTCACGCAAGTGACTATCGAGGGCTGTCTGAATGCGCCGGAGAATAATCTGAGAGAAGAGTTTACCCGGAATCGAAATGAGACTAATGCCCCTCCAGTTGTCACATTTTGTCGCGTCACCTTTCTTAAAAAGTTTGATCAGTGTACTTTTTGTCCAATCATCAGGTACTTTCTCAGACTTCCAAATGCTAGCAAAGAGTGTCAGCCACACAGTCATACAGACGCTGAGTGATGCTTTTATCATCTCAGCTGATATCCTGTCTGTACCTGCAGCTCTCCCATTTTTCAGCTTGCAGGCTGCTTGTCTGACTTCTACTTCAGATGGTTCTTCGGTGCTGATTTGGAGGTTCAAAAAGGGGGTTTCGGGGATGTCAGGCGGATCCAGAGGGCGGGGTCTGTTCAGAACCTTTTCGAAATGCAAGGCCCATACTTCGGAGATTTCCGATGGGTCTGTGACAGTTTTGCCACTCGCATCCTTGACTGGTCCGTTTGCGTTTCGGCTTTTCCCCACGATTTCGTTAGTAATCTTGTACACGGCTCTGGAGTCACCTCGTTTTGCCGCTTCCTCCGCCATGGCAGCTTTTTCCTCCAGAAGGTTGCGCTTGTCCCCCCTTGCACTTCTTTTGACTAGTTTGTCCAGATCTCTGTACAGTTGATTCTTTAGGATTGTGTCGTTGTGTTCACCACCATTAAGAAGCTGCTGTTTTAGGTTGCGTCGGTCACCAATCAGGTTAGAATCACGCTAGAACACGCTCTTAGAATCACGATTAATTTTGCGCAAAGTTTCAGATCCTTAAGACTTATAATTTTTCAATAAGTTCAATATTTACTATCCCTTCCAATGTTCCTTGGAGAATCTGAATCAAGCTCCCCTACTTTTCCGGGAATCTCGCCTTCGGAAAGCGAGTTTGTCTTTTCCCATGGAAGATTGACCCGGACTTGGCGTGAGAATTTTATTTCCCCCTTAATCCGTTTCTTGAGTCATTAGGTCTCTCGCCAGATAGGATCGAAGTTTCACTTCCGATCGAGTTCCTATAGATACGAAAACTGACTAAGGGAGCTGAAATGACAGATGAACAACTCATTTCTTCCTTGCATTTACAACGGGCGAAAAAACGGCATGAATGAATGAAAGCATGAATGAATCCATTACCGCAAAAACCCGAGGGCCGTGGCAACACAAATTTATTAATGCCGATTCAGTCATGAAGAAATACTACCACCGATCTGCCAAGACCACCAAACAAGCGAAGGCTGCCTTCTTGCTTCGGGAAGTTGCGGACGGCTCCATCCTGAAAAGTGCAAAAAATTCGCGGCAGGCGCTTGCAGCAGGGGACTGCGCTGCAATTACTACCACGCAGACATCAAACCCACTCCAACTCCACAAACTGACGAGCATAAAACCAAAACTTCAAAAAACCGGAGACGAACCCAAGACCACGACCCACCCGAAACGAAAGCACCAACGAAACGGAGGTCACGGGTTTTCTACAGAACTGGCTCAGATACCATCAGCGAGAACCGCCACCAGGGTTTCTAACAACAACAGAATGGTTGGAGAAACACAAGAACAAACCCCCACCAACCGGAATTCCAAGACAACATAAAACACAATCAGAACCGAAGGCGCAGCTCAACTTACCCGCAAAGGAACTCCCCTGGTCACAGCTACGCGAACAGTCACCAATCGACAGGGAGACCTTATCTGACACCAACCAGCGGTCCAGTACAGGAAACACTGGTGTAAACACGAAGAAAACAACAAAAACAAATACAAAATACAGCGCAACCACTTCCACCTCAACAGATACTCACGGTCTAAGGCTGAAGACTCCTGATCCTTCTTCCTGCAACCTCGACAGAGGGAAAAAGAAAACAGGATTTGATGGAAAAGACCAGCACAAGGACGTAGGCGCTCGGAATCAGCTTCGACAGCAGACAGCCGTAAAAACACAGTGTCACACCAGCACCAACTACGCTAAACATCATGCATTGCCGAAGATACTGCTGATAAACGCGCAATCACTGAACAATAAAGTTGACGAGTTACATCTCATTTTATTGCGTGATAATGTGGACATAGCACTAGTAACTGAAACCTGGGTGCACTCTCCAGACGCAGTATCGTGCGATGGGTACTCTGTACACATACAGCCGAGACGCAACGCAGAAGGAGATCCTGTTAGTCGCGGTGGAGGTGTGGGCATAATCTGCAAGAAAAACATTAGAAACCGAATACTCTCGCCTCCTTTTACAAAAAACGAAGGGATCGAAGTTGAATGGATTTGGTGCAGACCAAACGCGTTGCCGAAGACATTTGGATCCATGGTGATGGGAATCGTCTACTACCCGCCAAATGGTCCGTTTAGAAAACAGCTGCTCCAATATCTTCAACTCTGCACGGACTGGATCCGCCTCAAATATCCAACCTGTGCACTTGCCATTTGCGGCGATTTTAACGATATGAAGCCCGGATGGATTTCAGAAACGCTCTCACTCAAACAAGTGGTTACGTGTCCGACCAGAGGGAACAACACTCTGGACCTTATTTTCACTAACGTAGAGGAATATTACAAGACGCCAGTCACCCAGCATCCGCTCGGTCGGAGCGACCACCTTATTGTTTGCTGGGATCCGAATGGACTAGTACCACCTACAGAAAGAAAGAAAATTAAATTCACACCAATGCCTGATGATCTCGTTAAGGAATACCGGGACTGGCTCCGTAACTTCAACTGGTCAGTAATGCTGAAACTGAACGACGCCAACGAAATGACGATAATGTTCTCTGAAGCTCTCAAGCAAAGTTTCAACAGAATTTTCCCTGAAAAAGAAATTTTGGTGAGAGAAAAAGAGAAGCCATGGGTGACAAGTGACATTAAAGCACTCATCAAGCTACGAGACGACTGCTTCAGAAATGGTGACCGGGGAAAAGCGAAACAGCTAAGAAACACGATCGTCCGTAAGTGTAAGAAAGCTCGGAAAGCCTATGGAGCTATGAATATCACAAAGCTTCTTAAACTCGACCCAAAAAAATTCCACCAGCATGTGCAAGGAATGCTGGGAAGAAACAGGGCTCCTCTCAATCTCCTGAACGAAGATGGTGACGTCGGCAAATGATATTAATAAACACTTTGCGCAAATCTGCAATAAACATCCGGCACTAGCGACCTTTCCGGAGAATGACATCCCGAAAAACATCCCTGTCATCTTACCGCACGAAGTCGAAGATAGACTGCGTAAGCTCAATCTGAATAAAGCCTCCTGTCCGAATGAAATACCGACTAGTCTGATTGCTATCTGCGCCGGCGAACTTGCTCTTCCCCTCACCGCTATCCTGAACCAGTGCCTCGTAGATGGAGTCTTTCCCGACGTATGGAAAACCGCTTTCGTCACACCCATACCGAAAAAGGGAACAGCATCTTCAGTCAAAGATCTTAGACCGATATCAAAAACTCCTGTGTTCGCCAAATTATTCGAAGGTTTTCTTTTCGAATGGCTCTACAGCGATATTGAAGACAACATCGATGCTCGTCAGTTCGGGTTTCGACCTGGGCACAGCACTGTACACTACCTGGTCCGTGTGTTGGACGAAATACTTCTACATCTCGAAGAACCGGGCCACTTTGTTGACGTACTAATCGCTGATCTAATAAAGGCATTCGACTACCTTGACCACCAAATCGTCATCAGTGAAGCAACCACAATGGGAGCCAGAAAATTCATCGTTCGAATGCTTGCGAGCTTTCTTACGGGTCGTCAGCAGTGCGTGCAGTTGAGTAAGGATAACATATCTGAACTCCTGTCAATATCATGCGGAGCACCCCAGGGTAGTCGCTTAGGTCCACTGGCCTTCACAATTGCTGTTAATAAGCTTATGGCGAACTTTTTTCACAGAGCTAAGTTTGCAGACGACTTAACGCTAGTGGTGCCCCGCTCTATCGCCACAGTGGACGATCCGGGAAACTCACTGGAAGAGGTAACCAAGCAGCTGGCCTATGATTGTGGTCAGATGAAGCTAGGCATAAGTGAAGAAAAAAGCGTCGCCCTAAGAATTAACTTCACCAAACAAACTCCTCCTCCCCTCGAAGACGAGACACAATTCCTTGTGGTCAGCTCTGCAAAAATTATGGGCATCACTATTAAAAGCAGCCTAAAATGGGATGACCATGTAAAAAACCTCGTAAAAAAAGGGTCATTTCTGCTCAAATCCTTTGCAAGCATCAAAAGATTTGGTCTCTCTACAGGTGAGCTTGTCACCTGTTATAAAACTTACGTCCGACCTGTGATGGAGTACGCCTGTGCCGTGTGGCATGCTGGACTCACAGTTCAGCAAAGCGAGAAGTTGGAAGGGATTCAGAAGAGAGCTTGCTGCATCATTCTTGGACAGAAATACGAGTCATATGAAGACAGCCTAAAGTCATTGCGTCTGCAAACACTCTCTGATAGGAGACACGAGCTCCTGGTGAAATTTGGCAAAAAATGTCTGGCTTCGGATGTGCACCGGTCCATTTTACCCCCTGTGACCACAAATCTGCAAGTTAAGGCAACCCGTAGCACAGACGCACCAAAGATACAACTGACGAAACCGCATGTAAAATCCACGGAGCGTTATCTCAATTAATTTGTTCCCTATTTTGTAAAGTATTTCAACGGATTGAAATCCTAAATTCTGAATTTAAATTGACATGTTTTGTATACGTTTGTTATCGGATTGTATTTTAAAATTGTAACATATATGTGATTATGATGTGATTATTTATGACCATGTATGACGATCCACCACTATTTTTGTAAAAAGATAAAAGGGAAATAAACGAATTATTATTATTATTATTATTATATTCTAATTCCATAAGGGAGACAGAGATAATATAAAAGGCAGAGTAAGCAAGCTTTTTTTCGCTTGCTTTTGGTACAGGGTTGCTGAGCAGCACATCCCATCGCTCCATACTTCCCCCCGATTTAAAGCCACACCGAGAAAGACCCGCAAGAGCAGTGGCAGAACCTGTACCTCTAATACAGCCTATCCAGGTGTCCCGAAACCGTTATATGAAAAGCTTTGTTCCCTCGTTTGTTAATTTTTTTTAATGCTAGTGCTAGTAAGCAAGCGCAGCTACAGCTATAGTTTGTTAATTATATTTATATTAGACTGTTATTTTGTAGTTTGAGTATTTTAGTATTGTAATTGACTTAATTAGTCAGTCATTATGTACCTGAGATTAGTTATACCATTACCTGTATTTTAATTCATAAGTGAGGACTATAAATTGTATATATATATTTATTGACGACTAAACGAATATTCGGCTTGTCCGCTTCCCGTTTTTGAAATAAATTGAACTGAATTGAAATACTCCCTAATCTTAGAATTTCGTTCAACACTTCATCGCAAGCCTCAAGTAACGCCCCAGATTTTACACACTCAAAAACCATTCATCCTTACAACCCATTCCTCAATATATTTACTCTCACAAAATACCTCTTTCTCTGCTCTTTCTCCGTTCATTCGATTCTACGCACTCACGCACCAAATCCATACTTCCATAAATCCATACGTCATAAATACTAGTGTTTACACCGAAATGGGAAAACTGATCCTTTAGAGTTTAGAGCATTCTTAATATTCTTGTTTATTTTTTTTCTCGAAATAAACTTGCAAAGAAAATAAGTTAAACGACACCAAAGCCACCTTACAATCAATTTACTTGGCAGCGTCAGAATTCAATCGACAAGGTCAATCGACCTTGTGTCTCCGGCTTGACCCTATGTATGATAATTTTATAACGAAGCGTAAATTAAAACCTTGAACCTTGAACTAAAACTAACGTTTTTTGCGTTTTTGCTGGGCTTTTGCCATTCCCTTCCATCTTTGAAATACGGGACAGTCAATACATACTGCTTATCACTTTGATTCAAATCCATCTTCTATTGAATTTTGCAGTAAACTATTAAAAGTGTGAGGCAAACGCCAAAAGGAGATCATAACTTGGTCAGTTAGCAAATTTGCCTTTTAGCAAAAATGCGAGGGAAAAGGCGAAAGTCGGCGTTAGCCGACTCAGCGCTTATGACCATTTTATGAAAAAGCAAAAAGGTACAAAGCCGTGATTGAAAAGGCGAACAAAAACGAAACTAGTATTTAAGGTTAGCAACGTTTAAAGATCTTAGCTTTGACTGTCGATCATCCATGGAAGGAGGTTTACGAAACCCTCGGGGTATGACCTTGGAGATAATCTAGAGATTGTAACTGACAGTAATTGTCATCATAACAAACTATTATTAATTACATATAAATTATTCGATGTCAAACTTTATGTCCATTCAGTTCAAATAAGGGATGAGGGTTAACTCTGCGAACTGGTGGATGGTTTCTAAGTCACTTCTAAAAAAGGTAAAATCAACCTTTAACCACGATAAGCTTTTAATTACTGTTTTTTTTTTATTATCCAAAATTATAACAAATTTCTGTCAGTGTGTCTGTCAGAATGTTTGCGCATTGTTGCTAGCGGTCTGTGAACCAATGACACTGAACATTTCGACAAAATACGTCTAATGAAGGCAAGCAACCGGATTTATCATTTCTCCCCTTTTAAGATACATTGCCATTTCACAAGCCTTTCAGTTCAACTTTAAAGGAGTTAATTCAGAAGCACTCTCGCATATGCCATGTTATGGTGACCCTCGATCCAGACAATAATAATACTCCATATTACGAAGTCCAAAACACGCCAGTGATCCTCATGAAGAACGAGAAAACGTCGCCCTAACGACTCAAACTCAACAACTCAAATATTGTGTCAACCAATCACGGCGATCGTTGGGGACAGCTGTGGTGCCGCTTCCGGCTCTTCCGCTAGGTACACGGCGATTTCGCATCGGCAAGGAGAGTTAGTCATCAAGAGAATTCAAGACAGGAGTCGGCACGACCATGAGACCATCTAGTGGCACAATTCGGAAAACAGCTCTCATCACAACAATCAAAGGGGTACAGGAACAACCAGTAAAACAAACAGCTAGCTATCTGATTGTGTTTATTTCTTTCAATAAACTGTTTTGAGGTTCTTTTACCATTTCTGCTTAAAAATATGCCGCATTTTCAAGAAGAAAAGGTGTGTCCGTCCGATAGCGTCAATGAATGATGCGGACCTAATTACTAATTAATGAGCTGGCGTGAAAGAGGGATGAATTGCTCTTGAGTAAAGTAAGTAAGTAATTTATTCAAAAAAATATTGTATTTGTAAAGTTAATTTATTTGTAAAGTTACTGGCGTTAAAACACCGTTCCGCCAAACAAAGCACAAAGATAAATACAAACAAAAATAGAACTTAAAAAAACAAAAAGTTTAGTGATTGGAAAGCTCGCTCGAACCATTTTCTTCTGAAGTTGTTCCTCTTGTTTACTCTCGTCGTCTTTTATACTATTCCTCCTCAATCATATTACTTACAAAATCTACTATTATGAGTTAAATAAGTTGCAAAACCAATTAAAGAATTTAGCGACTGGCCACAGATGCCTGTGGAGGTTCGCGATGGAAACTTCAGGAGCTTCCCAAGCAGGGTCGTATCCAGGAATTTATTTCGGAGGGGGTTTTACCAGCGGGCAGGACCTATTCCATACCAAAAAGTACAAAAAGATATAGATCAGAGGCTAAAGCCTATAAGAAACGATTATTTTTGTATGTTTCGGAGGGGGTTCGAACCCCTACCCCCCCCCTCTGGATACGGTCCTGTTCCCAAGACGAAAACGGTCCGTAAGTCCACACACAGACAAACAACCATTGCAAGTGCTTAGAACAAACAAAACAGAAAATTCAAAGCAGTAAAGTTGCAATAAATCATATTTATTCCGTTTCATCTATGTTCACAAGCTGTGCGACACCATCCATCAGTTTTATAACTCAACAACGACACGTATTCATATAATATATAAAAACGGATTCGTCAGCTGTAGTGCTTATGTAGCGATATTTCGGCGCTTCTTGGCAAGGGTCCTCTTCAGGCTGTCGGTCTTCTTGGCAGTCTTCTGTGCCAACGCTGGGGAAGGAACAAACCTGCAATAAACAACTGAAAATTCTACCAACTATAAATATCTTATTCGGGGAAATTATTTTCAAAGACCACTCTATGGAAAAACGTAATTGTTAGATTTAATTTTTAACACGGGTACTGTTTTTACTGCACTGTAGGGTCGATAGCTGAAAAAACAATACCCGTATTAAAAATTAAATCTAACAATTACGTTTTTCCATAGAGTGGTCTTTGAAAATAATTTCCCCGAATAAGATATTTTTAGTTGGTAGATTTTTCGGTTGTTTATTGCAGGTTTGTTCCTTCCCCAGCGTTGGCACAGAAGACTGCCAAGAAGACCGACAGCCTGAAGAGGACCCTTGCCAAGAAGGGCCGGAATATCGCTTGTCAGCTAGTCAGCTTGGGCTCAAGGAATATTTAACAACGTCACGCCTTCTTAGTTCACGCACCAGCTCCTTTTCATGTAGGTCTAACCATCGAAACCTGTCCAACAGCATGAATTATGAGGACTTCCATGATATTTATTAGACTCATATGCATCCCAATTGAAAAGCATCAGGTGGTGTGTCCGCTAACTAAAGCACAAGTCGCACTGGCCCACAGTTTATTTTCCTATATTCTAATATAGAGAGATAGATATAGAGAGACCCTACCCGAAGAAAACAGATATTTCTACACCGTCATCGTCGGGATCATAACAAAGAAAATTAACATTACGAGGTATAGGGCTTTCGACTTTGAAACTAAATCACCGGCCTTGGATAGACGCTGTGAGTCAGAGAGTTGTTGGAATCGTAATCTGGCTTCTTCTTGTTGGAATAATACAACTTTTGCAAATTAATGTTCTTTTTTATGAAAGTTTGAAGGCTTCAAAGTTTGTATACAAAGACGGAGGCTCGCGTCTTATTGGTCGGTTATGACGCGGAGTTCAAGGAACGCGTCATAGCTCACCAATAGGACGCGAGAACGACGACGGACGAGGACCGTTCCGTTTTCGTCAGATATGGTGCAATCTCTCTATAAGCTATGCTGCCTTTTTTTAAAGATTACAAAACCCGTCCCGTCTGTTTTTAGCCTCACTCGACATCCTTTGATTTGACGAGAAACACGGAACAACTTGCACAACCGGTATTTCCCGCCGATGAGATCCGCGGAAGCCTGATCTGCTCGAAAAAAGCCAAAGACGGAAAATGTAGGAAAATTGTTAACTCGTTCGGTGGCTTAACCTAGTTACAAAATCTTGGAAAAGGGCGTGGATGGAACAATTAGTAGTATAGGTAGGACAGGTCCTTGGTCCGTCTCTTTTCAAGCCGTGTTTGGGTTTAGACTGCGGGTTTGAAAAGTGAGAGACTGAGGGAGTGGGAGAATAGGTTAGGGACTCCACCCCAGTGGGAGTCGGTGGGGGGGGGGATTCCCACCCGATGGTGACGCAACACGCAAATCAACGATGGGATTGCCTTCATCGATTGAGAGAAAGATAAACACAATTTCTGGAAACAAAGGGATTATGCACTATTTTTTGTAGATTACGTCTCAGAACCACGGGGAATTACTAAATACGACATTGTCCACCCTACTTACCACATTTATTACGCATGACGTCACGAATTTTGGCTTCTTGGCGTCAAGGCTGGAACGCATTTTGAAATTTTCGGTAAAATATCACTCCACGGGGTAATCCAGCCAATCACGTTACAGATCGGTAGTTACCACGCTTACTACGCTCCCGAGCATGGTAAGCAAATACTTACTATTAGTTACTATTTCGAGAAGGTTGGAACGGGGCAGCGTGGTAACTTTTCGTGAGGTCGGAACGGAAAGAGTAACTATAATAGTTACTATTGTTAGAAGGGTGGAAACACGCTATATATGCTCGGTGACATTTTTTCACAGGGACACTTTTTTCCTTGGGGCATTTGGGGACTTCTTTTCGAGGACATTTTCCTCGGACGTTTCACAGCTAACATGCTTTGACACTGGTACATAATCCTACCCTCCCCCGACCCAAATACACACAGAAGAAGAAAGAATACTTACTGCACTGTCAGAAGTTTCATAACAGATAGCGCATAACACTTTCAAGAATAACACCTTTCCACTTAGAAATAAAGTGTTATGACCAATTAAGTATACACTATTTCGTGCCTAGATCTCCAACAACACCTTCAATTGGTAAAAATACTAACGGGAACGAAAGAAACATAACAGATAACATCCCAAAGTGTTATCTGTTGAAACCGGGCATCCTTCTGTTGTTGTTATGTAACTTCTGACAGTGTAGTATTTTTACCAATTGAAGGTGTTGTTGGAGATCTCGGCACGAGATAGTGTAGACTTAATTGGTCATAACACTTTATTTCTAAGTGAAAAGGTGTTTTTCTTGAAAGTGTTATGCGCAATCTGTTATGAAACTTCTGACAGTGTGGCATTTGACCATACGTCATCTTTTGACCCTCTGGTTGCTTTGAATGGTACATGCACAAATACTTCCTATGCCCATACAGCTTTATAACTGAACAGCGTAGTGCCTTCTTACTTCACGCACAAGCTCCTTTTCTCTAATCAAAACTTGTCCAGCTGCATGAATTACTATTCATAAGCATCCCATCGACAAGCATCAGGTGATACTATCAAGAAAAAATAACTAGACAGAACTGCTGTCTCCCTATCTCGGTCATACAAACATGCTGCGAGTAAAATACGGCCGACTCCCGACGCAAACGAGCGGAGATTACTAGCTTCGCGCCACATCACGTTTCGTTACCTCTACAAATAGCTAAATCGCTGTTAAGTCGCTAAAGAGGAAATCTAGAAGTCAACACCGATTGGTTCTATGGACGCGCTCCAGAGCGAGTCTGCGCTGAGTACGCTTCCTGCTAGCCTCTTCTATATTTCTTGTGCAATAAGCAACGGTAAAGCCGGAAGAGAAGTAAATTGGTATCAACATCAGCTCAAAGCTACACGGTCAAAAGTTTCATAACAGATCGCGCATAACACTTTCAAGAATAACACCTTTTCACTTAGAAATAAAGTGTTATGACCAATTAAGCTTACACTATTTCGTGCCTAGATCTCCAACAACACCTTCAATTGGTAAAAAATACTACACTGTCAGAAGTTACATAACGACAACAGAAGGATGCGCGGTTTCAACAGTTAACACTTTGGGATGTTATCTCTTATGTTCTTTCGTTCCCGTTAGTATTTTTACCAATTGAAGGTGTTGTTGGAGATCTAGGCACGAAATAGTGTAAACTTAATTGGTCATAACACTTTATTTCTATGGTGTTATTCTTGAGAGTGTTATGCGCTATCTGTTATGAAACTTCTGACAGTGTAGAGTAAATACCTCTAGGGCCCGCTCAGATTTGTCGGGGTTTTCATAGTCGCTGCATGCGACTAAAGAGAGAAGTTCTTTCTGATTATTTGTTCTTGATACTATCGAACCTACAGAACCCCATTCAATATAGGTGATCCTCTGGCTAACCCAAACACACAGAAAAGAAGAAAGAAGACTTACTGGCATTTGACCATACGTCATCTTTTGACCCTCTGGGTGCTTTGCATGGTACATGCAGAAATACTTCCTATGTCCATTCAGTGACAGAACTGTTCCAACACAATTACGGGGGTTAATTGAATCAAGCTGATTGGGTGGACTCCCTTCCCCGATCGGCAGGGCGAGAGAAAGAACTTGTTTGTACCATTCGATTCCCCTCTCGATATTCATCCAGCCGAACATCAACGTTTTGTTCCTAGAAAAAGAGTAACATAAAACTACTTAAGATAGAAAGCGGAAGTCAAGACATAAGAAAGGAAAGGTCGTCGATTGTCAAGTGCACTGCAAGATGTTTCATAAAATGTAACCAAGAACAAATAATCTGACATGACCTCAGTCCCGCTATCTCTGTAGTATGACTATGCGGAGTCGAATATTTCCCCATACCCTGTCCGCTATGAACGAGCGGGGGTTACTAGCTTCGCGCCACATCACGTTTCGTTACCTCTAGAAATAGCTAAATTGCTGTTAAGTCGCTGCTGAGAAGAGTCAAAGCTGATTGGTTCTATGGACGCGCTCGGGTCAGCGCGCGGAGTACGACTCCTTCACTATTTCTCGTGCGATAATCAACGGCGAAGAAGGGAGAGGAGTTAACGGGTATCAACATCAGCCCAAAGCTAGAGTAAATACCTCTAGGTCCGCTGAGTTTTGTCGGGTTTTTCATAGTCGGTGCATGCCACTAAAGACAGAAGTTCTACCTGATTATTTGTTCTTCATATAACACAAGAGTGCGAAGTTCAACAACACAACGCAACGAACTTTCAACAACATTTAGATGTTATCTGTTATGATTTTTACACGTTATGAATGCCAAGCATCGCCAGGAGGACTCGAAAAACCATCGAAATTTGCTGACTTTTCTGATATCATGATGGCAAAAAAAGTCAGCTGATGTCTTCCGGTGGTGTTTCGGCTCTATTAAATGTTTACAATAAAAATGTAGCTGATGTATCCGTTTTGCATCGTCAATGCGTAACGTTTGAAAATCATAACAGATAACATCCTCAGTGTTATCTGATGAAACTGCGCATCCTTGTGTTGTCTGTTACGAAACTACTGACATTGTGGAACGCCTAAATAAATAGTTACTGGAAAACTACTGTTTATTAACACATACAAACGATAGTCTACATACAATATCAACCTACAATACCTCTATATCAACTCGTATGCTCAAAACTTTGAATCTCGTTAACTGCTTAGATCCGGTACGGATTACAGATTTAATATGTCCACTTGCGGCTAAATCGACAGTCTAGATTGTAGTATTTTTGTTTTATAACGATTAACTCTAACCGCCTCCCACATCACTAAATAAGGGATCCATCTTCAAACTTGACGTGTAGCCCTACTTTGAACACGTTTGAAAAAAAATGCGTCAACTCCTTGAAGAACAAACTTTCGTGCTAAATGACGGACAGACAGGCGAACAGAAAACATTACAAAAGTCACGGGAATCCCGCCACTTGGGGATATGGGGGATCCTAATTTTTATGACAGTAATATAACAATATGTGTTGGAAGTGGAAGCAGCCTAGTGATGCAGAAAAAAACTTGCTTGAAATCCGAGCGCAACCTTTTGTACTTTCTCGGGAAAATAACTGTAAAATAATCATTTTAGATTTACGCTAAATATTTTTAGAAGATTCACATAATTTTATGTATACACAAAACCATTTTAAGAAGCACATTTTTATTGTATTTATTTTGTTTTTATTTGTATTTTGTCTGTTTGTCGCAACCCGAATCGTTGTTATGCGTTAGATATATAATTCAGTTTTGTTCTTCTCTGAAGACGGTTGTCGGAAGTGCAACCGAAATATCCGGCACTGTGATAATCCATCAGAGGGACAATTAGCTGATCAACAACAACACAAAAATCTAATGCTCGTTTTGTCCTTGCCTAATCTTTGGGATCCCACAAACGAAAGAATAAAGTCATGGATGGCCGAGTGGCCAGGGTTGCCGTGCGATAATTTGGTGTTTCTGGATACTTTTTGCCTTTGGGTGACACCATGACATCTCTTCTCTAAAAATGACACCTTTTCACACAAATGACACTTTTCTGGTCAGAAAAAGCCCCTTTTCATTTACTTTACTAAAGTTATGGATTGCCGCCCCAAAAACAGATACTTTACTCTCAATTAGTACACAAAAAAAGTTTAAAGCCATTTAAAGCTCATTCCGATCATTTAATTTTTTTTACAAAACTGGGACCTAACATTTAAGAAATGTTTTGAAAAATATACTTAGAAATACAGAATAATTGCCAATTATTTGCGCATTGCGCAGAGGAAAATGTCGAGGTCTCAAAAAGCACCTTTTTGCCAGGAATGTTGACACTTTTATGAGTCGAGCTCTTGGCACCCCTGCGAGTGGCAGGCAAAGAACGTGCGGGAATCCACATCGCCTTTTCCTTTTACTAAATACATCATCGTTTCACTAAATTATTTGAGAGGCAAACCGAAGAAAGCAGGAGCAAAAAAAGCTCAAGCATTTCAATTTAGGGCATGACCTTTTAGTATTACTTTGTAGTCTTCGCTGCTGGGACACCCAACACCGTTTCCTCGGGGAAAACGAAGAAACAGGAGTCAGAGGACTACAATATAAGAGGTGTGTAGTGTAGTACTATCAGTGCTGTGGTATGTACCAGGCTTCTATGGTGAAGGTTACATGTCAAAGGAACGAAGGAAAATACATTTGTGTGTAGCTTTTTTGTTTTACTTTAAAGTTTGACCGAATAGGGCTGAGATCCAACAGTCTATTAACATATCACTTATTCACTTAAATATTCCTGAAAACCCGATAAAAATGCGTTACTTCGTTGTTCGTTACCAGGGATAATCGATTTCATAGAATGAACTTATTCTTTCGGATTTGTGGTACCCATAGCAGGGGCGTCACGAGTAGGGGGGGGGGCGCCCCAACCGACTGTTGTCGGTCAGTCGGTAAAAAATAGCCGCGCCGCGATTTTTCGTAAAAACAGGTTTCTTTCTTGGAAATAGTAAATTTTTCTTAAAAATAGTCGGTTTCTCATAAAAACAGGCGATTTTTTCTTAAAATCAGCCGATTTTTCGTCAACGCGGTCGTTTCTTTTCAATAACAGTCGTTTTTATCTGCAAAAACAGTCGGTAGAAATGACCAGCCAGTCGGTAAATACCTTGCCCACCCCCAAACATTTTGGCTAGTAACGCCTCTGGTGTTACCTCTATGTGCTTGTCCCTCTACGCTTGAAAAAACTAGAAATGCCATTGCCGAAAATAAAAATATATATCAGATTCACTGCAAGACATGTCCTAAAATCCTTTTCCTACTTTTCTACAGGCGTAACTTGTCCTATGTCGCATCTTTAGCCTTGGAAATGCAGGCCTTTGTTTAAATTCAAATTCTCCGCGTCTGGACGACTTTTGGTTTGTCGTGCAAGCAGCGAACACTCTGAACGTTATTTCTAGAACGGTAAAACACTAGGTGGTCAAATACATGATCCCTCAGATGAGTCAAAATATTTCAGTGTTTTCAAATATCAGATGTAAAAATAAGCTGCCTTTTCAGTTAAACTTCAAAAATTCCTTCGATGAAGGTTACGTGTAAAAATGGCGAGGAAACGGCTCAGCTAGGCTACGCCTTTTTGTATTACTTTGTAATCTTCGCTGTTGAACACTCAACGCTGTTGCCTAGTGACCAAAACGAAGAAACAGGAGTCATAGGACCACATTCTCAAGACTAAACATTTCTGTGTAGCCTAGGCCTTTTGGTTTACTTTGTATTACTCTCTGTCGGACATCGAACACGGTTGCCTAGTAGCAAAACAAGGAAATAGGAGTCATAGGATTACGCAATTATTGTTATTATACATTATTTCAGCCCAGGGCCATAACCATACGCTGACAGAAAAAACAAGAGCTGTAAGCTCATATGGCACTTGCAAGGCTTGGTAAGAGGATGAAAGTAGGAATTCGCCAATTCGTGGGTTTGTTGTGATCACTTGTAAGGAAAACCCCTGAGATAAGAATGATACGAACCCTTTGAAATCACAAGAATGTATCGTTTGGTAAGAAAAGTAATTTATTTGTGCACTTGGCTGTGATGATCTGTAATCAAAACTCTTAAGGCAAAAATGATCTTGGGCCCTTTAGGATCATGAATACATGGTTTGGTGAAAAGTATTTTTTTCTTTGCTTTTCGGTTAAGATGCGCACTTTAAGGGTCGTAGAAATTCATTTCTAAGCAAAACCCTTGAGGCAAAAATGATCATGGGCTCATGGGGATCATGAAAATGTAGGTTTTGCTTAAAAGTATTTTTTGTACTTGAAGAGTAGGCTACTTTAAGGAATGGTTGGATCTGGGAAGTGACAATTTATAAGCCAATCTTGTCAAGTCTCTAATATTCAAGCAAAGTTTCATCGTCCTAGCACATCTTGAAGTAGGCCTACCTTAAATTGCGATCAACGGAATTCTGGATCCCCCTCCAGCTCACCCCAGAGTGACCGAATCCGGTCCGGTTCTGTTACTGATATATCTAGGGCTTACGCTTGTTCTTCCCACCAAGTGTCATCCTAATCGCTGTATTCTAAGTGTGTCACAAAATCCCCCCCAAAAAAATCTCTCCCCGCATTGATCGAATCCTGTCCGATCAATCCCACATGAAATGGGACATCTGAGACATGAGTTCTTTACGAATATCAAGCTTCATTAAGTTCCGATCACCCGTTCAAAAGTTGGACAACCTCAAGACTCGGATTCCCCCTCCTCCACTCCCCCCGGTGGTCAAATCGGAGAAACAACTGTTCTTAAGTTAAAATTGTAAAGTCCCTGATATGCCTGCCAAGTTTCGTCGTCCTAGCACATGTGTAAGCCTCTTAAGTCGAGATCACCGGAATTCCGGAACCCTCCCTCTAACTCCCCCACAGTACTTGAATCCGGTCCGATCTTGTCAACTGTGTATATAAGGCTTGTGTGTGTTCTTCCCACCAAGTTTCATCCCGATCCGTCCACTCTGAACATGTCACACAATTTCCGGTTCCCCCCTCCACCCCCTCCAAAGTCACTGGATCCATTCCGGACTTGAAGTGAGACATCTGAGACACGAGGTCTTTCCAAATATAAGTTTTCATTAAGATTCCGGATTCCCTATCCCTCCACTCCGCCACGGTGGTCAGATCGGGGAAGTGACTATTTCCAAGTTAGTTTGGTCGGGTCCCTAATATGCCTGCCAAGTTTCATCGTCCTAGCACATGTGTAAGCATCTTAAGTCGGGATCAAAGGAATTCCGGAACCCTCCCTCCAACTCCCCCCACAGTGCTCGAATCCGGTCCGGTCTTGTCAACTATGTATCTAGGGCTTGTGCTTGTTCTTCCCAACAAGTTTCATCCCGATCCGTCCACTCTGAACATGTCACACGATTTCCGGGTCCCCCCCTCCAGCTCCCCCCAAAGTCACCGGATCCACTCCGGAATTAAAGTGTAACGTCTTAGACACGAGGTCTTTCCAAATATAAAGTTTCATTAAGATCCGATCACCCGTTCGAAAGTTATAATTGCCTCAAGATTCCGGATTCCCCATCCCTCCACTCTCCCCACGATGGTCGGATCGGGGAAGTGACTATTTCTAGGTTAGTTTGGTCGGGTCCCTGATATGCCTGCCGAGTTTCATCGTCCTAGCACTTCTGGAAGTACCCTAACTCGAGAACAGTGGACCGCCCGACCGACAGACCGAAAGTGATCGGTATATGGCACTTGAGCGAAGCGGCAAGTGCCATAAAAACTGGAGAAATACTGGAAAACTCGACAACTTTGTATAATAAACTAGAAATTCATCTGTAAGAAAAACTATTGAGACAAAAAGATCACAGGCCCTTAGGGATCATTGATATATACCGCTTGGTAAAAAAAAAAAAAAAATCACTTTTCGGTTAAAATGTGCGCTTTAAGGGTGATAAAATAAATTTTCAAGCAAAACCCTTGTGGCACAAATGATCATGGGTTGAGATGTATCGTTTGATACATAAAAGTAGTTTTCGACCTTGCGGTTCAGATTCGCACTTTAAGGGAGCTAGAACTTCGTTTGTAAGCAAAACCCTTGAGGCAAAAACGGTAATGGGCTCATGGGGATCATGAAAATGTATAATTTGCTTAAAAGTATTTTTCTAAATTTACGGTCAAGATTGGTACTTTAAGGAATGTCGGATTTGGAACGTGGCGATTTCTGAGCCAATCTTGTCGAATCTCTAATATTCCAGCCCAGGTCCATCGTCCTAGCACATCTGGAAGTACCTTAAATCGCGATCACCGGAATTCCGGACCCCCCTCCTCAAACTCCCCCACAGTCGCCGGAGCCAATCCGGTTCTGTAAGTGATTTGTCCAGAGCATCTCTTTACTATTCCCACAAAGTTCCATCCCGATCTCCCCAGTCTGAGCCGGTCACGTATCCCCCCCCCCAGTTGTTGTCGAATCCTGTCCGGACATGACAAAGATCACCAGAGATATGTCCTCTGATCAGTTATCAAATTTCACTCAAATCCGATCAACCGTTCCAAAGTTACGCATGACTCAATATTCCGGATTCCCCCTCCCGCTACTCCCCCCACGACTATCGGATCATGTGAATTTTTATTTATAAGTCATTTTGATCGGGTCCCTGATTCGCCTCCCAAATTTCGTCGTGAAAATCCCCAAAACCGCCATTACCGGAATTCCGGGAAACTCCCCTCCACCCCCCCCCCCCCTTGTGTCCGGATCCAGTCCAAATGTATAAACGATTTATCTGGAGCAGACGCTTGTCCTTCCCAGCAAGTTTCACTCCGATCCCTCCATTCTAACCGTTTCTCGAGATTTCCGGTCTCCCCCCCCAACTCCCCCATAGCTGTCGAATCCGGTCCGGACTTCAAATGGGACATCAGAGGTATGCCATTTATTCAGTTATTAAGTTTCATTCCAATCCGATCACCCGTTCGAAAGTTACACACTACGCCAGTTTTCCGGATTCCCCAGCCCTCCACTCCCCCCCAGGTGGTCGGATCGGGAAACTGATTATTTCCAGGTTAGTCCGGTCGGGTCCCTGATGCTCCTGCCAAGTTTCATCGTCCTAGCACATCTGGAAATACCCGAACTCAAAAAAGTTTGACAAAAACTACTTAAATTTCCGGATTCCCCGGCCCACCACTCCCCCCCAAATGGTCGGATAGTGAAACTGATTATTTCCAGGTTAGTTATATCGGGTCCCTGATACGCCTGCCAAATTTCATCGCCCTAGCACATCTGGAAGTACCTCAACTCGAAAAAGTGTGACAAAAACTACTTAATTTTCAGGATTCCCAGGCCCACCACTCCCCCCCAGATAGTCGGATCACGAAACTGATTATTTCCAGGTTAGTTATATCGGGTCCCTGATATGCCTGCCAAGTTTCGTCGTCCTAGCACATCTGGAAGTACCCTAACTAGAAAACAGTGGACCGCCCGACCGACCGACCGACCGACCGACCGACCGACAGACCGACCGACCGAAAAGTGATCGGTATATGGCACTTGAGCGGAGCTGCAAGTGCCATAAAAACTATTACACACAACATGGCACCTCACACCCAACGAACGCATTAGCGAACGGTCAGTTTATCGCGCAATACTCTTGATGATAGGCTACATACCGATGCCTATAATACTCTTTATGACTATCTCTCCTTGCCGATGCTAAATCTCCGGGTACCAGCGGAAGAAAGAAAGAAACGGTGTCACAGCTGCTCCCAAAGAGCGCCGTGATTGTTTGACGCAGGATTTGAGTCGCTGAGTTTGAGTCATTACGGAAACGTTTACTCCTTCTTCCTGAGGACCACTGGCGTGTTTTGGACTTAGTCATATAGAGTATTAATATACCGACGAAGAATCGTCGTGTACTTAGCGGAAGAGCCCGAAACGTCACCACAGCTGTCCCTGACGAACGCCGTTTATTGGTTGACACAAGATTTGAGTCATGCTCGAGCGACGTTTCTCGTTCTTCCCGGGGTTCACTGGCGTGTTTTGGACTTGGTCATATCAGAGACCCATACATTTCCTGTAATGCCTCGCCATTCAGGGGGTTTGTCAATAAGAGATTTCTGATGCTATGTTGACCGACCGGAAGATAGTTCGAGAAATACCCACGGTCCAATCACGTCCAAGGCCAGGTAGACAAACTTTGGGATTGGCTGCTGGCGCCTTGAGGGAGGAGTCCGCACGTCCAATGAGGCAAACAAGAATGCCGATTCGACCCAAGTGGGATTTTTGGAAAGTAGGCAAGGGTCGGGCAACATAGCAACATAGAAGCATAGTAAATGACAAGCCCCCTGTAAAGGAAATTTATGGGTCCCTGGTCATATAGAGCATCCAGCGGCACGATGAAAAATGGACAAACATAGAACTTGGACAAGGCTGTTTCCCGATTTTGACAGCCGACATTTCAGTGAATAAACACACATTTTTCGCTTCATTGCCTTTCTTGGCAGGCGAAAGGCGAATAGTGTCTGTTTTTTTTATAAATGCATATCTACTCTCTACTGTACTCTACGTTTCCAAGGGGAAATGGATATTCTTTTACGTCTTTTATATTTTCTGAACTTAAAATAAAATCGCTTCTGACAATTAATTATTAATGACCAACCCAATGTCACAGGAAGTTTACAACATCAAAACGGCGAAGGAAAAAGCTCAAGCATTTCTGTTTAGTCCTTTTTGTATTACTTTGTAATCTTCTCTGTCAGACATCCAACATCGTTGCTTAGTAGCCAAAAACGAGGAAACGGAAGTCAAAGGATTACACTATTTAAACTAATACTGCTAGGGCTGAGGCATGCTCCAGACTTCTACGAGGAGAGTTACAAAAAACAGCGACAGTCAAAACAGTGAAAGCAAAAATCGCGACAAGCAGCGTTGTTTGTCAATCAGTGTTGCTGTGTACGATTCATGTTTGGTTGCCACAGTTATTCCCTCAGCCAAGGAAAAAAAACACAGACATAAACCGAGAACTTTCAAACCCAAAGCCGAAATTCAAACCAAAAGCCGAAACCCAAGTTAATCAAAATGCAGATTACAGTCAACTAATCGAGGAGCACAAACAGCAGCCTTTGGGAAGATTCCTCAAGCTGGCAATGACTCATCGCGAGAATTTCTTGTAGGTTTGTTTGTCTGTTGTTTTTTTCGTTTTTGTTTTTCGTTGAGTATTTGTGTTGCCATGGCCCTCGGGCTTTTTTGCAATAAATATCATATCATATCAAACATTTGCTTGTCACCCCCTTTTTTATGGCACTTGCAGCTTCGCTCAAGTGCCATATACCGATCACCTTTCGGTCGGTCGGTCGGTCGGTCGGTCGGTCGGTCGGTCTGTCTGTCCACTCATCTCGAGTTAGGGCACTTCCAGATGGGCTAGGACGATGAAACTTGGCAGGAAAATCAGGGACCCGACCAAACTAACCTTGAAATAATCAGTTTCCCGATCCGACCATCTGGGGGGGAGTGGTGGGCCGGGGAATTGTGAAAATTAAGTAGTTTTTCTCACACTTTCTCGAGTTGGGGTACTTCCAGATGTGCTAGGACGATGAAACTTGGCAGGAGCATCAGGGACCCGACCGGACTAACCTGGAAATAATCAGTTTCCCAATCCGACCTTCTGGGGGGGGGACTGGAGGGCTGAGGAATCCGGAAAACTGGAGTAGTCTGTAACTTTCGTACGGGTGATCGGATTGGAATGAAACTTAATAACAGAATAAATGGCATACCTCTAATGTCCCATTTGAAGTCCGGACCGGATTCGACAGCTATGGGGGAGTTGGGGGGGGGGAGACCGAAAATATCGAGAAACGGTTAGAATGGAGGGATCGGAGTGAAACTTGCTGTGAAGAACAAGCGTCTGCTCCAGATAAATCGTTTATACATTTGGACTGGATCCGGACACTAGGGGGGGGGGGGTGGAGGGGACTTTCCCGGAATTCCGGTAATGGCGGTTTTTGGGGATTTTCACGACGAAACTTGGGAGGCGAATCAGGGACCCGATCAAAATGACTTATAAATAAAAATTTACATTATCCGATAGTCGTGGGGGGAGTAGCGGGAAGGGGAATCCGGAATATTGAGTCATGCGTAACTTTGGAACGGTTGATCGGATCTGAGTGAAATTTGATAATTGATCAGAGGACATGTCTCTGGTGATCTTCGTCATGTCCGGACCGGATTCGACAACAACTGGGGGGGGGGGGAGGGGAATACGTGACCGGCTCAGACTGGGGAGATCGGGATGGAACTTTATGGAAATAATAAAAGATGCTCTGGATAAATCATTTACAGAACCGGATTGGTTCCGGCGACTGTGGGGGAGTTTTAGGGGGGGAGTCCGGAATTCCGGTGATCGCGATTTAAGGTACTTCCAGATGTGCTAGGACGATGGAACTGGGCTGGACTATTAGAGATTCGACAAGATTGGCTCAGAAATCGCCACTTTCCAAATCCAACATTCCTTAAAGTACCAATCTTGACCGTAAATTAAAAAAAAACACTTTTAAGCAAATTATACATTTTCATGATCCCCATGAGCCCATTATCATTTTTGCCTCAAGGGTTTTGCTTACAAATGAAGTTCTAGCTCCCTTAAAGTGCGAATCTGAACCGCAAGGTCGAAAACTACTTTTTTTTTATCAAACGATACATCTCAACCCATGATCATTTGTGCCACAAGGGTTTTGCTTGAAAATTTATTCTATCACCCTTAAAGTGCACATTTTAACCGAAAAGTGATTTTTTTTTTACCAAATGGTATATATCAATGATCCCTAAGGGCCTGTGATCGTTTTGTCTCAATAGTTTTTCTTACAGATGAATTTCTAGTGCCTATAAAGTACGTATCATGTACGTATCTCGCATCTGAACCGCAAAGGTAACCTTAAAAGTACTTTTGATCAAACACTACATCTCAACCCATGCAAGTGCCATATGAGCTTACAGCTCTTGTTTTTATCAATTTGCTAAACGACAATGACACAGTCGGGTCCCTAAGCGTTTTATATGCTCACTGCACTGTCAAGTTTTTACTGTCTCGTTTTTAGCTTTCGGATACTTTTAAAACTTGAATGGTCCTGACAAACTAATGGACCAAACGGGAAAGGAGGCATTCCATTTACCATCTCCTTTCAAAATAAAATGGGATTCCCAAGCTCTTGCGACACACATAATTCAGTCATAAAAATATCTTCTCTCCCCCCAAAAATCAAAGGTCATAAGAAGCTAAGGATAATTTAAAACCAGGACCCCCTTTCAGACATACAAATATAATATAGTTTTCTTACGACCCGCTTAATGCGCGAAACTGACAGAGGAGTCGAAAATATTAAAACAAGAGCTGGAAGCTCATATGGCACTTGCAAGGCTGGGTCAGAGGATGAAAGTAGGAATTCGTCAATTTGTGGTTTTGTTGTGATCATTTGTAATCAAAACTCTTGAAGTAAAAAACATGATGAACTCATCAGGAGCACGAAAATGTATATTTTACTCAAAAGTATTGTTTGTACTTTAAGGAAATCACTTGTGAGCAAAACCCTTAAGGCAAAAATGATCACGGGCTCATAGGGATCACGAAAATGTGTATTTTGCTAAAAAGTATTTTTTGTACGTTGTGGTAGCGATTAGTACTTTAAGGGATGGTCGGATCTGGGAACTGACAATTTCTAAGCCAATCTTGTCAAGTGTCTGATTTCCAAGCCAAGTTTCATCGTCCTAGCAGATCTGGAAGTACGTTGATTCGCGATCACCGGAATTCCGGACCCCCCTCCAACTCCCCCCACAGTGCCCGAACCCGGTCCGGTTCTGTCACTGATGTATCTAGAGCTTCTGCTTCTTCTTCCAACCAAGTTTCGTCCCAATAGCTCCACTCTAAGCGTGTCACAAGATTTCGGGTTCTCCCCTCCACCTCCCCCCCCCCAACATTCATCGGATTACATCCGGACTTTAAACAGGACGTTTGAGACATGAGGTCTTTCCAAATATCAAGTTTCATTAAGATCCGATCACCCGTTCAAAAGTTATACATACCTCAGGATTCTCCCTCCCTCCACTCCCCCCACGATGGTCGGATAAGGGAACTGACTATTTCTAACCCAATCATGTCAAGTCTCTAATTTTCAAGCCAAGTTTTATCGTCCTAGCACGTCTGGAAGTACCTTAACTTGCGATCATCGAAATTCGGACCCCCCTCCCTCTAACTCCCCCACAGTGCCCGAATCTTGTCCGGTTCTGTCACTTACGTACATAGGGCTTGTGCTTGTTCTTTCCACCAAGTTTCATTCCGATCGCTCCACTCCAAGCGTGTCACAAGTTTTCCGGCTCCCACCTCCGATCCCCCCCCCACCTTTATCAGATCTGGTCCGGACTTGAAACTGGGCATCCGAGACATGTGATATTTCTGCGCATCAAGTTTCATTACGATCCGATCACCCGTTCGGAAGTTATACATACCTCAAGATTCCGGATTCCCCCTCCCGTCAATCCCCCCACGATGGTCGGATCTGGAAGTTGACTATTTTCAAGTTAACCTGGTCGAGTCCCTGATTTGCCTGCCAAATTTCATTGTCCTAGCACACCTGGAAGTAACTTAACTCCGTATCACCGGAATTCCGGAACCCCCCTCCAACTCCCCCCACAGTGCACGAATCCGGTCCGGGTCTGTCAATGACGTACCTAGGGTATGTGCTTATTACTCCCACCAAGTTTCATCCCGATCGCTCCAGTCTAAGCGTGTCACATGATTTCCGGTTCCCCCCTCCGACTCCCCCCCCCCCACATTAATCGGATTCGATCCGGACCTGAATCGGGACATCTGAGAAATGACGTCTTTCCAAATATCAAGTTTCATTAAGATCCGATCACCCGTTTGAAAGTTATGCATGCCCCTAAATTCCGGATTCCGGCTCCCCTCCCTCCCCCCACGATGGTCGGATCGGGGAAGTGACTATTTCTAAATTAGTTTGGTCGGGTCCCTGATATGCCTGCCAAGTTTCATCGTCCTAGCACATCTGGAAGTACCCTAACTCGCGATCACCGGACTGACCGACCGACAGACCGACAGACCGACAGACCGACCGACCGACCGACCGACCGACGGAAAAGTGATCGGTATATGGCACTTGGCCGGAAGGCAAGTGCCATAAAAAGATAAAAATTAATATAGGCTAGCTTAGAATCCGCGAAGGATATCATGCGGATGATCGGCTGTATGACGGCATGTTTGGTTTAAAAAAACTCCTGGAAATTGAGAGTTTAACTTTAAAAAAAAAGAGGTTTTCTTAAACAGATACCGGAGATGACGCAGATAGGTCTGTCCGCCTGCTACTTTTTCAAGTATGGCCTAATCTGGAGTAATACTCACCTTGTCTATACTTGAGGGTACTATTTCTTGCCCGAAAGATCAAAGAAAAGTATTCACATCCAAAATATTTTTTTATTACTTACAAAGGAGTTCTCAGTTAATACTATAAGTAGAATTGTTTGTCAATTTCAACACACGTAATTTGGAGAAAAAAAAATCCTTGAGCTCAAGCTGACTGGGAAAGTGGCCATAATTTAGAAGCATATTATTATAGTAGATATTTTCTTCTCGAACATACAGTTCGTCCGGAATCCGACCAAACATGAAATTTTTACAAAATAAAGGTTTTACTTGAAATTGGTTAGAGGTATATAAGAACAAAAAATCCGCTTATGTGCTAGTTGCAAAGCAGCCAATGCAAGCTAAAGTAACAAATTAAATTTCTCAGCTCTAACGGAGCCTCGAGTCGGCACAGTCCGCATGGGACACATAAGCTCAACTGAGCTCAGGCATTGCATCTGTAAGAACGAAAGCTGAAAACAAAGGACTGGAAACAGAAATGAAACAGGAGTTTCTCCAATTGTGCTAACCTCTTGAGTTACACGGCAAATGGAACATGTAAAACTTTAGTCAAGAATTACAACATAACAGTTTAAAGCTACCTTCCTGTGAGGGAGGGCGCTCCTCAGAAAAGTGTGTCCCTATCGCGTTTTACTGTTGCGTTTTTCAAGCTCCGAAACCACGGCGCGCACATTTTTTTATATTTTGCGTCGGACCGAGTCGACAAGAGATAACGCAAAAATCCCAATTTCACAAGGAAGCATTGGTATTTCCGAAAACAATCCTCTGGACCAAAAATATCGTCAAATCACTTGTAGTAAGAGTTGTGCTCGAACCTAAGCGGATAAACTATTTATCTTACTTCCTATAGGGCCAGGCGACCCGATGAAATGCGGGCAGGAGCTTCGTCTTCGTATCTTTATCAACCATCAAAATGACAGTCCGACATCCCGGCTTCAGTAGTCTCACCATCCCGTTGTAAGTCTCCCCACGCAGCTCATGGACTTTCAACTGCAAGGTAGCTGCACTCGCCGTACTGCTGCAGCTGTTTGAGGAGGGGGAGGCGACCTTTGAGCGGTTGGCTTGGATGTTGTCCTCCTCGAGCCGACTGAAATGAAATAACTAATCAGAGTAAAGCTCACACACGCCCTTTACTTTCGGGCACACTACCCAGACCTGTTCCGGAATTGCGTGGGAAATCTTGCTTCTGACAACAGGCCTACCTACGCTCTTTCTGGTGCTTCCGCGGCCATTTTTGGGGGGCTGACTCTGAAAGATTTGGGCGGGCGAGATCGGGTCTAAAGTTAAGCACCATTTTATTTTTTTTATTTTTTTCATGTAGTCTATGTATGGGGCCGTTTCTAGTACTGTCTAAAAAAAAAAAAAAAGGTCACTCTCAAAATGAAAAATGAAAGGGGAACAATAAACCTGTCCCGAAACCAAAAGAACGAAGACAACGAACGACACGTCGCTGAATAAGGCATCATTTTATAAGCTAATGCTGGAGGTCACAGATTCCCACAGCTATTAGCAGAACACGAGGAACTTCGTAATACCATCTGAGGGATTAACGCATTAGCTAATCCCATGAGGATACACGCCTCCAGAGATTACATGAAAGCTAGCTTACGACAGCGAGGAGGAATATGCAACTTTAGTTGGAAATAAAGAGACTAAGTGGATGCAAGCAGGCCAGGATGTAGAGATCCGGAGACCCTAGGCTTTTAACACGAGTTCTCCCCCCCACATTTCCGTTAATTTGGCAAAAAAACTTTATTTTCTTCATATCGTAATTAACCCTTCGGTGCCTGGCCAGAGCAGCTGCCTAGTTTACCAAGGCAGAAGTTTGTTTATTTTATTTCAGTTTATTCTTCCCGCTGCTGGTCTTCGTGAGTTGTATACTTTATTATTTATATTTCGACTAGTGCATAAACAATCACTGACATATTTTGGCGATCTGCTGAACACAGTAACTTCAACCCATCACCATCATACGAGATCTACTGAGAACCTTGTCGTACCTCGGTTGAGTACCACACGCTCTGGGTTTTCGGTGTTGCACCGTGGTATTCGGAGTTGGAATGCTCTGGGGGGGGGGGGGGGTTGATCCAGAGTGAGGAGGAGCTGAGCTGATGCCGTTCTTTGTTTGACGTGATCTTGTCTCATGTTTGTTTTGGACGAGTTTTACGAATGCTTAATTTGGGGTCGCCCCCTTAGGACAGGCGAAAGCTTTATGGCCCTGTTCACATGTGTTCATTGTGTTTGATAACAAATCTTGGCTTGGAGCCAGATGGCGTGTTGAATACGTCCAGATACATGGTATCAGTCAAAACAACAAAATAAGTCATTCAAACTGAAAATGTCCAACACAAAATCATAAGGGTAAAACACACACACAACAGACCAATACTCACTGTTGAAAACATATACGAATTTAGGGATAAAACTATTCCAGCTTGGGTACTCACTCCGCACACTCTCTTTGTGGACGCAAACTTTGAGGTTGGTAAAGAGGTAGCAGGAGGGAGCGGAGGGTGGGGTTTTGTGGGGATTTCAGACCAAACTCTCTGCACAGCCTCTCCCGTTCATGATGGAGGGTTTCAAGTTCAAAATGCTGTAGTAGGAAACAGTAAGGCATTATAGGTCTTCTGTAAATAATGCTGAGAGCACGTTTCTGAACACTTTCAATGGATTCTGTATCATCTTTTGTCAGAGCATAATGCCAAACTGGACAAGCATATTCAAGGAGACTTCGGACAAACATACAAAATAATTTAATTAATACCTTTTCTGGAGCCCCGAATTGAATCAGGGTTTTAACTATTAACATAGCCGAATTGCACTGCAACACTGCATGGAGGTAAGGAAGGTTACTTCTCTGTTCTGACGGTACAGACTATGGCAGCCTATATTCTATACCATAGTGTAGCCTATTTTTAAATATTTATTAAATATTCAAATCAAGCACTGCTCGAGTGACGGCTGGGATGTTGTTGTTTCGCCCTGTTACGTTTATTTTTATTTTCTTTTTGTAGTGTATTGTTTATGGCGAAAGCTGAATATTAAATCTATCTGTTTATCAAATGTAAAAGTTCCGTGCTTCGTGCATAAATATTCCTTGAGCCCAAGATGACTGAGAAACATATTAAAAGAATGGCCAAAATACTCTTGCCAAGAAGGGCAGAAATTGTTTAGCGATTCATTTTAATATATTCAAATGGACTTCAAGTTTAACGGAATAGGGCTGACGAGCGACAGTCTAGTTACCCACCACGTATCCAATCAGATACGCTTGAAGACCCAACGAAAATGCGTTAAAGTTTAACCAAAAAGGGCTGGGATAGGACAATCTAGTTACCCATCACTTGTTCACTAAGACCCACTGAAAATGAGTTACTTCATTGTTCCGCTATTCACGAATAATCCATTTTCAAATAGTGGAATTTCCGTGCGATTTGTGGTGCCTCCATGCGCTTGTATTTTTTTTGTATGCCTTACGAGAAAGATTTATCATTTTTTTTTTGTTCAGGCACTAAGCAATCATCAACAATCTCACCAGTGCCCACTGAAAAGCCGCATTTGTGTTGAGATTGAAATTTCCCGCGTCATAGTAGAATTTACGCTGTGGTGACGGACGGAGATATTCTGAGCCTCATAACTAGGGCTGATAGAGGAAAATTAAAAAATCCTTTTATTAGGCTTGCTCTTTGCAAGCCTTCTTCCTTTTGACACACAAATAAGTTGGCTTTTCAGTTAAACAGAGTCTTCACCTTCCGGAATCTGGGTTTCCAGATTTTCCGAGATTTTTTTTTAAATTTCTTCTGCGATACTTAAAATTTCCGGAAATCTGGAAGTTCAAAAAGCCCCTTTTCTCCGGATTATTTTGATATACTTTCGGACCGGTTCATATTCCAGATGCAATTTACAGAAGACATCAAAGAATAATCTGGAAGCCCAGATTCCGGAAGTTCCGGGAGGTAAAGACCGGACTTTACTTTGTTGCTCCATTATTCATCATCGAATGAACTTCTTCTTACGGATTTGTGGTACCTCTTCTGTGCTTGTACCTCTATGCTTGGAATAATTAGCAGCTACAACGGCAAATCTTTACCGAAAAATATATCTTTTTTGGTTCACACGCAACAGCGGGCTCTTCAGAAGTGACCTCACAATCTGGAACTAACTGAAATGCAGGCCTTTATTAAATTCAAATTCTCCGCGTCTGGATGAACTTTATCTTGTCGGGCAGCCGTGCATATTTTGAACGTGACTACTAGAGCCCAAGATGAAATTTTTTTTTTTTAGCCGAGTCAAAATAATTCAATGCATTCAATTCCATATTATAAAATAAGCTGGTTTATCCGTTAAACCAGGCACCCATAAATTTCCTGTAATGACTCGCCATTCCGGGGGCTTGTCATTTCCTATACTTCTATGTTGCTATGTTGCCCGAGCCTCACCTAGTTTCCAAAAATTCCACTTGGGTCGAATCGGCGTTCTTGCTCAGATAGAGCCAATCCCGGGCCTCCTTGGACGTGAGACCAAAGAGACTCCTCCCTCAAGGCAATATTTTATCGCCGTGGGTATTTCTCGAACTATCTGACGTTCGGTCAAGAGTGCATCAGAAATCTCTTATTGACAAGCCCCCTGAATGGCGAGTCATTACGGGAAATGTATGGGTCCCTGGTTAAACTTTAAATTTAAAACTGTAACACGGTTCTATCATGTCGCCCCTGACACCTACACCGTACAGATGAGAAAGCAGGTGTGAACTACCCACTCTCCGGCCCAAGGTCTGTGGTCAAGTTCTCAGGCGACACACAAATTACTCTCGAATACGAGATACGATCAAACACTTGGGAACTTGACGCGACGATCTAATTTAGAGAACAAAGATGTTTTCCAAGTTACTTCAAAGTTGACAAATCGCACTTAATATAACACACACATAAACCAAGTACGAAATGATATACAGAATGGTAACTAATATAAACGAGGGGAAGTTTCAACGGGGGGGGGGACACTCACTCTACCGTTCTAAGGATAAACAGTCTGGTTTTCTTGGGGATTCCATAGATAACGGTCCTGAGCAAGCATATTGTTTACAAGAAAGGCGATCAACGTTCATCCGGTGGTGGGTGGGGGATAAGAACTTGTAAAGTTCAGGCGTTTTACAACGACTAGTAA
This sequence comes from Branchinecta lindahli, assembly GCA_023053555.1. Classification (NCBI taxonomy): domain Eukaryota; kingdom Metazoa; phylum Arthropoda; class Branchiopoda; order Anostraca; family Branchinectidae; genus Branchinecta; species Branchinecta lindahli. The sequence continues at coordinate 29,819,719 of JAKZAO010000009.1, read as the reverse complement.
GATAGTAAACAAATGCGCCACTAATATCTAGTTTTTAGTACCCAGAGGAAGGTTTTCAGAAATAAAAACTGTATCTTTAGTTATTCCTTAAAGATGGAAAACTATACAGGGGTTTTACGGCGACAAATGTACCAGAAATAGTGTTTGAATAAAATTTCAATCTATCAATGAAGACTTTTAATCCAGCAAAACGCCAAAAAATTATATAAACAACGTAATTAAAGGACCAGATAAATTAGCTACACCCTTCTTTCTCGTACATCTTGCCCCAAAAGGGCATGCATAACTTCTAACTGCCACGGGTTATATAATTCCTCTAAAGTGCAATTTTGCGATAATAGCAACCGATTTCTCTGAGACGTACGATAAGCATACGCCAACTGCAACAACACCAAAGGTTCCGATGGGATCCCAAAAATTCAATATTTGATCCAGACAATTAGGTTTTGTCTTCGCCAGATCCAGTCTTCGCCAGGCCAAACAGCTAATCATTAAGAAATCCAAGCTCAGATATGGATTCAGCATGTGCGTTTACCTCTATAAGCCGATCGAAACGATCCTAGCTTACTTCTGTGAATTTTGCGGTTTTGGCGAAATTCAAGAACTACTTGTCCGGCGAAAAACTAAAGCTCAAAAACGGATTCAGCGTATCTCCTTACTCCTATATCCAACATCTAATCAACTTCAAATACAAATTTAACTTCTAACAAATTTTCCGGTTTCAGCCGGATTCCGGACGAACTATATTTTCGGCTAAAGAGTGATTGTCATATACGGATTCTGCATCTCCTCTTACCCCTAAATCTATCGTCTAATCAACTTCAAATAAAACTTTTACTTTTAACAAATTTTCCGGTTTTGGCCGGATTCCGGGCGAACTACTTGTCCGGCGATAAAATGGTTTTCGTATTCTTGTTCAGCATGCCTTCTTACCTCTACATCAAACATCTAATCAACTTCAGATAAAACTTTAACTTCTAACAAACTTACCGGTTTCGGCCGGATTCCGGGCGAACTACTTGTCCGGCGCGAAAATGGTTTTCATATTCGTGTTCAGCATGTCTTCTTACCCCATAATCGACTATCACATTAGCTGTTTAAAAATATTTTGCTTGTCCCTTAGTTTGAACCCCCTCCCCCACCCCTAAATGTAGGACTACAGGGCCCATCTACGAACTCGACCTCACTCTTGGCCCAAAGAATGCTCACACCAAGTTTCATCAAAATATCTCATTCCCTTCGAGAGTTATCGTGCTCACAGACAGACGGACGGACGGACAGACAGACAGACAACTTTTGCGATGTCATAGGTATCCGTCACTAACGTTTTGGGATCCCAAAAAGTTCATAACAGAAGTCTAGGAGACTCGTTAGACGAACTAGATACTTGGCAAAGCCTTGTGTAGCAAACCAAAGAAATAGAAGATTTAAATTGATGGGGAAGCCGCTTCCCCGTCAATTTAAATCTTCGGATTTCTTCCCTGTGACTCAGATTGTATCTCTACAAAAATAAAAAATAAATGTATTTAAAGATTGGCTGATTGAGGCCAACCTCCAGAAAAAAAAATAGCTACTGACAGCCATGTCTTTTCACGGACGAAATTGCTGACATCGATGGAAAAAGATTAGTGCCAGAGACGGGATCCCATGCAGTAAGCCGCTCCCAAGAGGATTTAAAACTGCTGGATTGAAACAATCCGGATTCCTTTCCCTTCACGCGGAAGAAATTCCCGAGGGGTTACCCACCTGCTGTGCACCCTTTCCCGGCACCAGCCAAAATAGGCGGTACCGGCACCGGTGCGACAGTAAATTAGGCGATCCTTCTTTCAAACGCTTCAAAAAATGCTTATTTTGATGTTTTAACACGCGAAAGATCGGTGCCAGCTTGTTTCAGCCGGTGCCGGCACCGACCGGGCATCGCGGCACCGGGCACTTGCTGTACACTAAAACCGAGAGTAGGCAACCCCTCGGAAATTCCACTACAAGACCTAGCTGATTCGTAAAAAAGAAAAGTCTACTTTTTTTTACTTGGTTCCTTTTCGGTTTATCTCTCAGCATCAGTTGACGTTATATGTAAACAAGCAAATGGGGAATATCAGGGACCCATAAATTTCCTGTGATGACTCGCCATTCACGGAGCTTGTCATTTCCTATGCTTCTATGTTGCCCGAGCCTCACCTAGTTTCCAAAAATTCCACTTAGGTCGAATCGGCGTTCTTGCTCAGATAGAGCCAATCCCGGGCCTCCTTGGACATGAGACCAAAGAGACTCCTCCCTCAAGGCAATATTTTATCCCCGTGGGTATCTCGAACTATCTGACGCTCGGTCAAGAGCGCATCAGAAATCTCTTATTGACAAGCCCCCTGAATGGCAAGTCATTCATTACAGGAAATTTCTGGGTCCCTGGGAATATATAGAGAGTCCTTCAGTCCACGCTGACTGCGAATCATATTTGACGATGCAAAACGGATAAGTCAGCTACATTTTATTAGAGCTATATTCGGCCCTTCTTGGCAAGGGTCCTCTTCAGGCTCAAGCCGCTCAATGGTACTTATGGAAGAATCTTCAATTTGTTTTTCCACAAGTTCATTTTCCAGCTTATGTTGTTTTTCTCCAGCTCAGATTACAGAGACTATGGTTAGATAAACTATTCTGATCCAACATGTTTCTTTATATTTAAAAAAAAAATTGTCGGAGGATTTTGCTTATTCTGAAAGTTCCAGTTTACATCCGATTCTGACCGTCCCATTTACCAGGTAGCAAAACAAGAAGTATAGATAGATTCAGTCTGATTACCTTTATACCGACAGGAATAATACTTGTCATATACTTATTATTTGCGCGACATCTGCTTTGCAGCCCACTAGAGGGAAGACTGGCACCTATTGTGGGATGCCCTGGGACCTGGGTGGCACAGGAGGATCTAAGGTCTTATCAGGGCCGTATCCGGGGGGGGGGGGGGTAGGAGATTTCAACCGCCTCCGAAACATAAAAAATAATCGTTTTTTATACACTTTAACCTCTGATTTGACGAAAGATCGACGAAAGATCGTCCGTTAACGGATTTTCTTGACAGTTTGTTATGTCTTTATTCTTTTTTCTATCATTCTTTTTGTAGACTTGTTTGGTTCGTTTCCCTTAAGATTAATTACATGAATAAAGGATAAGCCCCGCCCATTGCCAGGCCTTATGTTAGGCCTTATGGTGGGGTCATAATGAGTTAATGGTACTTATTATTTTTATGAATAAAACTGAACTGAACTGATTTGTATCTTTTTTGTACTTCTTGGTATGGACTAGGTCCGACCCCAGGGCAAAACCCCCTCCGAAATAAATTCCTGGATAAGGACCTGGGTCTTATATCTACTTTCAGCGAGTGTTTGACCGTATTTATTAAATGCGAAATAAAATCTGACTGAACCAACTAAAAAACTAAATTTTTTCGAGCATAAATAGCTCGAAAGCATAAATGGAAAGTGGGGACAGGATCCCGGTTCGTTGACTGAAATTTAACAAAGGCCAAGGAGGCCCGGGATTGTCTGCTGGAGATGAGTCTCCGCCTTGAGGGAGGAGTTTCTTCGGCCCCGCCCTGTGGGAGGAGCTACAGCATCAGAAGCCGCTGCTTCTAAGCATAAACGGATTTCGAGCGGAACCACAGCTTAACTACTAGGCAGTTGCGCAAACATTTTTCAAAAGCAACACATAGCTATCGTCGCGACATTAACTGGCGCTGCGTCAAACCTAGACACTCTCGCAGTTGGAAACTTGATTCCGAAGAGGCAACATGTGCGGCGTGCGCAATAAATGTGAGACCTCCACTGCTTTCTTCTGATAACATTACGCACCCACGGTGGTCACAACAGAAATTTCTGTTTTCACTCACGGAATAGACCCTAGATCTTTCCGCGCTGATTGGCTGTGGGAGCGCCGGAGGTTAACGCCTACTCTAAAGATGTGTGTTGAAATCTTTCTATGGGCAAGATACGACTCCGCGCAACTGCCTAGTAGTTAAGCTGTGAGCGGAACAGAGTTCGCCACTTATTCGCCATTAGCGTTTTAGAGCTAGTTACGTTTCTAGGATACAAGATAAAAAGATTATTGTGTTCTTTCGTCCGATCGGCTGCGTTTTTCCCACCTATTTACGCGTGAAAAACCCGCAGCGGCAGTCTAACAAGGTCATTACGAAACCAAGGAAAGTTCAAGAAAGAAAATAAGGATGTGTTTTGTCCCACCACGCGTTTAATTTGTTTGCCCGAGGAAATAATATTTGGGCCTACATGGCTAGCGTAACAAGGCATCCGCATGCATAGCGACAAGCTTCTAGCCTACCGTTTTTTTTATAATAATATATAAATATGTAACTTTTATCGAACTGGAAGGCGTATGTAGCCTAATGCATGTGTCAATGCCATAAGTCAAGGTTGATATGAAGCCGTATATTTTTCGCATGCGGCTCGGATAGGTCGAGGGATAGGTTCCACCTATCTGACCACCTATCAATGGCCGTCTCGGTGTTATTTGTGTAGCACAGACAGATGGGACAATGATTGAAGCTGAAATGCATGAATTTATCCCAAAAAAAGCCCGTGGGGCCATGGCGGGAGGGAAATCAAACTAAATAAGAAAACAACACTCAGAAGAAAAAAAACACTTAGGTTTGCCCCAAAAAGCTCTCGATGTTCCTTCGCCAGCTTTTCCGTGTAGTAACATCCTAACTAACAACTAAAAAAGAAAAACTATTTTTCTAACAATATTAACTTCAACCTACCATACTTTCCCATTATTAAATCATATTTTTTAACCTAATAAAACCGAAAAATATTAGGCTACCTTCTACACTTGATCTTGTGTTAAAATTATTAGTGTTTAATATTTAGTTTGTAGATGGGGTTGTCTGATGCCTGTTGGTGCTGGGCAGAAATGGACTTCCAAGATGCTGTGTCCCTGCTGGAATCTGGATGAAGTTGATCGTCGCAATCAAGTTTTATGCGTTCGATCAGGAATATTCTACCTGCTTGAAGAACCTCCCAAGCCGGGGAAGATCATCAAAATTTGCCTTCCCCAAAACAGCAGATTACAGTTTTCAAACTCGTGTCGCCGGATTCCGTGTTAGACAATTAAATGATATGGCGGAAAATGAGCACCAGTCGATAGGAAGGATTATTGTGAACATCACTGTAACTTTTCTGACTGTAAAATCCCAACATCAGACAACATTTTGTCAAAATAACGAGAAAACAAATTAAGCTTTATGACAAGGTCCGCCAGCTTCCCCCATTCCATGAATTATTCAATGAGTCCGACGGCACAAGCTGACTTGGAGGACATACTTTTCCGTCTGGAAAACTTGGCTGATTATTTTGGCAGAAATGACATAAAAAGCTAAAAACAAGTTACTGAAAGAAACAAATTAAGTTTTCTCCAGCAGGTTTGTTATACGTATCTTCCTATGTATCGCATGTAGTTACGACAATGACTTTTGTCAAGGTTGATACGATATCGTATCAACCTCCAGAGAGGTGCATTGAGCGGTTTACCTAGGACTACCCCTTCGCGTGCTTCCAAATTCGCGCCACTAGACGATCCCAGGGGTGTTTCCGATACTGCCAAAGCTAGAATGCTTCCGATTTAACTACCACTCCCCTACTAAGATCGAAATGATGTTATTGTCCCGAAAATCAGACTCCCTTCATTAGGAAACGATTGTTCAAATCGTTTCTGTCTCCTCCTGAAATCCTACGGAAAATGCTTTGGTGACACCTGCACGGAACTGACTTCACAAGGACTGAAAGGACCTTCGCTGAACTGCAGCCTCTGTGGATGATGTTAGTCGCTAATCAGAGGCGTCACTCCGCGGAAACCCAGGGGGGGGGGGGAGCGGCCCTGTCCCGAGCTTCATTCGCAAACTTTTAACGCGAAGGTGAGACCAAAATACTTAACTGAATCATCAACATATGAACGAAAAGTGAACAATATACTCACGAAGGCTTAACTAAATATTTTGTATCAAGAGTTTATACAAATTCGGTTTTGCACCTCGTCAACTAGGTTTTCAGTGTTTTTTTCATGGATAGCTCTGGGCCCGCTTGGGAAGCCAGAAGGGGGGGGGGGGGGCGCTGTCCCCCTGTCCAATCCCGAATGGAATGAGCTGGCGCTCGTGTTGGCGAGTGCATGTGTGCAAAGTAAATCCCGAACGGGCAACTGCCCTCCCCCCTTAAATGACGCCACTGATGCTTAAACCTTTTGACTTAAATAAATATGTCACAGGAATTCCTCTGGTTGCACCAGTGCCCAGCAATCCGGAAAGGCAGCTCTCTTTAACTGGAGTTTTCTGACACGTCTTTAACTGTTTAGTGTTAATACTAGAGCAAACCAGAAGCGTGTTTCAAACTTTAACCACAATTTAAGTCACGCATCCTATTGGTCGGTTTCTGCACCTTCTGAGTCGAAGCATGCTTTTTCATTAGTCAGTCCTACCGTGTTGACTCGGGTCCGTTTCCGTTGGTTAGGACGAAATCTCGCATTGGTGCCATTTGTTAATCAGATTGTGTTAGTTTATGAGAATAACATGTTTTTAATCCAAGCTGTAAGGTGACCTTAAAACCTGAAGGAACCCCCTCCCACATGAAGAGACGTATACCAGCTTTGCGGACGATTTGAATGTTAATTTTATATTATTTATATTTTATTAATGGTATTTTATTATATTATTGACCATATTTATGATAAGACGTTGGTAAAAATGTTGAAAATTGTATATACGTATCGACTGTATTGCTGTGACTTATGTTGACGTAAAAACAACCCATCGGCTCGTCCGTTATATGTTTTTTAGATTATACTGAATTGAATTGAATTGAGTACATCCCAGAACCGTCTGGTGTGGGGAAGAAATCAAACCATTTGTGAGGTGAGGCAGAAAATCTAAAGGCCCATTCACAACGGGTTTTAGCTAATACTCGATACCAGCCAGTCCCGGAAATCGCTCTGAGACCGAGAATCAGCTGGGATCCTGCCGTTCGCAATTGATATTAGTGCCAGTTTCGGGTACCAGCTAGTCTCGGACCCAAGTTGAAATCAGTTCAACTTTTGAGGGTACTAGCCAATCACATTACTTTGGGGAACACTGAGGAATATTCCGATTGGCTAATGATGAACCACGTCATACAGAATAGCAATGACCTAATTCACTTTCGGTTTTCAAGACAGCAAGGAGTGGATGTGATTTTATCTATTTGGGCTTGGTTCGAAACTAGCCAACCGGAATATTCCTCAATACCCCCCAAAATAATCTGATTGGCTAGTACCCTCATAAGTTGAACTGATTTCAACTTGGGTGCGAGACTAGCTGGTACCCGAAACTGGCACTAATATCAATTGCGAACAGCAGAATCCCAACTAATTCTCGGTCTCAGAGCGATTTCAGGAACTGACTGGTATCGAGTATTAGCTAAAATCCGTTGTGAATGGGCCTTAAAGACTACTTACACAAGATAGGCCATGACATAGGCTACTGCAACAATGAAGACAATCGTAGCGATAACGGACATCGCTGCTAGAAGGTCTTCCTTCCGGATGCTGTCTTTGATATTTTCCGCGACCACTAGAAGACGGCTGTAGATCCGGGTCAACAGTCCTGCGGCGTGTTCGTCAACCAGTTCCTATAAGAGAAAATAATAATCATATAAAGAAAAAAAGGCCTCTACAAAGTTCGTCCTTGGAGTACAGACTGGCCAAGGAATTCTTGAAAGCGTTGATGGAATCACGCAATACTACGTCATATGGAGAGAATCGTTCGAGAGTCGCCGGCCACTCAGCTTGAAAAGTGCGTCTTTGGAGCGTGCTCCACCTTACTTACCGTAGTTACCCAATGAAAAATTCTTTGATTGTGTAGTTGTACGAAAAAGTTGCATGCATTGATATGTAGTAGTATGGAATACTTTGATTTAACATGCCTCCGATTGGGTTAATCTTAAGTAGTAGTATGCGATGGCATCCAATCTTGCTGTATTAGCATCCAGTTCGCTAGTAGTAGCATGCAGTGGCAAAAGTTACTGCTGCATGCGACTTTTCGTACAACTCCATATGCCTAATTCTCGAAAAATTTTCATCGGGTCTACGCCTGACGTCACGGATCCTGGCTTCTTGACGTCAATTGGCTGTAACGAATTTTCTTATTTTCGGCAAAATATCGTGCCGCGGGTTGATCGGGCCAGTCACTACATTCCCGAGCGTGGTAAGCGAATAGTACAGTTAGTTCCGATTTAGACAAGGTTGAAACGGTCAGCGTAGTAACTTTTCATGACGTTGAAACGAAAATAGTAACTAATAGTTACTATTGTTAGAAGGGTAGAACAAGTTCTTGGTCTAACTGTCGTATCTGTACGACGCATGGAAACTGATATATGATCATGACCAAGTCGTCGTTTCCGCCTTTTGCAATGGCTTTTGCAACACTTTTTTTTTCGCTATCCTTAAAGGAGTTGTATCGTAAGCATTCTAGCATTTGCAACGTCTAGAACCCAGGACCCAAGGTGAAGCCACGACTCGATCCGACCGCTGGGTCATCTAGTGGCGCGGGTCGGAAGCGCCGTACATGGGGAGGCTGGGATCATAGTTTGACTGTGGATCTAACAAAATGTTTTTATTTTAGCAGGAAAGATGTAATGTAACTAGATCACAATAAACAAACGCCGTAAATTATACCAAATTCGTTATAGTGATTTCTTGAAGATTCTCAAATTGAGCTAAATAATATTCAGCTTCCGAGACCAAAAAATTTCAAACTGGCCGATGTTCTTCTTCCGACATATCTAAACGTTCACATGGTGGTATACTTAGTTGTGTTAATCCTCTTATACGCCACTCGATCTTCTCGAAGGTTTTAGTAACTTTTTTGACCTCCGCCGGGAGATCAATGAATAGTTAATGGGTAATGGCGACCTTGCCTTCAACAGTGAATTGTGTTCAAGTAATTTGTGGATAAAGTTGGCTACCGTAAGGATTTTGAAGGAAACAAAGGTAAAATTATGTACGTAAAAATCCGACCCATCGAAAAATGATGGTGTCTCCCGCCTTCTCAGCCCACATGAATTAAAGACTTTAACAATCTGAAAAGTGGAGATACGTCCTTTTGGCTGTCCAGGGACGATATGCCACTTACCTTAAGAGCTGCTTCATAAGGGAGGCTTCCGCTATCCAAAAATAGCTTCCGAAGAGTCATCGTCAATTCGTGCTGGCTCGAGTTCCACGTCTGTAAACTATCATCGCTCGACACCGGAAACTCGGGATCCTCGTCGGTTTCCTCCTCTTTCCAAATTCCGGGAACCCACAAGAAGCTGACCGACGCAGAGCTGTGTCGCCAGATGACCATGACCCGGCGAAGAGGATTTGTCGGGATCTCTTGGTTTAACTCTAGAAAGGTAAACATAATAATACAAATAATATAATGCAAAAAATAGGCCATTGGCCTTTACTTTGTAAGAACCTCCGTCTCCCTATCTCTGTAATAAGACCATGCGGAGTCAAATATATTCTGATACCCTACCAACGAGCGGAGGAGGAGCTACGCAGAACATCATAATTTGTTACCTCTACCAACAGCTATACCGCAGTAAAACCCCGCAGAAGAATACGAACGCCGTCTGAGTTGTCCTTACAGCTGATTGGCCGTCTACCAATTGTGACGTCATGTCTAACTCGCTGCAGACCGGTTTTTCATCTGGTATGGGCAGCGGCGAAGAGGGAAGCAGACGGGTATCATCTCAAATCTAACAAGTACCTCTAGCTCCGTTCAGTTTCATCGCGATATCCACAGTCGCTGTATGGGACCAAAGACGGAGGTTCTATTAGGTTATTTGTTCTTGATATTTATTTTTTCACTATTTGCTCTAGTATGAAGTTCAGAACATCTGCGCCCTCACAACGCGAAATTTTAATATGAGGCGGAAAATTTGAATCTCAATAAAAACGCGGCTTTTCAGTGGCCTGTGATCAGCCTACGGAAGGCTTACTTTTCGTAAATCGTTTCGTCAAGCATACAAAACAGGTACAAGTGCATAAAGGGAACACAAATCCGACAGGGAAATTTCACTACATGAAAATTGATAATTCGCGAAGTAATGCATTTTCATCGAGTCTTCAAGTCTCTTTAAGCGAATAAGTTTAAGTGAATAACTAGATTGTCTTATCCCGGCCCCTTTTTAAACTTTAAAGTTGTGATCTGTGTCGGCAGCACATTGTCGCAGCTTCCTTGGCGAATTCTGTAACATTCCATCAGATCGCGACGTTGATACCGATATGATTGAGAACGTGAATTAAAGGATTAAAGTAAAGAAATACATTAGAGGTATGTTACTTTCATCGTTGCCTAACTTTTTTTCCCGCATAGCTTCTTTATCTTTTCCAGTCGTTCTTGCTGCAGGTCGAACTAAAGCAAGTGGCTATGTCTCCACTCTAACTCAGTGTCGTTAATATAAAATTTACCTAACAGTTTACCCTACTTTAACGTCACTTACACTTTCGTCTTAAACCAACTTTCTTTTTATACTTTCCAACTCTAAAATTTATTTATCTTTTCAAACTTTTCATTTTTCCATCAAACATTCTCATAGGATTTATTTTCTCTATACTACCCTATCTATAAAACTTCTTTTTTTTAAGAAAGTTGCCTAACTTCGAACGGCGCAAAAGAACGAATCCTCATGTAACTCTAATCTACGTGAAAATCAAGCAAACTTTAGCTACAGTCTGTTAAAGGACCCGTCTCAATTATTCCGCCTTTTATATTACCCCTTATGGAATTTCAAGTAACAGAAATCCTTGCCCTTCGCCATTGTTTCGTATCGTACATACAAATTTCAAGCGCTTTTTCAACCGAGCCGACAGTCGAGTAACGCGAACTTCCCCGAAAGCTTCAAGGTCCACCGATTACTCTTTCGAAAATAAGAGCATGGAAGCTTCAAAATTTTGTTATTCGTTTTGAAAGAGCTGGTAGGCCAACAGGTCTGTCTATCAGTGCTTTGGACTCCTTTTTTTTTGCTTGGATTTCCGACTTTTTAACAGCACGGCACTCACAATTTTTTAACAGATGCGCTTTTGCAGATACCATGGTATCTGTTACCACGGTAACTGGATCTGCAATTAGTCGTTTTCGCAGTTACTGTGGTATATGATATACGGTTACCCTGCAAAAACGATAATTGCCAAAATTGCGCTTTTCGAGCTCATCCCAAAAGAAAAACTGATATCCAGTCGCATCACTAAGTGTCAAACTTCTTTCCCAACAATCTGACAAAAATGTATGAAAGTGAGATGACTTTTTCAGATACCACGATCAGTTACCACGGTCGGACCGTGGTATCTGAATATCAGATACCACGGTAACTGGCCAGATACAACGAAAACTGCAAAAACTCCTTTTGACCGTGGTATCAGATACCACGTGATAACTAATGTTGACACCACGTGATAACTGCAAAAACGCAACTAGTGTTGTGCGTCCAACCCACTTCGTAGGGCGGAAACTCTGGACACAGTCGACAAGCGGCGATAAAAAAAAACGCTAATTTCACGCAGAAACAGAAATTTAAGGAGTCTGGCGAAGATCGGATATCATCTACAAGAACCGATTGTCTGGATCAAAAAGTCCAATAAATATAATTTTTTTTTATCCTATCGAAACCTTTGGTCTTGTTAAAGAAGTAGGCCTACATATTTAAACATAGCAAAAAAACATCCGAAAATCCGTTTCCGTAAATGTTCTGACACTTTCTTCCACTTTGGGCATATTCCATAAGCCTACTATACCGACAGAGTAAGCCTACTTTGTCTGTAACTAGATGAACCATCAATAAATTTTTATTTTATTTTACCATTACGAAAATTTTCAACCTAAGGCTTATTACTCGTTTACAGGGAAAATTCATAATTTAGCATCGGTTATGGAACGCCTCCGCTATGGCAAACACACACACCTCCTCAATGACGATATGTCATAAATACGGAACGGATATGTCACTAGCTCGTTAATATAAAGAAAATATTATGAATGGCGTTCCAATCCACCTGTCTTACACATCTCAGAAACACTCTCTTCGACTGAGAGGAAAAAGGGGGAAAACGATTTGCGTCAACACAGGAGATCAAGAAGAAATAATCAGACAGAACTTCTGTCTTTAGTCGCATGCAGTGACTACGAAAACCCCGACAAAACTAGCGGACCTAGAGGTATTTACTCTAGCTCGATACCCGATTGATGTTGATACCCGTTTACTCCTCTTTCGTCTTCGCCGTTGCTTATCGCACAAGAAATACTGAAGGAGGCTGGCAGGAGGCGTACTCCACGGGCTGACCCACTCTGGAGTGCGTCCACAGAACCAATCAGCTTTGACTCCACTTTTCCTCACCAGCGAGTTCAATGCGATTTACTAGTAACCGAAACTAGTAACCTCCGCTCGTTCGTATCGGACAGGGTATGGGGAAATATTCGACTCCTCATAGTTATTTTACAGAAATAGGGAGACGGAGGTTCTGTCAGATTATTTGTTCCTGGTAAGACGGCAATAGGTTACTGCTGCAGCTGATACCGGATAAAAAAAATACCGAGCATCAGTTGTATGATATTGTAAGCTTAAGGAGCATGCAGTAGTAAATGATGCCACTATATGCTATTGTCTCAAATTTGGATGCTACCGGATACTACTGCGATTACCTCAGTCTGAAGCACAGTTAAATGAAGGTATTTATAAAACATCTCTTTACAAGCAATGTCAATGATGAAGTTTCATGAAATTGTATAATACAACTAACCACACAAGCTAAACATTTGCCATCGGATATCCGGTCAAAACTGCCAAAGAAAGAAAGATTGCAAAAAGGGTGACGGCAAAACCGCAAAAAAACAAAGACTAGTCAAAAAAAAAAGTGCTAAAATTATGAATTTCTTAGACAATTTTTGTGTTTTTAAATTTCAAGTTCTACTCAGTCGAATATTTGGAACTTCTGTAATAAATCTATTTTACCTTGATTACCTTAATTCGCACTTCGGAGCGATTACGGTGACAGGATTCCCGGACGCGTCCGGGGTGTTTTCAGACCGTTTCAGACCTGTCTTCACTACCCATACCGATATCGAAGAAAACGGAACCCAGAATCCGGGAGAAAAATCTGGGTAGTGAAGCCCGACCTTTAGCAATTTTAGAAGCAGATATGCCTGCTCCATCTCTGATAATACCGGTAAAAGCATGGGGCGCGCTAGTGCAGCTAATGTCCGCTAGATAGCATCCGACTTCTCAAATATCAGAAGAAGCCCGGCTACTATACAACAGCTTGTACGGTTTCTCTGTATAGGCTACTGTGAATTCTCATTGGTTTTTAGCTGCTTTTGTGTGATGATGGGGGTCGACTCATACTGTACAAACGGCCAATTAATACTAGTTGCGTTTTTGTGGATACCATGGTACCAGTTATCGCGCAGATACCACGGTCGGACCGTGGTAACTGATCGTGGTATCTGAAAAAGTCGTGTCACTTTCATCAGTTTTTGCCAAATTGTCGGGAAAGAAGTTTGGCACTTAGTGATGTGACTGGATATCAGTTTTTCTTTTGGGATGACTTCGAAAAGTGTAATTTCGGCAATTGTCGTTTTTGCAGAGCAACCGTATATCAGATACCACGGTAACTGCAAAAACGACTAATTACAGATCCAGTCACCGTGGTAACAGATACCATAGTATCTTGAAAAACGCAACTAGGCTATTGCAAGATATTTGTCTAAGGAGGGACGCTAAACTGTTTAGATTCGTTTTTGAAAACGTCGATAGGACCTATCGATCTAAAACTATTCGGTATTTTTTTCAATACTAGAATTATTATTCGTTACAACTAACGGACTTCGGTAGTTGTACTGAATTGTCCATAGGACCACAGGACTCGATCACTGGAGAAAACCTACGAGTTCAATATTTTGAAAACTTCGAACATCGAATCCGGCCAGGAAAGGGAAGAACTCCAAAATTCGAACCGGACTAGGATCAAACCACAAGGCTCGATTTTTTAGGAAACTTAAGGATTCGAGTTAGGATTAGGTTAGGGGCCCCGAATCCGGATAGGCTACAACGGTAAGGCTCGATTACTGGAGGAAACCTACCAGTTCGATATTCTAAAAAAAATCTGAATACCGAATCCGGCCGGGAAACGGACGAACTTGAAAATCCGAACCGGATTCGGGTCCAACCGCAAGGCTCGTTTATTTGAGAAACTAACGAGTTCTTTATTATGAAAACTTCTAATCTGGAATCCCAGACAGAAAAGAAAAAGATGTCGAAAATTCAAACTCTTTGTTGGATTCAAGTACAGTAGAGGTATGCTTATTTGAACACTTCTCTACATGTTTCACTACCCTGGCTTTGTGTCAAAGGGAAAGGAAAAATAGAAAACTTGACGGCCAACTATTTCAGGGTTATCCTGGCATAAACTTTGAGTGGAATTCAATTAATATTATTTCATTTTTGAGTTTACAAATGTGCTTCTTCTTCTATTTGAATGGCCATCTTCTTGGACGACAGTGCGTTCGTCCCCGCAAAGTATTCAAATTGAGAACGAAAACAAGTGTGATAGTCAAGTCACTAACACTGTTAGTAACAGCAAAATATTCAAAAAGTTATGAAAACGTAAATGGAAAAAAAAACTGGCAAGTATTTTATAGTAAACAATGCCTAGTTTTTCTTCGACGACCGTTCACTGTTAGGCAATGTTCCAATAAGCATACCTCTACTGTAGAAGACAGGGCTCGATCCTGGGAGTCGACACCGAACCCGGAATCCGGAAAAGTAGTATAGGAAACACTTACGAGCATGAGTCAAGGCCGACACGAAGCTGGCTTGCTTTTCGTTGAGGACGAAGGCAAATCGCACACGATCCTTGCCCGGACCGTAGTAGCGACTGCCGTAGTCCCTTAAAGCCTGCCGGGAATCGTCATGGTAAGACCCATCCTCCGTCACAAGAATGGCGCAAAGACGGCGGCGCACTCGTGACGATTCGACGGGACAAAGAGCGTCCAACATGGCCTAGAAAAAGTAGTTTTTTTCAAATTGCCTTTTTGTGAAATGCCACAGTGAAAAGGTTCTTTCTCGCTAAAGAGTAAGCAAGAGTCAGTAATTTTTTTTCTTCTTTTGTTTTGTTTAGTATTTCTTTTAGTAATTAGAAATGTATTGTTAGTAGTAGTATTTATTTTTCATTAGTGGTAGGATTTATTCTTCATTAATAAAAAGATGTGAATTTGTTTTTCGCCTGTTACTTAACAAGTCCCCCGGGACTTTCCCTGCAGGTGATGCAGACAAATGTTGTGCGTTGGTTTTGTATTAAACATAATATAATCTAATCTAATCTAATCTGGCTGATCTACAATGCTACCGCCTGCGTACTTACTCCTTTTATTCCCTTTAAAAAATTTAAAATGTGAACTGCTGTATGTTTGGAAAAGAAACCGAGGAAAAGAAGGTGCAATCACGACTGGAAATAAGTAAGTTTTTGTTCGCCTCTGACTTAAATCTGCCTTTTCCTGGCTGATCCAACATAAAGCAGTCTACAGTTTTGAAATTGTTAGAGGAAAAGAAGGTTGCGCACGCGTGACGATTCGACGGGACAAACGGCGTCCAACATGGCATAGAAAAAGTAATTTTTGTTCGCTCTGATTTCAAATTGCCTTTTTCAGGCTGATCTAACATTAGCAGTCTGAAGTTTTTAAAGAGAGAAAAAAAAGGAGTAATCACGCGGGCGGCATACCCGTGACGATTGGACGAGACAAAGAGCGTCCAACATTACTTTAAATCGCATTGTCCAGCGACAAAGGTGCCAATGCTCCTGTAGGGTCGCTGGTGGTGTGATGATTTTTGCATTGGTTTGGGGACAACTAATGTCTGGTCACTGACTCTGCTGCATCCCATTCGTACTTCCAGGCTTTCGACGACCACTCCTTGTCCAACTCTTTGAAGGCATCTATAGTTTCTGCATTAACAGTATCCTCGGACAAGGATTTCCAGTTGTTAATCACTCGAGTTGTGAAGAAACGGTTTCTAGCTCGGGTACTAGTAGATGGACTGATGATCTTCTCTGAGTGACCTCTCTTCCTCACTGATGTATTGAAGTTGAAGAGTTGAGGCATTACTTGTTTGTCAATTAGTTTGAGTGTTTGGATTGCAGGCAAGGCTTGGCAGTTGAGCTCTTGAAGTCACTTACTGTAGGACTTGTCTCTTAGACCGTGGAGTAATTTGGTGGCCCTTCTCTGTACCTTTTCTAGTACTTCACAATCCTTTTTTAGACCTGGACTGGCAACTGACATACCAACCTTCAACTTCAGTCTAACTAGGCCTTTATAAAGCTATGTAACTACCACTTTGGATAGGCTAGTGGATGTTCGTTCATTGGAAAAGTTAGTTTTTGCTCGCCTCTGATATCCTTTTTCTGGCTGCCAAAACATAAAAGAGTTTACAGTTTTAAAAATGGTTAAGGAGAGGAAAAGGAGAAATAATACATACATGAAATACACCCAGGAACAAACATACATGATTGAACAATGTTTAGGGTGCCCAGGATTTGGCATAGGGTAATAGACATTTGGCATAGGCGGTTCAAAATGGTCGACTGCGAGAATGTATAAGTAGGCCTATCACATTGGCCTCTCTAACCCGAACTACAAGCTACACACCAAGCTGTGCTATAGACTGACTCTCTTACCTGCGATGAGATCCGAGGCAGGGTCAGATATTTGTTCGCTTGAACGACGTCATTCATCGTCGAAAAGGGTAGGTCCGACATACTCAACTTAGCTGAAGGTCGGTCAACGTCTTCTCTGAAGACATACATCGAATCCATATTACTGGGAATATCGTATCGATCCTGAAGCTGCGTGGTTTGACCTTCGACAAGGCGAGCATATCTAAAAGAATAATTAAATATATACTTTTTAGGGTGTTTTGCTATGCCTTCTTTCTCTTATTTTCATTCATATTATTTTATATACTCTTATTCATATATATTACTATCATCTGAGTTGCTCTTCAGTTTCGAGTTTACTCGGATTTTCTCCATCTCAAAACTTAGTTCAACAAGACCAAAGGTTCCGACGGGATCCCAAAAATTGAATATTTGATCCAGACATCTAGTCTTGTCTTCGCCAGATCCAGTCTTCGCCAGGCTAATCATCTGAGAAAACCACGTTCGGATATACCTCTATAAGCCATATCTATTTTGACCATACTGATCGAAACTTCCTGCTTTACTTCTGCCAAATTTCCTGTTTCGGCCGAATTCCGAGCGAACTACTTGCCCAGCAAAAAAACGATAGTTCAGAATCAAGTTCAGCGTATCTCCTTATCCCTATAAAGAACATCTAATCAACTTCAAATAAAAGTTTAACTAAAAAAAAAAATCCGGTTTCAACCGGTTCCGGACGAACTATATGTCTGGGTAAAAAATTATTGTCATATTATACAGATTCAGCGTCTCTTCTTTCTTACCCTCAAATCTGTCATCTAATCAACTTCAAATAAAACTTTTGCTTTTCACAAATTTTCCGGTTTTGGCCGGATTCCAGGCGAAATACTTGTCCGACGAGGAAAGGGTTTTCACCATCGTGTTCAGCTTGTCTTCTTACCCCCAAATCGTACATCTAATCAACTTCAAATAAATCTATTACTTTAAAAAAAATTTCCGGTTTTCGCCGGATTCCGGGCGAACTACTTGTCCGGCAAGAAAATAGTTTTCGCCATCGTGTTCAGCATGTCTTCTTACCCCTAAATCAAACATCTAATCAACTTCAAACAAAACTTTTACTTTTAACAGACTTTCCGGTTTTGGCCGGATTCCGGGCGAACTACTTGTCCGACGAGAAAATGGTTTTCATATTCGTGTTCAGCATGCCTTCTTACCCCCATATCGAACATCTAATCAACTTTAAATAAGACTTCTACTTTTAATAAACTTTCCGGTTTTGGCCGGATTCCGGGCGAACTTCCTGTCCGGCGAGAAAATAGTTTTCATATTCGTGTTCAGCGTGTCTTCTTACCCCATAATCGACTATCACATTGGCTATTTAAAAAATATTTTGCTTGCCCCTTAATTTGAGCCCCCTCCCCCACCCCTAAATGTAAGGCTACAAAGCCCATCTACGAACTCGACCTTACTCTTGCCCCAAACAATCCTCACACCAAGTTTCATCAAAATATCTCACTCCCTTCGAGAGTTATCGTGCTTACAGACAGACGGACGGACAGACGGACAGACAGACGGACGGACGGACAACTTTTGCGATGTCATAGGTATCCCTCCACTTACGTTTTGGGATCCCAAAAATCAGTCAGCTTCAATCGTAGTCTGCGTACGCTGTTTTAAGTTTCATAACATTTAGCACAGGGGTGCATGATTTCAACAGATAACACTTATTTATCTCTTTCTGTTGGCCTACAGAGAATTTGTGTTACGAGCCTTTGTGTCATATAAACTATAACGCTTAAAAGGTCATAATGGAAATCTCCTATAACGTCAACCGATCTGTTTAAACTGCTCATCCTTGTGTTTAATGTTACCCCACTTTTAACAGTGTAGGAAGAGTTCCAGCCTTCTACCCGGTAGTAACTGTGGTTGACAAGCAAGGGTAGCTTTTAAGGCAAAAATTTCAAATTCATACATGGATTATTTCAAAAACTACTACTTCTCAGTTAAAAGCGGTCAGTCAAGCAAATAGATATTTCCTACAACTCCCATAGCCCGCAGAAGTCACTACTAAAAATGAAACAATAAATAATGAATGGTTTTTAAGACCAGCCCGAGGCGGAGGTTAAAGGAACAGAAAACTTGACTCAAACTTGACTCGGGGAGCTAGCTAACATATCAAGAATGTACCCTGAGTCGATATTGAGAGTAAGAAAAATTCTCGTTACGACCATTGCAGTTTCCGGTCAGTTTCCTAGAATTCGACTTTTGAGCAAAAGGTTTGCAAAAGCAAAAGGTTTGTGTGCCACGACTAGGAATCGAACCCCGGCCGTCTAGTAGGGGAGGTCGTTACTCTGTAGTCTACATGTAAAAAGGCGAACTTTTACAGTACATGAGTTCATAATTACAGTGCATAAGGGGCAAGGGCCTGCCCGCTAGCTTCGGGAACACTAAGGAGGGGGTTCGAGACAGTTCGAGATGACAAAGAAGGGGGAGCCTGTCGACAATAAGACCCTGTATATTTATCCAAGCCCCCCCGGGCGATTCGATGGCCGAAAGTTGCGTAGTCAAGTTTACTGTTCCTTTAACATAAACTGGCCTGGTGATTCGCCAGACGATTCTCCAACCCGCCCGCGTTACCTCTTAATATGGAGACACCTGCGTCACGATAGGAAGCACCTGACTCCCTAACGTTATCCTCCAGTGCAGCCAGAGGGATCCAGACGAAGAGAGTGAAGGACGAACACTCTTCGCCGCACATACCAGCCGGGTGTCCGCAATTTACGCGTCCATCCAGCCCGAATGGGCAGTGGCTTATAATAATAATAGTGGCTTATATGAGATACGACTAGTGACTCTTCGATGCCCTAAGCACCTCTATAGATGCAGGAAGAACTAAGCTCTAAGGTAAGGTTTTTCATCATCATCACAAGGTTTGAAAGGCGTTTATTTCGTGCAAATCTCTTTCTGCTAGGTTGATCTTCGGTGGTTGCGTTCGCTCTGAAGTTTTGCTTAATCCGTTCCCTACTAGCAACCGATCACAATCTTGAATACTTTATATCCTGTCTGGACAGGGAGTTTGGCCTTGGTGATGTCTTGAAATTGGTTCGGGAGTTTTAGCTCGTCGCACAGGCTTTTCATTTGTTGAGTTCTGGAGGTTGCGGCATTTGAAAAAGAAGTGTTTCTTCTTCTGCATGACATATACAGCAGTTTGGCGAGTGGGTTGCACCCC
Source organism: Branchinecta lindahli (assembly GCA_023053555.1). Lineage (NCBI taxonomy): Eukaryota > Metazoa > Arthropoda > Branchiopoda > Anostraca > Branchinectidae > Branchinecta > Branchinecta lindahli. The sequence continues at coordinate 29,799,774 of JAKZAO010000009.1, read as the reverse complement.
ATTCGTAAGATGGCTCTGTTCCGTCTTTCCTTCAACTTCAATTGGCTTTGAGTCTGGGTTAGAGTCAATCCCTTTCCCCTTTTCTTTTCTTCTTCTCATCTGACTATTGTTGGGCGTCGTGCGATAGTACAATTTTCATCATCTGTTTCTATATCGTCACTTCTTTCCGTATCGGAGTGGGGGGGGGGGGGGGGCTTGGGCGATCTTTTGCAAGTTCAATGGCAGTTTTAACTTAATATAAGGTTTGAAGCCAAGCTGACCATTCATTGCAAACAAAATGATGAAAACGAGATTTTCGGGGTTTCCCAATTGATTTATCCCTCGCACATCATCTTAGAGGGATAACTTAGCTGATCAAAAAGAAACCCCGAAAATCTCGTTTTCATCATTTTGTTTGCAGTTTTAACTTTAAGGCAGAGTGCTGAGAGTTTCTAATTTTCTACGGCGTTTGACGGGCAGTTGCAGAGATGTGTTGAGCCCCTCAATTGGGATTTGAATTTCCCGCTCATATTTTCAAAGGAGTAGGAAAACTCACTCGCAAACTGGCGGTGCTGGAGTAGTGGAGAGCTAGGGTGGCGGTGGTAAAAAAAAACAAAATACTGCTTCAACTATCTGAAAGGGAATCATTTTGAGTCATTTTCAAATGAAAGTAAAACCGTAATTATTCAGTGAAAAAGAAAAACTGAATAGGAAAACTCACCCAAAAGCCGCAAACTGGCGGTACTGAAAGGCTAAGGTCAGGTACCGAAGTCGGATGACGTCGGCTTGTCCGGTGACCAGAACCCGGATCCGGTTGTCCCTCCAACCGTCAAGAAAATTTTCATAATTGCTATCATCAAGCCGCTGAACCAGTTGAGATCCGAACTTGTCCCTGAGGAATTCTGAAAGGAGACAATTAATTCAAATATATCATATAATAATTTCCTACTGTGATTCTTAAACTCTTAATTAAAATGTCAAATTTACCTTTTACCCCAGCAGCCAATGCAGATACGGTAAATGAGCTCTAAATAGCTCTAGGTCAAGCTTGACCTGCCAACCCTTGCTGAAAGATCAGCTGACAATAGCGTTTGGGAGCAAATGTCTGGCATCACATGCGCATCGTATCATTTTACCTGATTCTGAGACCCTAGCAAGTAGCAGGCCCAATACGCGATGAAGATAGAGGGACGCTGCTTCCCTCACTGCTTCCCAGAGACTAGTGGGACCACCCATAAACTCGATTGATCGTTATCTGAAATCTTCTGTAGCCTACTCTATTTCACCCCATATTAACGATATTCATAAGTTGTAACTATAAGTTGTCAACTGTGTCATGTGTTATTAGCGTGAATGACGATCCAATCCTAACATGTAGAATACAAGCTATTAAAGCACAGCTCTTACTAGAAATGATCTTTTCCTTATGAAAGGGATCAGAAAACCGTTTTTCAAAAATGCTATTGCTTTCCACCTGAAATTAGCGATTTTGTTGTTAGCGCTTGTCGACACTATCCAGCCTTCCTGCTCTCCGACACGGCGGCTGGGAGCAAAATGTTTGAAAACTGAACGCGCCGTGGTTAAAAAGTTGGGAAACTACGGAAATTAAGAAGTAAAAACACAAAAGATTCTTATATCCTTATGTGTGAAAGACTTGTCAGCAGACATTGAAAATTCCGGCAAACTTTGTGCTGTGTGACGGGCAAAACTCGGCATGGCCGAAAAGTCGCTAAAAATTCGTAGGCACAAAACGAAACAATGGAGAGAGGTGGGGATTCTAGAAACTTGTAATTCCACAAGGGAGCTAGGTACATTATAAAAGGCAGAATAAGCAAGAGGGGTCCTTTATGGAAATAAAGTACATTATTATTACTAGATGGCCTTTACATTATTATTATTATTTAGTCTTTTTATATAAAAAAAAGGAATGGACCCCTTAACTTACTTATAATATTCACTACGCTGAGCTGCTCCTCTCTATACTGGTAGACCCTTCCATCCATGACTAAGACCAAGTGTGGCAAGCTGTCCGTCCGAGCGCTCAGCTTCCGGGCGAGGTCGGGTTCCCTACCCGCGTGAACGGTTGCCATGGTGATCCCCACCGGGTTCATTTCTTCGTTGAGACGTTTCCACATTGGAGCTGCGCGGACGCAACCCATGCACCAATCAGAGTAGGTCAGGATCAGCTGAGGGGTCCGATAGCTATCTGGTAGAACGTTCTTTTCGAAGTTCCTGGAAAACGAATTATATTGTTTTAACTTTTTGTCAACACTACTTGCGTGTTTCTTCATACCATCACCGTCAGAAGTTTCATAACAGATAACAGAAGGATGCGCAGTTTCAACAGATAACACTTAGTATGTTAGCTGTTATGTTTTTCAAACGTTACGCATTAAAACGTTGTGTCTACAAAAATAACCGAAACACTGCCAACAAAACATATGTTGACATTTTTGTTTGTAATCATGATATGGGAAAAGTCAGCAGATGCTTTTTTGGCGGTTTTTCGGCTCTTCCTGGCAATGCTTGCTGTGCATTACATTTGAATGCGCAACGTTTGGAAAATATCTTAAGTGTTAACTGTTGAAATATCGCATCCTTCTGTTATCTGTTGTGAAACCATCCCTAGCGTCGTTTCCCAAAAACCAACAACACGAGCAACTCCCAAAATCGACTCCCCACCGAATCTGAAAGGGAGTCCTTTTCTGGGGATAGTGGTGATAACCGGAGCATTCCCCGTCCGTGGGGACTCGCGAGAATACGGGGAGTGAGTCCCCGGGACAAACAAAAACACGGAACGGCGAGAACCGCTATTTCTACCAACGAGCTCCTCGGACGCGATAAGTGGGAGCTTGATCTGATCCGTGTAGAAAACCGCCAAACGCGTAAAATGCAAAAATCAGCGTAGTGCCATTAGGGTGAATAAATATGCCATAGTAATTTCGACAAATCGGATGACGTTAAGTTGGATAAATATGACATAGCCCTAGGAAATTCCAAATCTCGGAATGAATGGAACGATTAAAGACGTAGAGTGAAGACGTAATAATAGTAATAGAATGTAAAAAAAATAGTTATATAGTAAACAGTAATAATAATATATAAAATAATATATATACATGTGTAGAAATATTTATAAAAATATTAATAGGCTAGAAATTTTTGGAGTGAATGGAAGGGGAATGGATGAAGAATGGATGTGTGGTGTAATGGGGAATAACTGTTTTGGATATATGTATTTGCCATGGCCGTTGGCTCTTAGCGCAAATAAAATCTTATCTTATCTAATAGGTAATACAGGTAAGGTGGGTCCATCAAAGCCTGGATGGAGTTAACTTACTTTAAGGTGACTGTCTGCTTATGGAAAAGTCCAGAATCTGGCATGTGGAACTGGAAGTTGAACCCCTTTCCAAACACAGAAGAAAACTCTTCAAAAGGATCAAAAGTTGAGTACGCATACGCCTCAGGTCTTGGTGGCCTGAAATTTGGCGTGTCTTCCGTAAGTCCATGGTTGTCGAACATTTTTCGTCGAGCCGGATCGCTGAGAAGCTGTAATAAAGCCAAATATATTTATTTATGCAATTAATTAGCTATTTTTTTTATAACAGTGATTAGCCTAGCACTATGGCATGTCATCAGAGAATCTTCAAAACAGGATATTTATGGCTGCTAATCACAGTAGGCTTACACGGTCTAATATCCTAACATAACGTTGTAATTCAACAGTTCAATGCGGTAGGACTAGAATGACACAAATCCTAGATTTTTCGACAGAGCGCTCCGACGTTAGGCTATACCCCAACGTCTGAGCACAATGCCTGGGGCACGGGGACAATAATGAATCATGAAAATCTCTTTACGGGGATTTACAGATTTTCACTGGGGTACTGTTACCTTGTTTATACAACAGTAAAAGGGGAAGCTGTAATAAAACCAAGTATATTTGTTTATAAGAGTAAGTAGTCCGACATTACGACGGAGGGCGCTAAGCGCGTGTCAGCAGAGGATCCTCAAAACCAGACATTTATAGCTGCTGGAAACTTCATTTATTTTATTGTAGGTTCTATTTTTTAGCTAAGCCTTAAAGTTTAACTGAAAGGCCAACTTATTTATGTATCATCTAATTGAATTCACTGCATTATTTGGATTGTTACGTGTTTTTTTTTTTTTTTACTTTTTACTCTAGTATGACGTTCAGAATATCTACGGCCGTCCTCACACGCAAAATTCTACTATGACGCGGAAAATTTGAATCTCAATACGAACGCGGCTTTTTAGTGTCCAGTGATCAGCTCGCGGAAGGTGGCTTACTTCGTGAACACTAATTTTTGTAAATCGTTTTCGTCAAGCATACAACACAGGTACAAGCGCAGAGGTACCACAAATCCGACACGGAAATTTCACTATGAGCCCAGTCACACTTGGCTCATTTCCTGGGTTTTTGGCTTGCAAAAGTAGAAAAAAAGAAAAGGAACAAGATACAACTAATTCTGAATGTTGTCGTTTTAAATTCAGGAGATCAATTTGAGCAAAATAGCGTGTATATTTATGTTACAGGAGCCCTAATTGACCCCTAATTGCAGTCTGCTCATCATTCCCAAGCTGCCACAAAGCCGATCAAATATGACGTCCCTTAGGGATTTTCAGTTGTTTGTCAAATAGGCCGGTTTTTGAGCCAAGTGTGACTGGGCTCTATATGAAAATCGAAAATCGAATGAATAGCAGGGCAACGAAGTAACGCATTTCCATCGGGTCTTCAAGCCTCTTTCAAGGACCCCTCTTGCTTATTTCTGCCTTTAAAAATGTACCTAGCTCCCTTGTGGAACTATAAGCTTCTAAAATCCCCGCCTTTCTCTATTGTTTCGTTTAGTGCCTACGAATTTTTAGCCCTTTTTCGGCCGTGCCGAGTTTTGCCCGTCACACAACGCAAAGTTTGCCGCAATCTTAAATGTCCGCTGACAACTCTTTCACATATAAGGATATCAGAATCTTCTGTTTTTTACTTCTTTTCTTTGGTTAGTTTTCCAACTTTCTGACCACGGCGTGTTCAGTTTTCAAACGTTTTGCGCCCAGCCCCCGTGTCGGAGAGCAGGAAGGCTGGATACAGTCAACAAGCGCTAACAAGAAAATCGCTAATTTCATGTGGAAAGTAATGGTGCCTACGAACTTTCGAAAAACTTTTTTTTCTGATCCATTTCATGGGGAAAAGATCATATCTAGTAGAGTTGTGCTTTAAATGAATAAGTGATGAGCAACTATATTGTCCTATCCCAGCCCTTTTCGGTTCAACTTTAAGAAAACTCTGAAGGGATGAATTAATATCCTTGGAATGAACTTCAGCTGATTTATCCATTAGTATCAACCACGATTCGCAGCTAGCTAGAGCTGCACAAAACACTTTAATAGCCCACGCTCAGGGCCGTATCCAGGGGAGGGGGATAGGGGTTTCAACCCCCCCCCCCCAAATATACGAAAATAATCGTTTTTCATAGGGCTTAACCTCTGATCTACGTCTTTTTTGTACTTTTTGGTCCGACCCATGGGCAACCACCCCCCCCCCCCAAATAAATTCCTGGATACGGACCTGCCCACGCTACTAGCCCACGGGATTCTAAAAATCAAGCTACGCCAACAACCTGATCTTCACTTCACACCAACCACAACCAAACAAGCCTTTTGATTCTCGGTTGATTATGTCATCAGGCCCATTTTCTTTTCATGGAATCAATCAATAATTTGATTAACCCATACAAAAATGGCACAAGGCGTGCCCATATGGAGTACCTGAAAAACAACGAAAGAAAAAGATCAGACCAGGCTAGACCAAATAACTAAATAAACGCAATATAATCCGGTGACTCCGGTCCAGGGAAGAAACAAACTCGGCACGGCGTTGGTTCAGAGCCACAAATAATAATAATAATAATAATTTATTTGTAACCCACTACAACAAACAAGAAAAAGTGGAGTAATGAACTAGAAACAAAAAGAAACCAAAAATAAAGAAAAACAACTTAACTACGAGAAAAACATTGTAGAAGACCCCGAAAAGGCTCAAGGTTTGAAATTGCAAATTGTAGAGTAAGACCGTACAGTCGCGTAACTTTGTGGTTACGCGCCCATGGGGAGAGACCTGGTAGGTACTTGACATACCTGTGAAGTGGATCCATCTTGTGCGTGTTCCACCCCACTTACCGTAGTTACTACGCTAGTTACCGTAGTTACTACGGTAGGCTGGAACGCTTTTTTATTTTTTCGGTCAAAATATCAGGCCGCTGGCTGATCGGACCAATCACGTTGCAGAGATGCGTAGTTACTACGCTTACTACGCTCCCGAGCGTGGTAAGCAAATAGTTACTATTAGTTACTATTTTGAGAAGGTTGGAACGGTCAGCGTAGTAACTTTTCGTGAGGTTGGAACGGAAATAGTAACTAAGAGTTACTATTGATGGAGGGGTGGAACACGCTCCTTGTTAATCTTCAAAACGGTCTGGCCATAAGATTTAAGACCTGGTGTCTCATTAAAGTTAGAGCTAGCTTTTGGAGAAGTGTGTGTGTACTAGATAACTGGTACTGGGACCCGATACATTGTGTACCTTACACCTTTAAAATGTACGAATGTTTCTTCAAGACCACACAACACTCGAAGACTGGTTTCTATGGACAAGAATCTGTTCTAAAAAGTAGGCTACGCACCTCATATGCTTTGTTGACCTCTATGAACTTAGTCTCAGCAGAGGGGTCATCATTTTTGTCTGGATGCCTAGAGAAGAAGAGGATCAACGATCTGAAGCCCAAACAAAGCACTTTACGTGGTACAATATTGCTACTCTGGCAATCATAACTCCTGGCTTCAAAGAAAAACAAAAAACTACAGAGATTTTTGAGGAGGTTTGCCATGACCAAATGACTCCTCATCACTCTACCATAAATGGCTGATTTTTAAATAGGTTATAGGGTGCTAAATAGTTGTGGCCACCTCTCTTCAAGTCACATGTCTTCATTCTTCATTACTGCATGGACTCATGGAGTTGCATCCATAATTTGACCATGGATTGTCATTAGTCCGGCATCTGAGCTCATAAAGGCACAGCACAGAATCTGATTATGGGTTGTCATTAGTATATGAACCTGACATGGAATCATAGTCCTATAGAGGCATGTTATTTTATAGACCATGAATCCATGCCCTAATGAGGTGATTTAGCTCTATAAATCCATGACAGTACTCTGTCTAATATCCTATTGTATCCTTGTAAGAGGACATCATTCAGTAGTTCAATGGGGTAGGAATTCTAATAACCTTATTTTATTCAAGCGAGCAGCAAAAGGTCATTTCAGGAAAATGTTTAGTGTTTTCCTCCTTTAGACCCCCCCCCCCCGTTTTTTTTCGTTTTTTTTTTTCTTTATTGTTCCTTATTTCTCTTATTTGTTTGTTTTTAAAGTTGAAACGACAGATTTTTTCCTTTTTTTTTGTAGCCTATAGGGTATTCAGTTAGTTGATGCTGTTTGTTGATTAATTAACACAGGTTATTTCCCTGCCCTAGCCAAGCACTCCTTTTGTGCTTTCCTGGCAGGAGTGTTAGGCTACTGATGTATTTTTTGTGTTTAAATATAGTCAAATGAAACTGAAAAACTGACTAGACTGAAAAAAAAACCTCAATTTATGGGCACGGCGCTCCAACGTTAGGGTATACCCAGTTTTTTTGACAGTGCAAAAACGGACCCAGTGTATGAGCACAGTGTCTGAACGCTGCAGCACAGTGCCCTGAAGCAACGGGGCAACAGCCTACCACCATGAAAATCTGTTTATGATGGTTTACAGATTCCCTATTTTCATCGGGGCACGGTCCCCTGGCTGTAGAACCTCAAAAGTTCAGGCCCTGTTACATTGGGGTGTACCTTAACATTTGAGCACTCTGTCAAAAAACTGGATCTTTGTTCATAACCATAGTTCTTGTTTAGCTTATATGACAGTCAAACAGACAGAAAAAGGAATAAACTTGACAGCAGCTAATAGTCAACTGTTTCAGCTTTCTTTTGGCAAAAACAATAAACTGCAACTGTAATTTTATTATTTTTCATTGACCTACAAAGTCAACTATCAATGCTCAGCAACAGATGTAAATTCAGTCTAGTACACTAGCCCCTTTTCAGGCACGGTGCTCAAACGTCTAGCACCATGCCTGGGTGCTGGACGTTCAAGCACTGTACCTTGGATTTCATGTATGCTGCATGGATTCCAGCATACAGTGCATGCATGAAAAACACAGTTTCTGTCACCACAACTTATCAATGGCTCGGACAGGGCTGAAATTACTACCAAGAATTAGAGAAATCAAAGACAATCCTTATCATATTTTTCCTAACAAAAACAAAAGGACGCGACTGATGATGGAGATGAAAAATCTGACAGCAGCCTATCTATTTTCCATGTTGAGTGCCCTAGGAGCCAATATTCTGGTTGACTGTTAGGTAGAAAAAGCTGAGGCACAGGACACTTTGCATGCAAAACCCTTGACTATGTAGAAAAGGAAATGAGGTTTTTCATCTCCCTCATCAGTCGCGTCCTTTTGTTTTTGTTATGAAAAATATGATAAGGATTTCTTTGATTTCTCTAATTCATGGTAGTAATTTCAGCCCTATCCGAGCCGGTGCTCAGTTGTGATGACTGAAACTGTATTTTTCATGCATGCACTATATACTGAAATCCATGCACTATACATGAAATCCAAGGTACAGTGCTTGAACGTCTAGCACCCAGGCATGGTGCTAGACGTTTGAGCACCATGCCTGAAAAGGGGCTAGTGTACTAGACTGTGTAAATTTGAAAAAGAAACAGAAGGAAACTCAGAGTAAGTAAGTATTTTTAAAATCCAGCTCACCCAGAGCTGACCTGTGACAAACTGGATCAACATTTTCTGCAAGTTTTAGTGTATTTTTAAAGACCATTCAAAGTTAGGCAATGTTTCCAATCAGCATGGCCCAGGAATCGACACCTCTACTTTACCCAGTGTTTGGTGTGGTGTCTGGTATGGGCTATTCAAAAATCAAAGATTCCTGGTAAACTTATTAAGCCACCATTGCCACATGGCATTCCAGCAGGAGGAAATCCTTATTTTGCTTGCTAGTGCAGTTCAGGCAATTCAGGTGCAATTGCCAACATATTAAGAAGATAATGTTGGATAATGTAGGCTAGGCTACAGGACCCAACCTCAAATTTATACAACCTCGAACCTGGCCTAAATAGGTTGAAAGGGGACTTCAGTATCCTGGTGCAGTCTTAACAAGGTGCTAACTTTCAAGCAGGAAACCCTGAATGACCTAGGACCTGTTTCGGACTCCACATAAGTTTCCTTATAAGGTTTTTAGGCAAGTTCGAGGTTATATAAACTGGAGGTTGGATACCCCTCCTGTAATAGTAGAAAGATAATACAACATTCAAAAGGAACCAAAGCGAAGGATTTTGATGTCCCCATGGATGACAGCGACAAAAATGACAATCAGCTCAGTCAAGCACAAATCCTCAATTTTTGGGCATGGTGCCCCAACGTCAGGGCATGCCCCAAGGTATGGGCATGGTGCCCATACGTTGGGGCACCATGCCCTGGAGCACGGGCATGGTACTAGCATGGCACTCCCATGATATTTGGTTGAACTGAGATTGATTACATACCTAAATAGGGCCTTCTTCCTCTCCTAGACCACAAGATACTTGATCTTATGTTCTATCTAACCTCTTTTTCCGATTTTAAAAATATTAGAGAACTTCCAAGAAATTTAGCCTTTAATGAAGACCACTTTTTCTTATTGGTTTACCTATCCATTTCCAGGGAAAAAGGGGAATTCATTCATGGCTACATTTCATGGAAGTTCTCTAATATTTTTAAAATTGGAAAAAGAGGTTAGATAGAACATAAGATCAAGTATCTTGTGGTCTAGGAGAGGAAGACAGCCCTATTTACCCGAGTGAAAAAAAAGATAGAGAACCATAGGAAAACCATACCAAAAAGCCCATACTCCTATCGTTTCTGAGGTTCCCCAGATTTCCTGAGTGCTGGTCTATACGCCCTTGAATGTGTTTTATCTTCCATCGTTGAAACCATAGCGGATCATACCCAATGTGCGTATGTTCCTAGGTATAATCTGAATGGTTATCTATGTTTCTGTCTTCGGATTGCAAGAACGTCAGAAGACAACTGGTCTATGTGCCTATGTTCCTAGGTATGAGCGGAATCGTTTCGTATATGCCAGTCACTGGATTACAAGAACTTCAGAAGACGACGGGTCTATGTGCCTATGTTCCTAGGTATGAGCCGAATCGTCTCGAATATGCCGTTCACTGGATTACAAGAACTACAGAAGACAACGGGTCTATGTGCTTATGTTCCTAGGTATGAGCGGAATCGTTTCGTATATGCCAGTCACTGGATTACAAGAACTTCAGAAGACAACGGGTCTATGTGCCTATGTTCCTAGGTATGAGCCGAATCGTCTCGAATATGCCGGTCACTGGATTACAAGAACTACAGAAGACAACGGGTCTATGTGCTTACGTTCCTAGGCCGGACCCGTAGGGAACGGACGGGGGTATAACTCTTCTTCAGTCGTTGGTTGAACGCAAGCTGTGGTTGAACGCCTCCGAGTAAGGACTCGCGTGAATTTGTGAATAAGAAAAATGGATTTGTGAAGGATTGTTGTTAAAAGGATGGGAGCCGAGTTCAAAAATGGTTTTATTGTACGAAGCCTTGCAAGTGACGTCCCAAGAAGTGATTTTAATTTCGTTACAACCAAGGTGGACACACCGGAAGCCGACTTAGCGATGCTTGTAATGGCCAGGCTACCGAGTCTGATCAGGTAAATACGAGTTCATGCGGCTAAATAGGGATCGTGAATTGATCCGTGAGTGGGGGAGGATGGCGATACTGGAATCGTGGGCCAGGGATGGCAGAGCAGTCTCCTATTTGTTTGATGTTCCGTATGGGGGGGGGGGTGCAGGATGATTCTGTATTAAATACAGCGTGAGTTAGCGACTTTTAGGCCGTGTTATTCTTTTCAGCAAAGAGGAATAATCTTCCGGAGCCTTTTTCTTTCGTGCTGGCGGTAGTACACAGTTAAAAGTGTAAAAGCAGATAACACATGTTTGTGCATCTTTGTGTTTAATGTAATGGTAATGTGTCATGATTTTGTTAAACGCTCTTCTCGTGGGGGTTCTCGCGAAACGTAATAGATTTTTTTTTAGAAACATAACAACCAAAAAGGTCGTAACTGATAAATTCTCATAATGAGCAGATGGATGCGCAAATATGTGTTAACTGTTGTCAAAGTTTTTAAACGTTTCTCAAACCATTTTTTTTTTTTTACAGATAGATTCCGTGACTACCTATCGAAGAAGAACTGTCCGGACATAGAGTCGCGGCTCAAAAGGGTAAACCGCCATATCGCTCAGAAAATCCAGACGCTGATGAGAAAGCAGAGGCCCAGAAAGTCAAAAGACAAGCCGGTTGAAGACAGGAGTGCTAATTGTGAAATCAGTAGCGACGAAATGAGTGATGAGGAGTCATCAGAAGAGACTAGCCGATCCTCCAAATATATACTACCAGAGGTTGTCCCACAGAACCCAGCGGGTACCGGTGAGGATGGCTCAAAGACTTGCCAGGAAACCAGCGATACCCCAGGGCCAGGACCTCATGCTGAACTGTGCACTAGCGGAGCCGGCCGGCTTGATCCCGTCAAATATGACAATGCGCGAGTCGCCCTTCCGTCTCAGCCCGAACATACAGAGCAGTCTTTCCATCCGTTCTATCAAGGATCGCCCTATCCTTCAGGACTCCCCTATCCCCAAGGACCCTCCTACTCCTGGCTCGGGCATTTTTACCAGCGACACCAGTCGTTTAATTAAAGTGCTTTAAAGTTTTTGTCTGTGTATATTTAACTGAAGGTTTTCGTCTGCCAAATGTCTAACAATTTGCAGAATAAACGTTTTGTACATTTCAATAATCCTACTATTGTATTTTGTGGTCTGCAGCATATTGCTCTATCCTTAATTGAAGTAACCTGGTCTAGTGCAGCGATTCAATGCAAACAGCAGGATAAGCTAAGCTTCGTTTATATGTTCCAGTAGAGCATATCGGTGAAACGCTCCAGTACGAAAGCATCTGTGTAGGCTACGATTCATTAGCTAGGTACGGTGTGCGGCTCAGTAGACCAGTCCGGTGCAGTAGTACGTTGCAGCACCCTGGTGCAGCGATCCAGTAGAGGAGCAGATTAGCCTACGAAGTAGCATTGCAGCGCGAGTTCCGAGTTCATTTAACCGAGTTGGTGCGGTAGCCGGTTGAAGCGATTTCGGTGCAGTAGCCGGGTGCAGCGATTTCGGTGCAGCGGTTTTGGTGCAGCACCCTTCCTACGACCATTGGGGATCATAGAAAGAGATAGGCGACAAACCATACAGGACCTCAAGAACCGCGGCATCAGCGTATAGGTGTGATTGACAGATACCTATACGGACGCATAGGCATGGTCGGCGCTACCATACCGGACCATAGAAGCCGCCATACCAGCGTATTCGGCAGCGTGCACAAAGGCCTATACAGAACCATAGAAACCGGCAAGAGCAGACAATACATTCGATTATAGAGAACGTTACAAAACCATCAGACGATAGAAACTTTAGACGCATATAGAACAAATACAAAACCATAACCAATCACGTATACATGGTTTGTATCGTGACAATAGGGTCATAGGAACCATAAGATTGGCTCTATCTTTTTTTTCACTCGGGTAGGTATGTAATCAATCTCAGTTCAACCAAATATCATGGGGGTGCCATGCTAGTACAATGCCCATGCTCCAGGGCATGGTGCCCAAAAATTGAGGATTTGTGCTTGACTGAATCAGCTAGGGTATAGCAACAAAAACGCCATTGGCAGTGCTGCAAATTTGCCGACTTTCTGTAATGTAGCTAAGCATTAATTGCTGTGAATTTTCGTATCTGTTTTTCAGCTTTAACTATCTAAAACATCTTCAAAAAATATTTAAAAGATACCATTGCATCCAGGACAAAAAAATTTTTCTTTTAACTGCTTAAAGCCTTGATGTCCCCATGGACGACAGAGACAAAAATGAGAATCAGCAACTGATTTTTTTTTTTTTTTCTTAAACACTAAAGCCTAAATACCAAAGATTCACTAAACAAATCAAATCAGCAGCTGACCGAGAATCAGCTGTTGTTTCATCAGGCCCATCTTTTTTAGCAGTTTAGACCAAGTTTAGACAACTGGCTACAAGATAAGGCTAACTCAAATTTAAGCGAGCAATAGACTACTGTAGACTGCAGCTTCTTTCATCTTACCATTCTTTGGCAAGAACCTTGTATGCTCTGCGAACATCTTGTGATGATGCTCCTCTTTTAATTCCAAGAATGCTGTATGGATCACCATGATGAGCAGCTGCTGTGGAGCCAAATGACACGACAACAACCCAAACTAATACCAAGGTCTTGGAATCCATTCTGACCAACTTATCCTTTCCTTTACATAATTTCCTAAACTAAAGTTCACCACACAACATAAGTTGAGTTTCAGAGTTTCAGTGTTGCCACTTCCGTGATTTCCGGCTGCGTCTGACCCGACCATGTTAAATTTGGCTGAAAAAAATGTGACATTCTGGCGCCGAGAAAATTCGGTCCTTTTCTCAGTAGATTAATGTTGTTGACCAGAGATTACTGTCTTTGACCAGAGGTACGTTTTTAAATGATCATTTTTTTCCACTAAACTGGTAGTAGGTTTCATAATTTAGTAAGTATGCGACATGTGTGCGACGTATATATATATGATTTCAATAGTTTTGTTGAAGAGAAACGAGTGAAAATCCGAAATAGAACGACATCCGTAGCTTTTTCAGGGAGTTCCCGTAATTTGTATGGATTTCCTTCCTGTGAAGTTCACAGAATTCTGCTACGATTTTGCCATTTTTGGTATAAGTGAGATTTTCTGCGACATTTTTTTTTTTTGCGGCAAGCAGGCTGCAGCCTGCAATATATGAAGGGGTCAAGGCCACAAGGGGTCTCGAGAATAGTCGAACACTTGGGACAGATCTTAGTATTCTGCAACTAGTGACAACACTGCTAGATCTGGGCTAGCATTCGACGAGAAGTTAACGATCGTCAACTTCAATCTGCGGAAACCAAACCTCGATTCAAACATACACCATCTGCTATCTGTATCCGAAGTAAAAAATATTTTGTGTTGTGTCTGAAAAAGACGATGGCGTGTGCATCTGACCTGACACGTATGGTTGTGTTCAGTGTAGGTTCTGTCTTTGTGAGAAGTTGAGAGTTGTGAGAGCTGAAAGTTGAAAAACTTACTTCTTGGTAAAAGTAAGAAGTTGCAATACTCCACGACAAGTACTGGTTAGTTAAAGCAGGAACAACTAATAACAAAACCAAAGGTTCCGATGGGATCCCAAAAATTCAATATTTGATCCAGACAAATAGGTTTTGTCTTCGCCAGATCCAGTCTTCGCCAGATTCCTTTAACATTTTTACTCTTAAAGTTTAGAAACGGATAAAGGCCAAACAGCTAATCATTAAGAAAACCAAGTTCAAATATGGATTCAGCATGTATGTGCCTTACTTCTGCGAATTTTCCGGTTTCGGCGAAAATCCAGAACTACTTGTCCGGAAAAAATAAAGCTCAAAAATATATTCAGCGTATCTCCTTTTTTTGACCGTACTCTCCTTTGTCCGGAAAAAATAAAGCTCAAAAACGAATTCAGCGTATCTCGTTATACCTATACCCAACATCTAGTCAACTTCCAACAAAAATTTAACTTGCAACAAATTTTCCGGTTTCAGCCGGATTCCGGACGAACGATATGTCCGGCTAAAAAATGATTGTCATATACGGATTCAGCATCTCTTCTTATCCCTAAATCGGACATCTTATCAACTTCGAATAAAACTTTTACTTTTAACAAACTTTCCGGTTTTGGCCGGATTCCGGGCGAACTACTTGTCCAGCGAGAAAATGGATTTCATACTCATGTTCAGCATGCCTTCTTACCCCTACATCAAACATCTAATCAACTTCAAATAAAACTTTTACTTTTAGCAAACTTTCCGGTTTTGGCCAGATTCCGGGCGAACTACTTGTCCGGCGAGAAAATGGTTTTCATATTCGTGTTCAGCATGCCTTCTTACCCCTAAATCGAACATCTAATCGACTTCAAATAAAACTTTTACTTTTAACAAACTTTCCGGTTTTGGCCGGATTCCAGGCGAACTACTTGTCCGGCGTATAAAATAGTTTTCATATTCGTGCTCAGAATGTCTTCTTACCCCATAATCGACTATCACATTAGCTGTTCAAAAATATTTTGCTCGCCCCTTCATTTGAACCCCCTCCCCACCCCTAAATGTAGGGCTACAGAGCCCATCTACGAACTCGATCTGACTCTTGACCCAAAGAATCCTCACACCAAGTTTCATCAAAATATCTCATTCCCTTCGAGAGTTATTGTTCTCACAGACGGACGGACAGACAGACAACTTTTGCGATGTCATAGGTATCCCTCCACTTACGTTTTGGGATCCCAATAATAATAATGATATATATATATATATAATAATAATAATACAAGGTGGAGGGAGAGGGAGCCCGGGATTTTTTTTTTTCGGTTCAATTCAGTTAAATATATTCATAACCTGTCTCAATAAAAGGAGGGCGAAACCTCGGGCGAAACTCCCTGAAGGTGGACAGAATTTTTTTTTTTTTGACAAAACTTCGTATTTTGTTACGTCATAATTACTTTTGTGTACCACCTACTCATAACAAGTGCCATATTAGCTTGTGTTTTCAAGTTCATTATTCAAGTTCAATTATTCAAGTTCAAGTTCAATGGGTTTATTAATAAATAAAAAATAAATCACACTTAATCACAACACTCAGTCCATTCCTGGACGCCGAGAACCAGAAAATCAAAGAATAACATGTTCCTTCATTCGCCTTGATTTCTAGGCGCATGATCGAGGTAAGACACCTCCCGAGTTTGCATTACAGATGTAGGAACATTCTTCATAGACATGAAAAAGGGGTCGTTGGACCGTTGCTTCAATGCACCGTTTCCCCTCAAAATATAAATTGTAATTTACCTTGCTTGCCTTGTAACTCATCAGTAACAGTTCTAGGTCGTTTGAACCAACATGCATAACCGGTATTTCTGGCCAATGAGCTCCTCGGAGGAAACAAGACCAAAGGTTCCGATGGGATCCCAAAAATTCAATATTTGATCCAGACCAGATCCGGTCTTCGCCAGACTCCTTGAACATTTTTACTCTTAAAATTTAGAAACAGATTAAGGCCAAGTAGCTAATCATTAAGAAAACCAAGTTCAGATATGGATTCAGCATGTGTGTCCACCCCTAGAAGCCGATCGAAACGATCCTGCCTTACTTCTGCGAATTTTCCGGTTTCGGCGAAATTCCAGAACTGCTTGTCCGGCGAAAAAATGAAGCTCAAAAACGAATTCGTTGTATCTCCTTACCCTTATATCCAACATCTAATCAACTTCAAATAAAAATTTAACTTATGACAAATTTTCCGGTTTCAGCCGGATTCCGGACGAACTATATGTCCGCTGTGTCCGGCTAAAAAATGATTGTCATATACGGATTCAGCATCTCTTTTTACCCCTAAATCGGACATCTAATCAACTTCAAATAAAACTTTTACTTTTAACAACCTTTCCGGTTTCGGCCGGATTCCGGACTAACTGCTTGTCCGGCGAGAAAATGGTTTTCATACTCGTGTTCAGCATGCCTTCTTACCCCTACAAACATCTAATCAACTTCAAATAAAACTTTTACTTTTAACAAACTTTCCGGTTTTGGCCGGATTCCGGGCGAACTACTTGTCCGGCAAGAAAATGGTTTTCATGTTGGTGTTCAGCATGCCTTTTTACCTCTAAATCGAACATCTAATCAACTTCAAATAAAACATTTACTTTTAACAAACTTTCCGGTTTTGGCCGGATTCCGGGCGAACTACTTGTCCGGCGAGAACATGGTTTTCATATTCGTGTTCAGCATGTCTTCTTACCCTATAATCGACTATCACATTAGCTGTTTAAAAATATTTTGCTTGCCCCTTAATTTGAACCCCCTCCCCGACCCTTAAATGTAGGGCTACAGAGCCCATCTACGAACTCGACCTTGCTCTTGACCCAAAGAACCCTCACACCAAGTTTCATCAAAATATCTCATTTCCTTCGAGAGTTATCGTGCTTACAGACGGACGGACGGACGGACAG
Organism: Branchinecta lindahli; assembly: GCA_023053555.1. Taxonomy (NCBI): domain Eukaryota; kingdom Metazoa; phylum Arthropoda; class Branchiopoda; order Anostraca; family Branchinectidae; genus Branchinecta; species Branchinecta lindahli. The sequence goes on along the minus strand of JAKZAO010000009.1, from coordinate 29,782,485 downwards.
ACGGACAGACGGACAGACGGACAGACGGACAGACGGACAGACGGACAGACGGACGGACGGACGGACAACTTTTGCGATGTCATAGGTATCCCTCCACTTACGTTTTGGGATCCCAAAAAAAGATTCAGGTTAAAAAAAAATCATAAATATTTGACAAGAACGAGACCAATAAATTATATATTATAGCATAAACTATTACACAGATTAACCAATCAATTGCATCAGAAAAACGAAAAAACCTACAAAATCAGCTCAGCCAGGAAGTGGTGGAATCGTGAACTTGGAGAGTCCTCCTGTTGGGGACGTTTTGTCATGGGGACGTTTCGATTGGGGACGTTTCGCCGACAACCCTATTCTAATTTCGTAAAAAGTGAAACTTCTAGTCGAGTTTCCTAGTCCAGGTTGCCCTAAATTATGTTCGAGTTTGATCTAATTCCTGTACTCCAGCTTTAGCAGCTATATACCCTAATTTCAATCTACGTTAGCAACAAGTCGTAGGATTTCACAAGTCGAGGCTGCGTTTACAGTCCTATCCTATCAGCCAGCTATTATTACTGATCTACACCTTCAGAGCCACGTATTTTGAGGTTTAACTTTGATCGGAGCCTGAAGCCAGGCTCTGTCTTCCAATTACACTATGCATATACCCAAACCCAAGTGTTAGTAGATCTTGTTTGTGTGTGAGTGGACGATCAGTGAGTTTGTATACCTGGGAATTTGTCGAAGCACGTGCGCAGAAGAAGATTTTTAGAACCAAAGGTAAATCACGTCGTATCAAAGATAGAAAATACTGATAGAGATTGTCAATAGATAGCACTGAAATAATCGGTATTCTTCAGTGATTCCACAGTTCCCTGGGCTATTGAATAGCCCCTACCGAGGACAAGATATGGTGTAGTGTACATGTTGATGTGTAAATGGCCCTACAGTCTTTCTCGATCCCAATAATTTGTTTATCTCTTTCTCTTATCTGTTTATCTCGAAAGATCTGTGCCGAAGAACTTTTTGAAAATTATACGGTATCTCATGTCTGTTCAAATAATTATTGACCGAGTTCAGCTGTAGTTAACTGTAGCTATACTTGAAAAGAAGAGTAGTACATAAACTCAACTAATTGCTAAGACAACACTGAGTTATGTTTGGCGTTAAGTACGATGAAACTGGTCGAAACAGATAAATGTTGTTGAAGACGATAGAAAATTGTTGGTTTCTGTCATTTATACCATTAGTGGTTACAAGGTCCTGTGTGGGGGAAGATCACCCTTGAGTTGAGGACCGTTCGGCCGTGTGTAAGTCTTTTCATCCCTAAATTGTCTTTGTCCGTTGAGTTATTAAGGCAAACAAACCAAACCAAACTAACAGGGCCCTCGTTTCGTGGTTCATTTATTTTACGCCGGAAGATTAGTAAACTGAAACCAAAAGGACTTAAAGCAAAACAGACCAAGAAGAATGAAATAAATTGAAAATTTAATCTAAGGACCATTCACCTGTAGATGATGAGTCGATGATGGGTCTGCGTGGAAGTGTCGAGGGACGACAGCTCGAGGGGTTACATATACTCAATTTTAGTGTACAGCGAGTGCCCGGTGCCGAGGTGCCCGGTCGGTGCCGGCACCGGCTGACACGAGCCGGCACTGGTTGCCACATGTTAGAACATTAGAAACAGTATGCTTAGCAGTGGAACTCACCGAAGCACCGGTGCCGGCACAGCTGGTTCGGTCGGTGCCGGGAAAAAGTGAATAGCAGGTGCCAGGGAGTTGGTACTCAGTTTATATAAGTTAACTCTGCAACAGTATTTCAGAGAAGCTTCTTTGGCTCTCAACTCGTTTTTTTGGCCGCAAAAAGCCGGAGAACGCGACGGAGAATTTAATCGGACAGCAAGTTTTTCTGTAACTCATAATTTATCTTTGGGAATTTTTTTAAATAAATAAAAAATAAAACAGGCTAGAATCACCGGGATAACAGCAGACACTATGCAAAAAGCAACTGATAGATCTACCCACTCAGCCGAAGAACTCGTACCTCCACCCACTCAGCCAAATGATGGATGGCTCGAACCAAGAACAAGATAATCAGATAGAACTTCTGTCTTTAGTCGCATGCAGCGACTATGAAAACCCCGACAAATCTGAGCCGACCTGGAGGTATTTACTCTAGCTTTGAGCTGTTGTTGATACCCGTTTATGGTGCATTTACACGCTGCTAAAATCCGAGCGTATTTTACGCACGTATTTGAGCTAGAAAAGGTTTCTAGCAATACGGACGTATTTGTATATAAAACGGACCGATTTCTCAAATACGTCCGTATTGCTAGAGATCTTTTCAAGCCCAAATACATGCGTAAAATACGGACGTTTTTCAAAATACGCTCGGATTTACGCAGCGTGTAAATGCACCATTACTCGTCTCGTCTTCCGTCTTCACGTGGTCTTCACCATTGCCTATCGCACAAGAAATATCGAAAGAGGCGAGCAGGAGGCGTACTCCGCGCGCTGATCCTCTCTGGAGTGCGTAAATAAAACCAATCAGCGTTGACTTCTAGATTTTCTCTTTAGCAACTTAACGGCGATCTAGCTATTTGTAGAGGTAACGAAACGTGATGTGGCGCGAAGCCGCTCATTTATATCGGGAGTCGGTCGTATTTTACTCGACTCAGCATGTTTGTATGACCGAGATAGGGAGACAGTAGTTCTGTCTCGTTATTTGTTCTTGCTCGAACATTGTTATTAAGAGCAGTCAGCAAATGACTCATTTTGAGTTCCAGTTGTTTTGTGGTGACGCTTTTTTATTTCTTATGTCGTTGGTATAAACGGGACTATATTAATGAATTCGGACTAAAACCTCCGGTCGTCGATCCGATCCGGCAACGACAATAAAACAGCAAGTAAAAGATTCACGGAAAAACAATCCTACTGACTGACTAGATGGATTAGTTAGGGTCTTATTGGAAAAAATACTAGCAACTACAACACCCTCCAGAAGTTTACACTTGCTAAGAGGCTTAAGAAATCCTCTTTGACTAATTAACCTAAATAGCTACAGAAAGCTCGATCTCAAAATTGAGAGATCAAATTGTGTTGTGGGGACTCTTTCCTTCGTTCCAGTCCACTCCGAAGTTCAATTGATCTGAAATAACAAAACTGAGAAAACACACATGAACAAGGTGAGAACACCGCCCCCCAAGAAGAATACTTTGCCCGGAGGAAGAAGAATCCTCTGCTGGGGGCTCATACTTTCGTCTTTCATCAATGCCGTGTTGCCCCGCACGCGGCATTGATCAAACACGACTGGTTTATCGATTCTTCCTTTAATTAAGCCTAACGCGCTGATATTTTTACTATTACCAGAGATCGCTTCAATATTTTTCACCGTTAGTGCCGTGTTTACCTCGTGGCTCTCTTAAATTTAATTCAAAGCCACGACTTCTAATATGTACCTTTTGGCACGCTAAGAAACCTGAATGATGTTTTTTTCATCAGGTGTGGTCAGTATGATCTCACTCACTCTTAGACGGGAGCATTGATCTTGCTAGTGGCGTTCCGACTTGGCCTTACCTGCGATGCGTTATTTGATACTCAGCTTGCATCAGGAGCACGTCCGTCGCACCACGTTATTCTTAAACCGTTTCCCGATTAGTTTTTGCGAGGTTTTGTAATGTTATGCATAAGAACCTTTGTTAGGAAGAGCCAAAAAGCATACACCGACATTTTTGTTTGTCGTCATGATGTCGGAAAACTCAGCAGATGTTTTTTTTGCGGTTTTTTTTACTCTTGCTGGTGGCAACGCTTATTATGCATAACATTTTGAAACACAACAGAAAACATCCGGGGTGTTATCTGTTATGCATTATCTGTTGAAACCGCGCATCCTCGTGTTATCTGTAATAAAACATCTGACAGTGTACCTTCAAAGTTTTTACGTGTTCGCTTCATACTGAAACATAGTTGTCGTTATTTCGACGTAAAACCTTGTGTAATCAACGTCAATACTTGCGTTTTTGACCCGATTTCTCCTCGCGATTCTACTACTTCGCATTGTTGGACTATTCAGATGAAGCGAATTCTCCTTTTCTTGCGTTTTTGTCAGAATCGAGAACGGGGAAACTGGGGAAAGCCTCGCGATTCTGCAGAATCGAGAAGTTGCTCCGATTGTGAATAAGAATTCTCGATTCTCCTCTCTCAGTTCTCCTCCCTGATTGGTCAACAGAGTGCCGGTGATCAATGTGCATACACAGGTGTACCGGGAATGACCGGGATGCAGACTAGCTGCAAAATTAGTGTTTTTGTCAGAAGCGGGAATGGAGAAGCGAGAAGAACAAGAACGGTAATTTGTACGAGAAGCAAGAATTCAGAAGCGAGAAACGGAGAACTGAGAATTCAGATCAAAAACAGAACTAATATTTTGCGGAAACCCCGAGTTGAGATTTGTCGCAACCCGACTACGTAACTGCATTCATTAGGTTTTAAACCCCGAGACCCAGTTTTCATATGTTATATTCTAAACCCACGAACGTCATGCGCATTCCACGACTCACTATTTTCTATGCGTATTCTGCTCCCACATAGTGTTTCCGTATCATGCTGTTGATGCGTAAAACTAGTTATCCGGATTTTGCCGAGTGTTTGCTAGAAGTCAATGGGTCTAGTAAAAGGCTTAAAACAGCCAAAGTCGTGGATAATTTGTTACAAGCTGAGTCTAGTATTCAGTAGGCTATTCAGATAGTTTTGGATATTTGAACATAGACAGTAAATAGTGCGAGTTTTGCTTTATGGCAACGCAAGACAGCAACGAGAGGAAGAGAAATTAATTTTAGCGCATTTCCTTGATTAGAATATTTGCCAATTTGTCCAGGAGAGACCTTGGATTTATGAGAAAAAAAACACACAATAACTTGCTTTCATCAAAAGCGATGAAAAACTGAAGAAAAAAGAAATTCTGCAATTGTCAATCTAACTCTCTGATGAGGTCAGCTGCACGCGGTAAACAACATCAACATCCTAGTCTAGAATTTGCCGAGTTTTTGCTGCAAGTCAATGGATATGGGAAAAGGCTTAAAACAGCCAAAGCTGTGGATAATTTGCTAGATGAACAGCCTACTTTTCCTGTATTCAAATAGTTATGAATATTGGAACATAAACAGTAAATAGTGCGAGGTGTGCTTTAACAAACAGAATTGTCCTGAGGACAGGGATATCGGATGTGGCGGAGGGAGCGACCAACCTGAATTCCTACTCTTCTCTGGTTTTTTTTTGTTTTTTTTTAGTAACACTCAATTTTTGTAGGGGAAATAACATGAGGTAAACAAGGAATGACCGCACCAGGAGTTGAACTGCACTCACTCGGCAGCTCGGATGCCTTCGTGAGCAACCTCAACCGTCAGCAGGACCGTCTTTCTACCAACACGACAATCCCAAAGCCATCTTTCCTCCACAGCAGCGGTTACGGATGCATCCATTTTGAGGATGACCCCGACGAACCCAACAGCATAGTCGTCCTAGCCCGTAACGGAAGCGTAAGAGCAAGCATCCGCGTTGAGAAATGTCCGAAAACGACAAAGAGCGAATCCACTTTTTCGATAAAGTTGTCGAAAAAGCAAACAAGGGAATCGGTCAGAAAGGGTGGCAAGGGACCGAAGACCAAATCGAAAATCAAGGCTGACCAAGTAAAAAAGCCTGCACAAAAAGTGAACGCCAATGCCGAAGTGAGTTGTGGAAATGTGAGCAATGAATCAGTGACCAACCCAAGTGTCGTTGCTGAGCTTAAGACCTTGATCGCTGCAGAGAAGCCGAAGACGGGCAAACCCAGTTTTTCCACCAGGAGTGGAACTCGTCGAAGTGCTAGGCATGGGTCATTCCGGCGAGCAAGAGCTGACGACCCTAAAACTGCAAAAAGTGAAAGTGCAGACCGTGCATTGACCTCTAATCAGCGAGGCACGAGGGTAGTACCCAAGAATTTGCCAGCGGTGTCCGAAAGGGATGAGCAGAAATCTGATTCCGGTGTTTACGGAAGTGTGAAAAGCCTAGTCAAGCAAGCAATTAGGAACTTCGAGAAGCTGGACTCCGTCGCGAAAGCGGAACAGACCAGTTTCGACCAGTCTAGGACAAAGTCAATGCCCACCGGTCAGCAATGCGATCGCTCACGTGCGCAGCCGACCTTATCCCTTCCCGTGGACTGCAGACCGCAAGCTTCTTCAACTGACGTGACGCACATCACCGCAATTGCGTGTGTGGAAGTCCAGTCAACTCCAAGTGTGGAGGTACAAGATGGTATGAGACCGGTTTTGATCTTAGCGCCACCGGGTGCCAATGAATCATCTGATTATGAACACTGGAATGCTGAAAAATTGTATTCAAATACGGAACAAGCAACGTATGCTAATTGCGGTCCGTTAGCCTCGGCGGCATTGGATAATGAGCCAAGTGTGAGACCAAATTTCAAACCGAATTCTTCCTTTTTATGGAGCGGGAAGAGCAAACAAATCTATCAAGACATCTACCTGCCTTTGAGCGAAAATAGACCACCCGATGGCTATGACGAAATTGGGAACGTGCCCGCAATGACGACGGACTCTTCGTCAGGCTACGACGATGTCAAATCGTTGCCGTCGCTTGGCTATGACGATGTAAAACCACTGTCCGTCGGCTACGACGATATCAAGGCACCGTCGATAAGCTACGACGATTTGAAACAGAACTATGAAGAAGCAAGGATGTGTACGACTTACTACAATGTTAGCCAAGCGCCGTCAGTGCGGTATGACGACATCCGCCCTGCTCGACGAAGAGCGTCGTGTCTCTATGACGACTTACGACCGCCAAGCTCGAACGGATACATTGAGCCGTCTTTGGTAGTGAACACGGGGCCCTCGTCAGTAGTGACGGCCGTCCCTGGAGTAATAAGCGAAGACCAGAGTGACAGTCTTAGTTACTTCTATGACGATATCGGTGGTGCTATGCGGACGTATGAGAAGATTGGACGTGGAGAGAATGTCAGAGAGATGACAGAGAAGAATGATGAGACGTGGTTCCAACAAGGTAAGTCCGGCATTTGAGAACTTTCTAACGAGTATTGCTGGTCAGCCGTTGCCGAGGTCTAACAGGTTGTGAAAGCATGGGCACCATTTGAAGGAGGGGCAGGGGTCATGCTCCCCCCCCAGAATACGTTAAGGTATATTCAAACTACTTAAAATTTGCCCCCAAAAGAGGAATTAAATATTTTGAGTCTGTATACTTAACCTGGGATTGGGGCCCAAAATTGATCTTAAGCCCTCCCCCCCAAAGTTCACTGAAATGCCGCCACTAAGTAAAATCAGCTGCGATGCCGTTGAACATTTTGTGGAAATCATCGGTCTGGTTTCTTTTTTCGACTTAAAAGATGGTCTTTCTGCTAAGCATTGACGATTTATTCTTAAAACAAAATTACATTGTATTGCATAGTTTATAGTATTCCCGTGACCCGCCTCGAAAACCGCCAAACACGGCAAATGCAAAAACAGTGTTGTCAGGTTGAATAAAATAACAGCGGATTTCAGAATCTCGAAAAGGGGAGTGGATGGAACGATTAGTGAGGAGTATAGAGTGAATCAGTAATATAGTTACGACGGGACTCGTGACTATTATGCCCAAACTTTTACCTTTCCAAACAGCATTCGGGACAGTACTTACCAGGAAATCCGCTTCGATTTCCAGAGCGTGGAAAGCTCGACCACTTTCCGCAGCATTGATTCGAAAGGAAAAATGATTAAGTCTGAGTTTAGATCTAATTTATTGGCTTTTCTTCTGGTTGGTCTTTAGTGGTTTGGAATTCCCATAGAAATCGAAAGTTGAACAAAGTCAGTCCATTGTGACTCACGCGTTGACTCAGAACTGACTAAAAGTAGGAAAAAAATGTCGAACGATCATTCATATCTAGGTGAAGCTTGATGGTTTGCAAGAATACATGCGTCAGATTTTCTTTGGGGAGATGGACAGGGGGGGAATCTGATCGGGAGGGGACTTGGTGGGTAGGACAGTCACAAGCCCTACGGGTACATTTACTGATCCGGACCAGATCTGGGCATTATGAGAAGAGTCGGAGGGGGTTCTTGGATATCTTGTGACATGCAAAACTCTCGAACGGGTGATCCGATCCAAAATGGAACTTCGAGTTGGCGAGAGCATGACCTAGATATTCTATTATATGTCCGGACCGTATGCCACCCTACCTGAAATACAGGCTAAGTACCTCTACAAGTGCCCTGTGAGCTTTCGCGTTCGCCTTTCAGCTCTTGTGCTTCAGTTGGCTACTAGTTAGACTCTGTTGCTTTGCACAGGCTGTTGCTTTAACTGAAAAGTGCAACTTATTTTTGCACCATTTAACTGAATACTGTATGAATTCTAAGCTCACTATTTGCTCTAGCATGACGTTCAGAATATTTACGACCGTCCTCACAATGCAAAATTCTGTTATGACGCGGAAAACTTGAATCTCAAACAAATGCAACTTTTCAGTGGCGTGACCGCTTATTTTTCGTAGACATACAACGCAGGTACCAGCGCATAGAGGTACCACAAACCCGGCACCGAAATTCCACTTGATGAAATCGATTATTCATGAATAGCGTAGTATCGAAGTAACGCTAGCTCTTCAAGCATCTATACGTGAATAAGCGATGGGTAACTAGATTGTCCTTATCTCAGCCCTTTTCGGTGAAACTTTAAGTATGTCAGTGGAAATGAAATACACAGACATGGATGTTTTGTGGGAGAATGTTTTTCTTGTGTTTGTCTGTGTGTGGGTCAAACCTGGAAAGATTTTTTTTTTTTTCAGATTCAGATATTTTTACTTCACCAATAAAAGACAACTACATTATAGAAAAAAAACTCAACAACCACATAAAAGACCAAAGTCCTGTGAGTGGCTGTATCTTCTAACCACCTTTTAACCTAAAATTATTCAATAAATACTAACCGAAAACTAATCTAATATATTTTCAAAAAAAGAAAAAAAACGTAGGAGAGAAAAAAAAAGAAAGAGAAAAAAAGAAGAGAACAGGAAAGAAAAATGTTTCCCTCGTCACAACCTCCCCCCCGCCCCCCATCTCACCTCCCCCCACCCCACCTCCTCACTCCCCGCCTCCCTACACCCCCTTCCAACAACCCACAAAATCAACCACCTTCTTCAATTAAAAATTTCTTTAACTTTCTTTTAAACAAAATTAAGTTATCGGCCGCTTATATGTAAGAAATACTTACATATGCAATCCACCTGAACGGGAGGGATTTTGAGGGGCAGGGCCGTGTCCAGGGGGGTCACCCCCCCCCCCCCCCCCGAAACATACAAAAATAATCATAGGCTTTAACCTTTGTTCTGTGTCTTTTTTGTACTTTTTGGTCCGACCCGCGGGCAACCCCTGAAATAGATTCCTGGATACGGACCTGTTGAGGGGGGATTGGTTTGTTTCGAAAGGAGGCCCATAAAGGTCTGTCTAGTAATTTTCTGGATGTAGCGTTAATCTCCTAGTTTCCATCTGGTCCAGACCACTGGGCGCGTCTTGCTGCTAAAAGGTTGTAGTCAAATCGAAGACAATAGCTTTAGACAAGCACGTTGACGATGACGGTGATAATGAGGCATCAAGAATCGGGTTGTGGTCAAGCGAGCGAGTGTGCGCGAAACGCCATGAATCATGATTATATATATATATATAAATATATTCCTTCAGCCCAAGCTGACTGTGAATCATATTTGAAAAAGCAAAACGGATAAGACAGGTATATCTATATATTTATATTTATGTATCTATATATATATAAAACTGTTCTGGTATATTAGCAAAGTTTGCGTTTCTCATCAGGTACATAAAAAGCATCAAACACACAAATAACCTACTGGGCTTCCCATCAAAACTTATGAGATAACAATAAACATCAACACTACCAAACCGAAACGGACTAGAAGTATCAGTTGTGCACGACGTCAACAAATGGGGGTACAAGTTTGTTTTTGTGCCTTTCTGTTTTGACGAGCTAAGGGTTTAGATTTGAGACTGATTTCACTCTGGGTGGGCGCGGATTAGGGGGGGGGGAATGTGAATCCTGAAAAACATTTTGGAAAGGAGGTGTGAAAGTCATCGATTTCCGGACTGATCACTGCTAAAGTCTCCTTGACTTAGTCGTAGAAAGAACAGAACGTTGATGCGACCGAGACAAATCTTCATCAGGTATTCCATGTTGGATAACTGAGTATCAGCTCTTGATTCCATGTCAGTAAATGTTTGCGGTCTAAGAAGCTACGATTGAGGGGGCAGTTACTAGCGTCCAAGGTGTACAGGGTCCTGTGCCTCCGGTGTTGAATCACCAAACGAATCACGAATCTTGAATTTCGAAAAACGAATCTTGAATCACCAAACGCTCAGTGATTCACCACTCGGTCCTAGCGGCAATCTACAATTCAATCATCTTGCACACATCTCCATTTTGGAGACTTCCCACCAAGTCGGACAAAAACAAATCCGGTCCGTCATTTAACATTTGCTAAATGTTTATTACGCCTTCCTCCGACCCAGAAACTAAAAAATGTGCAACCATCATGGGATCCGTGTCCCACCAACAGCATTGGAAAGGAAAAGAAAAGCCAGAATACTGATCAAGACTGGAAAATACTTTGGATCCAATAAAGTACTAAGTTTTAGGTCGAAAGTTCCTTTTATGTATTTCGTAAATTATTTCTCTTTCGGGTTTTTTTCTTTATGTCTACTCCGTTTTCTTGCCTCGTGCTGTAGGCTACTGACGAGTCACGAATAAAAAAAAGTGTTTCCGACTCCAAGTTGGGGAATGCCGGATCAGTTCGATAGTTCCTTTGTACGTAAAGCCGCGTTCACAAGCGTGTCTACAGCCAATCCAAGTTCTTGCCAAGCACAGATTCCTCGGCTCGTGCCTAGGCTTAGCCAGCCAACGAGTTCTAGAGGCTCCGTGCCTCTATGCCTAGGTATGAGTGTGCGCGATGATGCTAGGCACGTGCCAAGACATCTGTGTTTGGCTAGGCATGGTTGCGAAGGGGCTTAAAGAAGATGTCTTACTTCCGATATTAATTTATTCTCCTTCAATAGTATTTTGTTAATATTTATTTCAGCTCGCCGAAGCCAAAAAGATGGAGTATGAAAAGTACCAAAAACCAATGAATGGGTAAACAGAGTAAACCGAGGTACACAGAAGTAACTTAAGTCATATCAGCTGGAAGACGTAATTGGTAGCTCGTAGACCTCGTAAGCTCAATCACTTTCAGACAGAGAAAGCTGTAAGCAGGGTGTTTGGCACTCCCACAATTGGCACACTTCACATAGGTTGAGGTGCACCGGCTGCCACGGCTGGAATCGTGGCTCCCACCACACTTTAGAGCATCTGACGTTCTTCTTGCAGTCATAGGTCAAGTGACCGAACTCTTGGCACTTGTAACACCGCTTTGGGGCTATTGAGATTCTACACTGCATAAGTGCATCCCACCATTCCCACCACACTTTAGAGCATCTGACGTTCTTCTTGCAGTCATAGGTCAAGTGACCGAACTCTTGGCACTTGTAACACCGCTTTGGGGCTATTGAGATTCTACTCTACATAAGTGCATCCTATCTCTTCTATTAGCATTAGCCTACACTGATTGGCGCTCTTGATCGTCAATCGTGCTTTTTGCTCAGTTGGCTTCCTTTACTTGACGTATCAGGCTCCAGATCATTGTTGAAAAGAAGCTGATTGGTCCGAAGACCGGTTACGCAAATTTTGTCAAGTTTGTCATCCACGGCAAGGGAGGTGGAAAGAGGCTAAAAACAGCCGAAGCCATGTGTAATTTTCTGTAATCACGGCTAAGTTTTGAAGTAGTCAACTTTCTCATCTTCCATTTTAGCAAAAACACTATGTAGTGTGAGGTGTCCATTAAAGATGGAATGTGTACCAAGGCCCGTAATGGAAGGGAACAGAAAAGGAGGAAACAAGAAAAAGCTTAGATGGAGGAAACGTAGGAGAAAATAATAAAAAGCTTAGACTTTATTGAAGACGGGGAGGGGTGTCCCAGTAATATTTCCGGAAAATGTATAGATGTGATACTTTCAAATGAAACTACCTATTATTCGTGCCACAGAACAAATAAATATAGACCTAATGCTGAGAAAGGCTTTCACTCCTCTTATTTCACAAAACAAGAGCTACGAGCTCATATGGCACTTGTAACTAGTATAGGGCGATTCTGGCGATTTCTTGGATTCGCTTTCCGAAAAGCAAAGCGAGAATTAGCCGAGCGCAAGAACAAGCAAAAAGTCGTTGCGCCTTTACAACTTCTCGCTGACTTGCCGAAACCACTTTCCACTCGCGAACTGGATTAGCTTTCCAAGTACTCGCGGAAACTAGCGGAGCGCCAGAACAGCTTCGGAAAGCGAAGCGGCTTTTAGCCGAAGTCGCAAGAACAGCCGGCGCGTAAGCTCGCGGAGCTTTCCAGACCGCCAGAATCGCCCTTATGTGATCTAGAAAGTAGATGAGAATGTCACAAAATACCCCTTCATCCCCCCGGAGTTCGGACCTAGAAGTAGGATATCTAGTTTCACACGAGTCTGAGCATTTCTGGCATCGCCTCGGATCATCTTGGGCAAATGAATTTTCTACCTTCAAAGTTTAGATCCACTCTTTGTTTATCCACACGTGCGACACTATTTCCGATACTCCCCCCTCTTACTCCCCCTACCACTGCCCAATCTGGTTCGGACACATAAATGGATCATCCAAAGCATCTTCTCTTACCACCTATCATACTTCACTCGAATCTGAGCATTTTTCGGGATTTCCGGTCATCCCCCCCACCGCGTTCGGATTCGGTGCGAACCCTAAAATTTGGGATCTACGGCATGTGACCTCTTTACTTTCCAAGTTTCAGTGAAGTCGCCCTACTCGTTTGACCACTATGCGAGCCACACAGTTTCTGGGACTCCCCTCGAATTCCGAACGAATTCCGAACGAATTCCGAACGACTCGAACACATAAACGTCGCATCTCTGACATCCAGTTCTCGGAACACCCTCTTTCCGCCCATCAAGCTTGATTCAAATCGGAGCATATCTGCTAATTTCCGGTTCCCTGTTCATCCTCCTCCTACCGTGTCCGGATCCAGTCCGCACGCCAGATAACAAACCTAGGCCGTATAAACTCGGTACTGTCCAACTTGCATCCAATTCGGCCCATTCGTTTGGTTTTTGTGCATGTCAAGTTTCCGGACCCCCCCCCCAACTTCCCAACCATGGCCGCATGTGGTTCGGACATATATTTTCATAACTAGTCATCAGTTCTTATCGCCCATGAAGTTTCGCCCGAATCGGACCAACCGTTCCCAACCTACGTCAGTAATTTCCTGATTGCCGTTCCCTCAACTCCCCCACAAATGGTTGGATCCAGGAACAGAAGCTTCCCTAGGGCATTTTGTCGGGTCCTTAAGTCTATTTGGTCGGGTCATTAATATGCCTGCCATGTTTCATCGTCCTTAGCATATCTGGAAGTATCTCAACTCGCGATCACCGGAATTCCGGGAAACCCCATCCAACTGGCTGCAACGGCCCCCAAAAAGCTCCGATACGATCTGGTTCTATCAATTACGTATCTAGGGCTTATGCTTGTTCTCCCCACCAAATTCCTTCCCGATCCCTCGACTCTACGAGATTTCCGGCGCCCTTCTCCAACTCCAACTACATTGATAACCCGTGTGTTCAGCTTTCAGTAAAACCATACTCTCAGAGTAAGTTGTGAGGTCGGTCAGGGATCAAGATTTTCGCGAAAAGAGAAACCGCAATCATGGTAAATTATTAAAATCACGAATATTTTTTTCAGACGAATCCGACGAACTTTTCACCTACCGACTCCCAAAAGTTCCCATTATCGGTGCCATCCCGGCCTCTCCCGCTCCTAGCCTGACCTGTTCCCGTGCTGGGACGGAGCGACGGAGTGAGACAAGCGATGAGTGGATGGACGTCAGTGACGTCGAGACGGACGAAGGAGTTTGCACAGAGCAAAGTCCCACTCAGGGAAGCAAGTTGTAAGTGTCTATGAGCTTTTTATCAACTGGAAAGCAAAGTCGGAATCACTTTCTAATACGCCCTTCATAAAATTCCTTCCACATTAGTTCTTTTTTTGACGCTAGATGCTCTAGCATCCACTATATTTATTCCACTACATAAAAATCGATTATTCGTGAATAGAGTAGCAACGAAGTATTGCATTTTCATTGCGTCTTCAAGCCTCTTCAAGTGAATTAGTGATGGCCGATGGGTAACTAGATTGTCCTGTCTCAGCCCTTTTTGCTTAAACTTTAAAGGACACTTCAGGCCTTACACTAAGAAATGTGAGAGCTAAATACTTCGGGCAGGCCTGTATCCAGGAATTTATTTCGGGGGGGGGGGGGGTTGCCAGCGGGTCGGACCAAAAAGTACAAAAATACATAGATCGGATTTTAAAGCCTACAAAATGATTAATTTTGTGGGTTTCGGGGGGGGGGGGTCGAACCCCCTACCCCCCCCCCAGAATACCGCCTTGACTTCGGGGCTTGTGGTGCCGCCTTGGCTAGGAAGTGTCGATAACCAGTGAGTCCAGTGACAAGAGCTGCTGCTGAACATATTCGCCCTCCATAAAATTCCTTCCAGATTAGTTATTTTTTGCCCCTAGATGCGCTAGCATAGAGTAAACAATGACACATTACTTCTTGGTGTACCTTTAACCAGGTTTGTTTGACTGTTTAACTGTTTAAAATGCCTCTGTTTCTATGTTTGCTTCTACCCAACTCTGTTTGGTCAAAGTGCATCAAATATGTCAATTCTGGCTTCCGACTTCGGTACTAACTGTGAGTTAACTTTTCCAACGGGCTGACGCGCGACTCGGTATGAATCAAAAGCCTAATCGCTTATTACCCCTTCAATAACATGTACAAAGATCTAACGTGTGATTAGCATTGTTCCTCTAGCGCATCTGGCGACAATTCATATTTGTTATGAAGGGTGTATGATTTTCGCGCTGCTTCGGCAAGTGACTTTGTGGTGGCTTTGAAAACCAAAGCAGCTTTCTCGGCAAGGGATTAGTGGACGTATTCAATTACTGCAAGAATAAATAAGCTAATAGAACCTCCGCCTTTCGTCCCATGCATCGACTATGGACAGCCCGACAGAACTGAGCTGAGCTAGAGTTATTTGCTGAGCTTTCAGTTAAAGGACCCCTCTTGCTTATTCTGCTTTTTATAATATATCTAGCTCCCATACAGAATTATAAGCTTCTAAAATCCCCACCTTTCTACATTGTTTCGTTTTGTGCCTACGAAATTTTAGCGCTTTTTTTGCCTTGCCGAGTTTTGCCCGTCACTCAACGAAACGTTTGCCGGGATCATCAATGTCTGCTGATAACTCTTTCACACATAAGGATCTGAGAAGCTTTTGCTTATTGCTTCTTTTATTTGCTTACTTTTCGCACTTTTTAACCACAGCGCGATCAGTTTTCAAATGTTTTGCGCCCAGCCGCCGCGTCGGAGAGCAGTAAGGCTGGACATAGTCGACAAGCGCTAACAAGAAAATCACCAATTTCAGGTGGAAAGTAATGGTATTTTCGAAAATGTTTTTTCTGATCCACTTCATAGGGAAAATATCATTTCTAGTAAGAGTTGTACTTTAAGGTTTAAGATTTAATTGAAAAATTGCCACAATAGCAAAAGCTAAATAATAGGCAACACGTAGATAATAAATAAACACTCATTAATATAACGACAGCATCTAAATAATTTACCATCACCAACAAAACTTAAGACAAAATACAGAAACAAATCAGGAACCGAACAGGCACAAATGAACGACAAACGTGAAACTTTATTAGTTATTGCTATAATTAGTGACGAGGGGGAAATGAATGGAGCCGACGGGCGGTACTTGATGCTAAGAACAGCTTGCAGGACCCAAGAAGCGCTCTGCAGCGCGTCCAGACAACCAATCGGCTTTGATTTTGGGAATTTCTTCTTCTGGGCTTTACTGCGATATAGCTGTTTGTAGAGGTAATGAATTGTGATGTCCCGCGTAGCTCCTACCCACCGCTCATTTGCATCGGGCAGGGTGAAGAGGTTTATTCGACCCCGCATGGTCGTATTATAGAGATAGAGAGACGGAGGTTCTGGTGCTTATTTGTTCTTGATAATTGTAAAAAATGTCCCTGAACAGTTATTTAGTTGAACAAGTTTCAACGAGTTAGTGAGCACTCCTAACGGGGCAAAGGCCTAAAAACAGCCAAGCCCTTGCACTCCACACGTTTAAAAGTTTACAGTCTAGTCCACCACGTTTTTCTCGCTTGCTGCACTTTTGACCTATTAATATCATTATTTAGGTGGAAGGATAAAGGCTGCATAAAATTCCAGTCAGACTGGTTTTGCTCATTGACGCACCTTATAGTGAAAATTCATTGAGAAAAATTTTCTCGCCGCAAGTCACGACGGCTGAAGACTGGGATGAGAATCAGGTGTTGTTTATGGACGTGTCAGGAGTGTTCCAGCTAGCAACGGTTGCTTCCGGTGCACTTAGTAGACAGTCTCCAAGTTTGGAGATCTTTACGGTTAATAGATGCGGTCGGTCGAGACTAAATCTCAGCCGATTATCCGATTCTCGTGAGGTCAGTGCGACGTCATGAAAGTAGTTGGGAAATTCGATTAAACATATACTGCTGAATATGTGTTCGGATCTCGTATATACTGCCGACCGGCCAGCGAGGCGCCGGGCCCGTTTACATTTCTAAAACGTTCTAGGGACAATCAGTTCTGTTTGGAAATGTAAAATTATGGAATTCACATGCAAGTAGGTATGACGTCACGATCTCGGATAATCGGCTGAAATATAGACGACACCATTCGGTTCAATGGAAAAAAATCGCGATTGTCAATTAAGGAAATTCAAACAACTCATAGAACCGAGCATAGAACTGTCCCCTTCCGTGCTTACTGCTGATAAACTGATTGATTGATTAATCAAAATAAAGGCACAAATCGAGGCAGAAAGCCAAATAGCGCGTTTACTTAGTCAACAGATAAATTTACTGTATCAAGCAAAAATTATCGTGATCGTCAATTGATGAAGTTTAAACAACTCGCATAACTGTCCACTATGGTGATTAGAACTGATTGATCGATTTGTTCAAAATACAAGAATCTGTTCTTGTATTTTGAACAAAATAGCAAATAGCGTTTTATTTAGTCAACAGATCATATATAAAATAAAAAAAAAAAATAATAGTGATCGTCAAGTAATTAAATTTAAATAACTCATGTAAATGTCTCCTTCGGTGCTTTATACTACCGACAGACTGATTAACTCATTCAAATTTCTACAGATGCCATGTTTGATTGTCAACAGATAGCTATGACCTACTGTAAAAAACAAAAACGATTGTGATCGTCAATTAATGAAACATAAATTACTCATGTAACTGTCCCCTTCCGTGCTTATTGCTGAGAAACTGATTGATGGATTAATCAAAATAAAGGCACAAATCGAGACAGAAAGCCAAATAGCGCGTTTACCTAGTCAACAGGATAATTATACTGTATCAAGCAAAAATAATCGTGATCGTCAGTTGATGGAAATTAAACAACTCATAGAACTTTCCACTATGGTGATTAAGACTGACTGATCAGTTTGTTCAAAATAAAGGCACAAAGCGAAATAGTGCTTATTTAGTCAACAGGTTATATGTAAAGTAAAAAGCTAAAATAGTTGTGATCGTTAATTAATGAAATTTAAACAACTAATATAATTGTCCCCATCGGTGCTTACTGCCGACAAGACTGATTGATTTATTAAAAATATTTCAAATGCCGGGTTTACTTAGTCAACAGATTACATACGATATAAAAAGAAAAATAATCGTGGTCGTCAACTAATTAAATTTTAATAACTCTCATATAATTGTCCCCTTCGGACAGTTGATTAGTGAACAGACTGATTCGTTTATTCTAAATTATTGAAATGCCGAGTTTGCTTAGTCAACATATAGTTATTCTGTAAAAAAAAAAAAAAATGTGATCGTCAATTAATGTAACAACCCATATAACCAAAACACAACACTATGATCATTTTGATAGTCGAAGCGCCAACTTTTTAATAGTCGAAGCGCTAAACTTGACTCAGACTTGACTCGGGAAGCTGGCTGACATATCAAGAATGTACCCTGAGTCGATATTGAGAGTAAGAAAAATTCTCGGTTCCCCATTCCCCATCACCTTCTGTACACCCTTTCCCGGCACCGGCCGGCACCAATCGAAATAGGCGGTGTCAGCACCGGTGCCGATAATAAATTGGGCGTTTCATCTTTCAAACGCTTCTAAAAATGCTTATTTGATGTTTTAACACGTGGCAATCGGAGCCGGCTTGTTTCAGCCGGTGCCGGCATCGACCGGGCATCGCGGCACCGGGCACTTGCTGTACACTAAAATCGAGATTGGGCAACCCCTCGAAGGTTTGTGTGCCGGGAGTAGGTATCGAACGCACTGCTATCCCGGTGTGTAAGTCAACACGGCCAAAGGCGAACTTTTACAGTGCATAAGTGCATAATTACAGTGCATAAGGGGCAAGGGCCTGCCAGCTTGCTTTGGGAACGCTAAGAAGGGGATTCGGAGATAACAAAGAAGGGGGGGTCCTGCCGACAGTAAGTCCCTGTATATTTATCTAAGCCCCCCAGGTCGGTTTGATGGCCGAAAGTTGCGTAGTCAAATTTTCTGTGCCTTTAACCCAGAGCAATGCTACGAACATCTATTTGATTCGTAGCTAGCTAGTAGCAAGGCTAGTTCGATGTAGATCAAGGTCGAGCGGTCCTGGACATGGACAATCGTGGACAATCGTGCCAGGATTTTTTCGAACCATCGCCAGTTTCGTACGTTTATGTGAGGACCGTGACGTTTTTGTGATGTCATGGAAGAAATAGGGAAATTCGATTAAACTAATATTGCAGAATATATATTTGTATGTATGTATATAGAGCCGAGCGGCCAGCGAGCCGCCGGACGCGTTTGCATTTATATACCGTTTTTTTTTAGGGACTATATCAATTCCGTTAGTAAATGACGTCACGGGCCTCACATAATAGGCTGAGGCCTCACATAATAGGTTGACTCCCTTTTTTTCTCATAAAATGCGATTATGTTTTCCCGGCCGGATTTTCTTCAGTTTTGAAGATTGAAAATTGTCGACTTTCCATTTGTCGAGCAAACACTGAAGAAGTCAAATTCTGCATGCTTTTGCCGGCCCCCCGTATTCTCGTCGGCTTCTTTTTATACATAAGGAATACAGAAGAAATTAAATGTGTATGCTTTTGTTGGGCGTCGGTCGACTCGTCGGCACATCGGGTTCTGTTTGTGCGTAAGAAACCAAATCCTGCAAACTTTGTCGAATGCACACGGAAAGTTCAAGTCTCGTTGGTACAACGGGTTATTTTTACACCTAAGAAATCAAGTCCTGTAAGCTACGGTCTAGCCAGGCTAAACACATAAGAAATCAAAGGCTGTATGGTTTTGTCGGGCGTCGGTATTCTCGTCGGCACATCGGGTTCTTTTTACATGTAAGGAATCAAATTCTGTAAACGTTTATCGGGCGCATCCCGAAAACTTAAGTTTCATCGGCACATCGGTTTCTATTTAAACCTAAGAAAAAAGTTCTTTACAGTCTTGTCGGCAGAACACAGAAGAAATTGAGTTCTGAATGCTTTTGTCGGGCGTCAGTGCGTCGGCACATCGGGTTCTTTTTATACGTAAGATTCTGCAAACATTTGTTGGAGGCAAATTTTTCCGGAAAAAAGACAGATTAAAAAATTACGCCTGCGGCACTTAGTTCAACTCGTTCTGGGTATAACCGTTGGAAGCTTCGCGTTTTAGCGAAAGCAGAAACGAAAAGCCGAATATGTGAATTTAAATATAGGAATTTACATCAAATAAGGAACAATCTCAACTGATGCATTACAGTTCGTTTTACACAAAATTTCGCCTGCGCCGCATCTTGTAGTATTCTCTGTTTGGAAGAATGGTGTTTCATTTAGTTGACGTTTTAGGATTGAAATTCTTGGGGGTTGAAACACTTGAATTGTATAGCTAAATTTTTCCTTAAAAAAGGCAGATTTAAGAAATTTCGCATGCAGCACTTGGTTTGACTTTTTCTGTGCACAGTCGTTGGAAGCTTCGCGCCTGAAATGAAAAGCCGAATGTGTGAACTTTAGTATACGAAATTACATTAAGGAATAATCTCAACTGATGCATTACAGTTAGTTTTACCCCGGTTCTGTTCAGTGCTGGGACATGTACGCCATTGCGGCAAACTTTTTAGTCAGTTGGCACAAACCAGACGCCACCCCCCCAAAGGTAAAAGGCTAGTGACGCCCCTGCAAATAGTTGTGAATATTGGAACGTAAACAGTAAGTAGTACAGAGTGTGCGTTAAAGGATAATGACATTAGTATAACCCCGGTTGGCTTTAGTAAAATAGACCTGATTAGTAGGCTAAATTTAAAATCGATGATTCGATGAAAACCCTTTAGAAAAAAAAAAACCCACCAGGAATGAATTTTGCAGCGTTTTTTTTGTTTTTTTTTTAATTATTCGGCTACATTTTTTATTATTTCGCTGTCATGCAAGTAGATTGTGACGTAAATAAGATTAGTTAATTTCTTTTTTTGTAAACTCTTCTTGTGTAACTCTAGGAAATAACTAATATAATAGTACTATGTAGAAATAATACCACCCCTTCTCTAGAGAGCCAGCAGATTCTCTGTAATTTTATGTCATTTCAGTATTCGAGACCGGCGTGCACGCAGCACTCGTCGTCCAAGCCGCGTTCTACCAAGAAAAGCTGGAAGATCATGGACCAGAGCTTTCCGGGACTTTTTCAAGTTAGCCCCCTCCAACAAGTCCCCCGACTACGAGGCAACTAGAAGCGTACATAGACAACCATCTACCAGTAGTGCAGCTAGCTCATATTCAACACTATTTCTACGAGAGGGTAAGTTTCGCTTCAGAGATTTTTTGAAGTCCGAGCGAAGACCTGGACGTACTAATCCGAATCTGATCTCAGCTTCTGCATGAAACAAACCTTTCCTCTCTTGTGGCTCAACGTCAGTATTATAGCCATTATTTAAAGCATGATTATCTTTCTCCAGCATAGCTCATTACCTTTTGAGCAAGAACGTAAGTAAAAAATGAAAGAAAACATTCAAAATATTCGTGCTCAAGTCTCTCAAAAGTGACTTTGTCATTTGTTCAACGGTAATTCATCATACTCATGGACGGAGTTTAAGAATCCTGGCATCGAACTGCACTACGGTGTTGAGCAAAGGGGTTAACCTTTTACGAGTAAGAACCTAAGGGAAGTGAACGAAAGGAAGTGCCAGCTTTTCTCGTGTGCCATGCAATTCCTTTCCTTTCCTGCTTTTAGTCTATCCCAGTTTAGTTTTTTCAATTTTTTTTTTTTTGACAGACTTTCTAGTGATAGCGGAGGAATAGACAACAAAGTGAAGGGCACGAATGAAAACACTAAACAAAAAGAAATAAATAAATATATCTACGTTCTTTAGATTCTTATGTATTTTTTTTTGGAAGGAAGGTATCACGGTAGATTGAGAAGAGTTTGTTTTAAGCAGAAATAGCGTCTATTTACTTCCTCTTTAAGTTGAACCGGAAAGGGCTGAGATATGACAATCTAGTTACCCATCACTTATTCACCCATCACTTATTCGGCTTGAAGATCCGATGAAAATGCGTTACTTCGTTGCTCCGCCATTCACGGATAATCGATTTTATCTAGTGGAATTGCCCTGTCGCATCTGTCGTACCTCTGTGCGCTTGTACCTGTGTTGTATGCACAACGAAAATGATTTACAAAAATAAGTGTTCAAGCAGTGCTGTTCACTTCAGCGTGCTGATCACTAGCCACTGAAAAGCCGCGTTTCTATTGAGATTAAAAATTTCCGCGTCATAGTAGAACTTTCCGGTGTTCTGAACGTCATACTAGAGGAAATAGTGAAAAAAAAAATCCCTTAACACAATCAGTTAAATTTAGTTAAGTGGTAAAAAAATAAGTTGACTTTTAAGTTAAACTTTAATCGGTTGAAAATACACAAAGTAGTTTTAGAAACTTCGCTAGTGCCCGGTTGAAGATATCAGCCTTTTGTGCGAAACAGACTGTTGTGCGAAACACAAAATAATAATTTATTTCTAACCCACAAATCGTACAAGGTGAAAATAGTGGAGCACGAACGAAAGAAAAGAGACATAATCTGGGAAAACATAAACGTACGAAAAAACTATTGAAGCGTCATACAAACGAATAAGCCCATGAAGGGGGACAGACTGTGGAGAAAAGACAATTCCAGAAAAAAAATAATTATAAAATAATTATCATAACAATTAGTTTTATATTTCAAACAAATTCAAGCCTGGGGATCTTTCTTCCTTCTCGTCTCCCAGTCACTTGATATCTTTTTTGTTTCCTCTTTCTCTGGACAGAATCGCAACTTCCCCCGGGGAATCTCTGAAAAACTTGAGCAATAGCAAGAATTGCCGGGACTGCAATTCTCTGTTGAAACTGAAGTGTCAAGCGGTAATTCTCAGACAACTTGAGTCTAGTTAACGTACTAGCGACAGCAATTTCCATAGCTACGATTCTTTCTGATGGTGTTTAGAATCCTGGCCATGACAGCCCCCTCTTTCTAGAGATGGGAAAATATAACACCAAGATGCGGAATTTCTAGACAATATTTTGTATGTGATCTGCAGTTGTTACGGAATGTTTAATTCTGGAAGAGTTATAGAGCGTGTCCCACCCATCTAACAATAGTAACTATTAATTATCGTTTTCATTCCAACCACGTGAAAAGTTGATACGCTGGCTGTTCCAACCTTCCCAAAAAGTAACTAATAGTACCTATTTGCTTACAATGCTCGGGAGCAGAGGCGTCACTACTAGGGGGGGAGGGGGGACGCCCCCCCCCCGATGTTGTCGGCCAGTCGGTAAAAAATTGCCGAGTCGGCGCGAAGCGCCGCTATTTTTAGTGAAAACAGTCGATTTTTTTCTTAGAGATAGTCGTTTTTTCTTAAAAACAATTAAAAACAGTCGGTTTTTCGTGAAATAGTCCATTTTTTCTTAAAAATAGTCGTTTCTTCTTAAAATCAGCCGATTTTTCGTCAACACAGTCGTATTTTTCTCAATAACAGTCGTTTTTATCCGCAAAAATAGTCGACCAGCCAGTCGGTAAATACCTTGTCCCCCCCCCCAAACATTTTGGCTAGTAACGCCTCTGCTCGGGAGCGTAATTAACGTGGTGTCTACGATCGCTGTTACGTGATTGGACCGATCAGGCCTCGGTAAAATATTTTGCGAAAATAGAAAAATGCGTTCCAGCCTTGACGCCAAGAAGCTAGGATCCGTGACATCATGCGTAGTAACTATGGTAAGTAGGGTGAAACATTTTGTAATATGTGCATCTTCGTGTTAAAAATTCAGACAGAGGAATAGGGGATCGGGTAGTCGCCAACCGGAATTCTTGTCAAAGTTTGGCTCCATCATCAATGGAGAAATCCGTAATTAGGAGAAATCCTACTCGCCTGCAATTGCAAATTTGCAGGTAATTTGCAGGTAACTTCGGGAGGATTTTTTTTTTTTTTTTTTTTATGACTAGAAATGTAATCGGGAAAACATGATTGCTGGCCCACACAATTTAGCCTTGTGTCAATTTAGCCAGTAGTTCTCGGATTACGTGACTTCAGCTAAAGTACTAGCTCCGGTAATTTACATAATTTCTCTGATTCATTTTGCCGTTTTTGGAATTCTAGACACGAAAATCTCTTTTTTTCTAGAACTAGTGGTCTTTCCCACCAAGTTAAATAGGACAGACGACCAGAGTAGAGCGATCTTGGTGTTTTCATTATTGTCATGAATTCGGTCCGGTAAAGCTGAGATTTTTCGACTTCATGACGAAAATGTAGAAAATCGTTTTGGTAAAAGCTTATTATTTATCCGCACTATGAAATATTAACCAATCGTTCTCGAAAGCTTTTTCCATATATTTGTATTATTTAGCGTTTTGGAAACCATAGAGTGAAACATTATAGTGAACCACATAGAGAAACCATTACTCACTGACCTAACGCATGAGTATCGTTTAGGGTCCCAACCCTATAAATTAATCAGGGATTTGTGGTAGACTGTCCATTTTCACCCATTTGATACAATGAAAGACAACTGTAGGCGAATCGAAGGTATTCTGGATTCTTATCCAAATAACGTCCTATGTAACGTACCTCTATACTGTAACGGCAGCCTTATTGCATACATACTCAGATAATTGTTTTAATTTCTTCTTGCTCTCCTACGCAAACATTTGAAACGTACAACTGAATGCTGGTTGCATTATTTAAGCCATCTCGTGTTTCTGACCCGGAGCTTGTTGGCTTCTGCTGAACGTGAACCAGTAGATGGTTCAGCGGCAGATATTTTAAAATTGCTCAGAAACATGTTTGTGTTTTCTCGAAGGTAAGAGGCAGACGGCAGTGTCTGTCGTTGCCCTGTCTAGGAATCGGTACTCCACAAGCTATTGTTCCCTGTTTTGAAGGAGGTTCAGCCGTTCAGTGTGTCAGGAGCTAATAGTAGGGTGGCCACAAAATCACCTAGTGGCAAAAATTGGCAATTTTTTTGTAATGAATGCAGGAATTGCTGTGAGTGTGAATTTTCCTGATCAGTTTTACCTATCTAAAACATCTTCAAAAAATATTTTGAAAATACCATTGCATTCAGGACAAAATTGTCTGTTTTGTAAGGCCATCAGTAAGATGTCCTAGCTATTTAATATTATTTCTTAGACTTAATATTCAATGTAAATTTAGATGTAAAAAAAAGTAGCTGAACTTGCCTACAAAAATTTGTTGATACTAAGGAGGAAAAGTCAGCAGCCTATAGCAGCAATAGGTCTGTTGGACTATAACCTTAATGATCTTATTCATATTTTCTCATCTAACTCACTTGCTGGGGCTCCCCATGCACTCAAAACCAGCTCAAAATACCCAGTTTCATAGAATTTCATTGAAGCACATAGTTCCAAGCTGGTCACTAGATGGACAAAACCCTAAAGTCAATGGATGAACATAGGCATTTCCTTATGTAAAATACTGTTTTCTAAAGAAGATTTAAGATGCTTAGAGGCAAGATAGAGAGGTGATTTTGGCCTCAAATCAAAGCTAAAAGATAGGAGAATCACATTCTGATCTTCAACAGCTCAGGTTTGATTAAAAAAAAATTTACTGGCTACCCTACTAATAGTTGCGTTTTTTGCCTTTTCTCCGTAGGTCGGTTAACCGACATATTTGCCACTATTGACCGTTTTTTTCGTTTCGCCGGTCGGTTCGACTGAGCTCTAAAAACCGGCTTATAAGAAAACATGGCGTCATCCCGTCGCCAGCGCCTATCTCTTCAGTGAGAATTTTGAATTTCGCGCCGTGCCAAGACTACCAAGAGCGTAGGTCGGTTGGATGGACCTCACGCCTCAGTCCACAGGTCGGTTAACCGACCGGTGAAAGGAGCAAAAAAAACAGCTTATAAGAACTTAGGTCGGTTAACCGAAGGAAGAAAACGACTTATAGTGGGAAATCTTGTAGGTCGGTTAACTGGATGAAGGCAAAAAACGCAACTAATGTTCCACAACAGGTCGGGGAATCTACTTGCTCAGGGCTAATCTTCCCTTCGAATTTGGGGACAGGTTAGGGATTGATGTGCCCTGGGGGGAATTGATGTGCCCTTTGGCTAACATTCCCTGAATACTTGAGTGTCCAGAGCTAATGTTCCTTCATAATCAACATATTTAATTTGAGATCTGGGAATCAAAGTGTCAGGGGTTGATGTTCCGATAAGCAACAACGGGTTTTGAGGTCAGGGAATCAAAAGACCTAATTTTCCCTCACAAACAAGTTATCAGTTCTAAGATCGGGGGATGGAAGTGTGTAGTGGTAATGTTCCCGGACGACGAGGAAATATCGATTTAATGAGTTGAGAACGGAGAATTTCAATTAAACTGCCAGGGCCGTTTGTTCCCTGATCCTTGCTGTAGCCTATGTTTTTCAACAAAGTTAACAGATTTTAAGAAGTAAAAAAGTTGACTTGGGTGGTGCGGTCACAATATTTGTGCTGACCTTAATTCGATTTTCCTTTTGGGGGTCATCTGTATCAGACCACTGAAATCTGGATCATGGATGGCTTTAAATGGTATCAGTTATACTTCAAAGCAATTCTCATATACCTCAAAGCAGTTCTTAGATGAGTTAGGTTTGAAAAGCGTCAAAATAAAAACCGAACTACAGTAGAGGGTATGCTTATGTGAACGTTTGTTGACAGTGGACTTTGCTGTTTCCGTGCACTTGCTGTGTTTAAAGCTAACTACCAGTTAGCCAAAGTAGGCAATCAAGGGCATCTGAAACCACCTGTATAGGTTATTAAACAGGTTGTTAATAATTGTTATGGCCTTTGGGTTTTTAAGGCAAATAAATATCATATCATATCATATAGGTATTTTGGATCTTCATTTTACCATTTAGCCAAATTACACTGTTCACATTAAAGGACACCTGAACAATGAAACCATGCTTGAACACACCATGGAGAATGCATTTACAGACATGGCCACTGTGAGCATTCTTCTCCTGAGCGTGACGTTTTCAAAATAGGGATGTCCGTTTCTGGAGGTCTGCACATGCAGACTCTTAAGACAAAAAGCGCAATTCATTCAAATCTTGAACAGCGCTGGCCGGATCGTATTGGAATTTCTTCTAGACATACGTTTGGGCTTAACTGGTTAAAAAATATTCCAGAAGAAGGGTTGATTGGAGACATTTGTTCATTTCTAAAATTGTTCGGTACTGAAATAAGGACAGATGCAAAATGGAGCAAAAATCATAGCTTGGAAACACTATTTCGTATTTGGATTGGGTTTTCTGCAGGCAATGTTAACGGAAGTCATACAGATAGGGATGATACTTATTACTTGGCACTCTTCATTCAGGTGTCCTTTGGAGTAGCTGTTCACATAAGCATACCTCTTCTGTCAGAGGCGTTACTAGCCAAAATGTTTGGGGGGGGGGACAAGGTATTTATGAATGGCTGGTCATTTTTACCTACTATTTTTGCGGATAAAAACGACAATTATTGAGAAAAAACGACTGTGTTGACGAAAAATCGGCTGATTTTAAGAAAAAACGGCTATTTTAAAGAAAAAATCTACTGTTCTTACGAAAAACCGACTGTTTTCGATTGTTTTTAAGAAAAAACGACTATTTCTAAGAAAAAATCGACTGTTTTTACAAAAATCCCGGCGCTTCGCGTCGACTCGGCTATTTTTTACCGACTGGCCGACAACATTGGGGGGGCGTCCCCCCTTCCCCCCCAGTAGTGACGCCTCTGTCTACTGTACCTATAATTACTTGCAGAAGAGCAACGGCACTGCATATCCCAGAGAGAGTCTTTCAAATGGAAACTCTCTTAGGCGAAAAAGCCATCCATCACTGGTCCAACATCATAACTGCTCTAAAAAAAGCAATATAACGATGATCTACCAAGATAGTTTTGTTTATCCAGAGGCCAGGGTTCCATCCAGCCATACACAAATACTTAATTTTCGGGCATGGTGCTCCAGCGTCAGGCATGCCCCAACGAATGAGCGCCGATGCTCATACGTTCGGACATTATGCCCTATCTTATCTATACTCTCATGAAAATCTTTTTGAAAAGCACAATCTCGTTCAAATTTCAGTTCAACAGATTTTTATGTGGATACAATGCACTTGCAGTAGGCAGTGCATGGTGCCCCAATCCCCCAACGTATGAGCACTGGTGCTCATACGTCCTTGGTAAGCAAATTACTAGATGTCTTCTTGAGTTCCATTGAAAGCTGCAAAAACTATGTCTTCTCAACATGCATTGCCGAAATCGGGCAGTAATTGAAGTACTACTTTAGTACAAGTAATGTACTTACAACTAAACTAATGCTCATTTGTTGTGATGTACTTAATACTTGATACTTAAGTACAAAATGAAGTACTAGATACATAGTACTTAAAGGTCATCTGAATGAAGTCTAACACCCTAAATTGCCACTTTTACATACTGCTTACCATTTATCTCTCGAAAACCGGACTAAAATCGGATGAAGTTTCACCCTGCTATAATTTTCAGCCTTTTTTTCGACTTGTCTTGATCGTAACGCTCGCCGTAACAGTTGTAACAGTCAGTGGCGAAACTAGCCCATTTTCGTGGGGGGGCAAGCCCAGATTTTACCGACGTGATTTGACAATTTACCGACGAAACGCGCCGTTGCCGCTTGCGGCAACGGCGCACTTTCGCCGCTAACGCATGACAGAGGCGTTGAAATAATCATTTGATATATATATGTTGAGATACTTTTGCAACGAAATTTTGTGAATATTTAATTTACTCCCTGGCATTAGTGGTGGCCACACGGGCCCAAAAACATACCGTGCAGTCAGAAGTCTAGTAAACCGGAAAAGTCGTGACAGAAACTTCACTACTAGCACTGCACTAACCTACTTAACTAACGTCTTTCTAACTTGGAAACTTCTAAGGAGCGTGTAACGATCGGCTCTTAAGTGCCATATAGCGATCGTTCCCGATTTGCCGACAAGGCTTTTTCCGATGACACGGTGTGAGGCACTTCAAACAAAAAGGGTAATTAGTGGGTTCAAACAGACAAATGACCTAAGAAAAGTTTGCCGGTGCGGTTGACTTACAGACAAGGAACGGAACGAGAAAGTGTTTGTCGGCGCTTTTACCCAAAAGATGTACCGGCTCTGGCACTCATAGTCACTGGCCGTCACCGCAAAATAAGTCTTCTCGCCAATAAACGTTTTTTTTTTTTTTTTTTACTGATTTTGCCTGCCAACAAGTTTTTTTGTTGAGTCTGGAAGAAAAGTGTTCCCCATCATCGGTTTAATTTTTGTCTGTACCAGCAATGGAACGGAAAAACAGTCCGAACCAGCAGGAAAGTTACCAGCAATCGAAACGAGGGGTCTTATACTACCGACAAAGCTTTCAGGTCATCGCCTTTACCGACAAAGCTTTCGCCGGTTCCAGAAACGGAACGAGAAATGGATTTTTCGGTGCTTACGATTTACCGAGAAGGCTTTTTCTAATCATTGTAAAGTAACAGGGCCTTGAGTGTGGGTAGTTCGTGGAGCTTACTGACAAACAACCAACAGACGAAGCAAGGAAAACTGTTTGCCGGTGTGGGGCCGACTTCCTCGTATGAAGTTTCCTGATTAAGCGACAGAGCTCTTGTTGGTACCAGAAACAGTATCCGCACCGACATACACTGTCGATTTCCCGACGAAATGTTTTCTGATCGCACAACAAACTCGGCCGATATCTCGAGAAAGCGTTTCGTGGGCGCACGACACACACTGCACCTTTACCGACAAGATGTTGCCTGATTTATCAACGGATCTTTTACGGTACCAGAAACGGAAATAGGAAAGCGTTCGTCGGTGCTTCGCACCGACGACCGACGCCAATTTACCGACAAGAATTTTCGTGGGGGGGCAGCTGCCCCCCCGCGACCCCCCCTAGTTTCGCCACTGGTAACAGTCCATGCGTAACAGTTCATGTTGTAACAGTCCACGCCGTAACAGTCCATGCGTTTATCCATCCATGCGCTGTTTATCCATCCATGCGTTATCAACGTACGTTTATCCATGCGATATTGACAGTTTAAATATTGGCGCTAAATTTTCTTTGGGAGGTCGTAACGAATCGCCGTAGGGAGACTTAGAACTTCAAGAGTGGATAGCGCCGAAATCACGGAGCGAAAAAATTCGTCTTGTCTGTACCGGTACTGTGAAGGACGATCTGAGGGTGTTCATGGAAGTATGGTAGGATCGTTCAGGTGTCCTTTAAGAACAAATTTGAAGTACTTGTCCCAACACCGCCTAGTCTACTGCTCAGCAGGATTAACGCAGATAGACCACAAACTGAGGATCCTTCAAGTACAGACTGAGTACATAAAAAATGGTAAGGTTGCTGTTCTGTATATTGAGATTCATTTTCTTCTTCGTGTGTTTGAAACAGGAGTATCATTTGTATATGACAATGCAAAACGGATACGTCAGCTATATTTATTAGAAATACGATTCGCAGTCAGCTTAGGCTGAAGGAATATCTAGTATCGTTTATGCTCTGACGCCAAAAATTGATGATTTGTGTTATGTCCTATAAATACGCCAGAAAAGACAGCTAGTATAGGACTGTAAATTTGTGGATCTTTTGTGCCATCTGTTGTCTACTTTCTTTAGACAAAGGCTTTTGTAGTTACAGTGTTCGACGTTACGCACCGCTAATGTAGTGTCCAAAATCCTCCAATGGGCATGCCTGTGTTGTTTGTAAAAAGATGGGCCCGGCAGGCTCTGATGCCCGTCAGTCGCATATTCTCAGGGGTATTCAAAGTGAATGGAAACAGTTGCATACCCAAAACCGGTATTGTGGATACCAAAAATGGCACTAGTAGAAGAAGAGCTGTGTGAGAGAACGTGCGAGTGTTTATGTGTTACGTTTGTGATTTGAAATAGTGAAGCTGAACTGGTCATTAAGTTAGTTGTGTTATTGACATCGTGGTCGTCAAAATGCACCTTTTATTGATTTGCCGGCTTTGCGCTTTCGGCTCAGGGTTTGGTCATATTATTTCCATACGAATAAAAAAAAGAAGATTCGAATCGTAGACGTAAAGTCGACTGACAGAGTGTACGAGAAAAAAGATATGTAACTATTGTAACAAAAATCTTGCTAGACACAAAATAATGCTGTGACTCACCAGTAAGAGCTAACATCCCGAACCCAACGACACTTTCACAAACAACGTAAACCCATCAGGCGATAGCGAGTTCAAGCGAGTGGTAGGGTTTGTAACTCTTTTAACAGTGGTGTACTTGATACGTCTTGATTTCCGGAACTAGGAATTTGGAACTCGGGAAGCGATCCGCTTTCCTTTTTGTTTGTGCTGAGTTGTTAATGTTAACTATGCTAGCTAATTCGGGAATATTAATTAATTCACGCAAATTAATAATGAGTTTTGCGACTTTTCCTTAGATTTTTAGGGAGGGAGTATCCCCCCCCCGCAATTGTCAGAGACTGGCAAGAAAGCTTTTAAACTCCTGGTTTTGAACACTTTAAAGTTGAGTTCACCTGGCTCGTTGTGACACATTGTTGAAGTTCATTGTAAACATTCGATTTAGCTCCCTGACTCGTCACATCCCTTTCCGAAGCAGCTTTCTTGATATACCAGATTTTTTTTTACTTTGTGTTAAACACTCTGGGTTATCATGAAAACAAAGTTAAAAAAAAAAAAAATGGAACACAACTTCAGTAAATAAAACCAAAATCAGCAAATAAACTACATGCCTTGAAACATAATTTCGCCTTCGTCTGCAAGACCTGTTTATTTTATAGGGGGCAAAAGATATGATATATAACTAAATCAGTTCGCTGCAACCTTTTTGCGCGACGCCATGGGTCGGGGAGGGACGATAGGGTTGCTGCTTAGGATTTAGGAAGACGAATTTGGATTATTTTGTATTATTTAAGATTTGTTTTTTCCACCTGACTTTATTTATTCCGTGCATCTATCTGTCAACAGCCGAAGGAGCAAAACGCGTGTTTCCTCGTAACAAAGATGAAGGCATTTTGCAAACAACAAAAAGTAAGAAATAGTAACTTCTTATGTCATGCGTTCTTCAGTTTTTCGCCGAACCCATCAGGTGCGAAAAACCCGCATACGGTTGCCAATGCTAAACCGCTGTTAGTTAGTATTCAGACCTTGACCAAGTCGTACTGAACAAAAAGAGGTGCATTTTGTGCGACTAATTCCGAAAAGTTTTCAGCAACGCCCCGAAAAAGTCGATGCCCGATACGGGTTGTGCGTGCTTTGACATAAAAGTGCAACCGAACCGTGACCTATCGGATTACCAGCAGTCCAGGATAAAAGTGGAAGTCACATTTCCAATTTCTAAGGATTCAGTTGGGAAAACACGTGACGTTTCCGTAAGCCAATTTGGAAGAGTTTGAAGAGTGAATTGTTGTGAAGCATCTGTGGAGTACCTAGCGAAGAGGTCGTTTGAATCGGAATTGTTGTAGATGCTTGCTTGAAGAAAGCCTTTCAGTTATTTGAAATTATCCGAAATACGTTTGGAATCTAATAGACATTATGACCCATGATTGGAGATATTAGTGATCACTCAAATGTGAATAGGAAAACGGAACATGTGACCGGTGAAGAACAAGTGGATAACATTGGAATTGGAAGTTCAGATTCAGATCCGTTTTGGATTTCCGAATTCACAAGCTGTGTTTTTGTCTGTCAATTCATAGGTCTCTCTGTTTCTGTGAATTCACATATCACATATGGTGGTGCGGGCGGACATGCCGGTGATGGCAGGTTGGACCCCCTCCAGTACCGGTCCCCCACTTCCGCCACCGAGAAAGAAGTCACCAAGAAGCATTCCTGCGTCAGTCGCGTCAGGTAAAGTGTGAATCAGAAGAAGGAAAACACCGTTAGTAGGCGTTGTGACCTTCGTAGATGCGTTGGTAGCTAGCCATTTTGGTTGTGGCATGGTAATAACCTCATGATCAATGATGACGAATGATTTTCTTCGTAATTGAGACAAGTCTGGGATCAAAACGAGTCCTGGTTGAAATTAACTTACTTTTTTTATGGGACTGTTTCCGGTTTACGATACGATACGATACGAATTTATTAGGTCAAATAACATAATAGTTAAATAAGACCATATCAATAATTTATGAAACATACATGTCAACATTGTCAACTTACTCATTAAAATGCTTAACAAAATATTGACGAAAAGAAGATCTATACCGGTTAGAAGCTGATGGTTTGCAGGGCTCTAATTTATTTTGATGCCTCGTGTTATAGCCGGTTCGCGCCGCTTCCGGTAGCAAATCACGATGCTTACTTGATTCTAACATTTTATTCCCGCATGTCATAGTAAGCTGGTGACGCCGGGCAACAAGGCTTTCTATACCAAGGAGCTTTATACCTTCTTCATAATTTGTGTACTCGTGGCCCAATATCACACGAACAGCCCGCTTCTGCACATTCTCGAGGTCATTGCTTTGTTCCTTACTCAACCCTGGATGCCACACAGGACAAGCATATTCTAAAATACTTAATATATACAATTTGTAAAAATTTAAAAGTGAAGGACGACTAAAACCAAAAGGCTTTGTAGTTACTAGATTCCTTAGTGCTATATTCGCCTTCTTAATAATATTATGTACATGATCCGACCATGACATCTTTGAGTTAAAAGTCACACCTAAAATCTTCATATTATTTACAATTGGCACATTTAGATCACCTTGAGTAGGAATCTCATTTTTAAAAAATGAAACTCTCATAACTGCTGACTTTTTCCTGTTGATTTTGAGCCGTTTTTCTTCGCAGTCTGACTCCAGACGGCGAATTATCCCATCCGTACTGATCATGGATTCAAGCTTTTGAAGTATCAGCAACGTCAAATCGTCTGCAGATCGTGCTCTGTTACTGTGCAGTTACGTTAGCCTGGTATTCGAATATTGATTCATAAGAAGGCTATGTGCCAATAAATAAATTTCGATATGAACAAAATAACCTCCTGGTACGAACGATTTGATTATTTCCGTAACTGACACAACTCTAGAATCAAAATGGTTCCATGTTCAAATTAATTTGTTTTAATTATTCATTGTTTCCGGTTGATCCCTTTTTTAATAGCCTAAAATTTGAACAAACAAGAGACACAAGCTGATGCGGGCACTTGTTACGAGTAGATGATACAAGGACGTCACAAAATCCCCCCATTCTAACTCCCCACTGTCACCGGATGTGGTTCGATCATAGAAATGGGACATCGGATCGTACCACCCATCAAGTTTTACTCGTATCTGAGCATTTCCTTTCCTTAAATCACACTTGCAAGCAATAAGGAAGTGGGCTAGAATCCTAGTGAGTAGGGTTGCCGAATCAGCAGCGAACCTGTCACTTCTCCAGGGCTGTGATTTGCAGTCCTTGTCCAACTTCTTCTTGAAGGAATCGTATCTTTTGCTGCCGACAGTGTCTTTGCGCTCTAACCTGAGCTGAGGAAAACTTCCGCTGTAACTTTGCTGCAAACTTCGCGCTTGGAAGGCTGTCTGAGTTGAGTATTGTGAATACTTGTAACGTGTCTTATTCTGTACGTTGAGAGTCGGTAGGTTTAGTCTGCGTAGCCGCTTGAGATACGGTATGTGAGATTGTAAAGCCGTCCAGTGGCTTTTGTGGCTCGTTTCTGTCCTTCTTCCAGGAGACAGTATCCTGTCTTGTTGTTCCTTGGAGAGGCGTGTGAGTTACCAGTTTCAAGCTTCGTTCTCACAAGAGCTTACGATGGTCTGTCTGACCACGTTGCGTCAGTACCGTCAGGAGATTTTTCGTCCACAAGGCGACGTCGGATTGGGCAGAGGCAGTCATTCACCTTGATTTGCAGTCTCCCACGCCTAAATATGTTGAATGCCTATGCCTGTTCAATAGAGCGACGTCTACTGGTATGCGCGATCGAGTAGCTCTGTGACACATTCGTAGGACTTAATTAAGTTCGTGTCAAATGAGTTCCCTGATACGAAATCATGCTTACTTGGATAGATAATTTAATGGCTGTTAGATCTGGTCAAATTCGTTGCTGATGATTGCTTCCACGATGCCTGATATAACCAAGGTATGGCTGATAGGGCGGTAGATTTTTTGTGAATGTTTGTTGTGACTGTAGCCATCTTCCAGTCATGTACATGAGCCTTAAATTTACCTTAAATTGCGCTTGCAAGCAATACGAATGTCTAATCCGATGAGTTGCTTCTGTTGGTGATACAGGTTACTTTCGCGTTGCCAACTCGTGGGCACACCAATAATCACTACAGAGCTGTGATTTCCAGTATTTATCCAGCCTGTTCTTGAAGGATCCGGGTGTTTCGCTGGTGACTATGTCTATTGACGAATATCACTTATATAATTATATCTGTGTATAGATACTATGTTCGAGAAGAACTGCTATGTCGAGCATAGCTTCCGCTGTAGTTTTCGATAGTAACCCCTTGTCCGCATTTACTGACCGGTTCAATAGAGGGAAATAGTTTTGATAGAGGGCTGCTAAAACACTGCTATCTCCTCTGACAGTCCTTGGGTGTATCCATCCCATCGGGGACCTGGATTTCGTTGGGTAAAGGTTAGCCAGGCGCTTTGCAACGTCGCTGGGTTATCACAACCCTTCCCTTGGATGTATATACCGGCATTTCAGGCAGTTTGTATCATGGTCAATGGTTTTGAGGAATGAGAGCTGACGGTTAAGGAATTTTACTGTTTTGGGGGCAGTGTTGACTGTTCCATTGCTGCTCAGTTGAGGAGAGGCCGTTTGACGTCCGGGCGTTAGGAAGTTTTTTTTTTTTTTTCGTAAGCCAGGGATTTTCGTGTGAAGCAACCCATTGGGTAACGGCCTTTTCGTAGAGTTTCCTTGCTCGTGAGTAGGTGTCCTTGTTTCCTGGTATTGGAATTTGGCGATAGTGTGCCCAGGCTAGCTTCCTTTTCCTGGTGGCTTGTTCGAAGCAGTCTTTCCTTACAAACTGTGTAGAAGTGTGTCGTTTTTCTGTGTTACATTGTCAGAAGTCTCATAACAGGTAAGACAAGGCTGCGCAGTTTCAATAGACTACACTGTTATCTCTCATTATTTCGCAAACGCTGTGCATTAAACGTTATGCTTAACAAGTATTTTCAGCAAAAAAAGAAGAAAAAAGATACCGAAAAAGTATCCGCTGACTATCTGATATCATGTTGACAAACAAACAAGGCTGTGTTTCGGCTCTTCTTGAATGCATAACGTTTTAATACGTAACATTAGAAAAATATAACAGACAACATTCTAAGTGTCATCTGTTGAAACCGCGCATCCTTGTGTTATCTGCTATGAAACTTCCAACAGGATAATCAGGATTTCTCAGATTTCACTTCAGTAAGTTTCAACACAGCTTGTGACATTTTGAAGACTCCTCTGGCTTTCTCATAATCAGTAAAGATCCTCAGGGATCGACCAAAAAGAGGCACGGCACGACATAAGGCGTTTTTCCGTGACAGAAGTGTGGGCAACACACTTCTGGGTGTTTTTCGCCGAAACACGGTTGTGTGCCACACAGTCGAGCCACAAGTTGAAACTCGCGGAAACGCCGTTTTGTGTATTTTTGGGCGGTATATTCAAATCTCTCTATATATAAATAAAAATCATGTAAAAATCTCAATAAATAGAACTCCAGGCTTTTGTCCTAACCATTCAGTGCAAAAAGGATCTTCAGTTTTATGTTCACATCTTGATAAAGTTTTTAATTTTATTGTTTCAACGTTATTTTGCTGCCAAATTTGAATTTCCCGCCAAAATCGAGCCACAAAATCGACAATCACCTCGGCAGTTGTTTGTCGTTTTTGAGCCACAAAGCGAGCCACGAAAATCTTGTTGGTCGCGGAAACACACTTGTGGGCCGCACGAAAGGCCGCGGAAACGTTCTTTTCGAGCCACAGTCGACCAACAGCCTGTTTGTGGGAGCATGGAAAAACGCCTGTAGTGTAGGAGGCACGAGTACTAAAAAGAGGCATGAAAACTAAAGGCGTCTTTCCGTGACACAACTGTGGGCCACACACTTCTGAGAGTTTTTCGCGGAAACACGATTGTGTGCCATACAGTCGAGCTACAAGTTGAAACTCGCGGAAACGCCGTTTTGTCTATTTTTTGGGCGGTAAATTTGAATGTCTGAAAATATAAATGAAAATCATGTAAAAATGTCAATAAATAGAACTCCAGGCTTTCGTCCTTAACATTGAGTGCAAAAAGGATCTTCAGTTTTATTTCGACGTACTTGAAAAAGTTTTAAATTTTATTGTTTTGACGTTATTTGCTGCCAAGTTTGAATTTCCCGCCAAAATCGAGCCACAAAATCGACAATCACCTCGGCAATTGTTTGTCGCTTTTGAGCCACAAAGCGAGCCACGAAAATCTTGTTGGTCGCGGAAACACACTTGTGGGCCGCACAAAAGGCCGCGGAAACACTCTTTTCGAGCCACAATCGACCCACAAACTGTTTGTGGGAGCACGGAAAAACGCCTTAAAAGGACCCTTTTAGGCTTCAGAGTAAGGGGCAGGAACTATGTTCTAACGTGCCTTCTTTTAGGCAATGAAGTTAGGAACTCTCACTAACTTGTATATTTCTACTACTTGCTAATCTCTTTTTATTTTTCGGTTCTCCTGCGCCAGGCTGTGCCTCTTTTTAGTCGATCCCCTTTTTGCAGGCTCGTTTTGGGTGTATCAGACTTTATTTCCGTTTTAACGCTTCTATGGTCGCTTTGACAGTCAGCGGAAGATACTCTATTGGGATCAGCAGGCCCGTATCCAGGAATTTATTTCGGGGGGGGGGGGGGGGTGCCGGCGGGTCGGGCCAAGAAGTATACATAAATCAGATTTTAAAGCCTACAAAAAATAATTAATTTTCTGGGTTTCGGGGGGGGGGGGGGGTCGACCCCCCCCCCTGGATACGGCCATGGGGATCAGTGAGTCGGGCTCATTGGTTATCATCACGACACCTGTCCACCCATTAAAGCAGAATTGAAACTTAATACATTCCATCATTTTCCTTTTCCTAGGAAACGCTATTGCCATTCCGCCTATTTTCGATTTTCGTTTTACAGTTATCCCCGTGCTTATGACCTTCTCATATAATCTTCTCGTGGAGTCTTTTCACAATTAAGATACGCCTCTCGACTAGCTTGTGATTGGTTCAACTATACAAATAAATCAGTGATAAAGTTTCTTGTCGATGTTCGTAATAGGTAGTTTGTTTCGCATTGGAGAGATATTGCGAGAGGTAATACTTTTCTTCCGGGAATTTGAGCTGGAACGCAGCAACTATACGTCCATTGTGGGAAATTGGAACAATAGGTTCTTCAGTGAAACTTTAATCTCGTAAGTTGATCTTCTTCTGTGTAAGCAGAGAAAAACGGCTCTGATTAGTTGTGGACTATATAAACAAATCGTGCACGAAGTTTCTTGTCGATATTAGTAATAGGTAGTGTGTTTCGCGTTGGAGAGACATTGCGAGAGTTAATACTTTTCTTCCGGGAACTTGAACTGGAACGCGGCAACTTTACGTCCGTTGTGGGAAATTGAAACAATACGTTCTTCAGTGAAACTTTAATCTCGTAGGCTGATCTACTGCTGTGTAAGCAGAGTAAAAACGGCCCTGATTGTCTAGTGATTTGTTCGGGTATAGACTATAGTTTGAAGACCCTTAACCGCCGAGCAATGATATGCGGATCGAATAAAGCCACCGGCGAACAACATGTTTTTTCCTATTCTGTTTTATAACATCATTTATTGTTCTATGGCAATGATTACCTCGCTCTCCATACGGTTAGAGGAACTGGGACTTCTGTAAAGGCATCCTAAT
Source organism: Branchinecta lindahli (assembly GCA_023053555.1). Lineage (NCBI taxonomy): Eukaryota > Metazoa > Arthropoda > Branchiopoda > Anostraca > Branchinectidae > Branchinecta > Branchinecta lindahli. The sequence goes on along the minus strand of JAKZAO010000009.1, from coordinate 29,743,923 downwards.
GCAGCTGCAGTGTTCTTTCCAGATAATAGATCAAACCAGACAATTTCTGCACAAGGGTTGTGATTAATGACATCTAGGGGTTTCACATCTAGACCCTCCTTTACATGTGCGACCATTCCGTACCTCGACAGGATGGACTCAAAAGGTTGGAAATTACCTGGTATGCTGGGATGCGGATTTGCGTTTCGTCCAATTTGTAAGTAGCCTACTATTCGTTTGGCAAACTTTAGTGAACAGAGCTACATCATAGGCTTTGTCTGCTAAATGTTTCTTAATCTCCTTAGGGTTGTTAGTGATACGGAACAGTTTGTGGTGGAAGTTACGGGCGAGAGGTATCCTATAACACTTTCATCATCGGACGGGTCTGTACATTTGGGAAATTGAGATACATATTCCGAAACATACGAAATGTTACTACAGTTACTATAATCATTACCACAGATGTGCGAGGAGGCAGATCGCCAACAATCTTTCAGCATCGCGTAACTGTGCCAACTTCCCCGCCAGCTTGTCCCTTTCTCAGTTTCTTAGAAGTTTTTTCCGATTTTGCCTGTCTGTGCACATGATAACTCTGGCTGACCTGGATGGGATCTCCTCTGCTCAGTCGGTCGCAGGACTTCTTCATGGTCTGGTCTGGTGCCTCTCCGTTTCTTCTTCGTCGGAAAAATTAATAACAGTGCGGGAGGGATGGCTGTGAACTTCCTTGATTTTTGACAGTATGCTTACTTTGCTTACTAAGCATAAGAGTATGAGGTATTCCGAGCTTTGGTAGTTCGTGTCTGCCCTTAGTTTGTCATCAACACTTGCACCCGTGGATTCAGGAGTTCCAAAAGCAATTACGTTGTTTTTTCGTTTCTGCTATCTCTCCAAGCGTAGTGCAGCTTTCCCTCTGTCGTCGAATTCACCTCTCGGCGAGTCCTCAAACTCCTTTGGTTCGGAAGGTCTATGCTTATTGCTTACTCACTTCGTTTTGCATTTCAGTTGTAGTAAATTTACTTGTGACATCGTTCCCTATTTAGTCGACCTGGGTCTGGAGTTTCATATAATGTACTGCATGTCTTTCACTCTTTCAGTGCGTAAAGCTGATGTTGACGCTTTCGCAGCTTCGATTACCATTTTTCTCACTTCGTGGTCTTTAAGCCCTATGTGACATTGCTTATTCTCGTAGACAAAGCACACATAATTAAACTTGCCACCTCCACTATGATTTTCTTTTTGTATGGAACCATAAGCGTACCTGTCAATGCAGCCGATACACCCCCCCCCCGTGGCCGAATCCGGCTCGAACGCGAAATGGATCGAGGGCATCTTACCTTACCAGCCATCAAGTTTCATTCGAATCTGAGCATTTTAGGTAAATGTCCGATACCCCCCCCCCCCCCTCCAACTCAATCCACCGAGGTCGGATCTTACCGGGACCAAAAATAGGTTATCTAGCTAAGCCATATAAAATGTGTACCTTCCAAGTTTCATCCCAATTGCTTCACTCGTTTGATCACTAGGCGTGCCACAGAATTTCCGAAATCCGGTTCGGACACATAAATGGATGATCTAGCCACATGTCAAGTTTCACTCGAATCGCAGCTTTCCTGGAAAAATGTCCGGTACCCCCCTGAAACTTGTCATCTTAGGGCCTTTTGTAATTTTCCAAATTTCAACTAAGTCGCTCCGCTCGTTTGATCCCTAGGCGTGCCGCAGAATTTCCGGGATCCTCCCTTCCAACTGCCCCCCTCGTGGATAATTCTGCGGAACTGTAGTCCTCTGAGTTTTTACGCCCTTCCAGTAGCCTAATTAATTTAAGCTGCTATTGCAATTTTATGTCGCAAAAATATTGCCTTTTCCTCCCCTTGATTGAATGTTTTGAGATTTTGTATGTATGGTCCAGCAAAAATCGTCATTGAACTTCGATTTAATTCGCCTATTAACTAATAATATCAGTTAATCACTTGAATTAAAACCTGTATTTTCTTGTCTACAAGGAATAGGCGATCCATGAAACCATGAGAAGAAAAGGAAGCGTAAAAAAGAACATGCTAAAGCCAGTCTACACCATTGGAACTGAAAGACAGTCAAGAAAACGGTGTTTTCCTGTGATTCACACGCTGCTATTTCAGTTACGGTATCGTCTTGCTCCCGGATTTATGTTGGTGATATTGTTCCGGAACCTCCACCTTCTTCACCGGATTCGGTGTACGGAAGTATAGACTACTCCAGCATTACGTACGCATGTGAACAAGTGTACGCGTACAGTGGAGTTTACAGTAATGTTACGCCGTGTAAGAGCGTATGCGAGGATGGATTGGAAGAACTACAAGAAATAAATTGCTGGATTGAAGGTTTGTTGAAAATTTACGTATAGTCCTTTTATGTTGGATTTAGGTTTTGTTTAAAATCTTCATATCTTTTGTGTCTTTTCTGGAAACGGGAACCATCTTACTTACTCTTCCTTTTATATTTTCTCTGGCTACCTTATGAATAAAAGTTCAAGGAATCCCCGCCGTTCGCCATTGCTCCGTTTTGAATCTAAGAGCTTTTCCGGCCAAGTCGAGTTTCCCAGTTACGCGGCGCCAAATTCGCCGAAAGGTTCAACGTATGTCGACAACTCTTTCAAATTAAGACATGACAAGCTTCAGAAATTTGGTTTTCGTTTTGGAAGACTTGGTAGGCCATTAGGTCTATCTTGTGTTTCGGACTTTCTTTTGCTTGTTTTTTTCCGTTTTATAACCACGACATGTACAGATTACATCTGTTAACATCCGTTTCAGAGAGCGGGAATTCTGGATAGAGTCTCGACAAGCGCCAACAAGGAAATCGCTAATTTCACGTGGAAAGTAATAGTATTTTCGAAAAACAGTATTTCATCGTCATGAAAACATCATTTGTAATATCATTGTGATGTAATCAGGCCTGGAGGCCTGAGAAGTTATTTGCATCACAAAATATAGGCTATCTTAAAACATCATGACAGTCGGCCTAGACCATGGGAATAAAACCTGAAGTGTCTAAATGGGGAGTAGACGACGCAGGGAGCAGGATTTCATGATTCGTTCACTGATCAAGGCTGATAGCTGATTGGATTAGGTGCACTAGGCCAGTGGATATGGCAACAACGACCATTTTCCCATGATTTTTTGGTAATGTCCCCCTAGCTTCTCCTGCGAAGTATTGCTTCCTTAGTTCCGTTCTTGCAGATACAATGGTATCTGATACGACGGTCTAAAGTCGTTTTTGCACTTATTGTGGTATCTGATACCACGGTCAAAAGGTATTTTTGCAGTTATCGTGGTATCTGATCTTGGTATCTGAAAAAGTCATCTCGCTTTCATCAATTTTTGTCAAATTGGTGGGAAAAAAGTTTGACACTTAGTGGTGCGACTGAATATCAGTTTTTCTTTTGGGATGAAAAGCGTAGTTTCGGCAGTTGTCGTTTCTGCAGACCAACCGTATATCAGATACCACGGTAACTGCACAAACGACTAATTGCAGATCCAATTACCGCGGTAACAGATACCATGGTATCTGCAAAAATGCAGCTCTTGTGTCATCGCTACACTGAGGAGCCTTGCCACTTCAGACTGACACGTAAAAATTTGTGTTGCATTTCCGTAATTTCTTACACTGTTTTGACAGCGGATCCCTCAAACTGAATTTAATTGTGGAATATCTTTTTATTCTCCTTTTTTTTCATCGCTTTGAGGTCATCATCAACGAGGCAAATTATCTACTTGGATATATTTTGGATAAACTATTTTACATTTTAGAACTATCTTTGGAGATTTCAGACCAGAAGTTGGGAACTTCTTACTTTTCGTTTCAAAGTGTTGAAACCTTTCTGAGACTATTTGAGTCGTCCAGTTCCAAAATATCCCCAAGATCGATCAGTTACAGACGAAACAGCTCTTAAAGGAAACCTCGCACTAAATTTTTTGCTAAGATGTTTCGAGATAGTTGACTACTTTAAAATGAACAGGCTTACGCAAGGCTTCGGGTGTTTTTTTCTTTTTCCCATGTCTTTTGCATTTTGATCTCAATATTGGCATCATAGTTTGACTATGGATCTAACAAATTGTTTTTATTGTAGCAGGCACATCGAAAATGTGTAGAAAATCAAACTAATTATTTGCATTATCGATTTCTTTGAGTATTTTGTTTTCTGTTTTTTTTCTTATTAATACCCGTAAGTCCAAAGAATTAAGGATGTAAACCAGATCACAATAAACAAACGCCGTAAATTATACTAAATTCGTTATAACGATTTCTTAGAGATTATGAAACTAAGCTAAATAATATTCAGCTTCCGAGACCAAAAATTGTCAAACTGGCCGAGGGTTTCTACTTCTGACATATCTAAACGTCCACAGGGTGATGTACTTCGTTGTTTTAATCCTCTTACACGCCCCTCGATCTTCTCGAAGATTTTAGTATTCGTCTGACCCGCGTCAGGAGATCAGTGAATATTTAATTAGTAATGGCGAGTTGACGACCTTGTTTTCAATTATTCACTGATCTCCTGACCCGCGTCAGGAGATCAGTGAATATTTAATTAGTAATGGCGAGTTGACGACCTTGTTTTCACGAGTGAAAGTAATTTGTGGATAACCTTGGATACCATGAAGATTTTGGAGAAAACCAAGGCAACAGCGTGTTCGTAAATATTCGACCCATCGTAAAATGATAGTGTCACCCACCTTCTCGGCCCACATGAATCAACTACTTAAAAGAGTTCAAAATATTTTACTTTCGTTGCAAACGTTGAAAGCTTCCTGATACTTTTTGAGACTTCCAGTTCCAGATAGTTGTACTTTAATACGCACAGAGTGTAGAAGAAACAGCTCGTAAGAAGGCGACTGCATTTTTAGCCCTAAAGGGTCACCATACCCCTTCCCTTCTTTCCGAAGATCCTTTGCCTCAAGATTGCCCTACGTAATTCACCTTCGTACATCCATTTCACATCCATCCTTTTCTTATACATCGATCCACACACAGGGCAGAAGTAAGGGGCTGATCCCTCTTACTACGGATACGCATATATGTTAAGTCCGGTTAAGTCTTAGCGTGTACACACAGTTATTTATTTAGGTCTACGGAAGTTTACGAATAAATGTGGAGTTTACCTAGTTAGTACAAACATGCCCTCAGCCCGTCGTTTACCTGAAAATGAGCCTACCAAAGATGTTCTCAGTCCATACTAATCCAGCATTTTCGTTGACATAAATTTCTTGTCAAGTGGACGTTTCGCACTGTCACTCATGACATACATCTTTTGACGTCTGTAGTTGAATGTTAATTGCCTGATATTACGTACTTTCTTTCCATGTAATGTTTGTTTTTCCTTCACCATTCTCAATTATTGCTTAGAAACAGGTGCCACGTGTTATGACTCAGTTGTGGGCATACGATTTAGGTTGGACTAACATAACGTATGGTGTGGGACACAATTACTCTTTCTGGTGAAAATAGAAATTAAAAGGGCATTTTTTTAGTACGCAAAGTTCCTGACGCGTATCCCCCTTGAATGGGAAGCGTCGCTAGTGACGCAGATTGCCAGATCGCCGTGATGCTGCAGATAAATTGTTTTCCAAGTTTGCAAAAAACTTCAACCCATCCCTGGAAGATTTTTTGTTCTAGTGTCTATCTCTGTTTGCTCTCTTTTCTTTATATATGTGTGTGTGTGTGTGGGGGGGGTATTTTTATTTTACGATTTATGCTTGGTCTATTTTACAGTTATTTGGTTGGTTATTTATTACATTGGTGTGTTTGCCCGTGTGATTCTTTTTCTTTTTTTAGCTATGCTTTCTCTTTTTCTCTTTTGAGTGTTCGATGGGTCATCAGAAGATGTTATTATTACTTTTATAATAAGCCTGTGCAAACACATCCAAAATGGGATTCTCCTGGCTCGTATTTAACTGAAAGACACGAATTCTCCTTCAGCGAGATTTGAACCCGTGAACGTCGTTTTTCTAAGGCGTATTCTCGCCGTTCCCCGAGGACTCATTTTGAGGAGTCCCCGCGTTTTTGTTTGTCCCAGGGACTCACTCCCCGTATTCTCGTGAGTCCCCACGGACGGGGAATTCTCCGATTATCATTACCATCGTCAAGAAGGACTCCCTTTCATATTCGGAGGGGAATCAGTTTTGGGAGTTGCTGGTGTTCTTGTTTAAAAAAAAAAGATATTAAAGATGGTTAGTATAAGAATTTCTGAGATCATTATTGAGTTTGGTTGTGGTTTAAAACTGTTTTTGAGAAAAATTCATCTTTTTCGTTTAGTTACGATTCTATATTTGGAAGTAGCCTATTGACAATGTAAATTAATTAAAAAAACATCATAATAAACAAACCAAAAAGAAAGTGGAATCCAGACTGATTCCGTCAGCTGTGTTTTTTTTTTTTTTTTTAACAAAATCCATTTTGGAAGCATTCCCCATGTTCTCGTTGACTTCCGTGCGAGGAGTCCGCGTGGTGTGACTCCCTCTATTCTCGCTCTTCCTCTTGTTTCTCCAAGGAGTCCCCGGAGAACGGCGAGATTGTGTCTCTAGACCGAGATGAGCTTTTCTTAGGTGAATTTTTCCGTGCATCAGTTCCGGCCTGAAAGTTGGCGAAACCGACTTTCAGTATGGGAGGTACCGAAGGGTTGCCCACTTCCCGGCACTTGGTCTACACCGGCACCGGGCACTTGGACATGTACGCCAAAAATCGAACGTACTCTCGGGAGTTACGATGGTACAAGAACCCTGGCATTCCATCCGTCATGCAACCTACATTCTCTGATTGTCTATCTGCACTGTAACAACTTAATAAACCACCAAATTCCATTGTCTGTATATCCAGTCTTTGATTTGCCTTTGTATCTTCTTTTCAGGTGAATCTGAAAGTGAGGCCATTCAGGAGGAGTCTGTAAATTATTACGAAACTCTCTATGAGGTCATTAGTAATACCCTAACGTCCGTCCCAGGTCACGTAAGCGATGATTTTGAAGATTCCTTCGAGTCTGAAGATGATGTGATACGAGAAACCTCACAGGTGAGACTTAATTTATGTCATTTAAGATATAGGTAGATAGGTACATGTTAATTAACGCTAAAACTCCTAATGGGACATGGTTAATACAAAACTTAACTAACAAGTATATAAAGTTTTTATTGCGACTTCCTCCATGGACGAGCAATACTTACATCTCGAGGAAGTACAATGTTCTCGACCCAGAGATCGCTATCGCTGCACAGATTGAGCGCTTTAACTCTCGAATAATGTCGCACCCTTGGTCAAACTTGCTGCGACAGTGATCTAGGTTTCCGTTTTGTGTAAATATTGTAGTATGGTTGTAACACTTTTGTTGTTTTTTAAGTAGTCATGTTTTTTTTTTTTTTTCCTACTTCCTTTTGTTCTTTATGTTTGCTCCATCTGTTCTCTTTGCGATGGGTAAATAAACATATATATATATATATATATAATCCTTGCTCATTTGCAGTCAGTCTGAAAAGGGTTGATAACTTATAAGCATCCTCTGAAATGTTAAGGCTTAGGGCTCCCCCCACACACAAAAAAGTTTATCAACGTGTCGGACCTTCTTCAAAGCTACCAAAATGCCTAGTGGAGTCATCCTTCAAAAAGGGTTGAAAACCCACCGTAAAATTTTGTACCCGTTTCTCAACACTGCGGATGTTAACGACCTTGAGTTAAAACACTAAGACACAGCTTCAATTTCGGATGATTGGGGTTAATAACCAAAAGCACTTTGTTTCTTCTGTTTTAATTTAAAATCAAAATCGCTTTTACTTTCAGTAAATAGTTAAACTGTACTTAATTGAGATGATTGGTTGATACAGATAACCTTCGGTTAATAGATACAGAGCCCAAATCAAAGCGAGGGAGACCTATGGGTAACGACACCGTAAACATCTCCATCGTCCGTCGTCTGTCCTTTTGTCGATGATCAGGATAATTCATGGCCGGATTGAGATATTTTAACGAAAGCTGGTAGCTCTTCAGTTAAAGGTTTAGGCTCAGATTCATGAGATTTAGACTTGAATATTTATGGGGGATTGAGGAGCCTAAAAATTTGTAGGCGGAAACATGTCTCGCTCGAACTGATTAGAGGTTCTGGAACTGTAACTTGTTTGTTTTGTGTAAAAAAAAAATTCCGAGAATAAGTCGTATGGAGTAGTACGAAAAAGTAGCATGCATTACTGTTGCTACTACATGCTACTACTATAGCTATCGGATACCATCATATAAGATTGAACTAGGCATTTTTGTTCGAGGCATGTTTATCAAAATATTCCATACTACTACATTTCACTAATCAAACTATTCCATACTACTACATATCATTCCATGCAACTTTTTCGTACAACTACCATACAACTACACAGTCAAAGAATTTTTCATCGGGACTGTGGCAGTTTTCCATTAATCAATATATTCACGAAATAAACATAATTGCTTAACACCGATTTAAGGTTACTATGAATAAACCAGTGCACTGGATTTTTTTTTGTCTGAATGGATTGTTCGGTCGGAATACGGTAAAAGAAAAGGTGGATCGAATATAATTTTGGGGTCGAGCCGATAATACGGTTGACGTAGGGGTAACCAACACGCTGGATAAAGAAATGAGGTTGATTTTCGTCTCGGATGAATAGTTAGGCCGGAATCCGGTAGAACAAAGCCATGGGACAAACAAAATTGCTCACTTGAGTTGGCGAAACGGCCAGCTAAGGGTACATCAGCTCCCGAAATGCTAGATTGTTTTCGGTACAGATTAATGGTTCGACCGGAATCCGGTAAAAGAAAATTGTTGAACTAGCAAAATTTAACAAACTTTACTTGCGTTCCTGCAGATTCTTATATGTAGTCGGGTTCGATCCTGATCAGGCCAAAACATTTTTCCTATCCACGTGCATGCGAAGAAAAGACTGATTATACGATCCGGGTGGAATAGAAATTCTGTGAAAATGGGAATATGGTGACCGAAAATACGCAACGGGAGTGGAAACAAGGAATGAGTGGGCTTAGCTACTGGCACGGATGCTTTAAGGAAACTGATGGTATAAAAAAAAATACTGCCGAAAAATGGACAAAAATTTATTGTGTGCACAAACGCATCATACATGCCGAAAAAGTAATAATTTACGGAAAGGGATTTAATTAAATTTAATTAATCAAAGATTAAATGAACCCCTGAATTCCTGATATTTTTCTCCTTCTCCGCCACCAGAGCGTGGAAACTGGTACTATGATTCGTATAAAACCCAACGTGGCAGAAAATAAGGCGGATAATCACAGTGGTGGTTGGCGAAGCGTGATATTCTCACGGCCCAAATCGCCTTGAAAATTTGCGTAGCAGCCTGAATGACTTTGATTATCGTACTCGACCAGAGTCCTGTCCATTAATCGATGTCTCAAACGCACGACAATATTCTTGCTATAAAGAGAGAGGAAATGGAATATATACATATAGCTTTGTAATAACCGCCAAAAAACTGAAACGGTAAGGATGGAGGATAAAAGAGAGTGGAAAATTAAGAATAAAAATAGAAAACTGCAATATAACAAACAGGACTTAATCACAAACACCCGACAGTGACTACCGTACTAATTAATATACCTGCTTCTCGACTGCAAAATGCTCGGTTCAGAATGTGTTTGGAATCAAGTGAGCCTTTTCAAGCGTTGCATCGCCTTGAAAAAGGCGTCGAAATCGTTGAAATTGAAAAAAGCGTGCATTAAATTGTTGCAACTACGTACATTTGCGTACTGATAGCCCAAAGAGCGACTATAAATCAGCTCGAAAACCCAAAAAGATGTCACGGGTGTTTACGATTGACTCCACATGTTACGATCGACATTTTGCAACGCTGAGGCGATCCGATAAATAGCCACAACGAGAGGGGAGAAGCTAACATGGAATGTTAGTACACTAGTGTATTACAAATATACCAACAATGGGTGCTTTAAGCCCAAGTTCACTGCGAATGATATTTAACGGATAAGTCAGCTGAGATTTATTTTTAGCGATATTTCGGCCCTGATCATGGCAGGGGTCCTGCTCAAGCTCAAGCTCGAAAAAAAACCTGTGAAGGGGCCAACATATAGCTAGAATAAATTTCAGATGACGTATCCGTTTTGCGCAGTCAAATATTATCTAAAAAAGGAAGTTAACCAATTTAGATATTTAAGACTAAGCTGGAATCTTCAGTTTTGTTTTCACAAGTTTTGTTTTTTCCATCTTCAATCAATCAATCAATTTATTTCTTGCCAATATCATAATAAGATAGTTTGGACGCGTCACAAAGAAGACAATGATACAAAACACACAACACGCACAATTGAGATTAAACAGAAATATTGACAATTATAAATAAATAAACTAAATCAAAAATATATATTTACAATTACTCAAATCTTATATTTACAATTTAATTCAGTCAGCAGTCAATTTCTCTAAGCTTGTCTTCATTAAAATTCTGAACGAAATAAGGCACAAACGACTTCTCGTAGCGGCTTGTCTTGCAAGGAGGCGTTTGGAGCTGCTCCACTTCACTCAGCTTTGATTTCAGTCTTGTATTTGGGTGACTTCTTGCCACTACTTTGTCCATGAAGTCTGGCAGAATGCTTCGATGTAACGGGGAAGCAAGACATTTCTTGCCAAAGTCCATCAGTAGGCAGCGGCTTTGGCTTTGAGCGGCTTTGAGCCTAAAGAGGACCCTTGCCAAGAAGGGCCGAAATATAGCTCCAATAAATTTCAGCTGACTTATCCGTTTTGCACTGTCAAAAATATTATACCGTCTAATACCAAATATTGGATTACTTGTATTGTTACTATTAAACCATTTTGATTTTCGAAAAAATCTGGTAAGAAACGAGAGAGCAAGATTATGTAGGTTTGTTTTAGAATTCAATACTCCTTGAGCCTAAGCTGACTGGGAAACATATATTCAAACAAAACATAAAACGGATACGTCAGCTACGATGCTTTGGCTTTATTTATTATGATTTAATAGTGAAGAGACTCGTTTTTTTGTTGTTTATTTTTGGTATTAACCCCTATGTAACGGGCCACGGAGCTTTGTAGGGGTCCGAAATTTTTTTTTTTGTTCAATTATTTTTAAATTTAATAAACTGAACTGAACTGAAAAAAACAACAACAATATTTTGGCTCTTCTTGGCAAGGGTCCTCGTCAGGCTGTCGTTATCAGGGACAACATTTCAGTTACTTATGCTGGTTCGTTTCTTCCTCAACGTTGTCCCCGACGTTCGACAGCCTTACAAGGACCCTTGCCAAGAAGGGCCGAAATATCGCTGCCAAAGCATCGTAGCTGACGTATCGGTTTTACCTATTGTTTGAACATACGTTTTAGATTTTTTTTTTCTAGGATGCCATTTCCCAGAAATCCCGAGATTCCGGCAACGCCTCGAGCTACGGCCTGTCCAAGATTACCGAAGCTGCCAATAAGAAGATGCGACATTTCCGACACCATTTGACTTCCCGGAGAATGGATTTCCGGTCGGAAATATCCAACACCTTCAGCCGAATCCGGAAACGAAGCACGGTTAGCACTGCTGATTTGTCGGACTTGTTCAAAAGTGAGTGAAGGCCCAAATAAATAAGTTCACCAGGCCGCGGCCGGGTTTGTTGATGTTCTCATTTCAGGAATTTTAATTATTTTGTTTTAGTTCTAGTGTAGGTTCTTTTTCTTTTTTTAAACACTCCGTCCTTCCTTAAAGAGGGCTTCAAAATATACCGTTTCTGCTTAAAATCAACTCTTCTCTGTATCCCGCGATACCAGTAACATTTTATTTCCAATAATGTGTCATAACAACTGAAAAAAAAAAGGCACATACAGTCACTTCCTGCGGAATGCGGTTCGACGATGCCAGGATTCTAAATTTCCTTTCGTGCGCATGATGAATCATCATTGAGCAACTATCAATGCCAGATCCTTGATTTTTCAATGTCAGCATCCTTGCGAATTTTTTGCTATGAATGAATTAATTAATTAATTTATTCCCAAAAAGCCCGTGGGGCCATGGCGGGAAGACAAAATAAACACAAAATAGCACTAAAAAAGTCGATATATACACCAAAAAGGAGGGAATCCTTACTCCAAAAAAGCTCCCGATGCTCCATAGACTGCTTGAGGAACCTCCCCATCCGACGAAGGTCTCCAAAATGTTTTCTCCCCGTAGCCTGATCTTAACCAAATCGTCTTCCTCCATCCTTTCCTGCCCAGGCATCTCTGTTCCCATATCTTTTAGCTCCACGAATCTACCAACCAAATGGAATATATCTTCCCCAAGTGAACAAGACGTAGGGCAAAAGTAAGGAACAGAACATAACTTAACTTTCCTTATAAACTTCCTTCTTTCCCCCAATGGGAGAGAATCCGCCGGCAGACTTGCCATTCATTTTAATTCCTCAGGTCGCATAAGATTGTTTGATGACTGAAATGTGGGCTGGTATTCAAATTCAAATTCATTATATTCTCCAAATATTCTTTAACAATAAATAGCATAGGACGTCAACGAAAATAATAACACTTTTTGATTTATTAATGTCTTATGGCGGTTACATTTAAACGACAATAATTGGTATTGACAGTTACCCACAGTTGGCCACAGTAGGCCTATGCTGAACAGATACTAGCAATGGGCTAGGACTACTATGTCAAGGTTTTGATACGGACTTTAAAAGGTGTAAAATATAGTTTAAAATGTTTGATTGCGGCCAGTCCCTAAACTAATGTACGTTTCCCCATTGCCTAACTTGCCGCCCATCCAAAAACGTGCGTTTTCTCTCGGACAGAAGCCGGAAGTTCAGGAACGCGATTTCGATCTCACGGTCGGCGAAAACACGTTTTAATAGTCAAACGAAGATAAATTATTATTATTATAAATAGCAGGAAAACACAAAGAAGGCCATGGATGCTCTAACGCCAGCGTTTTTTTCAACCCTAGTCATGTACACTCAGTGCTTCCACTCGGAGCACTCTCAAAATAAGTAGGCTCCTCTTAAAAATAAGTATTTAGTAAGTAGAAATTTTTACTGAACCTGTCAGAAATTTTACAGACAATTTTAGCTTTAATTTCAAATTGTAAAATCTCGAAAACTTTGACCAAACAATGCTGAAACTATGCGCCGCAGGCGAAAATTTGAAAATATGTCTCTTTTTTGCTAAGATACAGAGATTTTACAACTTTTCATAAGAAATGACTCTCTTCAGGAGTAGATAAAAAGGCGTCTGGAAAATAAGTAGTAAATAGGTAAGTAGATTCGAAATTTGGTAAGTAGAAAAGGCTGTAAATAAGTATTCGACTGCCAAAATAAGTAGAAGTGGAAGCACTAACGTGTAGTGTACTGTGCACTACACGTATGTAGTCGGTGCGGAGACAGTCAACGAATAATAAAAAAAGAAAAAAAGATGGCATGCATCTTTACGAACTGTTTTTATTCCCAGAACTCCATGGAGAGCTTTGATTAAGTTAGATTTCTGATACCAGAATTTGTCTCTAAATGAACTTGGTTGCGTTTTTTCTAAAGTATGGGCGTGAAACGCCATTACCAGCATTGTATTTATTTATTTTATATATTCAACACTACAACCTTACCATGAAAAAGTGTAATAGAAAACCGTGGTTTAGCCAGAAGAGCGTTCAAGTTCAAGCGGGGGGGGGGGGGGGTGTTCCCACTGTTGTTCTAGTCGCTGGTTCGATCGATCGTTGAATGTGGCTGCCCTATATTGAAGCCTTGCTACAATTATATTAAAGCTTCTTAGAGAATCCGAAGGAGAGCTACCAAATTCCCACCAAAACTGCGCGATGTAGCCTACCCGGAGAGACTATATAGCCAAGTTGTGTCTACCTTCCATCGCACATGGATTTTTAGAGGAGATTTGATTGAGACATGTCATTTAAATTTAATCATCGGAAGTTACGACAGCCTATTCCATAAAATTCAGCACTAGTTCAAGCTTGCACAATCACGATTCCACAAAATGTGGATAGGCTAAGTGGATATATATTTCCTTCAGCACAAGCTGACTGCGAATAATATTTGACAGTACAAAACGAATATGTCATCTGCATCAGAGCAAAATAACACTAAGGAGTAGCGTCAAGACCAATGCTTTCCTTGCTTCGCAAACGGGCCGTACTCATGGTGCCGCCACTACGCTTGCAGCATTTAAAGCGAGACAAACTTGCGGGTTTAGAAATTTCTAGTAAAGCTAAGATTCCGTCTGCACACATCAAGGAAACAGGGGAGCAATCTTTTTTTCCTGTGTTCAGAATATGAAGTTATTGGAGCTAGCGCTGGTGCATGACCGATTGAGTTTCAGTAGGGACTGAAACTCTTTTATTTTCTCTGAAGGAAATCCAAACGGCGAGTCGGATGATGTCACAATGAAAACCGTATCCGAGATGAATCTCTGCGAATCCCGGATTTTGGGGGAAGATAGTCCCCAGAGTCCCCCCTCAGGAAAAAAGCAGGGGACCTGGAAGCTACCCAATATGAAGAAGAAAGGGAAGAAGGATTCCCTCCGGTCTACCTTCTACCTTACGCTGACGGTCGAATCTGACGAGAAACACGATTCGGGGTGAGTCCTTTAATTTGTTAATTCCTTTATTTACAACCCTGTCAAAGGGAAAGGTGAAGTATAGGAAAGTATTGCAAAAGGTATGAAACAAATGAAAACTCTATCAGTCAGCATATTTAGTTCTTAATCTTACACATCGCACTTTCAAAGAGCATTAAAGGACACCTGAACAATGGAACCATACTTGAACACACCATGATGGAGAATGCATTTACAGACATGGCCACGGAGAGCATTCTTCTCCTGAGCGTGACGTTTTCAAAATAGGGATGTTCGTTTGTCCAAGTTTGCACATGCAGACTCCAAGACAAAAAGCGCAATTCATTCAAATCTTGTACAGCGCTGGCCGGATCGTATTGGAATTTCTTCTAGATATACGTTTGGGCTTGACTGGTTAACAAATATTCCAGAAGAAGGGTTGATTGGAGACATTTGTTCATTTCTAATTCGGTACTTAAATAAGGACAGATGCAAAATGAGCAAAAATCATAGCTTGGAAACACTATTTCGTATTTGGATTGGGTTTTCTGCAGGCAATGTTAACGGAAGTCATACAGATAGGGATGATACTTGGTACTCTTCATTCAGGTGTCCTTTAAAACGGTAAAAGTACTCAACATCTAAATTCGAATTAAATTTTCTATTTCTTCTAATTTCTATCAAACATAAAAATTTCCAACTTCGAACAACATAAATTTTCGCTTGCATACATTTCTTTTATTCAAATTCAAATATTTTATTGACCTCCATGATCGGAGAGTATAAAATGAAATAAATTTTTTCATTTAATTCTAAATAAATTCTTTCATTCTTTCATTTCTTCTCTAACATCATATTTAATCTTGTTTATGTATTTTGCATCTTATGGTATATGAAATTAGTAGCGTGAAAAACGCGAAATTGAAAAAACTGGGACATTTTATTTGGCGTCTATACGCCCAATCCTTTAACCTAATTTTCATCAACGATATTGATATTCCAAACTATTTCAAGCGGATCTCCAGTTCTAGTCCTGATTACCGACGCTTAAAAATTATTCTATTGTTTCTGTTTATATCATCATTGTCGTACGCACTAATTATCGTCTGATTATTTTCTGGTAAAGTTTGGAGATGAGCCCACACTCGTGGTTCTTGATACGTATTTTGATTTCAAGGGCATTTGGCTCATATGGGTAAGAAGATGAAATTAGTCAGAGATGATGCTGGTTGTTTTAATACAAATGATGGTAACCTTGCGCACCGGATTCAAATAATCAAAAACCTGGACAGTGAAAGTATCACGGCTGAGACTGTTTAGTACTTATTCAAATAATGAGGGATTTAGCACGTTTTGTTTTGTAATTGTTCTTGATTGCTTCGGGTATTTTTCGGTCAATGTCATACGACACTGCTTAATGCCGAATAAGCGTTATGGTTCAAAATCTGGGCGGCGTAATTATAAAAATAGAAGTTGAGGGCTACGCAAAAACCTGATGGATCATTTATCACAAACATATTCACAAATGTAAACATGTTTGGCGTGTATATTATAATAGATGAAGAACATGTATGAACCCGTTTGGCTTAAAATTTTTGAGCAGATGTGACCAGTAGGCTATTGCCATCCGATTGTTGGCGTGATATGATTTTGCTGGATTTCTGGTTTGTCAGTTATCAATGTGCACGTAAAAGCTGCTAGTTACTACAGAAAACGTATTTCCGTACCAGTGAAATTTTCGTGCTACTGAAAATAGGAAAACGTGTTTATTTTCCTGAAAAAGTGCACAGGAAAAATATGAGGATGAAAGTGGTAACAGTAGTTAAGATGAATCATTACGTAGAAGAACTAGTCAAGTTAACGCATGGAGTGTAGCCTACTGTTCGTCGGATTAATTTTATGTCTTCGGAGCGAAAGGGAGTCGGAAGAAAACCAGAAATATTTGAAGAAAAGTTTTTATTTTATTTTATTAGTAAGTGCAGAAATTGCTGTAAAAGTATCAAAAATAACACTTTCTTTGCACCAGTGGTAACCCTAGTTGTATCTGTAGTGCCAGGGAATACCTGGTGAAATTTTTGCGTTGCCCGCGGTACTATCCGAGATGCAGGCGACTTAATTCTAAATGGACAGAATAAACTGTCGCACATATTCAAAAAGAACTTAACTTTCTTTTCCTGTCGACTGACGTGACAGCCCGAATATCTTGTTACAAAATGATGGGTTGACAACTCTGTTCACTATTGGTGTATCCGGTATCTTGGTAGGTCGGTTGTGCCCACAGTTTGGTTTGGGACGGGGGTTTGTGGCGTAACCCTGTAAGACAAGCCCAAGTCCACCCAGCTTCAAATGGGTACCTGGAGAAATCTGGGAAAGGTGTGCGAAAGCACCAGGATGGCTGGTCCCTACCGCCCATTGCCCCTCCTGGCTGAGGGCCGAGAACCGGATCCACCGCCAGTTTGGCCTGTCAAGGCTAATGCTGATACCTTTACCTTTACCTTTTTTACCTTTATCTTTGTAGGTTTAGCTATTCGTGGTAACTTAGCTATTCATCAAGCCTTAATTAATTTTTAGAAGTTATTTGTGGGTTTAATTTCTTGAATCAAATAGGTAAGTGATGAATTAGTAAACTTTTAAAGATCTACTAACAGTAGCCTAGCGAATAAGAAAGAACAAAAAGCCTTACAAGCCGTGTTTCAAATTTTAGGCATAATTTGGCACCACTGAATTCTCTTGGTGCATACGTAGCCAGTATAGATAGATAGATAGATATTTAATGCTTAAAAGCCAACAAGGGCCATCGCACCAAAACAACAAAAGAAAAAATATATATAAGAATATGTACTACTACAGGGATATTCAATTGTCCCTGTGTGCTAACCCTGTCCGGAGGAACCTTGCAAACAGTCGAATAACCTGGAAACTTTTCTCTTTCATTCTCTCAGTTATCCACTCACTCCCACACGCTCTCACTCCAAACAACTCGAGTCTCAACCCATTCAGTTCCTCACACTCTTCAACAAAATGAGTCATACTTTCTTTCTTGCATCCACACATAGGGCAAGAGTAAGGGCCAGATTTAACCCTAACTTTCCCCAAATATTTTCTTCTTTTACCAAGAGGTAAACCATACCCTCTCATACCCATAAATAACACAAGTTCCTCGTGAGACAGACCGCACTTGAGGTAAACCTCTTCATGACAATGCTTTGCTAACCATACTCTGTCGAGCTATTATGGAAATAGAGAAATATTTATGATAATGAGGTGAAACATTACCAGTCGATAGGACGATTAACAGTTTGCCCTTTCTTCCCGAAAAATCCTAACACCAGCCAACAATATTCACAAAGAAGAGGCAGCGAATGAACTTTACAACGCAGTTAAACCATCCTCGTCGCCCTCTCATTAACTTTTCATTGACTTGTATACCAATCATTGAGTTTTATGGGTAGCCTTTAAGCGCCTTGGGTCCTCCTTGAATTAGTGTATTTAATGATTTGAACAGCAAAATAACAATAGCGAGTACCGCCAAGATTTGAAAAAAGTGACACACACTCGAATAGCAGTCGCACTAGCACCACTAGCGATAGAGAACGTCCCTACTGAAACTCATTCGTGAACCCTTATAACTTCATATTCTGAACACAGCAAAAGAAACCTACAACCTCCCCTGTTTCCTCGATGTGTGCAGGCCGCATCTTGGATTAGCTAGAAATTTCTAAACCCGCAAGTTTTTCTAGCTTCAAATGACGCAAGCGTAGTAGGCGGTAATACGAGTATGTCCCGTTTGTGAAGCATGGAAAGCTTAGGTCTTGGCGCTACTCCGTAGCGTTATTTTGCTCTGATGGTTTGTATTCCAACCTGATTCCGACCAAGAATTCCGACTAAGGAAAGACAGAATTGAGTAGGCTATACAGAAAGGAAATAACGACTATTGCTAGAAAACAAAAGAAAATATAACATTTAAATAAGAATTTAATATAGAAAATCTGATTTCTAAACGTAAATATTTTTTTTTGCGTTTTAATATTATTTTCTGTTGATTGACTCAGTAGACTTCGGATATGTTTATTTGGCTGAATTTCTGTAGTTGATCAAACTGGGAAAACAAATTCACCAACATCTCAGTGTTTGGACACTGTCCCTAGAAGACCAAGAATCGTAAATTTTTATCTTGATCTATTTATTTCTGTTTGTTTAAAGGAACAGAAAACTTGGCTCAAACTTGACTCGGGGAGCTAGCTAACATATCAAGAATGTACCCTGAGTCGATATTGAGAGTAAGAAAAATTCTCGTTACGACCATTGCAGTTTCCAGGCAGCTTCCGAGAATTCGACTTTGAGCAAAAGGTTTGCAAAAGCAAAAGGTTTGTGTGCCGCGACTAGGAATCGAACCCCGGCCGTCTAGTCGGGGAGGTCGTTACTCTGTAGTCTGCATGTAAAAAGGCGAACTTTTACAGTACATGAGTGCATAATTACAGTGCATAAGGGGCAAGGGCCTGCCAGCTAGCTTTGGGAACACCAAGGAGGGGGTTTGAGACGGTTCGAGATAACAAAGAAAGGGGGGCCTGTTGACAATAAGACCCTGTATATTTATCTAAGCCCCCCCCCCCCCGGGCGATTCGATGGCCGCAAGTCGCGTAGTCAAGTTTACTGTTCCTTTAAGTCTGCAACGGAACGCTTATAATCCGCCACGAAAGAAAAATCAATTTTGACCAACTTCTTCTCATTTGTTTCTGTTTTCATTTGTAGGTTAGTTTTTCCACTTTTTCTTAATCCTGGTTAAACCCACCCTCCTCCAAAACATGCCTAAATTATTTTTTTTCCTGCTGGGAAGAGCGCGAAAAATAAATTATATCCTTAAATTTTTCAAACATCCTGAAATAAATAAAGTGCCGGTGCGGGCTACTGGGAGATACAAAAGTACAAGACGAAGGAATACAGTTCTAAATAAACAGTCGTCGCCGAGTTCCGATCCCCTCGATTATATAATGGGTCTATTATGGATACGCGGTTAAAATGGACCTTTCACCATAAGTCAACCATATGGGTTATGATAATGCTGACTAATCAGAGTTGTATTCATAAAGAAATAGACCGAGAGGTATATAAATAGACTGGTGCAATAGATTTCATCTTTACTTTTGTTTTTCGAAAAAGTGTGTAACTTTTTAATATTATATAAGTCATTGAGTGCTGTTACAGAATTTGAAATAGGAATAGTTATTTTCTGGATTTTCATGGTTTTCGGAGGCAATAAGTCCGTAAACAAGCCTGGACATGTTGTTCTCGATCCATTGTTCACCTTTTGCTTCATACAAACCCACCCTCTGCGGTCGCCCACCTTGAAGAGGAGACAAGTTTTCAGGCATCAGACATGTTTGTGCAGCATAGCAACACTATTCAAGCAAGAGAGAAAATGAAAATGAAAAAAAAAAATAGAATATTCGGAAGCATTAAAGGATACCTGAACAATGAAACCATACTTGAACACACCATGGAGAATGCATTTACAGACATGGCCACGGAGAGCATTCTTCTCCTGAGCGTGACGTTTTCAAAATAGGGATGTTCGTTTCTGGAGGTTTGCACATGCAGACTCCAAGACAAATAGCGCAATTCATTCAAATCTTGTACAGCGCTGGCCGGATCGTATTGGAATTTCTTCTTGATATACGTTTGGGCTTAACTGGTTAAACAATATTCCAGTTGATTGGAGACATTTGTTCATTTCTAAAATTGTTCGGTAGGCTACTGAAATAAGGACAGATGCAAAATGGAGCAAAAATCATAGCTTGGAAACACTATTTCGTATTTGGATTGGGTTTTCTGCAGGCAATGTTAACGGAAGTCATACAGAAAGGGATGATACTTGGTACTCTTCAATCAGGTGTCCTTTAAGTGGACTTTTCTAGTTATTTACGGATGGTTCGTTCAGCTCATCGAAGGAATTTAGGGATTCTGGCGTCGCAGAATTGGGAGAAAAGGCGACTAACAAAGTGGTTAGAGACTCTGCCATTAAAATTATAATCGAAATGGGCTGGATACGACAGTCGAGTTACGCATCACTTATTCACTTAAATAGGATTGAAGACCCGATGAAAATGCGTTACTTCGCTGTTTCAGAATAATCGATTTTATCGAACGAACTTTTTCTTACGGGCGTGCTTGTATCTCTATGCTTAAAACATATAGCAACTTCGAGTCCTCGAAATAGAGGGAGTTCCCTCAGACGTGATCCTGCGCCGTGTGATGATTTCTCAGACGCGGTAATAAGCTCCGTTTTATTGGCCATTGAAATCCACGCTTTTGCTGACATTCAAATTCGCAATGGCTGGATGAATTTTGGCTTGTCGTGCAAGCAGCGCATATTCTGAA
This sequence comes from Branchinecta lindahli, assembly GCA_023053555.1. Lineage (NCBI taxonomy): Eukaryota > Metazoa > Arthropoda > Branchiopoda > Anostraca > Branchinectidae > Branchinecta > Branchinecta lindahli. The sequence goes on along the minus strand of JAKZAO010000009.1, from coordinate 29,722,972 downwards.
CGTCAGTGCTAGAGCCTGAGATGAAAAAATAAAATCCCTTAAAATAATTCATTGTATTCGAATCCAAGCTATAAAAATAAGTTGGCTTTTCAGTTAAACTTTAACAGCCCGAAGCTTAACGATAAATTCGCCCATTAAATATGCCCGTAGGGAAAAAAGGTACCCGGATTCCCGTAAAGGTGTCCGGAATTTTGGAACAACATTCCGGGCACGGAAAACGTAACGGAAATCCCGCCTGGGGAGTCTTGTTTCCTGGAATTCCGCAGTTTAACGCGGAATTCCGGGAAATAAACCCCCCAGCCGGGATTTCCGTTACGTTTTCCGTGCCCGGAATGTTGTTCCAAAATTCCGGACACCTTTACGGGAATCCGGGTACCTTTTTTCCCTACGGGTGTACCCCTCCTCTCCTCATCCCTCCAGATAAGGGATACTGCTTCCACTAATGGCTCAGATGGAGTTGGTTTTGGGCAGGTCCGTATCCAGGATTTTTTTTCGGGGGGGGGGGGGGTGTGCGCGTAATTCAGATTTGGCACAGCACGTGCGTTAAATCTCTAACAATCTAGAAAAGACCGAAAAAGGAAGAGTAAAACAACATCTGAAACAACATTACTTCCAACTTACTCTAACTTGTTTTCCTCTAGTCTCCAGAAGGCAGCTGTTGAGCAATTCCAACAGTATTCTTTCTTAATTTTGCTCGGATAAACAGTCCATTAATAAGAACTTCAGTGTTGCCAGTTTTTCTGATGGAACCTGTGACTTTTGGCCAGAAAAAAAAACAATGATATTTTGGCACCTACGAAAGTACGCCTTTTTCACAAATTATTAACAAGAAATCTCGCTATATCATCTTCACAATAACGCGCCTCAACTTTTATACTTCGTTTTTGCATTTACTACTAAGGAACCAGTCGCAGAGGGACGGCGTCTTGTACGCCAGCTAGGCTAGAGACCTCACAGTGACGTCTAGTGGTGTTGCCCTCAGCGGTGAACCTGGGGCGTCACATTTGGTAGAAACGAAATCGAAGAAACGGAAATGTATGACACATTGCAGAATTCTGCAACCAGCGGCAACACCGGTTTGAGCTTTATCTGTTCTGTCTACCATAAGAATTCCGCCGCTAGATGGCATCTACTTCGCCACAAATGAAAAAGATGTCGTTAAATAAGGACTGTTATATGCCTGGGTCGCAACAGAAGTCGTTTTCACATTTGAACAGTAAGCTAGGGTTGCCATTTCACTAATCAGAAATACAGAAAAAGACGCTGCTCAGCCAATCCTTCAGCGACAACCTTGCGAAGGTAAAAGATTGTTGATAATGACAAACGGATATATATTTCCTCAAACAACATCCTACTATCCCTTACTATTTTGCGTTGCTAGCTACTAGCAACGTTAGCATTAATTTAAAAAAAAAAAAGATTGAAATAAAACAGTTGCTTTTTTACCGAATTTCCGCCAGGAGGTATCATGGGTCTGGACAGTGTACTAGTGTTATAATCATTATCGCTATTGCTTTTCTTCGGGCGATAGCGGAAAATTTGGCCCTTTGGCAGCATGATAGGCAGATATCACCCTCGCTGCGCTGGGGCGATATCAGCCTATCATGCCACCCGTGGGCCAAATTTGTCCGCTATCACCCTCAGCAAGGGCGATAATATATAATAATTTTTGTTTTTATCTATATGCTAATGATCGACAAACAACCAATGGGCTTGCTCGTTATATATTTTTTTAATATTAAATTGAATTGAACCCATCCAGTAGTAGTTAAAAATTTATTATTGAAGATTTAAACTGTGAGAACATGCACATTCTCTAAATTCCCACAATTTCTCTTAATGGAAATATCGTAACTTCCGTTGGAGATTTTATCACATCGCGTGAGCCGCCGGATTACGCGACGACGTGTGTTTTGAGGCATGATACAGCTTAACATCATTTAATCTGAGAAACTTCAGGAAAAGCTGACAATAACTTTCACCATCGGCGGAAGTTATCAGATTTTTTGTTTTAGTGAACTATGGGGTTAAAGATCAGTTTTCACGTTTTTATTTTGGAAAAGTAGACCGTGAGTAAAGTAAGAACTTGACAGTAAAAGTAGCAATATTAATTTGCTACTTTAGTAAGGTTTAAGAACCATTAATTGTTTCGAACACGAAAGGTAGGGGTTATCGTTAGGTTTCTTGTAGCATGAAGGAAGCAATACAGTTTTTTTCTTCACTCGACCGGAGTTTCCAAAACTCTTGAAAACCAACTCGAACCCAAGAAATCAATAGCCCGCTGATCTTATGGTGGATTTGATATCAGTCACTCGTGTGTGCCTTGCCGTCGGCGAAAACCGTTTATCCACACGGCTGTTAAACCACCAATCAGAGATGATCATGCATGAGGTATGGATAAGAAGCCATGTGTAAATGCATCTTTTACGTATCTATGTGCTGCATGGGCAGAGCGAGAGATAACGCGAGCGAAAACTCGAAACGAAAACTTACGGGAGATGGTCCATTTATTTAAGCTTTCAGACATTAAACAACAGACAAAAATACTACCCAAATGATTCTGGGTCAGCTTGGACTGAAGAAGTTTTTGAACAAAAAGATTCTGATTTCTTATAAGTCACTCTGTTGTCCGCTCGAAACAAGGTAAATGGTGATGGAACCCCAAAGTATTTGTCAAACGTTTCACAAGCAATTTAATAGTTTAATCTCGAAACTTAGTTGTTTTTTTTGTACGGGTTACTTTTGAACTATCAATCGCAGCTGAAAGTAGCAGAATATGCCGTGTCAGTAGTTTATGTTTTTTGTTTTCATTTTAACATGGTTTTACTCGTAATAATTTTGTTTACTCTAAAACTCGTTCGCTCCGGTGTTGGGTTTCCGGTTTCGTTTCTGGTTTCCGGTTTTGAGTCGGATTTGAACCGCAAGCAAGTAAAAATAGCAGCACCTGTCTAGTCGAATCAGAAATTAGACAGTATTTCCTGTTGCAATGTGGTCAAAACAATTTTTCGGTTTAACCCCCCCCCCCCTCCCTCAGCCCGACTTCTTGAGCTTCAAGGTTTTCTGCAAACTTGTCGTACTCTGACCTATAGAACCCTCATGCAAGTTTTCATAATGGTGGAAACCAAAAATTAGCTTATTATCTACGACTCGTGGCATTTTCGTGACGTCATGAAAGAAATAGGGAAATTCGATAAAATTAATGTTGCAGAATATATATTTACCTGCAAATTACCTGCAAATTTGCAATTGCAGGCGAGTAGGATTTCTCCTAATGTACGCCTACATGGTTGCTGTCTTGTCCAAATTTCCAGTTGAACCTCCACGGTTTGCCTGACCATTCCTTGTCCAGATGTTGTTTAAAACTGTTTGTTGTTGGGCAGGCAACAGTGGATTCTGCTAGAGCGTTCCAGGGGTTGATTGATCGACTTGTGAAGAAGTTCTGTGCTTGCCGCTTGAGCACAGGCCTCTTTGTCATCTTTTGTGAGTGGCCCCTGGTGGTTCTTCCTTTGTTTGGCACAAAAATGTTGGGTGGGATGTTGTTGTTCAAATTTTTGTACACAGCTATCATGTCACCACGATTTCTTCTGTACGTCATTGTGGGGATGTTGAGAGCTTTGAGTCTTTCTGGATATGGGGTGCTCTGCATTCCTTTGACCATTTTCGTGGCGCGTCGCTGGACACCTTCGATAAGGCGTTTGTCCATCTCGTATTGTGGGTATGCCAGTGAGACTCCAACTTCCAGCTTCGGTCTGACGAGTGAGGTGTACAACTTGCTGATCACCTTAGGACTCCTACTGCTAACAGTTCGTTTGATGATCCCAAGTGCTCTATTGGCATTACTCACGACGTGTTGCGTGTGCTTGTGGAACTTGAGCTCGGAATCGATAAGCACTCCAAGGTCCCTTTCGCAGTTGCTGCTTTCTATTGCCTGTCTTCCCTGGGGGGTGTCCATGGTGTATTGGTTGTGGGGATTGTTATGTCCAATATGAATGACTTTAGTCTTCTTTGCATTGAACTTCGTTAACCAAGTGTCTGCCCATGCTGTGAGTAGGTTTAGGTCGGCTTGGATACTCATCTGGTCGGCTGGTCCGAAAAGCTTGGTGTCATCTGCATACAGGGTGTTATGGTTTTTTAGCGGCTTGCACATGTCATTGACATATACATTGTAGAGGGTAGGGCCAAGGATTGTTCCTTGCGGGACACCACTGGTGACGGTAGATTCATCTGACAATGCTTGATATCCGTTACTACCCCAGATGCAGACTTGCTGAGTTCTGCCGTTAAGGAACTCTTTTATCCATTTGACTGTTTCCTCTTCAATTCCAACTGCTTTAAGTTTCAACATAAGCCTCCTGTGGGCAATTTTGTCAAAGGCCTTTTCCTGATCAAGTAGGATCACATCAACAGGTATGTTTTTGTCCAACATTTCAGTTACATCATGATATGTGTGGTAGAAATTTGTGTCGACTGATCTGTTGGGGCGAAACCCGTGCTGGCCTTCACTAAGTACTTTATTTGACTCAAGGTGTTGCATGATGGCACTGTTCACGATCCCCTCGATCAACTTGGAAACCACGCTGGTAAGACTTATGGGCCTATAATTTTCTGCCTTGTTTCTTCCTTCTTTTTTGTGGATTGGGATCACCGTCGCCTTTTTCCAGTCAGTGGGGACTTCAGACAGTTCTAATGAGATCTGGAATATTCTCGAGAGGGGTTCTGCTACTACGTCGGCCATTTCCTTGAGGAGACGGGGGTGGATTCCATCAGGGCCTATCGATTTTGAAGGATCGACCTTTGTCAGTCTCTTTCTAACATCTGTTGTTGAGACTGTTATTTTCTGCATTTTTATGGGGATGCTGTAAGCGGGAGGGGAAGGAAGTTCTCCAATTGGTTCAGCTGTATACACACTTGTAAACTGTCTGTTGAATTCGTTTGCCATTAGGGAAGGGTCTGATATTTCAACACCATTTATGTCAATTAGATTGGGGATAGATCGTCTTCCGGGTTTTACTTGAGAAACATACTTCCAAAATTTCTTTGGGGACTCCTTGCACTCCTCAGCGATCTGTTCCTCATAGTTTTCTATGATTTGTCTTGAAGTTTTTCTTACTTGACTGGATGCTGCTTTGAACTTTTGTTTGTTTTCCTCTGAGTCATTCTTTTTTAACTTTTTCCAAGCCTTTTTCTTCCTGTTAATAAGGTTACGCATTCTTTTTGACATGTACGGCAATGTTCTTGGGTTTTTGACAAACTTTATTTCAGTGTGCCTTTTTTCGGAATCAAGGAGTAGTTCTTTGAAGCGTTCCCATTTTGTTTCCAGTGTGGCACTGGTCTCTATGAAACTCCAATCTACCTCTCGCAGCTCCTCACGTATACTATTATAATTGATGAACTTTTGTTTTCGAAAGTTGCTGCTAAGGGAATGGGTTTGTATAGCGGTATAGATGCTCAGGTGGTCACTTTTTCCTATGGGGGGACGGAGTTCCAGGCTCACAATCTTCTCCGGGTCGTCAACAACAACCAAGTCCAATAATGATGGAGTCTGACCATCTCTAACCCTGGTTGGTTCAGTTACACACTGATGGAAAAAATTATTAGACAGACAAGAGAGAAGTGGTTGCTCTTTCCGTGAATTACAATATCCGTGTCCATCAACCCATTCAACATCTGGCATGTTGAAATCACCAAGTAGGAGAGTTGAGTTTGTCTTGGGGGTTTTCATTTTCTCTATCACACTTACTAAAGCTTTTTCTGACTCAAGTGGAGAGGGACTACTCGGGCTGCGATACATGCATCCAATACTTAGGGATTCATGGGGGAGTAAAATTTGTATGCAAACAAATTCAACCCAGGGGGTATAATCATTTGGAATCATTAGTTCCCTTACCTCAAAGTGGCTTTTCACGTATATGGCAACGCCTCTTCTGTTTTGGGTCTCCAAGTTTGAAAACAGCTGATATCCTGGGATTTGTACATGGCTATTTTCTAGCTTAATCAGGGAAGATTTGGGGCAAATTTCACACAATGCCACAATATCTAGATCATCGATTAATACAAGACTCTTTAGCTCAGGCAGTTTGTTTGTTATTGAGTCAACATTGGTACTTAGGATCTTCAGGGACCTTCTCTTGTTATTGTCAACAAGCTCACTCCGGCAACTACTTTCACTCGATTGGGTTGCTCTCTTTGAAATCTTACTAGAGTCTAATGTTCGGAAACTGTCCGACTCGAAGGTACCAGATGTAGCAGTAACAAACGATAAATCACTCTGTTCATTGCTACAAATAAAGGTGGGTTCACAGTCCTGGCACTGAAGGGAAACACTTATCACAGGGCTATTTACATGAGTTGGGGCAGGAGCCCCTAAACAAACAAGTTTTTTGGAACGGTAACAATCCGTCCGTTTTTGATGGCAAGGTCAGACTCGCCGTTGTCTCTTCTTTCTTTCAATTCCATGTACAGTTTCTTTCGATGCTCTCTGGCCTCTCTCGTTGAATCATTTTTGAACTGGATTGTCTCTTTGCGCTCAAAGGACATTTGCGTGATGGCTTTTTTCGTAGTTATGTCCGGGACCGTGAAAAGAAGTGGTGGAGCATTTTGGGGAGTTGAGGATGATGAGCTCTGGTTCACACCTTTGGGGGCCGTATTTGTATCTATATGTATAGAGCCGAGCGGCCAGCGAGGCGCCAGACGCGTTTACACTTACAAACCGTTCTAAGGACAATCAGTTCTGTTAGTAAATAGAAAATATTGACTTTTCCTGTGACGTCACGATTCATTTTTTATGGCACTTGCAGCTCCGCTCAAGTGCCATATACCGATCGCTTTTCGGTCTGTCGGTCTGTCGGTCGGTCGGTCGGTCGGGCGGTCCACTGTTTTCGAGTTAGGGTACTTCCAGATGTCCTAAGACGATGAAACTTGGCAGGCATATCAGGGACCCGATATAACTAACCTGGAAATAATCAGTTTCACGATCTGACCATCTGGGGGGGAGTGGTGGGCCGGGGAATCCTGAGAATTTAGTAGTTTTTGTAAAACCCCTACCCCTTTCTTCTGACTAGTAGGTCTGCGCACGGCGTGACGTCACTCTTTGCATCGGATCACTCTGTTAACATCGGAAAGAGCTAGTGCATTCGAGGGTCAAAGGGGTTTGTATATGTGATTCAGTGCGGGGGAATATGGAAAATTGAGTGTTGTGTAACTTTCGAACGGGTGATCGGATTGGGACGAAACTTAATACCTGAATGAATGATATATCTCTGATCTTCCATTTGAAGTCCGAACCGGATTCGACAGCTATGGGGAGTTGGGGGGGGGAGACCGGAAATCTCGAGAGACGGTTATAGTGGAGGGATTGGAGTAAAACTTGCTGGGAAGAACAAGAATCTGCTCCATATAAATCGTTTACACGTTTGGACTGGACCCGGTCACTTGGGGGGGGGGAGGTGGAGGGGAGTTTCCCGGAATTCTGGTGATGACAGTTTTTGGGATTTTCACGACGAAACTTGGGAGGCGTATCAGGTATCAGGGACCCGTAAACTAACTTGTAAACAAAAATTCACTCGATCCGATAGTCGTGGGGGGATCGGAGGGAGGGGGAATCCGGAATATTTAGCCATGCGTAACTTTGGAACGGGTGATGGGATTCGAGTGAAACTTAATAACTGAACAGAGGGCCTGTGGTGATCTTTTTCATGTCCGGACCGGATCCGACAACAATTGGGGGGGGGGGGATATGTAACCGGATTGGACTGGAGAGATCGGGATGGAACTTTGTGGGAATAACAAACAAGTCCAAAACCGAACCGGATTGGCTCCGGCGACTGTGGGGGGAGTTTGAGGGGCGGGTCCGGAATTCCGGTGATCGCGAGTTAAGGTACTTCCAGATGTGCTAGGACGATGAAATTTGGCTGGAATATTAGAAATTCGACAAGATTGGCTTAGAAATCGCCACTTTTCAAATCCGACCATTCCCTAAAATACCAATCATGACCGCAAATTAAGAAAAATGCTTTTAAGCAAACTATGCATTTCGATGATCCCCATGAGTCCATGATCATTTTTGCCTCAAGGGTTTTGCTTACAAATGAAGTTCTAGCTCCCTTAAAGTGTGCATCTTAACCGCAAGGTCGAAAAGTACTTTTTATCAAACGATACATCTCAACCTATGATCATTTGTGCCACAAGGGTTTTGCAAAAAAAAAAATTCCTAGCACCCTTAAAGTGCGCATTTTACCCGCATTAGCGGAAAAAAAATACTTTTGATCATACGTATATATCAATGATCCCTAAGAGCCTGATATCGTTTTTGCCTCAAGGGTCTTCCTTACAGATGAATTTCTAGTGCCTTTAAAGTGCGCATCATTACAGCCAAGTTCTACGATAAAATACTTTTTCTCTAGCTTCCTTAAAGTGCGCATCTGAACCGCGCAGTCGAAAATTACTTTTAATCAAATAATACATCTCAACCCATGCAAGTGCCATATGAGCTTACAGCTCTTGTTTTTTAAATAATATAAAATAATCTTAAAATATTTTTTTTTCGTTTTTCTTCACAATTCGTAGAAAGTTTAGTGAACACCTTCATAATCTGTGCGAATATTATCGTGCTTACAGACAAACGGGCAGAAAGGCATCATTTGTATCACTAACTTTTTGATTGGGACACCAAAAAGGTCAAAAAGGTCAACGGACAAGAGAATATCAGTAACATTCACCAAATATTCCAAATTTGAAGAAAATCCTTTTACTCTTACATCTCCCCACTCACCCTAGAGTACTCTTAATGAAATAGCCCATCTCGGTGCGCTACCGTTAGGCTGTGCTTGGGGAATTGTACCCGAAGCAGGGCCGTATCCAGGGGGGCTTAGGGGTTTACCCCCCTCCCCCCCCCCGAACCATACAAAAATAATCGTTTTTCTTAGGCTTTAACCTCTGATCTGTGTCTTTTTTGTACTTTTTGGTCCGACCCGCGGGCACCCCCCCCCCGAAATAAATTCCTGGATATGGACCTGACCTGAAGAATAATCTTTTCTTCCAGTTTCTTCAACAAGGACGACAGCGACAGCCTGCCATCTCTCGGGAGCTGCCGGAGTCTTACGGGAAACTCCCCCAACACCACCACTGCCAAAACCCCCATCGCTGCCAAGGGGCGAAGACCCTCCTCCGCCTATGACGTTGTCCGCCCTCGGACCGCTCCTCCCCCACCTCCTTCACGACAAGAGGGAGACGGAGAATCCCCACCACCCTACCCACCTCCCCCCATCCCCGATGAAAAAATGAGGACTATAGGTGGCGTCAAAGTAATGGATATTAGTGCATCTGAATTAGTGCTCAGGAAGACACAAACTAGTGAAAGCGATTTAGTGAAATTGATCGAGACGGAGCTCGAGAATCGCGTGTCCACGTTTAGTTCTTCATATATCGAAGTGAGGAATTCGGTTACGGGGCACGACCCAGCGTATGACAGTAGTGAAAAAAGTGACCACAGTTATCTATCAGTGCAGCTAAATGAGGATGGCAAGAGGAGCCAGTTTTCAACGGAGCCTCTTTATCAGTTCTACACTGCCTCAATATTAGATGTAAGTACTATTACTGTCCTTTCGCAGATGTGGGTTCTTCAGTTAGGCATCAGTTCTTCGGTGACCAACGCCACCAATTATTCCACGTTAAAAGAGACAATCTGTCACCTGCGCAAGGTGAATGATAACATGAAGAATAAGAAATCAGTATTTATTTACGTCTGCCTGGATGGGGGTAGGGGCTATCTCAATCCAGCCTTAATTGTAGCTTCCCCTAAAAAAAAAAAAAACTAGTCGCCGTCATTTTGCTTGTAAATCTTGAATTGATAATTATAATAATTTGTTTGTAACCCACTTATCACATACAGTGAAGTAACAAAAATAGGCATCGATGAAATAATAAACATGATAAATTCTTTAAACACACTTTTAAACCGAGTGAGACACAACTATAATGCCATGGAGGCATAGGCCATGGAGCTTTGTAGGGGTCGACATTTATTTTGTTAATTTTGTGTGTATTTAAATAAACTTAATTGGTACGTACACACACAGTCCGATCGATTTCGCATACAAAATCCGTGTCGGTACCTAATTTTTGGGATCCCAAAACGTTAGTGACGGATACCTATGACATCGCAAAAGTTGTACGTCTGTCTGTCCGTCTGTCCGTCTGTCCGTCTGTTAGCACGATAACTCTCGAAGGGATTGAGATATTTTGATGAAACTTGGTGGGAGGATCCTTCGGGTCAAAGTACAAGTCAAGTTCGAAGATGGGCTCTGTAGCTCTATGTTTGAGGGTGTGGGAGGGGTTTCAAATTAAGGGGCAAAAAAAATATTTTTTGAAAGCTGTTTAGATAGTGGATTTAGGGGTAAGGAGACACGCTGAATCCGAATATGAAAGTTATTTTCTCGCCGGACAAGTAGTTCGCCCGGAATCCGGCGCAAACCGGAAAATTTGATAAGAGCAAAATTTGTATTTGAAGTTGATTAGATATTCGATTTAGGGGTAAGAAAACGTGCTGAACACGATGGTGAAAACCATTTTCTTGCCAGACAAATAGTTCGTCCGGAATCCGGCCAAATCCGGAAAATTTGTTCAAAGCAAAATTTGTATTTGAAGTTGATTAGATGATAGATTTAAGGGTAAGAAAAAACGCTGAATCTATATATGACAATCATTTTTTAACCGGACATATAGTTCGTGCGGTATCCGGTTGAAACCGGATTTTTTTTTTAGAAGTTAAAGTTTTATTTGAAGTTGATTAGATGTTCTTTATAGGGATAAGGAGATACGCTGAACTCGTTTCTGAACTATCTTTTGTTTTTGCTGGGCAAGTAGTTTGCTCGGAATTCCGCCGAAACCGGAAATTTGGCAGAAGTACACCAGGAAGTTTTGATCAGTATTGTCAAAATAGATATGGCTTATACAGGTATATCTGAACTTGGTTTTCTCAGATGATTAGCCTGGCGAAGACTGGATTTGGCGAAGACAAGACGTAGTTAATATTAAATTTTTGGGATCCCATCGAAAACTTTGGTCTTGTTCCATTTGTATCTTAATAATAGTTGCGTTTTTGCAGATACCATTGTATCTGATACCACGGTCTGAAGTCGTTTTCGCAGTTACCGTGGTATCTGACACCACTGTCAAAAGGCGTTTTTGCAGTTATCGTGGTATCTGGCCAGTTAGTGTGGTATGATATTCAGATACCACGGTCCGACCGTGAAAGCTCAACCTGAAAAGTAATCTCACTTTCATCAAATTTTTTCAGATTGGTGAAAAGAAGTTTAGCACTGGATCTCAGGGACCCATAAATTTGTAAAGGAAATTTATGGGTCCCTTGTTAACTGGATATCAGTTTTTCTTTTGGGATGACTTCGAGAAGTGCAATTTCGGCAATAGTCGTTTTGCAGAGCAACCCTGTATCAGATACCCCGGTAACTGCAAAAACGACTAATTGCAGACCCAGCTACCGTGGTAACGGATACCATGGTATCTACACAAACGCAACTAGTAAGAATAAATAATTTTAGAAGATAATTTTCATTCTAGTTTAAAAATCGCGCTTAAAAATAGTGGATTTTCTACTCGAATCGGACCGAAGTATTGCATGTGGTACGTCCGAAATACGGAGCGATGGAGGAAAATCGCGTCCGACTGTGAAAATTGGTTTCGACTACACCTCAGCCGATTATCCAAGGACCGTGACGTCACGCCTAATTACATGAGAAATTCTTGTTTTCCATTTCCGCACATAATGATTGTCCCTAGAACGGTTTATAAATGTAAACGCGTTCGGCTCTATACATAGATACACATATAATATATTCAGAAAAACATAATGGATTGAATTTCCTGACTGTCTTGATGACGTCACATTGATGTCTCCGGTACAGGGTTGCCACCGGTAGTACAATTGTACTCTTTTTAGTTTTTGGGATCCCAAAACGTAAGTGGAGGGATACCTATGACATCGCAAAAGTTGTCCGTCCGTCTGTCCGTCTGACCGTCTGTCCGTCCGTCTGTAAGCACGATAACTCTGGAAGAGAATGAGATATTTTGATGAAACTTGGTGTGAGCATTCTTTGGGTCAAGAGTCAGGTCGAGTTCGTAGATGGGCCCTGTAGGTCTACATTTAGGGGTGGGGGAGGGGGTTTAAATTAAGGGGCAAGCAAAATGTTTTTAAACAGCTAATGTGATAGTCGATTATGGGGTAAGAAGACACGCTGAACACGAATATGAAAACCATTTTCTCGCCGGACAAGTAGTTCGTCCGGAATCCGGCCAAAACCGGAAAGTTTGTTCAAAGTAGAAGTCTTATTTGAAGTTGATTAGATGTTTGATATAGGGGTAAGAAAGCATGCTGAACAAGGATACGAAAACCATTTTATCGCCAGACAAGTAGTTCGCCCGGAATCCGGCCAAAACCGGAAAATTTGTTAAAAGTTAAATTTTTATTTCAATTTGATTAGATGTTGGATATATGGGTAAGGAGATACGGTGAATCCGTTTTTGAGCTTTAGTTTTTCCCGGACAAGTAGTTCTTGAATTTCGCCAGAACCGCAAAATTCACAGAAGTAAGCTAGGATCGTTTCGATCAGCTTATAGAGGTAAACGCACATGCTGAATCCATATCTGAGCTTGGATTTCTTAATGATTAGCTGTTTGGCCTGGCGAAGACTGGATCTGGCGAAGACAAAACCTAATTGTCTGGATCAAATATTGAATTTTTGGGATCCGATCGGAACCTTTGGTCTTGTTCAAAGTAGCAAGTTGGTAGTACATCTGAAAAAAGTAGTACTTACGCAGTACATTTTAAGAAAGATGATACTGTTCGAAAAAAAAATACCCTTTCTGTCAAAGTTCGTGTGGGCCTAGTTGTATTTTGCCATTTTATGCGAAATCGTTGATCTGATTACTTTGGTTTTCATCTGGTTTTGAATGAGACCCCTATTTTTGACGAAGGTTAAAATCAGGTCATATTTATAGGGCCATGCTGAAGTAATTTCCAGCAGCAACAGCGCAACACGCGCAAATTTTTTTATAGGTAGTACTTTTTCTCCTCTTGCAGTACTTTTTTGCGACTTGGGTAGTGCATTTTGTTTTTGAGTCAAGTGGCAACTGCTCCTGTATCGGATAATCGGCGGAGGTTTAGTCTAGACCTGGAAATCGGAATGTTTGTGCACGTCAGTATAGTCTAGTTCCCAACAGGACAGGTTTGTCTCGTGACGCAAAATTTTTAAGGCCTCATTATGTCATTTGGGAACTTCCTCGTGAATTGAATCACTGAGTAAATGCCACCTAAGTCAAACCCGAATTAATAACTTGCTCGTGGTCTTCCGCTCTCACGATTCCCAGCGGTCAGTTTAACCGAAGGTTATCCAGACCGTGGTAATGCAATATGTGCAATGTTGCAAGTCGGAAGTCATAATTGAAAGAATTCAATCAATCAATCAATCAGATTTTACTAACCAATATTGAATTGGCACAAAACGTGTCCATACGGAGTATATGAAAAACAACAAAGAAAAGAAAATGAATCCGACAAAACTAAATTACTATACAAACGCACTATAATACGAATGGCTCCGATCGAAAGAGGAGTCGCGAGAAAAGTAGTCTTTCGGCGACTGCCCCAGACCTGGCAGGTCAGTTCGACCTGATGTTGGACTTTTGGACTTCTATGTTGTCAACGGAGACCAAAGTCGATGGTCCTTCTGCGAGTCTTCGATTACGAAAGGTATTGAAAATAGACGGAGGTAAAGGAAGAAACTACTTCTCATGAATCAACCGTACTCTGTCTTCACCTTGGTTGTTTAACTTTACTTCTTACTGTTTAGTGTTTAGCTAGTTCTAGGTGACTGGCGGAAGGATGGCAACTTCCACCCCACCTGTGAAATAAAAGGGTTTCTATTGGGAACAGACGATCACGCTTTCCTGGCTGAACTCTTGCACTTTGATCAGAAAGTTGAAAAATTTCAACGAAAAAGATCAGCAAAAAAAAATCCTAGGTAACCCATTGCTTGAGTAAAAAAAAAAAGATTTCGTCCATGTTAACGAGACTCATTTGGTACACCATACAAAAAAATCACAGACCCCTCGAAAGTGAAAATAGAAAACTGAATTTTAGTTCAATCAGTTCGAAAATGTATGGGCTTCATTTTTTAATATAAAAAAAAAGTTTATTACCTTGAAAAATTCTAAGTTTTAGCATTTTTTTCCAATTTTTTGCTATATTTTGTAGCACTTATTTTGAATATATGCCAAATAGTGGATAAATCCTTTTTGTAACTTAAAATTAAAATTCATTATTTTGTAGGGCTCAATCTCCTCTTTCGATTGATATAAGGTTGTGTTGAATTCCGTTGACCCTAGCTCTTGAAAAAAATCTGGAATCATTGTAGGAAAGTATAGGCTAAAAATGGTGTTTTTAGCCTATAACTCGGAAACGCCCCAACGGCGGAAATGCGCCCTACGATATTCGTTTTCAGCGAGGTTGATTACCCCGGCCTCAGCATTTTTGTACCTTCCGTCATGGGTGGGTGCACGATACAGAATCTGGCGCCCTGACTAAAAGCTTACATAGCCTAGTTCTCCGTAACGTAAATATTTTGCTTGGGCTACATTGAGAGTTAAAATTTGTTCAGGAAACATTAAAGCGAGACCTTCGGTTTATGAGAAAAAGACAATAAGTTGCCATCTGTGAGAGGGATGAAAAAATTCTGCAATTCTACGCTTACACCAGTCGAAGGGTTGTACACCCACCTGCTGTACACCCTTTCCCGGCACCGGCCGAAACCATCGGTGCCGGCACAGGTTCCAAACATGCTAATTTTAATTATGTAATATGTGACAACCGGTGCTAGCTGCTGTTAGCCGGTGCCGGCACCGGGCAATCCCTGTACACTAAAATCGAGCAACCTCTCGAAACCATCCTGAAAGAGCAGTGTGAAAGAGTTGACATAACGTAAGGGCTAACGACGTAATTGATTACGGAAGCGTAGCGTTAGTTTTACGTTTGAGTCTGAAGGGACCTTTACTTTTGCAATGTCGTCTTTTTTTGTTCGATTTTTCAGCGCGCCATCTTAAGGGATGGTTGTTTTAGTTGGAATAAACCCATTCATTCATTCATTAGCCTATATTTATTCCTGAATATCATTGGCACATTATGATAACGTAGGACTGTCAACTTTATGAAATGGGTGTCTTAACGCCACCGCGGTTTAGTGCCACCGTATGTTTTCCGCCACCCAGGAAATCTTGCATCATCAAGAGGATTAGTTGGGTCAGACGAAAGGGTCAAATATTTTGGTAGGTTCTTCCGAGGGTTCTTCGCCACCGTATGTTTTCCGCCAACTCATTAGTGCAGGTAGCTGGTTCATGCAATTCCAGATCCAAATCCTTAAATGCGAAGAGGGTGTTTACCGCCACCAACGCTAACTCTACGTTATCCTAGCTAAGACAAAGACTGAGCTTAATGTTTCACACATTTATTTATTTTAAGTGCAACTAAAGAAACTGTACAACTTCAACAATTCAAGGCCCCCAAACCATTCAAATTTCAAAAGGCGAGAAATCGCCCGCACTCTCTTGAAGACGTCAACAATGTAAATGTCCTTTTCTTTCACACTCTTTGTTTTATCTATTTCCATGATTATTTCTCTTGTCACTTAGTTCGGGTTCTGCAGTTACGGTTCCTCTTATAAATACTTTTAGACCAGTTACTAACTGATAATCCCTTAATCGCTGTGAAACTTAATCCGGTTGGCGCTGGACACCCCATCAGAATATTAGGTCTGACAAGATTTGACACTACCCTCTGGGGGAACTAATGACGTAAGATTTCCTGGGTGGCGGTAAACACCCTTTTCACATTTAAAAGATTTTTATCTGAAACTACCTGCAAAGGCTACCTGCGCTACCTGAATTAAAAGTTGGCGAAAAACATACGGTGGCGGAAAACGGCGGTGGCGTTAAAACACTGCTACCAACTTTATTCGCTAAACACAATTTTAGATTTTATATTAATTTCACCATCTATTCAGTATCGTATAATCTTAAATTTCATAATTTATACAGAACTCTATTAAAATATACAACAGTTAAATTTTGAAGTTTTGCACAACTTTGCATCGATTGATTTCTGCATCAAACCATTTTGTCTATCAAAGCGCAAAAGTGTGAAAAAGAGGATGTTGTTCAGTTGGTCGTAATCGAATAATGTAGTACTCGAATAATCATTAATAATTCTCTCAGATGAAAGCGATGAAAAACTGAGTTGAAAAACTAAAGTCCGGAATTTGACGCTTAGGCAACGCCTGTCTGACACTTAAAGCGGACCGCTTTAGGTGTGAAGCAGTCGACACAAAGTAAGTGATAACTATTTGGTTGATTACGGAAGTGTAACGTAAGGTTGCAGATGGACCTTTACATTTACGCCATTTTCTTCTTCTTTTTTGTTCGATTTTTCGTTACACCTTTTCTCTGATTTTTTTTTTGTTCTATTTTTTTGGCGAGCCATCTCTAAGGATTGTTTTTTATTTGGAATAAACCCATTTTCTCTCTCAGATAAAACCGGTGAAAAACTGATATTAAAAAATTAATTCAGCAGTTTTACGCTTACGCCAGTCTGAAAAAGTAAGGGATTGTGGAAGTGTAAAGTAAGGTTGCACATGTCGGTCCGAAGGGACCGTTCCGTTCTACAACTTTTTTCTTATTTTTTGGAATTTTTAGCGAGCCATCTTAGACGACGAAGACTCCGAAGAAGATGACTATGAGGTCATCCGACCGGTTGAAGACGTTGAACCCGAGACACCAGAAGTGGACGAAAAACTGTTATTACCTCGGAAACAATCTGCGATGGAACTTCTGGAGCCGTTTGGTGGAACGCGGACGCTTTGGTGTCAGTTGCCAGCGGTCATAAGCAGCGGTGTTCTAAGTAAGTGCGAGCAAGGAGTGGTTTTCCAGCCGCTACAATGGTTATTCCAGAAAATTATTCTTCTGAAGACTGGTAACGTAAAGCGCATTCTCGCCGTTCGCCGAGTCCCACTCCACGCGGACTCCGCGTACGGAAAACAACGAGAACACGGGGAATGCTTCGAGAATGGATTTTGTTCGAAAAAAAAAATATGCAGTTGACGAAGTTAGTCAGGATCCACTTTATTTTTGGTTTTGTTAATTATTCACTAGATGCCGCTCATACACCTTTCCCTGTGTAGACTAGCTGCTCTGAAGAACTTCAAGTTTCGTACACTCCTAAATGATCTACTTCGCGTAATTTTCACGAAGCAATCTCTCCCTTGCACTCCCCCCTTCAAAATTTCCTCCTTTAACTCCTCCAGTTCTTCACATCCACACAGAAAAGAAAAAGACCCTCATCTCCATCCCGTCGTCCGAATGCCTAACCATAGATGATTGTTGTATTTTTTCGTAATTGACAGTGCTAAACGGATACGTCAGCTGAATTTTATTAGAGCCGTATTTCGGCCCTTCTTGGGCAAGGGTCCTCTTCAGGCTGAAGCCGCTCAAGCTGGAAAAAGGACTTGTTGTTGTTTCCAGCTTGAGCGGCTTGAGCCTGAAGAGGATCGTTGCCAAGAAGGGCCGAAGTATAGTGCTAATAAAATTCAGCTAACGTAATCGTTTGGCACTGTCAATTGTGATTCGCAGTCACCTTGGGCTGAAAGAATATTTATTGTAATCGTTTCGTCTTCTCAGTTCAAGCTGCTGGAACAGCTGAGAAGACGCAAATATGCCACCTTCAGAGAGGCTTGGAAGTTCACTTGTTGTCAATGGGCCTAGGTTCGAGTCTGTCGGGTCTCCCTCAGCTCTCAGAGGGCTCTCCCATAATCAGATTTAAAGGATATATGGTCCCGGTTGACCCTTTCGCTGTGATTTAGTTGTGCTGTTGTGTCTGCGTTTCTGGCCAACTGAGGTACACTCTACTCCGCAACTGCTCTCCCGAGTTCCCATAAGTGGGCGTCTTGACATTATTTTGAGCAAAATCATCGGAATGTCCGGATAAGTCATTCCTCCAAAGAGCCTTCGACAGACGAGGGGATCACACAATTTCCCCAAAATATCCACAAGCCTGATGCAAAAGCGCGATCCGCGCAATTTTTTTTTCTAAAAATGTCATTGTCAGAAAAATTTAAATATGGTTTTGTTTAGTGTCGTAATCCATTTCTGATAAGACCGCATCATACCGCGCAGTAAGTCAGGAAGGAAAAATTAACTAACGCGACTAGAAAAATTGCAGTATCTCCTTCGTGGCTTCCATGTTTCGTGCCCATAATTTTTCGAAAGTCATTAATGAATGTCATCACTATTTTTGTTGATTGATAGTTGTGTGTCAGCAGGTCATATGAACATATTGTATGTTATTGCGATCGCCTTGAAGTTCGTGCCTCTCCTCTACGGTTGGGAGGTCAGATGTTCTGGCACTTAAAGGCATAAGCGGAAGTGCCTTGTCGGTCCGCATTTTTTATAATTTATTTATTTAAACTAGGATACGACTAACTAGTGTCAAAAATTAGCTAAAAAATATGACCCTAAAACGAAATTTTAAGATATTAATCTTAAAAGCCTTTCTTTGAGACTTCGGAAAATAATCCTAACAGTTGTTTGTCGAGTTTGAGTCAGAAAAACTTGTTGGTCGCGACGCACAGCTGTGGGGCCACACAAGCGACCGCGGAAACATCCACGAACTCGATCCACAAACTCTTTGTTGGATCGCAGAAAAACGCCTTATGTAACATTCAAGAGATTGGCCAAATTCCTTAACTGATAAATTTTTTAATAAATCTTCCCCCTAAATTCTGCGAAACTTCGTCGTTCAGTCCCGACAGTCCCGCACATGCGTTAGGTGCTGCAGATTCTTCTTCTGTGTGTCGCACGTGGGGCAAAAGTTCTTATTATTAATATTATATTTTAATCTTGTCGGCAACCTATGCTGTCCAATGGATAATTTGGTACAAATGAAGATTGATTGATTGATTGATATATTAGCCTACAGAAGTCCCTGTAATATAATCTTTGTTTTTTCTTAGCTCGGCTTTCGATTCAGGCTCGGAAGAAACAGGAGGCCATGTTTGAAGTGATTACGTCCGAAGCTTCGTACCTGAGGTCATTGAACGTCCTTGTGAACCAGTTCATGAACTGCCCTGACCTGAGCGGAGACGTGGGATCGGTTATTACCAAACGGGAGTGGCACCTACTCTTCTCGGATCTGATTCCTGGTAAGTCTGAATGTTAATAAATAAATGAATATGATGTTGATAAAGGCTTTCACGCCTCTTACTTCACTAAAAAAAAAACAAAAAAAACTCATTTAGCGATAAATTTAGGTACCAGAAATCTAACTAAATCAAAACTCTCTGCGGAATTTTTGAGACAGAAATCATGTCATCGAGGTGAATGCTATCTACAGCTTTTTTTAATTCATTGACCGTCTCTGCACCAACTGGCAACTACATCGTCTGGTAGGGGGTTCCACGGGACGACTATATGTTAAGTCACTATGTATATGGCTATGGCTGAAGTAAATAAATAAATAAGGTAAGTCCGTATGCATATGTCTAGGGCTAAAGTAAATAAATAAATAAACGTTAATTCTGTGGAACGCAGAATAAACGGCGCCTTCTCTGTTTTTCGTGAAACTACCTAAAATGGACTTTTAATCCCAATCGAATCTTCAGCTTTTTCTTTGTTCAAATCCACCCTTTATTGTGTTTATTTATTTATTATCACCAAAAGTAAGTCGTCAAGACTTGTCACTTATCTGTTGTGTTTCTCCGTCATCAAGGCGATACAGGATTTGAGGGATGAGATATTCCTGTCATCAATAGCAACGCATTTCGATAAAGAGAGAAATCGAAAATGATGGAAGAAATCCAAAATATTCGTAGGTTAACTGTTCACGAAAAGAAAAGTTACGTGTGTCAGGATAGATAGTATAGCTGGTTTTAAGCAAAACAAGCATGTCTTAGAGGGAAAGAAGGGTTTTCAATCCTGTTGATCTTCCTCGCGATGATCGACGGAGTGTCAAGCAGAGATGGGCGAATCCGATCATGAAAGGATTCGAATCCGGATCCAAGTCCGGGCTAGGTACGAATCCGATTCCGAATCCACCATTTCATGCTGAGGATTCGAATCCAGAATCGAATCCGTATTCGAATCCGACCAAAAATCAAATCATGCAACATAGGATACACTTTAAAAATCAGAGGTGACAGAAAAGCACTTATGTCCAAGGCAAATGAGACGGTTAACTGGACGATGTAAACCATATTTCTAGGTTTTCATGTGTGCTTGTTAAAGTATGGGTTTCCTCTCAGCAACCAGAAATGAATTTAGGGCTCGTTAAGCACAAGACGTTGAGCACTGTGTGTTGGGGTAAGATTGGAAATTGGAGCGGATTCGTAAGATTCAGTGTTTGGAATTCGAGTCCAGAATCCGGATCCGAATCCAGCCTGACAAGCAGAAGATTCGAATCCGATAAAAAGGACGAATTCTTATTCGAATTAGGTTACAGCCGATCAGAAGATCCATAAGATAAACGATTGTAACCCAAGATACCAGAAAGGAAAGCAAATGGAGAAAAAAAAATGCAAATAACCATACAGACACACTGAGAAATCAGCAGGGGAATTGGCGCGGCCTAAGGCGCGATTATGCTTATCCCGTAGCTCCTTGTGCAGTAGTAGTAACGTCCCATAATTAATAATTAAAAACAGACTAATTAATATTTTTAAAAACTATAGTACTAACACTACTACCAGTGTTCTTACATCATACGCTTACATTACATTTTACGCACTGGTCGCTGAAACTTTAAGCTAGGAGATAGCGTCCGAATATTCTAATGACTTCATTGCTTTTCGCATGGATTTCCGGAATGTGGCTGCAAATGTAGGCGAACTGACTGTTGTAGATTTGACGTGTATGTGAACTGGCGGGCTGAGTGGACTGAAGGGTGAGGAAACTATAGTATGGGTGTAATGACGATTAGGCGAAATGACGAGTGGGGGACTGACGGGGGAAAAAACGGCGTAGTGACGGATTTTGGTGTGCCAACTAAAGACGTGAACGAACTGACTGGTCGTTCTACTGATTGGTTCCGGGAATATGTAGGAACCAGGTCTGGTGCTGTGGTCCCGCTATAGAGAGATTGTAGTCTACCCAACGAAAACGGATAGGAGTAGAAAAGGAGAAATTTGACATTGTGAAGTATAGTACTTTCAACTTTGAGACCGAATTATCATGTTTTATAACTATTCTGAGCCTGTAAATAGCTGGAAACGATTCCTTGTTTTTTCTTAATTGTATAATTACAGCTATAAAAAAAAGTTTGATCAGAAATGAGAGCTTCAAACTTTCACTACAAAAACGAATCCTGCTTCCTGTTCCTGTTCAAACTTTGAAGCCTTCAAGCTCTTACTTCCATGGAAACTCTTTTGCAAAAATGGAATATTACGATTAAGGAATAGCCCAATTAGCAAGTCCCTGGAACAGAATGATGATCAAACGCCGACAATTTAATTTCAAAGCTGAAAGTCTTATACCTTCCAGTGTTAAATCTTTGTGTTATGCTCCCGTGACGATGGTGTAGCAATATCAATTTTCGTCGGGTACGGTGCAGTATCTCTATAGGCGTATTCTCGCCGTTTCCCGAGGACTCCTTGGGGAATTGAAGGGAACGACGAGAATAGAGGGAGCCCCTCCACGCGGACTCCGCATACAGAAAACAGCGAGAACACGGGGAATGCTTCCAAAACGGACTTTGTTAATTGTCGATTTTTCTTAAAAATAGTCGTTTTTTCTCAAAATCAGCCGATTTTTCGTCAACACGGTCGGTTTTTTCTCAATAATAATCGTTTTTATCCGCTAAAATATTCGGTAAAAATGACCAGCCTGTCGGTAAATACCTTCTCCTCCCCCCCAAACATTTTGGCCAGTAACGCCTCTGATCGGAGCATTCCCCGTCCGTGGGGATTCACGAGAATACAGGGAGTTACTCCCCGGGACAAACAAATACGCGGGGACTCCTCAGGTGGAGTCCTCGGGGAACGGCGAGAGTACGCCTTTTTACCAGTTGACCTGACGGATTATACATTTTGAATCAAAACTTGATCAGCCTTCAATTCTTTTGCAGTTCAAACTTGCTCTGAGCGATTTCTGGCGGACCTAGAGAAGAGGTGGCAGGAGAGCGTTGTGATCAAAGACATCTGTGATATAATTCTTAGTCATGCCGAAAATCACTTCGATGTTTACATCAAGTACTGTAGTCATCAACTGTACCAGGAGAGGACGCTCAAAGAATTGAAGTAAGTTGATATACGTAGGGTCGCAGATCATATATATCAACTTATATTTAGATAGATGATGGAGGTACTATTTATCAGTACTTTCCCTGCTTTCGGATTCAAATCGATAGGTTATTTATATATATGTTGGAAGTACTATTTATCAGTACTAGATTCAGATCGATAGCTTGATTGATTTACCCTCAATTTGTCATGTCTTTGAACTAGGAGAAACACAGAGCAAAATAACCACGGAGTACTGCCAAGTGACACACACTCGAATAGCAGCGACACTAGCGATAGAGAACATCCCTACTGAAAATAATTCAGTCGTGAATCAGCGCTGGCTCCGATAATTTTGCGTTCTGAACACGGCAAAAAAGGATTCAACGTCCCCTGTTTCCTTGATGTGTGCAGACCGCATCTTAGCTTTACTAGAAAATTCTAAGCTGACAAGTTTGTCTCGCTTTTTTTTTTTTTTTTAAATCTAGTTATTAATAACTTATTCACTTAAATTGGCTTGAAGACCGCTGAAAATGCGTTACTTCGTTCTTCCGCTGTTCACGAATAATCAATTTTCAAATAGTGGAATTTCCTTGTGATTTATGGTACTGAATTTTTGTTGTATGCTTTACGAGAAAGATTTATGATTTTTTTTTCTCTGGCACTAACCAATCTTCACCAATCTCACCACTGCCCACTGAAAAGCTGCGTTTGTGTTGTGATTAAAATTTCCCGCGTCATAGTAGAATTTACGTTGTGGGGACGGCCGAAGATATTCTGAACGTCATAGCTAGAGCAAATAGTGGAAAATAAAAAATATCCCTTTGCAGAATCCAAATAATTCGGTGTATTCAATTAGATGACACAAAATTAAATCGGCTTTTCAGTTAAACTTTAAATACCGTTTTTAGTTAATTAATTTTAGAAAATGTAGTTGTAACTTCACTCCTGCAGCATTGTGTTCTAATCCGCTTGCTTGTGTTTGCTTTCTTCTAGGTGCTTGGGTTTTAAATAAACTATAAACCAGAGAACGGTACAACTCCCCAATTCTAAGAGTTTGTTCTTAATATTATCAAGATATCGGTTGATGTCGGAAAATAATCCCCCGACGGCCATTGATAAGTAACCTATCCGAGCCGAAGGCGAGGGAAATGCGATAGGAAAGCAAGGAGTGTTGTTTCAATCGACGTGTTGTATTTTCAGTGGAAATGTGATTGCAGGCTTGCAGCAAGGTAAGTTATGACCTAAGTGCCCTAGGTGTGTCCTCAAAGAGGGAAACGTTTGTCTCGCTTAAAAAAGTTTGTCTCGCTTTAAATGCTAAAGCGTAGTGGGCGTCGCAACGAGTATGGCCCGTTTATAAAGCATGGAAAGCATAGGTCTTGGCGCTAGCCTCTAGTGTTATTTTGCTCTGAAGAAACAGTAGCCTAGGCTGCAACAGTTTATTTACTCTTTACTTTACACACAATTTTTAATCATCACGGTTTGTACTTCTGGTGACTTGGAGATTGGTTTGTATCTTGACAGGGCTGGGTTGGTAAGGAAGGTAGCGACGGATCTCTTGGTACCTTGTCCTTGCTCGATAGCGGTGATCATGACCTCGAAAGCCTTCTTCCAGGCGGACTCGGCCTGTGGGTTGAATTCATCTCTGAGCTCCTTCTTGAGAAGAACTATGAAGTCCTCAGCAAAGTTCTGGAAGTGGACCTTGTTGACGCGGCGGGCGACGTGGTCTTTACCAAGGTGCGCGAGACCCTTGCCGAGAGCAATAGAGTGGTCAAGGTTGTTTACGAGAGCGTCAAGCTCTGCCATGACGTTGGCTGCGTGGGCGTTAAGCTCTGGAGATCCCTCGAGGGCAGTCTCCTTGTAAGCGGCAAGGTTAGTGAAGAGCTTCTGGTACGCTGCGTGGTCGGTGAAGAGCTGGCGGAAAACGGCAGCGCCTTTGCCCATCAGGTTGGGCTTGAGCAAAGCCCAGGTGCTCTTGATCTCCTTCACTTCTGCGGCGGAGAGAGCAGACTCGGGTTTGGATTCCTTGAGCCCTAGGAGTCCCTGGTCGATTACACCGATAACCTGGTCAAGAGCCTTTCTCCATGCAGCAATTGCTTCGGGCTTAAGTTTTGCCTTGAGGTCATGTTTCATGGTTTCAATGAGAGCTTCAGAGAAGGCTTGGAAATGCACTCTTTCGACGTTTCTGGCAATGTGGTCAGTGCCGACGCTCTTCAGATACGCCAGAACGGTTTTTGGCTTGTTGATATCCCTTACGATGACCTCAAAGGCGTTCATGACCTTAATGATGTGGGCAGCGAAAGCGGGGTTTCTGCGAAGGTCCACAAGAGAAGTCGCACCAAATCCAACACGAGTGAAGAGAGCCTGGAAATGTGGGTTTCGAGCGAAGATAGCACTGAACACTTGCTGGCCGAATCCCATTATGTCAGGCTTCAGCATATTGAAGGACTCTTGGATTAAAGATTTCTCGTCAGCATTCAACCCGGTGACAGCATCTTGTTTGTAGCTGAGCTGAAGGCCCTCATCGATAAAGCCAATGATTACATTCAGGGCTTTCTGAGTAGCAGCAACTGCAAAGCTGTTGAAGCGGTCTCCCAAGTCGCTCTCGAGCAAACTGATCAAGACATTGGCGAAGTTCTTGAACATCTTTTTGTTGACTCCAAGTACAATATGGTCTTCACCCAAGCGTCTGGCTACAAGAGCAAGGTTTGCAGGGTCGTCAAGGGATTGGATAAGTTCATCAAGCTTTACAGTGACGCCAATTGCATGTTTGCCGACTGCGGGAACGTTTGTTAGCTCAGCCAATGGCACTTTGGCGAATTTCTTGAAAATAGCCTGGTATTCTGGGAAGTTCTCGAAGAGACTCTTGAAGACCCTCATGCCGACACCCATAAGGTCGGGCTTGACTTGTCCCCAGGCCTTCTTGACAGCGGCAACTTCGCTGTTGGAAAGACCAGTGATTTGGTCAACGCGCTGTAGCTGGAGAAGTCCCTCTTCAATGACACCAATCATGAATGTGCTCGCCTTGGTCAGAGCCTCCTCGCCGAGAGGAGTCATCTTCTCTGGGGCTACTTCGCCAGCAACTGCAGAAAGAGCTGTAGCGAAGATCTCAAAGTGGGCACGAGTCATTCCAAGGCGGGTATGGAAGAGTCCTAGACCACTGAGCTGGCGGACAAGAGCCTCCTCGTCAGTGAGGCTTTCCATGACGACGTCGAAGGCGGCAATGACTCGCTGAAGATGAGCGACGAAAGGCCTGTTAGCTTCAATGTCATCAATGTTGCCAAAGCGAGCGAACAGAGCCTTGTACTCCGGCTTGGCCGTGAAGACCTTCTGGAAGACAGCAACACCAAGCTTTTCGAAGCCTACAGTGGTCAAAGCGGCCCATGTATCTTCATTGACCTTCTTCTCAAGAGCGGTAAGGGACTTCGAATCAACTTGTTGGAGTTGGAACAGACCCTGTTCGATAACTCCGACAGCAAAGCTGAGAGTCTTTTTCAGGGCGCCTTGAGCAACAGAGTCGAGCTCCTGGCTAACTTCAGCAATATATAGAGCGATGAACTTGTCAAACTGCTCTCTGGAAAGACCACGTCGGATGTGTTCTCTCCCGAGCTTCTTGAGCATGTAAACGAAAGAGACGTTGTCGTCAATGACTTTGGAAACACCAGCAAAGCGACTCATTACCTTGCCAATGTGAATGTCAAAGTCAGTGGTAGCGGGCAGTTCCTCGAGGCTATATCGAGCGAATGCTTTGAAAAGGTTTTTGTACTCTGGGTTGGCTGCGAAGAGCTTGATGAAGACCTTCTTGCCGATCTCCTTTTGGCGTGGGGTAAGGGTGGCGAACCCACGTCGAAGAGCCAAGATTTCTCTGCCGTTGAGACCAGTAACGGGGTCAGACTCCTCTAACGTTGTAGCTTTCAGACCCTGCTGGATAACTCCAATCATGACGTCGAACAGTTTGCTCCATGCTTCAGCGGTAGCGGCATCGATGTTCTGTTCAGTCTGCAGGTGGGAAATGAGGACAGCTTCAAAAGAACGGAAGTGTACGACTCCCGTGTTTCGTTTGATGTGTTGATCACCAAGACTCTTCAGAGCATACACGAAGTATGAAGTATCGTCCAGGTTTAGCAAGAGGGCGTCAAAACCGTTTAGGACGCTGTTCATGTGATTGACGAAGCGTTCATCGTCCTTCAGCTGGGTCAAAGGAACATCAGCGAATCCTTTGTTTGCAAAGAGTTTCTGATAACTTGGGTTGGCCTCAAACATCTTGACGAAGAGGTCTTTACCTAGCGTGCGGAGATCCTTTCTGACAACATTCCAGGAGTCCCTGATGGCAACTTTTTGGCGGCCAGTAAGGTGAGTGACGGGGTCAACTATGTCTGCTTGCTTTAACCCTCCTTCCAAAAATGTGATGATTACTTCTAGGGCATGGTTGTAAGCGGCGGTGGTAGCATCGTCGATAGCTGCAGCCTCCTTCAAGTACGCAACAAGTGCAACCTTGAAGTTCTCGAAGTGAGATCTGTCTGTGCCGCGGCTGATATGGTCAAGACCAAGCTCCTTAATCATGTACACGAAATCGGCAGGTCTATTGAGGGCGAGAAGGGTCTGGTCGAAGGCGGACACAACCCGCTGGGTGTGAGCGGCAAACTTGGGGGAGTCGATAAGCTGATCAAGCGTCATTCCTTGGAAGAATCTGAACATCTGTTGGTACTCAGGATGAGCGGCAAATAGCTTCCCGAAGACAGCCTTGCCAACTTCAGCAAGGTCACCACGGACTTCAGCCCATGAGTCAAGGATCGCTTTCTTTTCCAGACCAGACAGGCCAGTGATGGGATCGACTGCTTTGAGCTTGTTCAAGCCCAAGGCAATGTATTTCTCGATCGCATCATAAGCATTATTGACGGATGCTTCCTGAGCCGCTGTTGCTCCGTTTCCCTTTAGAAGGTCAAGGAGGACCTTGCGGAAGTTCTGAAAGTGGGTGATGTCGGTAAGGCGGGCAATGTGCTGCTCACCAAGCCTTTTAAGAGTGGAGACGATGAAGGCGTTGTTGTCTAGCTCCTTGATGATACCGTCGAAAGCGGCGATAACCTTATAAACATGGGCAACGAAGCCGTTGTTGGTAGCAAGGTCGCTTGGTGCAACGTCACGGAACTGGCGGAAAAGAGACTGGTACTCGGGATGTTGGTCGATGAGGTTCTTGAAGAGGGTGACACCGGTAGCTTTGAGATCCCCGCTGGCAGTAGCCCAGGCATCTTGGACGTTGATAACATCTTGGCAAGTCAGGCCGGTAAGCTCGATCTTGAGTTCACGCTTTAGGAGGCCAGATTCGAGCATGTCGATGATCATATTCCATCCTTTCCTCCATGCGATGAGATCGTCAGCTGAAAGAGCAATCTTGCTCTTGAGGATATCGATGAAGGCATAAGAGAAGGCTTCAAAGTGCCTCCTCACAGTACCTCGTGTGATGTGGCGTTCGCCCAGAGCTAGGAGCTCCTTCGCTGCAACTTGGGGGTTGTCGATGTTCTTGATGACGGCATCAAGTGCGCCAACGACGCGACCGCCATGATAGAGCAGCCTGTCGCTGGCAGCCAGTTGGTCTGCTGGCACATTTCGGAATTCGACGAATAGATCCTTGAATTCCGGTCTGTGTTTGAAGATGGTCAAGAACACTTCTCTGCCGAACGCTGGCAAGTCATTGACATGGGCCCATGTCTTTTCGATGGCTGCCTTTTCCTTGCATACAAGCCCTTGGATTTGATCGGAGGCAGCAACTGAAATATAAAAATTGGCAAATGAAATCTTCCTAATGGGAATCTTGTTCTCTGGCCAGATCCTTTCGGGACGGGGGAGGGGGACCTTATATTACTACATTACTTTTCTTTAGCCCATACATTGGTGTATTTTTACTTGACAATTCATGTGTCCATGTTTGACAATTCCAGTGCTATTTTTCATCGCGAACAATTTTTGGGAAGAAAAAATTGAATTGAATAAAATTGTCACTCTTGCAGAGCGAAACAAGCAGTTGGGCACTCCTAGGTGAGTGATACGAGTTTTATTGCCCTTATTGCGCGGTATCTAGCGGAAATCGAGGAAACTTATAATGGCAGAAAAAGATCGCTGAGAAATCTGCCAGTGAAAAGCCCTTGAAATCATGATATCATCGGCCCTTGATATTGCCAAAGGAATCCACTGAAATTAGATGCTCGGTATTATCGAGAATGCAAAACCAACAAAAATTGTTGGTGGGGGGGGGGTCATGGAACATCGAGTAGGGCGACCCCAGTCGAAGCCATTGCTGGTTGTGACCATTGCATTATTATCGGTATGGGTACTGAGATACTTAGAGTATAAGAAGAGATGGTATTTTTTTCATTTAAAATATTAAAGCAAATCATTATTTTAAAGTAAACATTATTGAGAAAGTTAGGTAACTTACAGGCTGCGACTCCTAGCACTAATACAAGTGAATACTTCATGTCTGTCTTGAGACGCTGCTCTCTACAGGCATTCTGAAGATTGACAAGCAATTGTCGACATTTATACCGTAAAACCATGTCAGGAATCGTGTCAATCCAACACGTTTCCAGAGTAGAAAGATACGCCACTCCAGGTTTCTAGTGAGGAACGCGCGTGGCATCATAACACGTAATCCTTAAAAAGAGTCGCGAGTGCGCATACAGTAGGGGTGGTACGCTCTTAGGTTAGAGAGTATTGTTAGAGTCGAGGGGTTACTCACTCCAAAAATGGCTGTACATTAAGTGCCCGGTGGCCAGCTGGTGCCCATGGAGGCTTGTACAGTGGTGCCCAGCAAGAGAGTAATCCTTCGGTTGGGATTAAGGTGACAAATCCCAGAGGATTTCTTCCTTCCTTCCATAGTTAAGCTACGTTAACACACAATCCGATAGTATTTCGTATGCGAAATTCGTGTCACTATCGGTGTATTCTCGCCGTTCCACGAGGACTCCGCTTGAGGAGTCCCCGCGTTTTTGTTTGTCCCGGGGACTCACTCCCTCTATTCTCGCGAGTCCGCACGGACGGGGAATGCTCCGATTATCATCACGATCATCAAAAATTACTCCCTTTCAGATTCGGAGGGGAATCAATTTTTGCTGGTGTTGGTGCAATGTAAAATAAATTAAAAACAATCAGAATAAACAAAACCAAAAATAAAGTGGAAAAGAGAGTAACTGCCTATTTGCAAAAAAGCCAATGAGATAGTCCATATCTGAAACTTGTTTTCTCGCCGGACAATTAGTTCGTCCGGAATCCGTCCAAAACCGGAAAACCTGATAAAAGTAAAAGTTTTATTTGAAGTTGATTAAATGTTTGATTAAGGGGTAAGGGATATGCTGAATCCGTATATGATATCTACCCGGACAAGTAGTTCGCTCGGAATCCGGCCAAAACCGGAAAATTTGTTAAAAGTAAAATTTTATTTGAAGTTGATTAGATGTTCAATTTAGGGGTAAGAAAATATGCTGAATCCATATACGACAATTATTTTCTTTATGGTCTATGCCTTTATCTGAATATTGACACATTGAAATTTATTGTTATACATTTTATGATACAATGAATTAAAACAAGATTTGTGGCCAGTTGGCCTGGATTCCAGAACGTATATTTGAAAGCAAAATTCGCAGTATGAGGAATCGAGATGTGAGCATGTGAGCATCACCTCTGAAGCCTCAGTCCTGGATTTTTTGTTTCAATATTTTTAGATCCCCTTATTTTCCTTGTATGCGCGTTGTTTTTGTATCCTTTCTTGGAAAAAAAAATTGGCGTGACAATTATCTCGTATGAACTTAGAAGGGGAAGTACCTTTTTTATCTCTCAAGCCATTTAGCGGCTCAGCTCTATGCGTGTTAGAAAATATAAAAATTCTCCACATGTTCATAGCCACGTGCCCTTTCTCTCGTCAACGATAATTAAATGAGGTTTGATAAACAATTGAGCTTTTGCACCAGAACGTGCCATTTGCGCTGCTTATAATTGTCTAATGTCAGACTAAACCTCAAAAGGTACTTGAAGCAGTTTCTTATGTTATGAACGAAACTTGAAAATGAAGTTCTGGAAAATGAAGTTTATTTTCCAGCTTGAGCCTGAATAGGACCCTTGCCGAGAAGGACCGAAATGTACTCTAACAAAATTCAGCTGATAAATCCGTTTGGCACTGTCAATCATGGGGCCATTTAAATTTTATTTAAAACCCGTCTAGGTAGAGACGGAGTATGGTAAAAAAAAAAAGAAACAACACAACAACAACAACCAAAATAATTAAAATTCACTAAACCGGAACATCATGGAACTCCGTGGGTGGTTACAATTTTTTGCATTATGTTGATGGATCTCAGGCAGTTGTTGTGTCGGTCACTATGTCAAGTGTTGAACTATCTCTATACACAGAACAAAGTGTAATATGATCCTGAAGTATTTCTAAGTTTTAATCGCACAAGCGAAGACTCCAGTATCGGATTCAAGGGACGTCATAACAACTTGATTCAAACTGTAGCTGATGCAAGAGTCTAAATCGGAAGACTTCAGTATCGGATTCAAGGGACGTCATAACAACTTGATTCTACCTGTAGCTTACATCAGACCCTGATGCAAGAGTCTTAATCGGAAGACATAGCTCCCATCAGACACTGATGGAAGTAATCTTCACTTGTGTGAGATAGAGTATATAAGCTCTCCCTTTTCTTACTGAGTTGTCATTCGTTATTTGTCAGTCACTCGTGATTGTCACTCGTATTTTGTAAGTCACACATGACTTGTCGTTATTGACTGTGATTATATTTACCCGGATTGGGATTACACTTATACAGAGTAAGTTCTGAAATAAAACCATTATATGTTAACGTAAACTTTTCTACTAAACTCTACTTACCCGCCGCCTTACGTACGCATCGGCACACGCTACTCTAAGCTCACGGTGTACGGGCCATCTTTCAATTACAACACAGTGGTGCCACGTCGAGTACAATTGTACTTTTTCAGTACATTTTCGTTACGTCTGTACGAAAGTACAACTTTTTCTAAAGTGGCCAAATCTAGTACATTTTCGCGTTTTCTGTACAAGTTAAGTACATTTTCTTGTTTTCCTACGTCTAATGTTTTTTTCTACTTATCGAGTAGCTACTTCATTCGAGTCCCTTTCTGACGTCTTTTCAGTAACCACCTCCCCCACTGCAAATTCTGCAAGATCTGCAGTTTGTTTCTGTGTATAATGCCTTGCGACTCCAGCACGACTCTATGGTCGGCCGGCGCAGCTACAGCCTGAAAAATATTGCGATACCTGCAATATTGCGAACAAAATGATTACTGCATTGCAAAGACAGTCTCTCTGGTTCGACGATGCGAATGTGCAGCGCAACACGCGCTGAATTTTTTTGGTATAAGTACATTTTCGGGCAATCTGTACATTTTAGAGCGATATCTGTACATTCTGAAAACTTGGCGTGGCAACACTGATCTCAGGACAGCCGCTGACGGATCAGCTATACGAAGCTTTTCAATGAGATGGTTGTTCTTTGTCCGGGGGGGGGGGGGGGCGTAGCGAATATTTGGAAAACCGAAAGAAAATGGAACAAATTTGACGAAGATTTTCGTTACTGAAGATGGTCCAGAAAGGGGAAAGATACAGAACGTGGGTAAGAGCAGTGGCATTGTAGGAGTACGCAAGAATCTTTCGATTAAATCGCAATTTTCCGGAAACGATACGGGAGCTTATGGAGCTCCAAGCCAGTCATGCACAAATCCTCAGTTTTTGGGCATGGTGCCCGTACGTTGGGGCACCATGTCCTGGAGCATGGGCATGGTACTAGCATGGCACCCCCATGATATTTGGTTGAACTGAGATTGATTACATACCTAAATAGGGCTGTCTTCCTCTCCTAGACCACAAGATACTTGATTTTATGTTCTATCTAACCTCTTTTTCCAATTTTAAAAATATTAGAGAACTTCCAAGAAATTTAGCCTTTAATGAAGGCCACTTTTTCCTATTGGTTTACCTATCCATCTCCAGGGAAACAAGGGGAATTCATTCATGGCTAAATTTCTTGGAAGTTCTCTAATATTTTTAAAATTTGAAAAAGAGGTTGGATAGAACATAAGATCTGGTATCTTGTGGTCTAGGACAGGAAGACGGGTCTAGGCGAAAACCCCCCCGGACAAAATCCCCCCGCCAACCCCCCCCCCCCCCCCCGGCTAAAACCCCCCGTTACCAAAACCCCCGGACCAAAAACCCCCCGTTACCAAAACCCCCCGGACCAAAACCCCCCCGGTATCAAAACCCCCCCGGACCAAAACCCCCCCCGGTACCAAAACCCCCCCGCATAAAAAATACGGGTATGTAAGAGTAGAGTAACTGGTAAGTAGAGAGAAAGAGAAGAATAGAACCCCCCCCCCCCGGCGAAAACCCCCCCGAATCCTTAGACACTCACATATATTAAGACTGGGATTTACTGGGCAACAAAACGAACAACCATGTGACAGTTTTACCATTGACAAGCACGAGTAAGGTTCAATTCAATTCAATTCACTTTATTCGAAAAACATGCGACGGACAGAGCCGATTATTAGTTTTTGTTGTCAACATGTATGTCAATCGATGAGCCAAAAATAACATGCACAAAAATACAATATATACAATTGATAACTATTTTACAGACTAAAAAATCTACCCGGCATTGAACAACTTAACAAACGATGGCACAAAACTAAGCTCATAACGAGCATGTGAAGCAGTCACAGGTTGAAGTTTCGGTACAGGCTCTGCAATGGACCTGCTTGGCCTTACCCGAGCCGGTTCATGTTGGGGCGGGAGGATATTTCGGTGAATGGGGCTCGACAGGATTTTATGTCCAAAAGATAGGGAGAGTTTTAAACGACGGGAGTGAAGGGTTTGAAGTTGAAACTGATTAAGGAGGGATATGTATGGTACTTTCGGGGCTTTTGAAATTACTAGGAGGGCACGGTATTGCACCCTCTCAACCCGGTCAGACTGTTCCTTCGTCAGTCCAAAATGCCATACAGGGCAGCAGTACTCGAGTGTGGAACGAATAAAAGAAAAATAAATGCGTAGGAGGTGTGGGGCAGGGATTCCATGGCGAGCCAGCAACTTTAGAGATCTGATGGCCAAATTGGCTTTCTTTAACATGCCATCGACGTGCTTGTTCCACTTCAGATCTGAAGTTATATGGACACCAAGTAGCTTGATTTCGGTCACGTGACTAGCGCTGGGAATAATCAAGGAGGCACACTCGTGCCTCTTTAAAGAGGCGAACCACGACAATGTTAAGCGATCTTCGGTTCCAGTGGTCGCAGAGGGATGGGGAGGGATGCATTTCGTAGCCCGAGCTCCAACTAAGAAACCTGCCAAATTTCATCCCCCTCCGACTTTTCCTTCATGGGGAAAATCTGGCCGAAAGTTTCGACCCCCCAACCCCACCCCCCCTTTAACGTTGTCCGATCGGGCTGAAATTCACAAGTTAAGGTCCCCTAGGGCCCAGGAGCTTATCCGCGAAATTTCAGCTCGATCCGATAACTCCTTCCCTGTTTTCCAGAAACCACGCATAGCCACTTAATGTTCATGTTCTCCTTATGTTTTTTTTCTGCCACGCCTACAGGTCACAGCCGACATCGGATCTGGGTGTACGAAGACTCATTCGACGCGGAATTCTCCGAGTAATTTTCCTGGAAAGTTTCGTCGGAAAATCTTAACCCCCCGATTTTCTAGCTTAGAAAAACCCCATTTCCCCATAAGAGCCCATGTTAAGTTTTTTGTTGTTAAAAGTTACGAATTTCAACATTCAAGTACATCAAAATGATCAGCTCGACATGGTGAGACTGACTGCAAGCTTCAAAAAATTCTGTCTTAATCCGTAAAATTTTTATTTGAGAAAAATGACAGAAACCCTTTTTTTTTTTCTGCCACGCCTACAGGTCACAGCCGACATCGGATCTGGGTGTACGAAGACTCATTCGACGCGGAATTCTCCGAGTAATTTTCCTGGAAAGTTTCGTCGGAAAATCTTAACCCCCCGATTTTCTAGCTTAGAAAAACCCCATTTCCCCGTAAGAGCCCATGTTAATTTTTGAAATTCTTAAAAGTTACGAATTTCAACATTCAAGTACATCAAAATGATCAGCTCGACATGGTGAGACTGACTGCAAGCTTCAAAAAATTCTGTCTTAATCCGTAAAATTTTTATTTGAGAAAAATGACCTTAAATTTTTCCGAAGCCAAGAGCGGGGGGTTAGGGGGGCGGCAGCCCCCCACAACAAAAAACCTGTACAAAAGAGTCTTTAAAAGTGGGAGGGTTGGGGGGCGGCAGCCACCCAACTTCCTCTCCTAATTCCTGTACGAGTAGTACAGGAATTATTAACTTACATCCACCATGGATTGTAGAAAAACGTACAGAAATAATATGAAAAAAACTTCGTTTTCTTAAAGAGTTAAAGAGGCTGCGTCCCAAAGTCGAACCTTAAAACGTACAGGAATTAGGAGAGGCATTTGGGGGGCTGCCGCCCCCCAAACCCCCCGCTTTTAAAGACTCTTTTGTACAGGTTTTTGTTTGCTACCCTACCCCCACCCCCAGCTCTTAGCTTGTGTGCTCTGTGTCTGGGAAACAGTTTCAATAATTATGTTAAAATGTAAATGGAGTGGTCAACTTCATTGTTACTAATTACTAGTTTCGGCGCAATGGTTCTCCTGTCCTCTTGTGTTTAACATTTTTCGAAGTTATTCCATTATTCATTCATTTCAATTTTTTGTTAATTAAAAGAGGGCCTTTCCGAAGCCAAGAGCGGGGGGTTAGGGGGGCGGCAGCCCCCCACAACAAAAAACCTGTACAAAAGAGTCTTTAAAAGCGGGGGGTTTGGGGGGCGGCAGCCCCCCAAATGCCTCTCCTAATTCCTGTACGTTTTAAGGTTCGACTTTGGGACGCAGCCTCTTTAACTCTTTAAGAAAACGAAGTTTTTTTCATATTATTGGGTTAAAAACTGGCGTGGATTTTAAAAAAGAAATGGTTAAAATTACAGATTTGTCGCAGTTGACAGTCATTCTGTCCACCTTTGCCTCTTGACATATATCATTCATTAGTGAACCTGCACTGCTTGGGAGGTTTTTCCGACAGCATTCAATGAGTGACAAGTCATCGACATACTTCCAACGGTTGTCCAGTGTTGTTGCCAAATCATTTATCATGACAAGGAACAAAAGTGGTCCCAAAAGGGTACCTTGAGGAACACCACAAAAGATGGGCAGTGGATCAGAGTAGGTGGACTTATATTTTGTCCGTTGACATCTGCCTGAAAGAAAACTAGCGATTAAACGAACAAGGAATGAGTGTACACCTAGGCCAAGAAGTTTTTTTATAAGAATATTATGGCAAATTAAATCAAAAGCTTTTCTTAGATCTATTGCAATAAGATTAATCCAAGAATCTGGTTCATCAAGGTTTTGTAAGATTTTGTCAATTATACTTACTAGGTAATGAGATGTAGACGTGTTCGGCATATTTCCAAACTGCCTCGGATCAATTTTCTCCAAAATACGGTCTTTCAGCCATGCTGCGACAAAACTCTCATACACTTTGCTGAAAATGGGTGTCATGGTGATCGGTCGGACACCGGAAAAATCATTAGGCGAATCTTTTTTTGGTATTGGTGTAATGAAACCATTTTTCCAGATTGATGGATACTCACCTGTTTTTGTGACCTGATTAAAAAGGAGTGTTAGTGGGCCACTGAGATAATCGGGAAATGCTTTAATAAGATCAACGGGAATATCTACAGGGGTAATGCTTGTTCTTTTAAGTCTTTTTAATTTAAACAAGAGCTGTAAGCTCATATGGCACTTGCATGTGTTGAGATGTTTTGTTTGATCAAAAGTATTTTTCGACTTGTGGTTAAAATGCGCACTTTAAGGGAGCTAGATAAAAAGTATTTTATTTTTGAACTTGGGTGTAATGATGCGCACTTTAAAGGCGCTAGAAATGCATCTGTATGCAAAACCCTTGAGCCAAAAACGATCACAGGCCCTTAGGGATCCTTGATGTATACCGTTTCGTCAAAAGTTTTTTTTCGCTTTTCATTTCAAATGCGCACTTTAAGGGTAACAGAAATAAATGTTTAAGCAAAACCCTTGTGGCACAAATGATCATGGGTAGAGATGTATTGTTTCAAATAAAGTACTTTTCGACCTGGCCGTTCAGATTCACACTTTAAGGGAGCTAGAACGTCATTTGTAAACAAAACCCTTGAGGCAAAAATGATAATGGGCTCATGGGGATCATGAAAATATGAATTTGGTTTAAAAGTATTTTTTGAAATTTGCAGTCAAGATTAGTACTTTAACGAATGGTCGGGTTTGGAAAGTGGCCATTTTTGAGTCAATCTTGTCAAATCTCTAATATTACAGCCAAGTTCCATCGTCCTAGATTATCTGGAAGTACCTTAAATCGTGATCACCGGAATCCCGGACCTCCCCCCCCCCCCTCAAACTTCCCCACAGTCGCCGGAGCCAATCCGGTTCCGTAAGTGTTTATCCAGAGCATCTGTTTGTTATTCCCACAAAGTTCCATTCCGATCTCACCAGTCTAAGTCGGTCACGTATTTCCCCCCCCCCCCCCAATTGCTGTCGGATCTGTCCGTCAACAGAAACATGTCCTCTCTTAAATTACCAAATTTCACTCAAATCCGATCAGCCGTTTCAAAGTTACGCATGACTCAATATTCCGGATTCCCCCTCCCGTTACTCCCCCACGGCTATCAGATCATGTAAATTTTTCTTTAT
The DNA here is from genome assembly GCA_023053555.1 of Branchinecta lindahli. Lineage (NCBI taxonomy): Eukaryota > Metazoa > Arthropoda > Branchiopoda > Anostraca > Branchinectidae > Branchinecta > Branchinecta lindahli. The sequence continues at coordinate 29,685,844 of JAKZAO010000009.1, read as the reverse complement.
AAGTCACTTTGATCGGGCCCCTGATTCGCCTCCCAAGATTCGTCGTGCAAATCCCCAAAACCGCCATAACCGGAATTTCGGGAAACTCCCCTCCACCCCCCCCCCCTAATGTCATGATCCGTCCGAAATGTATAAACGATTTATCTGGAGCAGATGCTTGTTCTTCCCAGCAAGTTTTAATCCAATCCCTCCATTCTAACCGTTTCCCGATATTTCCGGTCTCCCCCCCAACTCCCCCATAGCTGTTAAATCCGGTCCGGACTTCAAATGGGACATCAGAGGTATTTCATTTATTCAGTTATTAAGTTTCATTCCAATCCGACCACCCGCTCGAAAGTTACACAGTACTCAAATTTTCCGGATTCCCCAGCCCTCCACCCCGCTAGTGTCCGGATCCAGTCCAATTGTATAAACGATTTATCTGGAGCAGATTCTTGTTCCTCCCAGCAAGTTTCACTCCGATCCCTCTATTCTAACCGTTTCTCAAAATTTCCGGTCTCCCCCCCCCAACTCCCCCATAGCTGTCGAATCCGGTCCGGACTTTAAACGGGACATCAGTAGTGTGCCATTTATTCAGTTATTAAGTTTCATTCCAATCCGATCACCCGTTCGGAAGTTACACACTACTCCAATTTTCCGGATTCCCCAGCCCTCCACTCCCCCCCGGGTGGTCGGATCCAGTCCAAATGTATAAACGATTTATCTGGAGCAAATTCTAGTTCCTCCCAGCAAGTTTCACTCCGATCCCTCTATTCTAACCGTTTCCCGAAATTTCCGGTCTCCCCCCCCCAACTCCCCCATAGCTGTCGAATCCGGTCCGGACTTCAAACGGAACATCAGTAGTGTGCCATTTATTCAGTTATTAAGTTTCATTCCAATCCGATCACCCGTTCGGAAGTTACACACTACTCCAATTTTCCGGATTCCCCAGCCCTCCCCCCCCCCCGGGTGGTCGGATCCAGTCCAAATGTATAAACAATTTATCTGGAGCAGATGCTTGTTCTTCCCAGCAAGTTTCACTCCGATCCCTCTATTCTAACCGTTTCTCGAAATTTCCGGTCTCCCCCCCCCAAACTCCCCCATAGCTGTCGAATCCGGTCCGGAATTCAAACGGGACATTAGAAGTATGCCATCTATTCAGTTATTAAGTTTCATTCCAATCCGATCACCCGTTCTAAAGTTACACACTACTCCGATTTTCCGGATTCCCCAGCCCTCCACTCCCCCCCGGGTGGTCGGATTGGGAAACTGAATGTTTCCAAGTTAGTCCGATCGGGTCCCTGATGCTCCTGCCAAGTTTCATCGTCCTAGCACATCTGGAAGTACTCCAATTCGAAAAAGAGTGACAAAACTCCTTAATTTTCAGAATTTCCCCGGCCCACCACTCCCCCCCAGATGGTCGGATCGGGAAACTGATTACTTCTAGGTTAGTTTGGTCGGGTCCCTGATTTTCCTGCCAAGTTTCATCGTCCTAGCACATCTGGAAGTACCCTAACTCGAACATGTGGGACAAAAAAATTCGGACAGACCGACCGACAGACCGACAGACCGACGGAATTGCGATCGGTATATGGCACTTGAGCCAGAGGCTGCAAGTGCCATAAAAACACCTGGGACTCTGATATTAGAGGGAAATCAATAAACTCAGGGGGCGGGGTGGGCACTTCTTCGCCCAGCAAAGGCGGGAGGGACTGCACAATGTTAGCCAAATGTTTATTAAGGGAGTTGGCAGTAACGTCGTCATCTTCGTCAAGACCAAAATCAACTCCTTTTTCCACCTTGCCTGTCATTCTTTTGATTCGGTTGTACCACTGGCTTGGTTTGGACTCATACAGATGGTTAACTTCACGTTCCAAGTATTTTTTTGCATGTTTTCGAGTGACTTTTCTGAGCTTGTTTTTCAATTTGTTGGCTTGTTTGGTATTACCCTGACGGAAAAGCTATCGTTTTTCATTACCATTTTCTTAACTTCTTGCGAAATATATGGTCGATCTGATGAGAAACGTTTTGTTGACTTCTCGGGAAAACAAGCCTTGTAATTTTGAAGCAAAGTTTCTTGGAAAATAGTAGCTTTCTCATTACTACTTTTAGCATCTTTGAATTTTTCCCATTTCTCGCAACTCAACCATTGACCAAAAGTTAGTAGTCCCTCATCTGTGATCGGTCGACTGGTATTTACAGTGGAATTGGTGGGATTAAGTTCAAGAGAAAAATGGTAACTTCCTCCAATCGGAGCACCGGCCGTAGGCATGTTGTAAAATTCATACATATTTGTGGAAATTCGGTCAAGAGAGGTACCGCCCTTAGTCGTGGGAAAATTGACGAGTTGCTTCAGGCCAATTCCAGTGTCAAGGTAATTGAGCTTTAATTCATTAGCATCGCCCATCATGAAAATTCCACATGACGGGTATTTACCCAAAACAAAATCCGAACTGAGTTGCAACTTTTCGACAAATGCTTTGCGATTTTCACTCGTCTGACCTGGAGAGTAGTAATACACGCATAAAGCTATACCAGTGAATTTCCTCGGGAGACGTCGTGGTTTTAAAATGACCCACATAATTTCATCGTAATCGGTTAAAAATGGGATATCAAGTCTAGTTGCTCTTAAAGTTTCATGGGCATAAATAAGAACTCCCCCACCTTTTTTTCCCAGTGGGTGGTCATCCGGTCGCATTTTTATAAATTCGTCAAAACCACCGATTTTCAGGAGTTCCGGGTTTTGTCGATGGACTTCAGAAACCATTAAAACAGATGCCTTTGTAACCTGAGCTAGACTTTCTAACTCGGCCACTTTATCAAAATTTAAACTCTCGGCATTTGCGTAAATAAACCTAGGGAAAGAAAAGAGTTCAGAATTGTAATACTTTACCTTAGTGGTGTTTGATGTTCTCGTAGGAGGTCTTTGTAACAATAAATTGTTTTCCTGGTGGGCGTTGGGGCCGTCAGCATTACCCACACCAATAAGGGGCTCAAATCTATTCAGTACCGGAATTGCGGCTGAAACGAGAGAAATTGCGTCCTCGCCGGTGAGGGCAGCAAAGGTGGACAGAAAGGGGGAGGCACGGGGATTTAAGACACTGTCAGAGGGCTCGGATGTAGAGGGGGGTAAGTTATCTTTCGTGGGGGATACAAAGGTTGATGCTGTTGAGGTGGCGGATTCGGAAGAAACAATCCGACCGATTGTGGAGGTGCAACACCCGCTTGGTAGGGGGGTTGCTGATGTGCGGGAGGAATTGTTGGCAAGGGGAGCCACGCAGGTCCACGAGAGGTGTATTCGCGGTGTGACTGAATTCGCGACCCCCGTCCGGCCAAGTTTTTTGATGCCGGGTTTTGATTCAAAAAAAAGTTTTCCTGTCGATTTGCATGACTAGGGCTACGTCTTTTTGACATACCGCAATACGGATGCGCGAAACTACATTCTTTGTCAGTACATGATAAAACACTACACAAATCAACGTGGTCAAAACTACACTCATTATTACTGCATGTTTTCGAAATAAAACGCGCACAAATATGCAAAAAGCGACACTTTTTCCTGTTCTTACAAAAACCACTTTCATTAAAATAACGACATATCGTGTTGAATTTGGAAGCCTTTTTCCTATTCTTGCCCGTAGGCTGGTGTGCGTTCTTCGGGCTTGATAGGGGAACGTCACTCTGATCGCTCTTCTCACATGAGCTTTTTCTTAAAAAACGGCACTTTTTCCTCTGACTGACAAGCTTCCAGCCTGAGTTACTGGTTGCGTCAGTCGCACTAATTACATCGACTATTTGCGCTTGGACAGTGACCTTGCTCACGCTTGCATCAGCGAAAAGATATGAGCACACTTCGCAGCCGCAGGTAATTGCAACGTGACCTGGGCTCTGCAATGCGGTATTTACGTCACTAGAAGTTGCGTCTGCTAGAGGTGGGTCATTACCAAGAGGCTGACTATCGATGATTTGCACTGGAATATTTTTCTGGTTCAATTTGGATTGCGAGGGGTCGGATACTTCTGAAAGTTGAGCGGAGACACTGGCGGATATTTGCAGGTTACTGATGAGAAATTCTTTAAGTTCGAGGTGGTTTTCCAAAGTATTGCTGTGAGATTTTGCATTAGCGAGGTCCGCCCGTAACACTGCAATTTCCGCCTGAGCGGCTGAGAGATCCTTTTTGAGCCAGCTGATGGTTTCCTGTAGCACTTCGATATCACTTACTTCTAACTCACTTGGTGAAGTTATTAGCACTTGCTCATGGAGCTGTGCAGTTGTCGTGTCTTCATTATCACCGCTGGGCACAGTCTGAGGAACGGAGTGGGGTGGGGGCGGAGGGGCAGTAGTTTTCGTGCTGCCTTTCAAATGTGACTTGGGGGTGATTCCTATGCCAAAAGCGGTAGGCTGTTCAATAGCGGCTCCTCGCGCATTATGGCGAGTAGCCGGAGTAGCATCAGGAGGGCGCGGTGTCGACTTGGTTGTCAGCTTTGCAACCTTAGGTGTATTTTGCCTGTTAGATTTGGTCGTGCACTCGATGCACAGCCACTGTACTGTGTACTCACTTGCGCTTATACGTGCGCACCTATTAATTCCGGCATGATACCACCTGCTACACCCTGCCTGGCACTGGACGGCGTTCGAAGTTACTAACGATCGGCATTCGGGGCAGTAATGCTTCTGCTTATTCGACATAGTCACAATAATCCCGATAGCTCCGGTTCAGATTTTCCTGCCGGACAGTTTTTGGCACCGTTCTTTCTCACTGCGACATTTTAGATCAGTAAATCTCTGAGTGCACTGGAATAAATACCTGCGTCTGCTCTCGGGCACGACTGCACGACTGAATGAATCACGACTGAAAGGTGAAGAGCTGGTAGAATATTTCTGGGACTATCTTGAAAGTGCTATCACAAAAAGAGCTCAACCTTTCCCTTGACCCAAAGGATCCTCCCATCAAGTCTCATAAAAATATTCATTCCCTTCGAGAGTTATCCTGCTCACAGACGGATAGCAGGACAACTTTTGCGGTGTCATAGGTATCCCTCCGCTTATTGCCCATCTTCGAGTTTCTGGTATGAATCGGGGATAACTAAAGAGCAATCAGGCAAGGGGAGCTTCACATTGCACCAATGGGTGGCATCGTAACTGCAGCTTCCTCGCCAAGAAGGGTGAGGCATTGGGAAAGGATTTGTTGGGGGGATTGTTACACTGAGTGGAACTGGCTTTGATTTGGTCATTCACATTTAACACCTCACTGACAACAGCTTCAGTTGAATGCGGGTGTTTGGTGACTTCAGCAATTAGTCTGCCACCATCAACCTTCACCTTCGCCTTACACTCCCTTTGTTTATCATTGTTCTGATACCCACTGTACTTCAGACATTCTTGTAGAGTCAAGTTGGCGAAAGAAGTTTATTCTACTCTTACTCTCTACCTACCAGTTAGTTACTCTACTCTTGCATACCCGTCTTTTTTTATGCGGGGGGGGTTTGGTACCGGGGGTTTTGGTACCGGGGGGGGTTTGGTCCGGGGGGTTTTGGTAACGGGGGGGGGGGGTTTGTCCGGGGGGGTTTCGCCGGGGGGGTTTTAGCCGGAACCCCAGGAAGATATCGGAAGATTTAGGTATCTAATCAATCTCAGTTCAACCAAATATCATGGGGGTGCCATACTAGTACCATGCCCATGCTCCAGGGCATGGTGCCCCAACGTATGGGCACCATGCCCATACCTTGGGGTATGCCCTGACGTTGGGGCACCATGCCCAAAAATTGAGGATTTGTGCTTGACTGCTCCAAGCTCCACAAGCTTCAGCAAACGGGCTGAATTGAATCTCCTATCGGCAGTCCTAGGTCCGTCAGACTGGATTTGCTCTGGACTTGGCGTCCTATAAGGTCGATTACCGTTGGCTCACTCGTTGAAAGAATTCCGTTTTTCCCTTATGTCCGGTCGCATAGCCTAGCTAATATTTGTTCTTGTCAACTTGCAGGGAGTCGAACCCAGCCTTTAACGAGGTCCTCCGTCGACTTGAATCGGATCCAGTCTGTCAAAGTCTCGCGATGCACTCATTCCTCATGCTTCCAATGCAGCGAATCACCCGGCTTCCCTTGCTGGTGGACGCCATCTATCATCGTATGGATTTCAGCTGCCCCGAGTTTGAGACATGTAAGATGGCGCTGGCAACACTGAGCAAGGTAGGAAGATTTTAGAGAAGACCTCATACTTGTTACAGTAACTCACTCTAATTCTGTAGTATTTCCGTTCGTTCTCGTTTCCGAAATGCTACATTTTATAAGTTTATCCTATCTCGTTCATTAACATTACAATTAGTACAGCTTGCCACGTTTCTTCTCTCCACGTGATGTATCAGGCTCCGGACCATATTTTCCGATGATCTTATTGGTCCGAAGACCGGTCGTGCAGATTTTGCCAATTCGTCATCCAAGACAAGGGAATAGTTAATAGTTAAAAAAAAAGCCGAAGCCTTGCGTAATTTTCTATAAACATAGCAAAGTTTTAAAGTGGTCAACTATCTCAGAACATCTTAGCAGAAACAATATGTAGTGCGAGGTCTCCTTTAAGTAAAGCATGCCAATTGGCCTCGTACCAGTTTCAGCGCTCCGAGCGGATTAATCCCAGTTTGTTCTAACTCGTCTCATTATCAGCAGCCACCACACAGAGGTAGTAGACGAGTGTTTACGATTGTTTAATTTGGGGTCGCCCTTATAATAAAATTTTCTCTCTATAATAGATCAAGAATTTAATGAACAGAAAACTAAGGCTTTCACGCCTTTCACTTGTACAATATTGTAGGGATTTCAAAACTCTCAACGTCATTAAAGTTCGCACCTTTTTCCTAATAATTTCAGTTAAAAGTTGATTATAGTTTTGTTTAATTAGTGCACTAATGTGAATTAAACAGCATTGTGGCTCTGAGAATTGTGGGAGTTCTAGACACCATGCCTACAGCTTGATTTGTCCGAAAGAAAAGTGCTTACGAGCAGGGCCGTCACTACTAGGGGGGGGGAGGGGGGGGGGGCGCCCCCCCCCAATGTTGTCGGCCAGTCGGTAAAAAATAGCCGAGTCGGCGCGAAGCGCCGCTATTTTTCTTGAGAACAGTCGATGTTTTTCTTGGAAACAGTCGATTTTTCTTAAAAACAGTCGGTTTTTCGTAAAAATTGTCGATTTTTCTTAAAATTAGCCGATTTTTTGTCAACACAGTCGTTTTTATCTGCAAAACCAGTCGGTAAAAATGACCAGCCAGTCGGTAAATACCTTGTCCCCCCCCCAAACATTTTGGCTAGTAACGCCTCTGCTTACGAGACTTTCAAGCCACCAGGGACGTCACATATGGGGGGGAGAGGGGGAGCCCCCCCCCCCCAATGTCGTCGGCCAGTCGGGTAAAACTAACCGAGTCAGCGCTCGCGATTTTTCGTTATAACAGTTGATTTTTTCATGAAAATATTCGTTTTTTTCTGAAAATCAGTCGATTTTTCGTCAAAACAGTGGATTTTATCTTAAAAAACAGTAGTCACCAGGGACCAGGGACGTCACATATGGGGGGGAGAGGGGGAGCCCCCCCCCCCCAATGTCGTCGGCCAGTCGGGTAAAACTAACCGAGTCAGCGCTCGCGATTTTTCGTTATTACAGTTGATTTTTTCATGAAAATTTTCGTTTTTTCTGAAAATCAGTCGATTTTTCGTCAAAACAGTGGGTTTTATCTTAAAAAACAGTAGTCCCAGGAACTTAAGATATTTGTCCTCTTGCATGGCAGCAGTCATTCGTATTTCCTTTTAATGTGACTCCTGTTCATTTGCCAAAGTGGACGTTACTTTCAGTTTCCACTATTTGTCTCTGCTAAATCTGTGTAAACTGAACGCCGTGATCGTTGGCATATCCCATATGGTCTAGTGGTTAGGATAGCTGGCTTTCACCCAGCAGGCTCGGGTTCGATTCCCGGTATGGGAAAACTTTTGGTTCTGGGCAAGCCAGTTTTGGGATCCTAAAACGTGGTTACGGGAATCCTGTGACGTCGGAAAACTTGTCCGATTGTCCGTCCGTCTGCAAGCACGAATGAGATATTTTGTTCAAAATTGGTGTGAGGATTCCTTTGGTCAAAGACAGCTCAAGTTCGTAGATGGGCTTTCTTTGTAGCCCTATATTTAGGGGTAGGGGAGAGGATCCGAATTGGCGAACGAAATCTTTCAAAAGCTAATGAGGTAGTCGATTGTGTTCTGACAGATGGCTTAAACAGCTTCTTATAGTGCCCCCTTCCATCAGCGCCAACGCTCTGGACAGCGGGCATACGAATTGGGGGATGTTCTTGTGAGGTCAGTTTATAGCTCGCCGTCGTCGAAAAACAAGTGTCGTCAAATTAAGCTCCTTCAAACGTTGATCACAAGATTTATCTTTCATGTTTATTATTGTCTTAGTGGCTCTCCTTTGCACTCTTTCTTGTAGCTTTACATCACCCTTAAAGGTCATCTGAATGAAGTCTAACACCCTAAATTGCCACTTTTACATACTGCTTACCATCTATCTCTCGAAAACCGGACTAAAATCGGATGAAGTTTCACCGTGCTATAATTTTCAGCCTTTTTTCCGACTTGTCTTGATCGTAACGCTCGCCGTAACAGTTGTAACAGTCCATGCGTAACAGTTCATGTTGTAACAGTCCAGGCCGTAACAGTCCATGCGTTTATCCATCCATGCGCTGTTTATCCATCCATGCGTTATCAACGTACGTTTATCCATGCGATAATGACAGTTTAAATATTGGCGCTAAATTTGTCGTGGGAGGTCGTAACGAATCGCCATAGGGAGACTTAGAACTTCAAGAGTGGATAGCGCCGAAATCGCGGAGCGAAAAAATTCGTCTTCTCTGTACCGGTACTGTGAAGGACGATCTGAGGGGTTCATGGAAGTATGGTAGGATCGTTCAGGTGTCCTTTAAGGCCCATTCACAACGGGTTTTAGCTAATACTCGATACCAGCCAGTCCCGGAAATCGCTCTGAGACCGAGAATCAGCTGGGATCCTGCCGTTCGAAATCGATATTAGTGCCAGTTGCGGGTACCAGCTAGTCTCGGACCCAAGTTGAAATCAGTTCAACTTTTGAGGGTACTAGCCAATCACATTACTTTGGGGAATTCTGAGGAATATTCCGATTGGCTAATGCTGAACCACGTCATACAGAATAGCAATGACCTAATTCACTTTCGGTTTTCAAGACAGCAAGGAGTGGATGTGATTTTATCTATTGGGCTTGGTTCGAAACTAGCCAATCAGAATATTCCTCAATACTCCCCAAAATAATCTGATTGGCTAGTACCCTCATAAGTTGAACTGATTTCAACTTGGGTGCGAGACTAGCTGGTAGCCGAAACTGGCACTAATATCAATTGCGAACGGCAGAATCCCAGCTAATTCTCGGTCTCAGAGCGATTTCAGGAACTGGCTGGTATCGAGTATTAGCTAAAACCCGTTGTGAATGGGCCTTTAAACCCTGGTGCGAGGGGTTGCCCACTCTCAAAATCGGTGTACACCGGGTGGCGGGTGGCGCGCGTGGCGGATGGGCGGCGGATGAATTTCGCGCGTGGCGGAAGAGTGGCGGACAGTCTAGTACACTAGCCCCTTTTCAGGCATGGTGCTCAAACGTCTAGCACTATGCCTGGGTGCTAGACATTCAAGCACTGTACCTTAGATTTCATGTAGGGTGCATTGATTTCAGTATACAGTGCATGCATGAAAAACACAGTTTCTGTCATCACAACTGAGAACCGGCTCGGACAGGGCTGAAATTACTACCATGAATTAGAGAAATCAAAGACAATCCTATCATTTTTTTCATAACAAAAACAAAAGGACGCGACTGATGATGGAGATGGAAAACCTCATTTCCTTTTCTATATAGTCAAGGGTTTTTCATGTAGAGTGTCCTGTGCCTCAGCTTTTTCTACCTAGCAGCCAGCCAGAATATTGGCTCCTGGGGCCTGCCTGGGGCAGACTACATGGAAAATAGATAGGGTGCTGTCAGATTTTTCATCTCCATCATCAGTCGCGTCGTTTTGTTTTTGTTATGAAAAATATGATAAGATTGTCTTTGAATTCTCTAATTCATGGTGGTAATTTCAGCCCTGTCCAATGACAGAAACTGTGTTTTTCATGCATGCACTGTGTACTGAAGTCGATGCACCATACATGAAATCCAAGGTACAGTGCTTGAACGTCCAGCACCCAGGCATGGTGCTAGACGTTTGAGCACCATGCCTGAAAAGGGGCTAGTGTACTAGACTGGTGGCCAGGGGCGTCACTATGGGGGGGGGGATTCACCCCCCCCCAAAGGTCTTGAGAAAGCACTTTCGTCGGGCGAAGCCCGGCGAAAGTTAGTAGTTTGTCGGCGCGAAGCGCCGGAAAACACTGAAAAATTGAAATTTGTAATGCTTTTGTCGGGCGTCGGGTGTTTTCGTCGGCACTTCGGGTTCTTTTTATACATAAGAAATACAAAGAAATACAAAATAAGAAAAGCAAAATAAAATTTTATATGCTTTTGTCGGTTGTCGGTCGGCTCGTCGGCACATAGGGTTCTTTTTATCCGTAAGAAATCAAGTTCTGTACAGTCTTGTCGGGCACAAGATAGAAGAAATCAAATGCAGTATGGTTTAGTCGGGCGTGAGTATTCTCGTCGGCACATCAAGTTCTGTTTCACGTAAGAAATCATACTCTTTAAATGCTTATAGGACGCATCCCGAAAGTTTAAGTTTTGTCGGCACATCGGCTTCTTTAAAGTTCTTTACAGTCTTGTCGGGATAAATCAAATTCTGAATGTTTTTGCTGGGCGTAGGTATTCTTTGACGATGCAAAACGGATACGTCAGCTACGTTTGTTTTTGTCGGCGCATCGGGTTCTTTGGTGCGTAAGAGACCAAATTCTGCCAACATTAACTCGGGCGCAACAGGAAAGTTTTAAGTCTCGTATCTTATTAACGTAATAAATCAAATTCCGTAGGCTTTGTCGGGCCAATCCTGAAAGTTCAAGTCTCGTCGTTGAATCTTTTTTCTTTTTCTTTTTTTAATGCACCGTAAAATCTTTTTTCGTTCCGTTCCGTTCCTTGTCGTCAAGATTCGGCAAACCTGTTCTCCTAATTTTGTTTGTAGGTCATTATCTGTTCGAATCCATAAACCATGTTTACGTACCATTTTTTGACGAACAGACCTGTGATTTCGGATCTTAAAAAGGCGCTCTGCTCGTCGGCGTTTCAACAAAACTTCGCCTGCGGCGTATTTCCTAGTAATTTGTGGGGGTTTGAAACACATTAAAAGCTAGAACTTTGTATGGTAGGAATGGCAACAATTTTCTGGAAAGAAGGCAGATTTAAAAAACTTCGCCTGCGGCGCTTACTTTTAAGTTTTCTTGGTGTAGTCGTTGAAAACCTCGCTTTTTTTTTAGCGAAAGTTGAATGGAAAAGCCGAATATGTGAATTTCAGCATATGGATTTACATTAAAAAAATAATCGCAACTGATGCATTACACTTCGTTTTAGACCGGTTATATTCTATGCTGGCGAGAAATGTACGCCGTTGCCGCGAAGCGGCAACGGCGTTTTTTGTCGGCACATTTTTAAGTCCGTCGGCACAAACTGGAAGTCCCCCCCCCCCAAAGGTAAAAGGCTAGTGACGCCCCTGGTGGTGGCGGATGAGTGGCGCGCGTGGCGGATGGGTGGCGCAACATGGGGTACACCAATTGGCGGAGAGTGGGCAGCTCCTTGCCCTGGTGATGCTATGCACGACTTCAACCACTTCACTGTAAAAAAATAAAAAATCTTACAGGATTTGCTACTGGGATTAATCTTGTCTCTGTTGAGATAAGTTTATCTCTAATTCGGATTAGTCTTATCCCAGTAGAGATAAGATTAATCCCAGTAGCAAATACTGCAGTTAACTTTAATCCTTACTCGGAGAAACTTTTTACAGTATGGGCTGCCAAGGGCCTTGTACAACTTCAGGAACTTCTTGTTTTGACGCTTCTTGGCAAGGATCCTTGTCAGGCATTAGCTGAGAAACGAACCTGCTATAAAATAAAATAATTTCTTCTAGCCAAAGACTGGCGAAGACCCTTGCCAAGAAGGGCCGAAGTATCGCCAGAACAAATCTCAGCTAGCTTATCCGTTTATAATACGATTCGCAGTTACCTCGAGTTACCTTGGGCTGAAGGACTACTTAGTTACCAACCCCTCGATATTCGAACTGATTTGTGTTTCCAGATTTTTCAAGAGTCTTCTTCTTTGTGATGTTTGCGTTTGCAGGTGTTGGTTGATCACCTTCAACCTTTCCACACACCTTTTCACTGTTCACTTTCAATTAAACTTTCACATATTGTTCATATCTCTCAACTTCATACCCATATCTATATACAAATCATTCAAACAAATATACAATTTCTTGTTCTCTTATTTCTATACAATTTCAGACATAATCATTTCCATAATTTCAACAAATTTATTACACTATAAACATTAAAAAAACACTATTTTTTATCTCTAAAAAACTGTTATAAACAATATCACAAAATGACGTCGTCCATCCTATCAAACACACAATCAAAATTACAAAAAGTAAACAAGCAACAAATTTATTCCTAAGTTGGAAGACGTCATTCAAAATTGGGGAAGAATTACACCTAAACTACATCATACCATCATTCCTAGCCACTAAATAACTCTCTATTATTAAACGAAAATTATCACAATTTAAATTATATTTATCTGTCCTTCACCTAGATTGTTCAAGAGTGCAACGAAGGTGCTCGGAAGATGGAGCGATATGAAGAAATGCTCGTGCTTTCTAGTAAACTCGAGTTCAAAGACGTCAAAGCCGTGCCTCTCATTTCCTCCACGAGATGGCTAGTCAAGCGCGGGGAGTTCACTCGGATTTCGTTCAAAGAGGGAGTCGAAAACAAGCTGACCTTTGGAAGGAAAGTTCACAAGTCGACAGTACATTTGTACTTATTTACGGATTTGCTGTTGGTGGTGAAAAAGAAAGGGTAAGTATCAAAACATCATGATTATTATCTAAGTTGTGTAAAAAGAGCTTTGGTCTGTGATCTGTCGTATTTATTCTAAATATTTCCATAAAGTTTAACTGAAAAGCCAATTTATTTTTATATCTTGTATTTGAATACATTTAATTATTTTGACTCTTCCAATGAATTTTTCTTTTTATCTTCTTGGGCTTTGGTAGTTACGTTCATAATCTGCGCTGCTTGCACGACAAGCCATAATTCATGCTGACGCGCGGTGAATTTGAATGTCTACAGGAGCGTGGATTTCAATGTCCAAGAAAGCGAAGCTTATGAAACGTTCGATTCCAATCAAGTCCGAAGAAAGCCCTTTATTCCTAGAACAAAAGCTGCCATTCTTAGTTTACTTTTTGGCATTTTTTACCGTTGAAACTTCTGAATAATTTGAGCCTAGATGTACAAGCACGTAGAGGTACGACAGATCCGAAAAAACAACTTAATTCAAAAAATCAGGTTGGTTTGAGACGGTAATTGCAAATGCCTGAAAATAAAAATAAAATCGAGAAAGAATCGCAAAAAATAGAACATCAGGCGTACACTCTTACTATTTTGAACTAGAAGGATTTTCAGTTGTATAAGGGACCCATAAATTTCCTGTTATGACTCGCCATTCAGGGGGCTTGTCAATAAGAGATTTCTGATGCGCTCTTGACCGGATGTAAGATAGTTCGAGAAATACCCACGGGCTGGATAGAACACCCGAGACAAAATTTGGGATTGACTGCTGGAGAAGAGCTTCCGCGTTGGTGGAGGAGTCTCTTTGGTCTCACGTCCAATGAAGCAAGCAAGAACGCCCATTCGACCCAAACGGAATTTTTGGAAACTAGGAGAGGTTCGGGCAACATAGCAACATAGAAGCATAGGAAATGACAAGCCCCCTGAATGGCGAGTCATTACAGGAAATTAATGGGGCCCTAGTTGTATATAAATCCGCTTGACAAAGTAGGTTATTTTGTTGTTCGAATTTTATTTGCCGATAATGAATTTCCCACCAAATTCGAGCCACAAGATTTAGAATCATCTCGAAAGTTTTCGTCGAATTTTAGCCACGGTGCGAGCCAGAAAACCTTGTTGGTCGTGGAAATACTCTTGACGACTATCTCTTCTTGCCGGTGCAAAACCTACGGGTACCAGCGGAAGAAAGAGAGAAACGGTATCACAGCTGCTCCTAAAGATCGCCGTGATTGTTTGACACAGGATTTGAGATTCAGATTCAGATATTTTTTATTTCACCCAAAGTAGTATATATTAGCCGCTTCTACCCCACCCCCACCCCAATTTCAAAACCCCATTTTAACATCAATTTCTTGAATTTTAACATCCTTTTTACCAAATAATCCCCCTTTTTATAGATATTTTGATTTTCTTATTTCCCAAATAAAGGTCCTAAGAAATAGGAAATATTACCCTTTAATACATATAAACTACTACTTCTTTTTAGATTTTTAATTTTTCAATTTTTCATTTTTTATCCAAATATAATAGAAATTCTGCTAAATCAACAACTGCTCAGAGTTATATAAACTAGCCTACTACTTTTTTACATTTACTGAGTAAACAGTTCTACATCAACATATTGGTCAGAGTTCTTATTCACTCTCATAATAGGCTGCAAAACCAGATTTTTCTTTAAAAGTAACTCATCAGCAATTGCATTATATCTCTGTGGTATAAACAAATCACAGGCTTTGTTATTATGATTAGTAACCACAACCAACTTATCACCATATTTTGTCTTAGCCATTCTCATTTTAACGATGCTATACTTTAATCCTAGAACTAGTTCTTCCTTCCTGATAGTATCATTGTATTTATTCATTCTAATTGTAGACAAGACTTCTTTTAGCGACTCCATTTATTAGCGGCTGATTTTATTTAATAAAAATCCAACTTCACTATTCATCACATCATCAAATTAAAATCCCCTCAACGTATCCAACAGTACTATCTCTAGTACGGATAAATCTCTTTGGGCAAGCAAAAAATAGAAAATCTCTTTGCGCATTAGCATTCACATCGGAAAACATTTGGTTCGAGAGATTTTACAAGCCCTGTTCCGTCCAAGTCGTTGCAAGCTTGGATACCAATATCTCAACATGACGTGAGATCGAATCCCGCTACCAACTTTCAGTTGATAGTGAGTGATGGCGAACAAAAAACTCAGAGGGTTTCCTCCCCTCACAGGGTACCCCAGACTAGCACCAAAAAAATAAAGACGGCGAAACGAAACATCTTCAATCTTAAAAGTCTGGGGTGGGAGGTTTTGCAAAAACTTTATATTTTTGGTAAATTTTCTTGTTTTTTCATAGATTCATTCTTACAATATTTATATCCATTTAAGCGAACTTGCTTCATATATTTCTCGCGAGGAAAGAATTTAAATGTTTTACGCATTTCCCCTTCGCGTTGAATGACCTCTTCAACCGTTAATTGTCCGCATTTTAACATCACTGACAATTCAGTGTAAAAATTATAAGCGGTTTTATGCTCTGATTTTCTTTCTGCAATGTTAAGATGTTTTTCGATTATTTCAATGATAACAGCACCCAAACTTAAAGAAGCTAAAGGCAGTACTAGAAACGCAGACATTCCTGCTGCTGAAAAGAGGAATTTGGATAAAAGTAAGCTATTACTTATATGATTGTAGTATTTGTAACTCCTTCTATGAACGAATAACCGTTTTTCCAACTCATCCATTTATTACTCAATAAAATTGTTTGAAAAATTATTTCACTGAATGAAGATTTTTTCGAATTTCCACACCAGTGCTTCCACAGCCCCGAATTTTCGGGGATTTCCCGAAATTCCATATATTTCCCCGACAAAAATGGCGTTCCCCGAATCCCCGAAAACTCCCCGAATATCTTTCTTCTCCCCTAAAATTTACCGACAACAGAATTAGTGGTTGGATTACTTCAGCCTTCGCTGTTTGTTCCACACTTTTAATACTGTTCTGCACGTTTCTCTGTTGCCAATTCTTAATTAACGTGTGTTGCAGCAATGGCTACTCTGTTTCAGTTTTTGTTTCGGATGGTTATTTCATCTGTAAAGGTTCGATCTACCAGTTTCCAGTGAAATGTCTCACATTGTGTCGTAACCAAACACTATGAGCTGAGGTGGCTTTCAAAAAGGCACTCTGATCATAAAGAATTCCAAATTTTTCGCTGGCGCCTTTTGTAGTATTACGCTGTGTTTACTTCGAGGTTTGGGCTTACAGGCAAACCTAAACTTTGTTCGGGAAGTAGTTAAATTTTGTTATCAACTATGCAAATTAAAAAAAACTCGCCTGCGGCGCTCAGAAGGTTCTGCGGTGGCTTCGATTTCCAGCGAGTCCCCGTTCTTAGGCATGACCATTTTTAGAAACTGAAATTACAGTTAAAAAAAAGGCAACCTGTGCGGTAGAAAACTTTCAATCTTCGCATTCTTTTGCAAAAAAAAAAAGCGACGTTGCTACGAACTGCGTCCCCGATTTTTTTCACCGAAACTCAGGTTTCGTCTCCCCGAAAACCCCCCGAATTTCTAAGGCTTGTTCCCGAAAGTGAAAAAAAAGAAAGTGGAAGCACTGTTCCACACACCCACCATCTAGGCTAATTTTACAGTATGATTACCTCTTTTTCGAGCTTGTGAGTCAAAGTTTAAAAAAATTTATGATTTTTGTCACATGAAGAGTAGTAACAAAAAGTGGATTCGACTACACACACATTTCTCACATGAAGAGTAGTAACAAAAAGTGGATTCGACTACACACACATTTGTCACATGAAGAGTAGTGAAGATTGTACGAAACCCGTGTACACATTTTTCTCACAGAGTAGTAAGGTAATAGAAATTCATTGATTTTCTTTACGGCTGAGAAAACGCAGTCAGGAGAAATTCATTAATAAAAATATTCTCCTATTAAATGATGAATGTTGCAGAGGTTATTCAGCTTTGTAAAAAGGTTATATCGAATAACAAAGATTACCGAATTACACATATAATGAGCTGCGGACTTATGCGAAAATTAATAAAATCAAAACAAATGGAACAAAGAAACATGAAATAACAAATAATATAATAAACCATCTTAATAAGTATATTTTGATAGCTGAAGATAAAATTAAAATTGAACGCAGAAACGAAAGAACCCATAATAAGAAAAGATCCGACTACAAACCGGACGAGAGATTAAGGGTCATCCTCGAAGATGAGATTAAAGAAAATAATATCACCATTACAAAAATAAAACAAGAGAAGGAAAAGATAACAGAAAAAGATACAAGTGAATTAAAAAGATTTCTAAAAAACAAAAACCTATCCACCCGTGGAAACCGAGATGAAGTCATAGAAAAGGTTGAAGAATACTATAATAATATTATTACCAAACATAAAGATTCCGTACAGAAAATGAGAGATATTATAAGAGATCAAACAGAAAGAGGTGATAAAAATAGACACAAAGCAATCGATTTATCAACTCTCTTCATAAATAAGAAACAAATTAAAGAAGAAAAAATAATTCCTGATCATTTATTTGAAACGGAAGAAGAACAGCAACCTACTATTGCTAGGGTAACTGAAAATTTGTACACCGTAAACGTTTCAGTTGAAAGCAATGGAAGAGATGAACATACTCTTATTGCTTTTGTTTTTAATGATTTACTCCGAAGAATGAACGAAATAAATCATTATAGAGTTCAATTTGTGACCAGGGTTATATTCTATAGACAGGAAAATGATGAAGAAGTTGTAGTATTTTATAACAGTACTTCTTGGATTTTAAATAAAAATAGCATACTTACGCATAGTCATTTGGATGATAATAACAAGAGACTGAGTTCTTTAAGTAATAGATATGGTTTGAAGCCACACTGACCGTCCATGACGACGAGAACAAAACGAGATTTTCGGGGTTTTTTATCGATCAGTGGATTATATCTCTCTAAGATAGTATTCGAGAGATATGAAGAAAAATCGAATATTTCGGCTACACTTCCGGTAACCGTCCTCAGCGAAACAAAATCTTACAAATCCATAATGCAGAAAACAAACACGAGCAGAACGATACGAGGATAAAATGTGTAAAAGACGACGCTAAGAAACCGACTGAAAAGAACGACAATAAAATGCGTAAAAGAACGAAATTAAAACCACATTGTGTGTAAAAATAACATTCAAATTTGTGTATATACAATTATTTACCTGTACAATTTTCCCGGAAAAGCGCAGAAGCTTTTATCCGGTATGTGGCCAGTCCATATTTATTGCTACAAGAAACAACCAACCAATATGACCACACTAACAAGACTGGCATCGTTTCAACGGATTTATTCCTGATCGAATGAATTCGTGCCTCCCCTCGGGCGCTAAGGTTTACTTGTTATTTGCGTCATGAATACGAGCTCTTGCAATAATTGCTGCTTGTCTTGTGGGTCTGGAATTTATTAAAGTGGGATTTGAACTGATTAGTGGATTAGGGGGTAACACAGTTGCAGGAGGGGGTTTTAAGTGTGAAGCATCATGTTCCAGGAATCGCTCATAAAGAGGATTGATGCGGAACTCACCCGTGTCCCTGTTAAGAGCAAGGTTTTTTATTTCGTGTTTTCTGATTTCAAACGCCTCTCTTATGAACTGCCTTATCCCTGTTTCTTTTACAAAAATGCTGCTTTCGTCAAACCTCACTGTATGGTCTGGATTGTCGTAAATGTGCTCTGCCAGAGCGCTCGAAAAATTCTCGGGTCTATTTTGGCAACGGAGACATGTATCAATACTTGTTCTGTGTTCGTGTAGGCGGTCTGAGAGGTGCTGGTGAGTCCTACCTACATACCACTTCTCACATGAACATGGAATCCTGTAAATCCCTTGGCAATTTTTGTCGTGTATAGGGTCTTTACCTGAATAAAGGTAGGACGACACCGTATTTGAGCTCTTGAAATACGTATAAATATTGTGTGGACTGAGGATCTTTTTGATTTTATCAGTGAGGCCATGTACATATGGAAGTGGTACGAACACTTTCTTCTCCGGCTTATCTGCAGATGAAAGCGCGGGATTAAGAAACCTTTGTCTTCGTCGTTCAAAAATAGAGTTAATCAGCTTTATTGGATAACCGTTTCCAAATAAAACGTCACGAAGGTGGTCTAACTCCAGTTCTAAGAACTGAGGTGAACAGACATGTAGGGCCCTGTCCACGAGAGCAATTACAACACCTTGTTTGACCGAGAAATGGTGATTCGAAGAGTAATGGAGGTAACGATCGCTATGAGTGGGTTTGCGGTAGACTGAAAACAATAGGCTCCCGTCCCTTTTGATGATAAGTACGTCGAGAAAAGGTAAATTGTTCTCGGATTCCAATTCCACTGTGAATTTTACGTTATCATCAATGCTGTTAAGGTGATCCAAAAATTTCATAAGTTTTTCCCTCCCATGTTCCCATGCAGTAACGACGTCGTCCATGAAACGCTTCCAGAAACCCGGTTTATCTGTACAAGTCTGAAGGGCGCGATTCTCTATGTCCTCTAACTGGAGGTTTGCTTGGATAGGGGATAGAGGAGCTCCCATAGCAAGGCCTTCCTTCATCAAATAAAATACCCCTCTGAACTGCAAGTAGTTGGAATATTTGTTACAGCACTGTGTAAGAGTCATTAATGTTTCATTTGACAGTGTGCTGTTTTCGGCAATAGATGGATATTCTTCCAACTTTGCCTTCAGAAGGGCTTCACATTTGTCTGTTCTGCAGCTAGGGTACATAGACTCCACGTCGAAACTAACTAACAGTGTGTTTGGGGTAACTGGATAATCTTTTAGTTTCTGGACAAGATCAGGAGAATTTTTGACGAAAGAAATGTGTGTTTGGCCTAAAGGTCGGTAAGCCTTAGCCAGGAATTTCCCAATCGCTTCCGTAGGAGCATTCACATTGGACACAATTGGTCTCAAAGGGTTTCCAGTTTTGTGTATTTTGGGCAAACCATACAGACGAGGGGCTACGCAACCTCTAGGTAACAACTTCTTGTATGTGTATTCGGGAATCATTTTTTGGTCTTTTAATTCTTTCAATTCTTTCCTGATCTCCTTTGTATATTTTTCGGTTGGATCTTGTGAGAGAACTTCGAAAACTTGAGTGTTTGACAAAAGGGATAGGATCTTTGATTCGTACTCTTCTGTGTCTATCACAACTATTGTGTTCCCTTTGTCTGCTTTTGTGATGACCAGATCCTTGTTCTTTTTTAAATTTCTCAGTATCGACAAATCTTTCAAAGGGGAGTTTTTACTATGCTGTATCACTGGTAGTTTGAAATCCAACAAGGTTTTAACAACCTCTGCTCTGACTTCTTCTGGCTTTTCCAGGTTTGATATACCAAGGAAAATTCCAGATTCGACACCAGTAACTATTTCCGTGTAAGGTATGTCAGGTTGGGGGAAATTGAATTTTATTCCCTTGGAAAGAATTCTGGTTTGTTCTTGTGTAAGTACTTTTGAACTCAAATTTACAACAGCAGGACCCGGGCAAACCTTCGGAACGTATATACCTTGAGACAAGTATTTTTCGTATTTTAACTTTGAAAACTTCTCCTTTAACCGGTTTCGGGACAAAGAAAAATCGTGGTCGAAAGCTTTAAGAGCCATGGATGCAACCTGATCGTGGTCTCGCCAGGACAAGTTGTCATACAAGAAAGAATCCTTATGACTGAGTTGTCTTTCCAGACATGCTCTCTTTGACCGTAAATCCTTAATGACGTGATTCAAAGTCTGAAAACCAAATCTTTCCTGAAACGATGCACTATTTCTGGTGCCCAAATGAAGGTTGAATCGCATCGACTTTGGTAAAATGTGCTCTCTTTTGCAACGTAGCAAAAAAGTCTGCTGGTTGATAACATTCGCGTGTTGTTTCGAAATGGAAATATAAGAAGACACACAATTGGCAATATGCTCCCCGTAAGCTTGACGAAGATATGGTTTGAAGCCACACTGACCGTCCATGACGACGAGAACAAAACGAGATTTTCGGGGTTTTTTATCGATCAGTGGATTATATCTCTCTAAGATAGTATTCGAGAGATATGAAGAAAAATCGAATATTTCGGCTAAACTTCCGGTAACCGTCCTCAGCGAAACAAAATCTTACAAATCCATAATGCAGAAAACAAACACGAGCAGAACGATACGAGGATAAAATGTGTAAAAGACGACGCTAAGAAACCGACTGAAAAGAACGACAATAAAATGCGTAAAAGAACGAAATTAAAACCACATTGTGTGTAAAAATAACATTCAAATTTGTGTATATACAATTATTTACCTGTACAATTTTCCCGGAAAAGCGCAGAAGCTTTTATCCGGTATGTGGCCAGTCCATATTTATTGCTACAAGAAACAACCAACCAATATGACCACACTAACAAGACTGGCATCGTTTCAACGGATTTATTCCTGATCGAATGAATTCGTGCCTCCCCTCGGGCGCTAAGGTTTACTTGTTATTTGCGTCATGAATACGAGCTCTTGCAATAATTGCTGCTTGTCTTGTGGGTCTGGAATTTATTAAAGTGGGATTTGAACTGATTAGTGGATTAGGGGGTAACACAGTTGCAGGAGGGGGTTTTAAGTGTGAAGCATCATGTTCCAGGAATCGCTCATAAAGAGGATTGATGCGGAACTCACCCGTGTCCCTGTTAAGAGCAAGGTTTTTTATTTCGTGTTTTCTGATTTCAAACGCCTCTCTTATGAACTGCCTTATCCCTGTTTCTTTTACAAAAATGCTGCTTTCGTCAAACCTCACTGTATGGTCTGGATTGTCGTAAATGTGCTCTGCCAGAGCGCTCGAAAAATTCTCGGGTCTATTTTGGCAACGGAGACATGTATCAATACTTGTTCTGTGTTCGTGTAGGCGGTCTGAGAGGTGCTGGTGAGTCCTACCTACATACCACTTCTCACATGAACATGGAATCCTGTAAATCCCTTGGCAATTTTTGTCGTGTATAGGGTCTTTACCTGAATAAAGGTAGGACGACACCGTATTTGAGCTCTTGAAATACGTATAAATATTGTGTGGACTGAGGATCTTTTTGATTTTATCAGTGAGGCCATGTACATATGGAAGTGGTACGAACACTTTCTTCTCCGGCTTATCTGCAGATGAAAGCGCGGGATTAAGAAACCTTTGTCTTCGTCGTTCAAAAATAGAGTTAATCATACTATCTTAGAGAGATATAATCCACTGATCGATAAAAAACCCCGAAAATCTCGTTTTGTTCTCGTCTTTAAGTAATACCCCTCGATCGGGGCTACAATTTAGTCGGTATGAAGGAATTGATTATAGGATGACTCGAATTGAGACTTACATGGGAGGAACGTTTAAAATACTGCCAGATTTCGTAAAAAATAAAAAAGCATGCCTGAATATTGAAAATAAGGATAATAAATGCTTTGTTTGGTCAATCTTAGCACATTTGTACCCAGCTAAAGATCATGCAGAAAGAACTTCAAAATATAAACAATATGAGAATGAATTTGATTTCAAAGGGGTTACAAACTTCCCGATGGATACACAAGACATCCACAAATTTGAAAATAAATACAACATTAAGATTTGCTTATTTCAAATTGATAAAGAGAAAATAATCAGAAGTCACATACTAAAAAGTACAATTAATGGGAAAACAGCAAAACATATCATTAATTTACTATATTTTGATAATCATTATGTGCTAGTAAAGAATCTGAGCAGACTAGTTGGTTCTGAAATATCTACAAGACAAAAAAAGATATACCTCTGCACTTTTTGCGGAAGACATTTTTCGAAACAAGAACAATTTGAAAAACATGAACTTAAAAATAATTGCGAAGACCCTGATATCATAATGCCTCCTGAAGGTTCAAGTATACACTATAAAAATATTGCAAAACAGATGAAAGTGCCTTATTGTATAATAGCAGACTTTGAGTCTTATAACGAAGAATACAACCAGGTAAACGGAAAGAAAACAATAAAAGTAGCTGAACAGAAACCATTTGCATACGGTTTTCAAGTCTGTTGCTCGTTTGATACGAAGCAAAATAAATATTATTGCTATTTCGGGGAAGACGCTGCTCAGCATTTTGTGAAAACAATTAAAGAGGTGTCAACAGAAATTGCATACAAGTATGAAAACAGACAAAGAAATCACACTTATACTGATGAAGAAATTAAACAAAAATGGAAATCCCTAAAGAACAAGACTTGTCATATCTGTAAAACTGAAATCACTGAAAATCCCCACTTTGATCATGATCACATGACCGGAAAAGACAGAGGTTTCACACACGCTGAATGTAACATGAAATACAGGATTCCCAAGCATATCCCTGTAGTGATGCATAATTTATCAAAGTATGATTCCCATCTATTTGTGAAGGAGTTGATACCTGATAACGGAATATTTGAATCAGCAGAAAGTTTCATATCATTCTCAAAATCAATAAGTATTCCAAGACAGGATACGGAAATAAAATATGAAATCAGATTCATAGATTCAATCAGATTCATGGCTTCATCGTTGGATAAGCTATCAGCTAATTTAGCAAAATGCGATTGCAAAGAATCCTGTAATCATCTAAGGGAGAATTTCAAGTACACATCGAATAGTTTCAAAAACGATGAAGAGTTCAAAGAAATAATTAAAAAAGGGGTGTATCCTTATGAATTCGTAGACAGTTTCAGTAAAATGGATTGTACAAAGTTACCACCCATAGAAAGCTTTTATTCTAGGTTAACGGGAAAAGGTATCAGCAAAAGTGACTATAGGAGAGCGGTCTCTATTTGGAAGCAGTTTAATTGTGAAACATTACTTGACTATACCAAGTTGTACCTAAAAAGTGATGTGTTAATATTGTCTGATGTTGTAGAGAATTTCAGAAATGTATGTATACATAATTATGATTTGGATCCACTACATTACTTCTCAGCTCCAGGACTAACATGGGATTCTTTCCTAAAGCATTCGAAAGTAGAACTACCGTTATTCTCGAAGGAAGACATGTATACATTCGTTGAAAAGGGAATAAGAGGCGGTGTATCTCAATGTATAAAAAGGTATGCTAAAGCAAATAATAAATATATGAGCGGTTATAATAAGAATAAACCATCTAACTATTTAATGTATTTCGATAAGAATAATTTGTATGGGTGGGCGATGTCACAAAAATTACCAGCGAATAATTTTAAATTCATTCCAGTACCTGATGAAATGAAAGAGAACACTGAAATTAATTCTTTAGATTATTATCAACAATTAAAAAATCATGTTCAAACAGAAATGAATTTGGAAAATGTGGGGGCAATTTATGAAGTTGATTTAGATTATCCTAGAGAGTTACACAAGTTACATAAAGATCTTCCATTAGCACCAGAACATTTCAATGGAAAACTATGTACGACCTTACTGGATAAAAATAACTATGTAGTTCATCACAGAAACCTAGAATTCTATTTACAAAAAGGTCTGATACTGAAAAAAGTACATAGAATACTAGGATTCACTGAGAGTGCTTACTTAAAAGGATACATAGACCACAACACAGCACTAAGAACTAAAGGTACTAACGATTTTGAAAAGGACTTTTTTAAGCTGATGAATAACGCTTGCTTTGGAAAAACCATGGAGAACGTAAGGAAACGAGCTGATATGGAAATAATAACTGACGATAAAACAAGAGAAAAAATAATAAAGAAACCCAACTTTAAATCTGAAATTATTTTCAGTGAAAACTTTTCTGTGGCAAGAATGTCGAAGGAAAAGATAAAACTAGACAAACCAATGTATATCGGTTTTGCTGTACTGGAACTCTCCAAGCTCTTGATGTATGAATTCCATTATGATTATATGAAACCTAAATATGAGGATAAAATAGATTTATGTTATATGGATACAGATTCGTTCATATATGACATAAGAACTGAGGATTTCTATGAAGATATCAAACAAGATTTGAACGAGAGGTTCGATACATCTGATTATGCGAAAGATAATCCATATGGGTTTCCTAGTGTAAATAAGAAAGTGATAGGAATGATGAAAGATGAATTAGCAGGACAAATTATGACAGAATTTGTTGGATTACGATCAAAAGTATATGCTTATGATAAGGACAACCAAGACCCTTCAAAGGCTAGCAAAAAACTAAAAGGAATAAAAACGAACATAGTGAAAGATAAAATTACGATTCAAAACTATAAGGATGTACTGTTTGGTAAAATTGAAAACCTATCTGTAACCCAGTATAACTTAAGACCATACAAGCACCGTATGTTTCTAGAAGAACAGAATAAGAAAGCGTTAGATCCTAAGGATGATAAAAGGATAGTAACAAGCGATAAATACACAACTTTACCTTTAGGTTATAAACATTAAATTCAAGTACCTACTTCAAAACTTCAAGTACCTACTTAAAAAATTCAAGTACCTACTTCAAAATTCAAGTACCTACTTAAAAAATTCAAGTACCTAGTTAAAAAATTCAAGTACCTAGTTAAAAAATTCAAGTACCTACTTCAGTAAATCTTATAATGAAAAATTCTTCCTAAATAAATGAATGAAAAGGCACCAATAAAAGTGTATGATTTTAGCGAAAAGAATAACTATCAGAACAAACACGAACTTGCACCTCAGTGGCCATTTAGATTATTAATTTGTGGAAGTTCAGGAACAGGGAAAACCAATTTACTCTTGAATTTAATTTATGAATACATCTGTTTCAACCGAATATACTTGTATGCAAAAGATCTTGAAGAAGACAAATATAAAGACCTTATAGACAATTTAAACACTTTGGAATCAAAATGTAAAACGAATATTTTAACCGTAAGTAATGACCTTAATGATATTATCGATGTAGACGACCTAGACCCCCAGTATCAGAACTTGATTATCTTTGACGATTTTGTAACTGAAAAAGACCAGAAGAAAATAGAAGATTTATTCATAAGAGGAAGAAAGAAAAATGCTTCAATTGTTTACTTGTCTCAGAGCTATCATAAAACACCAAAGGTGGTAAGACTTCAGTGTAATTATTTTGCATTCTTTCAGTGTTCTAATCCAAAAGAAGTAAAATTAATAAGACAAAGCCATGTATCCAGTATAGACAATGAAAAATTTCTCAAACAATTTGAGGCTGCAACCAAGGGCTATGGGTTTTTCTTCATAGATTTAAAAACAAAAGATAAAACCCTGAAGTACAGGAAAAACTTAGAAAAATTTACCGGATAATTTATTTCTATAATAAATGAATAAATTTGGTAGTAATGGAAAAAAGGTTGCTAACGAATCGAAAGTTACTGACGAAAATGGTAACATTAACCTACACGATAGACGAATTATAAATTTAGGTGATGCGAAAACAGATAAGGATGCTATTAGCTTAAGATCTATGACTGTGATTTTGAATCAATTTAAAGAACAAATGACTGCGGGACAAGTGCAAACCAATCAATATTTTAGCGAAGATATCAACAGATTAACTGCGGTAGATGATTCTCCTGATAATGCACTGATAAGGATCAAAGATAAAGGATTATTTGTAAAACAGACAATTCAAGTTACTGATAAAGAAATTGATGCTGGGGATAAAGTAATCACAAATGTTCAAGACCCTAGAAACAAAAAGGATGCTGTTAATTTAGATACGTTAACAACAAACCTTTTAAAATATGACGAAAAGCTTCTTAACCAACAAACCCTTAGCAAAAGTATTGAAACAAAGATTGGCGATCTTAGGAAAAGTACTGACAAAAAGCTTCTTGACCTTAGGAAAAGTATTGACAAAAATGATTTTGACAAAGAAACCCATATCAATGGTATTGAAAGAGCAGTCGTAAACATTTTAAAAAGGCTTTCAGAGCAAAAACCTGTTGATCAAGATTTTGTTAAGAAAACAGAAGACATAATGAAAACTAAACTAAAGAAATAAAATTTATATGATAAATTAATTTTCTAATAAATGGTTGAGACAATGGAGTATATAGTTTATTTATCAAAGCTTCAGAAAGGAAAGCTGAAGAAATGTTTTGGTGCTAAACAAAAATGCCAGATACGTGTTAGTCATAGTAGGCAAAATGAACGAGAACCAGTCAAGTTACTTTTAAGTAAACGACAAATTGATAAAATTGAAACATGTAAAATAAATAACAAGGGTTGTAATATTGATGTATCATATAAACAGATGAAAGAAGCGATTCAAAAAGGTGGATTACTTCCATTCCTAATACCGTTAGCAATTACGCTTGGTAAGGCAGCTTTAACAAGTGGTGCTGCTGCTTTGGGTACATTCGCTGGTAAGAAATTGGTGGATAACATAGCAAACACAGGTGGGGCGCTTACACTTCCTGGAGCACAAAAAGTTGTGGGTCGTGGAAGACCTAAGAAGGATGCATCCGTAAAGAACACAGGTGGTGCACTTACACTTCCTGGAACACAAAGAGTGGTTGGTCATGGGGTACGGGGAAGACCTAGGAAGTCAAAAAACGGGGAAGTCAAAAAAGAAGCAAAAGTAAAGTAGGACCTCTAACCAATTTTGATATTATGGATGCATTAGGGGATATACCATATTTTAGAGGTGTTTTCTCTATAGATACGCTACCTAAACAAATAAATAACCTAGAATGTGGTGTCATTAACTATGATAAACTCGGAATGCCTGGAACTCACTGGGTAGCGTATTTTAATCTACCTGATCAACCCTATGTCGAATTTTTCGATTCTTTCGGGATACCCCCAGGAAAAGAAATAATTAAATATCTAAAAACTTCAAAGAAAAAAATAGCTTATGAAAATCTTGCTGTTCAAAATATAGATGAATTAAACTGTGGATTTCACTGTATTTCCTACATTCAGCGCAAAATGAAGTTGGCAGCTTTTCGTTTATAAAAATTGTTTTCTAATAAATGGATATTTATTGTATGAAGTGTAAAAAGAAAACTGACACTGAAGCAATGTTTAAGGCAGTGTCACAGAAAAATAATGTTCCAATGCTAAAAGGTAATTGTGTTTTTTGCGGATCAAGGAAAAATCTGTTTTTAAAAAAAACCTCGACGCAGAAAAAGATATTTTAAATACGTATTATTCTAATTATTCAGGTGTGGATGATATTCATAGAAAATTAAAAGAAAATGGAGTGAACGTTTCTAAAGATAAAATAAAAAATGTGTTGCAAAATGAGAATGTGTATACCTTACACAAACCTTCTTATCATAACTTTGAAAGGAGACGAGTCTATGTTCACTATGTGGATGAGCAATGGCAAGCTGATTTAGTTGACATGCAGAAATATAAAAAAGCGAATGATAAAACAAATTACATCTTAACTGTAATTGATTGCTTTAGTAAATACGCTTGGTGTGTCCCTTTGAAAGATAAAACGGGTGCTGAAATAATCAAGGCATTCAGTCATATATTAAAAG
This sequence comes from Branchinecta lindahli, assembly GCA_023053555.1. Lineage (NCBI taxonomy): Eukaryota > Metazoa > Arthropoda > Branchiopoda > Anostraca > Branchinectidae > Branchinecta > Branchinecta lindahli. The sequence continues at coordinate 29,657,383 of JAKZAO010000009.1, read as the reverse complement.
AAAGAATTCCTAAGAAACTACAAACTGATAAAGGTAAAGAATTTGTAATGAGAAATGTTCAAACATTTTTGAAAAATAACGACATACACTGGTTTGCATCTGAAAGTGAATTGAAAGCGCAAATTGTTGAACGATTCAATAGAACACTGAAAGAAAAGTTATGGAAATATTTTACTCACAATAACACTAATAAATGGATTGATATTTTACCTTTATTTGTTAGTAATTATAATAACTCTTATCATCGTTCAATACAAATGAAACCCGTTGATGCTAGTAAAAAAATGAATCAGAAAAAGGTTTACAATGCTTTGTTTTCTCCAGCAGATGACTACACAATCACAGGACATTACAATGTAGGTGATTTAGTCAGAATAAAAAAAGAAAAAAGTATTTTTGATAAAGGATATTTACCAAATTATACGAATGAAGTATTCCAGATAGCAACCATTAGACCCACCACCCCAATCACTTATGAAATATCTGACAAAAGTGGGGAATTAATTCAAGGAGGGTTTTATGAAAAAGAACTTTCAAAATTTATTATGAAATAAAATTACTTGTATATAAATGGATTCAAGACGCTTGAGTGATATGTTATCGGGTATAGTGAAGAACAGAGAAATTCAGAGAAGAAAGGTTCAAGAATATGAGATGGAGAAAGCAGGATTTCGGGAAATGGCTTCAGAATTTAACGCTCCAGTTGTTATGGCACAAAAAGAAAACATGATGGCACAAAAAGATTACACTGAAGCGATCATGGCGAAATTACAGAAGAATGATGAAAGTTCAAGCAGACGGTTTCAAAGATTAGGTAATGCATTTAAAGCAACTCATCCATACCAGATCGCTGCTTCAGAGGAATCGAGTAGAGCGCCAACTCCTGCTTTAGAACCAACTCCCGCTTTAGGCTCATTATCCGTTGAAATGAATAAAGGTATTACCCAAGAGTTTTTAAATCAGATTAATTCAAAACATGCAGAATCCTGGGATGGCAATGATCCTTATTTTAAAATGCCTATGTATTACATTAATAATTCTATGGATATAGAGGAGGCTCTGGATCATTTAACAACTATAAGTAAAAGTTATGGTGGGACAAAGAGTAAAGGTTACTCTAGCCATAATCAAATTATTGAATTTATAAGAGTTTACAAGGATAGGTTAAGAACCATTCAAAATAATGTTGGATTAGTCAAACAACAAGGAACTGGAATATTTATGAACTGCAATGAAATGATTTCAAAATTGTACACTTTAATAGGTAGTAGATTAAACGGGAATACATCTGATGAGGTAAGGAATGAAGCTGTTGATATTTTGGACTCGTTAATGCGAAATAAATTTCTTACGAAGAGAGATTACAATTCAATATATAAAAAATATTTCTAATAAATGGTGTTGTTAAACATTGAAGGTAATGAAAGTATCATTGATATAACATTTAGTCAACCAATCGAATTAAATCGTCATTCGGATTATGAAATAGGTTTGAATCAGTGTACTTTGTGGTATTCGTGGCATAATATAAGTGATAAATTTGGAAATAATACATTTCGGTATAGGAAAGATGGGGGATGGGTGAATGTTACTATTCCTAATGGGATGTATAACGATGATTGTTTGAATTATTTTTTGTGTCAGTATTTTGATACTCCCAAAGATAAATGTCCTATTGTAATTTCATCAAATCCAGCATCTATGAGATTTGTCATCCTATTACAAGAAAAATATGTGTTTAGATTTAATAGTGACTTGTGTCAGATTTTAGGTTTTGAGAAGGATAGTGAGATATCTAAGAAAATCAATGAAGGTACAAAACTTCCGAATATAACAAGAAGCGTTGATAAAATTCAAATTCACTGCTCTCTTGTAAACAGTTCTATCGTAAACAAAAGTAAATCAGACGTCATTTGGACATTTGTTCCGAATACAGAACCCGGTTGTCAAATTGTTGAGAATCCTAGACAATTAATCTACCTTCCTATTAACACAAAAGACTTTATTTACTCCTTGAGAATGACAATTACTGATCAGTTGGGAAGACCTATCGATTTGAACGGTGATAACGTTGGATACGTTCTGCATTTAAGAAAAGCTTAAAGGATTAGTGAAATAAAATTATTTACCTATAAATGTTGATTAATAATAAGCGCTTACTTTATAAAAAGCAGTACGGAAGTGGAATCGGTAGTATATTCAAAAATATTGTCAATTCCCAGTTATTTCAAACGTCAGCAAAACAAATAAAAGATGGAGCTTTGTCAATGTATAATAATATTATTAAACCAAGATTCGAGTTGTTGAAAAACAGAGCAATAGAATACGGGAAAGATTTGATTGATGTAAACAGGAAAGAACTCATTGATGTGATTGGAAAGAAGAAATCGATGAAGGATGTTCTAGGTACAAATAAAAGATTTTTAAATCAAAAGAGTCATGACTTCATCAACGCGATAATAACTGGAAGTGGTTTAAAGATTCTGAAATAATTTTTATCGAATAATTTCTTTCTTATATAAATGGCAGTAAATAAAGTTATCAGTCCGCAATGGAACATTTTTGATGAGCCGCTTGTAGATGATACAGTGGTCAAATATGAATTTAAAGAAATTCGAGAAACAGATGTGAATGTTTCCAATAAACAAGAGTTTGAATTCGTAACGAAGAAATTAGATTCCTGGTTCTATCCAAGTGAAAGTTATCTTGATGTTAGTGTAAGAATTGTAAAAGAGGATGGAACTAACCTAGCTGCAACCGATGTTGCTACTTTAACTAATAATGGGTTTAATTTATTCAGTACCGCTGAGTATGTAATAAATGATGAATCGGTTGAAAAAATCAATCATGTTGGTATTACAACTACCGTTACAAAGTTGATTGAATATTCTGATGATTATTCTAGAAGCGCAGCCAGAAATCATTTCTGGTATAAGGATTATAATCAAGGAACAGATATCAACCCTATAATATGTTCATTTACCGCGCCTACAGCAGCAGCAGGAAATGTAAATGTCACTTCTAAATCTAATCCAAATTATAATAAGGGTTTTGAAAAGAGATATAATAGAACTAAAAACAGCCAATTAGTAAATATGTATTTACCATTGTCAGAGTTGTTTGGATTCTTGAAAGGAAACAAACGGTTTTTCAGAGGTGCGTCACACAAAATATTTTTAAGAAGAAATGATGATAATAATATGATTATAAGAACTGGAACTGGAAATACTAATTTTAAAGTGATCATCGAGTATTTATCCTGGAAAATTCCTATCATAGCTCCCAGTATCGAAATGATGAGTGAATTGGAAAAGGGTCTTGCTAAGGATAAAAAGTATAATCTGATGTGGGAAGCATGTAATACTTATAAAAGTGATGTTAGTCAGAATAATGAGCACACTTGGAAAGTTGTGTCGGAGAGAAATAGTCCTACGAAAATCGTTGTGATGTTACAGAAAAATGAAAAGCATAACAATCAATTAATGAATAATATGGTGTTTGATCATATGAATTTAACGGACATAGAACTTAGAATTAATGGGGATAAATATCCTGAAGAACCACTCAAATGCGACTTTAGCGATGAGAAATGTAAATACTCCAATCTTTACAATAGGTTCATACATTTGGGTTATAAACAATTAGCGTTTGATACTGGTAGTGTTGTTAGTATAGAAGAATTTAAATCAGTGTATCCACTATTCTGTTTTGATGTTTCCAAACACGAGTCAAATATTTATAATGGAACAACTGCTGATATTGAAATAAGTTTAACATTAAAAGATAATCCACCCGTCGTACCATATAATGTTTATTGTGTTATATATTATGAAAGAAAAGCTACATTAGATATTATTAATAAAAATATGTATGTGAGTTTGTGAGTTTGGATTTTTATTAAATAAAATCAGCCGCTAATAAATGGAGTCGCTAAAGAAAGTCTTGTCTACAATTAGAATGAATAAATACAATGATACTATCAGGAAGGAAGAACTAGTTCTAGGATTAAAGTATAGCATCGTTAAAATGAGAATGGCTAAGACAAAATATGGTGATAAGTTGGTTGTGGTTATTAATCATAATAACAAAGCCTGTGATTTGTTTATACCACAGAGATATAATGCAATTGCTGATGAGTTACTTTTAAAGAAAAATCTGGTTTTGCAGCCTATTATGAGAGTGAATAAGAACTCTGACCAATATGTTGATGTAGAACTGTTTACTCAGTAAATGTAAAAAAGTAGTAGGCTAGTTTATATAACTCTGAGCAGTTGTTGATTTAGCAGAATTTCTATTATATTTGGATAAAAAATGAAAAATTGAAAAATTAAAAATCTAAAAAGAAGTAGTAGTTTATATGTATTAAAGGGTAATATTTCCTATTTCTTAGGACCTTTATTTGGGAAATAAGAAAATCAAAATATCTATAAAAAGGGGGATTATTTGGTAAAAAGGATGTTAAAATTCAAGAAATTGATGTTAAAATGGGGTTTTGAAATTGGGGTGGGGGTGGGGTAGAAGCGGCTAATATATACTACTACCCAAAAAACACAACTACATTATAGAAAAAACTCAACAACCACGTAAAAGACAAAAATCCTGTGGGTTTCTGTATCTTCTAACCACCTTTTAACTTAAAATTATTCAATAAATAATAACGGAAAAACTAATCTATTATATTTTCAAAAAAAAAGTCGTTGAGTTTGAGTCGTTACGGTGTTTACCCACGCCAAGTACTCCAAGAGCGGACAAATTCAGCGTACTGAGTAATTTGCATGCTGAAAGCAATTCAGTCTTTTAGTCCGAATGCCAAACACTTTGCCCTCACTTTATGCTACGTTTATACACTGCCTGAATCCGAGCGTATTTTGGAATACGAGCGTAGTTTACGCACGTATTTGGGCGTGAAAAGATCCCTAGCAATTTGGGGCGTGAAAAGATCCCTAGGCATTTGAGAAATCGGTCCGTTTCGTAAAAAAATCCGTCCGTAATGCTAGAAATCTTTTCAAGCTAAAAAACGCGCGTACAATACGCTCGGATTTTACGCAGTGTGTAAACCCACCATTAGGCTGGAAGCGGGCGAAGGCTAGTGGCTATGGTTAGAGGAAATAATTGGTTTAGCACAAGGTTTGGGCTGGAATAACCAATTTTTTCCGTAACCTTGAAAGGACCCATCTTGGTTTTCATGGTCTTCACACCCCCAGTAGCGAATTACGTGGTCTACTGACCTCTGCAATCTCCCGACTTACAAAATTAGTTGAATTTTTTTGCTTTTCAGCGCTATAGACGGCATTTTCCCGGATTGCCAGACAATAACTTTGTATTTTTCTTGAGACGTTAGTGGGCAGGCGCTGCCAAATAAGATTGACTGCGGTCGGCGCTCGAGAAGAAAGGCGCCGTGGTTTGCTGTGATTTCTCAGCATTAAACCACGCGCGCGCATTTTTTTTTTCGCGAAAAAAAGAATTTTTGCGCAGAAGACGGTGAGAGTCAGCAAGCGCTAACTAGAGAATCCCTAATTCGACGAGGCAAGTATAGGTATTTTTGAACAAGTGTACCAAGTTTGAACTTGATACTTGCACTGGTTCACGAGTTATGAGCTCCACAAAATATGGTGAAAACCGAAAACCCAAAGCTGCTAGAGCGCTCGCAATAGTGGATTGTTCCAAGGAACACTCCACTAAAAACACTACTTCCGAACCATTTTATCGTGAAAAATCTCCAGCAAGAGCTTTGTTTTAACACTTTCAGTGGTGTCATAAAATTCTTTGTTTTGCTTTTATAGAGAGGACTGCATCCACGTCATTGACTACTGCCTACGGAATATGGTTCAGCTGACGGACTTCTTGGAACAGGATCAGGTTGTGGGCAAAGGCGAAAATGGAAAAGATCTGATGCTCCTCACCATGCTTCAGAATCATGAAAACAAAACCACGGAAATGGTAAGATAATTTTCGAGGTGATGAGAGTTCAGGTTCTTTTGTTATTACCTACATCGGCTACATCACACAACATCATTAGGTAATTAACATTCTAACATAAACAAATTCTACTTAAAGGACACCCGAACAATGAATCCATACTTGAACACACCATGGAAAATGCATTTACAGACATGGCCACGGAGAGCATTCTTCTCCTGAGCGTGACGTTCTCAAAATGGGGATGTTCGTTTCAGGAGGTTTGCACATGCAGACTCCAAGACAAAAAGCGCAATTCATTCAGATCTTATACAGCGCTGGCCGGATCGTATTGGAATTTCTTGTAGATATACGTTTGGGCTTAACTGGTTAAAAAATATTCCAGAACAAGGGTTGATTGGAGACATTTGTTCATTTCTAAAATTGTTCGGTACTGAAATAAGGACAGATGCAAAATGGAGCAAAAATCATAGCTTGGAAACACTATTTCGTATTTGGATTGGGTTTTCTGCAGGCAATGTTAACGGAAGTCATAAGGATAGGGATGATACTTGGTACTCTTCCTTCAGGTGTCCTTTAAATGCAATGGCCCTTTTTGTTGGGAAACAGGTATCACATAAAACGATAAGCTTCTTTTAATAATGTTGACCTATACATAAATACATAACTCACCGAGTGCTTTCACGAATACAGGCGATCTTCACAGCACCACACTGCCAGTGACTTACCAGGATTGCGATTTCTTACCAAGTTTTAAAAGGTTAAACTAGGACTTGTGCGACAGTAACTACGCAGGTGCCAATCCCTTGTTTCAGTGTCCCCCGTCAGGAACTTCATGTTCGGGGAAGCCAGGTCTCCGACATCCAGAGGCGTTACTAGCCAAAATGTTGGGGGGGGGGGGGCAAGGTATTTACCGACTGGGTGGTCATTTTTACCGACTATTTTTGCGGATAAAACGACTATTATTGAGAAAAAAAGACTGTGTTGACGAAAAATCGGCTGGTTTTTAAGAAAAAACGACTATTTTCAAATGAAAATCGACTATTTTTACGAAAAACCGACTGTTTTTTATTGTTTCTTAAGAACAAACGACTATTTCTAAGAAAAAATCGACTGTTTTTAATAGAAATCGCTGCGCTTCGTGCCGACTCGGCTATTTTTTACCGACTGGCCGACAACATTGGGGAGGGCCCCCCCCCCCCCCCCCCCAGTAGTGACGCCTCTGCCGACATCTCCTAAATACTCCTTGGGCCCAAGCAGACTGGGAAACAAATATTAAAATATTGGCGAAACCTGGATAGTCAGCAACGGTGTTTGACAGTGATATTTTGGCCCTTCTTGGCAAAGGTCCTCGTCAGTTTCTTTTTTTTTACAATAATGAATGAATGAATGAATTTATTCCCAAGGGCCATGGCGGGAAGCATAACACAATAACAAAAAACAAAATGTCATACGCTCTGAAAACAAACCAAAAATCAACTTCATAAAAATAGTTCACGGTGGGTCATAGCTGACTTCAGGAATCTACCCAGCCTTCGGAGGTCACCAAACCACTTACTTCCCAATTCCCATACTTGAAACCAAATCCCTTTCCTCCCAAACCTCCCGACCAAACACTTCCTTTCTTAATTCTTTCAACTCCTCGCAATAACATATCTTCAATCCACACATTGGACAAAAATAAGGACCAGTACCTTTCCTTTCTCTACCAATGTAATTGTAGTCAGCTTATTTACATTGGACCAGCACCTTACTGCCTCGAGAAGGGGAGGGAGACTGACCGCAGGCCTATTTCTCAATATCTTTTAATTCTAGATCTTGTCGTGTAACCTGGAATCGAATCGAACCCGCTGGCTGGAAGCATTAACCCCGAAGACCTCTGACAACCCAGACGAGGTCATCTACGAAGAGTGGGACTGTCCCCAGGTCCAGGTGATACACCCCTACGCCGCCAAACAGAATGATGAACTGAGTCTTCAGGTTGCTGATGTGGTGAATGTTCTGAGAAAGATGGCTGACGGTAGGTTTTTTTACGTGTTTTTTGTGTGGGGGGGGGGGGGCCTTTACTTTGAGTTATGCGAAAAGATAAATCGCAGGGCCAGAACCGGCTTTTGTTTTAAGAGCATCATTTCTGGGCAGTAAGCTTTCTTGTATTGCAACGCCTTTCGGGTATGAAAGAAAGAAAACGAAAGAAGACGTTAAATATTCGTTTACAGGGACGCCTTTGACTAACAAATACGAGAAAATTATTCAGTATTAACATTTGTTCATGAAATGAATGCAAAAAAATCGCATATCTTTTCCGTGACGCGAACAAAACGTGGCTTGGAGTTTTTCGTTGGAGTTTTTCCGCTATAGTGATGTCGAATTCGCCTAAGCGAACGCGAATCCTCGGTTGCGTTTTTGCTGATACCATGGTATCTGATATACGGTCTAAAGTCGTTTTTGCAGTTATCGTGGTATCTGATACCACGGTGAAAAGGCGTTTTTGCAGTTGTCGTGGTATCTGGTCAGTTACCGTGGTGACAGATATTCAGATATCACGGTCCGACCGTGGTATCTGGTCGTGATATCTGGAAAACGCATCTCACTTTCATCAAATTTTGTCAAATTGGTGAGAAAGAAGTTCAGCACTTAGTGATATAACTGCATATCAGTTTTTATTTTGGGATGAATACGAAAAGTGCAATTTCGACAATAGTCGTTTTTGCAGTTGACCGTATATCAGATACCACGGTAACTGCAAAAACGACTAATTGCAGATTCAGTTACCATGGTAACAGATACCATGGTATCCGCAAAAACGCAACTCTCGTTTTGCGGGCACCAAGCTTAAAAGACATGCAGGCGATGAACAATGGGCTTGTAGACTCCGCTATTGTTAGCCTGAAATAAGTGCGTGTGTACGTTTGTCATTGCTTGATAATAACGGTAATGGTAACAGTATTGACAATATACAGTGCGTGAAAAGGCCATAACCTTATATATGTATATGATACCAATTATAAGCTTTTAATGCGCAACTTTTACTAGAAATGATCTTTTTACAATGAAGTGACTCTGGAATATCGCTTTTCGAAAATACAATTACTCTCCACGTGAAATTAGCCGCGACTGGACGCAAAATATTTGAAAACTGAAAGTGCCATGGTTAAAAAGTTGAAAACCAAGCAAAGCAAAGGAAGTCCAGAACAGAAAATAGACTTGATGATCTACCGTGTCTTCCAAAATGGAAAACAACACTTTGAAGCTTCTAATGTCAAGTGTGGAAGAATTGTCGGCGGACCATGAAGCTTTTGGCGAAGTTTGCATTGCGTTACTGTGGAAACTCGGCTTGGCCGAAAAAGCGCTAAAAAGTCGTAGGTACAAACCGTACAAAAGGAAACAATGGCAAAAGGCGGGGAGTTCAGAAGCTTATAATTCCATAAGGGAGCTACGGATAATAGAAATGGCAGAATAAGAAAGAGGGGTCCTTTAAAGGAAACCGTTTTAGGCATCACTCTGTAAAGCTTGTAATCTTGGAGGTCGTTCTGAGCAGAAATGAGGAAAAAAATCGTAGTTATGCGCCATCTGTGTGACCAAGATAAAACTTTAGGGCAAGGACTTCTCAGTCTAGTACACTAGCCCCTTTTTAGGCATGGTGCTCAAACGTCTAGCACCATGCCTGGGTGCTGGACGTTCAAGCACTGTACCTTGGATTTCATGTATGGTGCATGGATTTCAGTACACAGTGCATGCATGAAAAACACAGTTTCTGTCATCACAATTGTGCACCAGCTCGGACAGGGCTGAAATTACCACCATGAATTAGAGAATTCAAAGACAATCCTATCATATTTTTCATAACAAAAACAAAAGGACGCGACTGATGATGGAGATGAAAAATCTGACAGCACCCTATCTATTTTCCATGTAGTCTGCCCCGGGCAGTCCCCAGGAGCCAATAATATTCTGGTTGGCTGCTAGGTTGAAAAAGCTGAGGCACAGGACACTCTACATGAAAAACCCTTGACTATGTAGAAAAGGAAATGAGGTTTTTCATCTCCATCATCAGTCGCGTCCTTTTGTTTTTGTTATGAAAAAAATTATAGGATTGTCTTTGATTTCTCTAATTCATGGTAGTAATTTCAGCCCTGTCCGAGCCGGTTCTCAACTGTGTTTCAATGTCTGTATTTTTCATGCATGCACTGTATACTGAAATCCATGCACCCTACATGAAATCCAAGGTACAGTGCTTGAATGTCTAGCACCCAGGCATGGTGCTAGACGTTTGGCACCATGCCTGAAAAGGGGCTAGTGTAATAGACTGGGACTTCTACACTCCTTCAGCCCAAACTGACCAAGGGTCCTGAAGAGGACCCTTGCCAAGAAGGGCCAAAATATTGCTGAAGACCATCCTAGCCGATTTCTACGTTTTGTGGCATTTGTATGTACAAGTACAACTACAGACATAGCTGCATTACGTGCCTTTGATAATCGAAACCGATAGTCAGAATACCATATAACGATCTCGATAAAGTTACTAGGCTATTAGAAAGTTGACTAAATTACGGTATCGAAAAGCGGGTAATTTCTTGGGTAGTTTCGCGTTGGCACTAATAGTGGCTGGGTATCCTAATTGGGTTTCGATTATAGTGGGATCTCACCTTCGCTGGTGTCAAAGACGGCTGATCTCTGCTAAATGCTGATGCCTTCCTCAGGTACTAACCCTTTTCACGAGTTGTGCACCCCTCTATCTCTGCTGGAGCCTTCTTCAGGTATTAACCCTTCCCACAAGTTTTGCACCCCCTCTATCTCTGGTATAAGCTTTTGCCTTCCCCACGTACTCACCCTTCTCAAGAGTTGTGCACCCCTTGTCGCTGAGAACTTAGATATTTTTCTTGTAGCTTGTGGTGCTAAAATTAACTATTCTGTCAGTTCCTGTGTAACCTTCAGTCGGCCAGTTTTGACGAATCCCGTATTTTTCAATCAATCAATCAATTTTATTTCAGCTTACGCCATAAACAAACACAACAAGAAAGAAAAAAAAACGCATACTTCGCGAAACAAAACAACACACTTTTGCACAACACATTTTTGCATTACTGTTCAAAGTATGCTGAGGTAGGCGAACTTTTCCGAAGAATATTGTACTTTGCAAAGTACTTTTGTACTTTGTACTTTGTATTGTGAATATTGTACAACAGAAGTACAACACATTGCAAGTGACTCGTTATAGCATGAGCGATAAAAGAGATTAAGCAGTCCGGAGCCCAAAAACGCGACTCTTTTCTGCTTAATTTTTTTATCGGAGCCAAAAAAACGCGACTCTTTTCTGCTTAATTTTTTTTTTGTCGAGCCAATCGACGAATTCGTTTCGTAGCCCCCAACAACAGCGAATACTTGAACGAATTTGCCAGGGAAACACAAACCAGGAAAAAGAAAATTCAAAGGAAAATGTGCATAATCCTTGTCAAATGTCCATAAAAAGATGTGTTTGTCAATAAATAATATCCTTGTCAATAACGAATATTTTACAAATATTTTGACACAAATTTTGGCCCGGTGAAGCGAATTTTTTCCGCTAGCGACGCCGAATTTGCTTAGGCGCATGCAAATCCGTGTTCTGTGGGCACCAAGGTTAACAAGACCAAAGGTTTCGATGGGATCCCAAAAATTTAACGTCTGACCCAGACAACTAGGTCTTGTCTTCGAAGGATCCACTCTTCGCCAGGCTAGTCATCTGAGAAAATCAAGTTCAGATATACCTGTATAAACATTATCTATTTTGACGATACTTATTGAAACTTCCTGCTTTACTTCTGCCAAATTTCCGGTTTCGGCCGAAATCCGAGCGAACTACTTGTCCAGCCAAAAAAAGATGGTTCAGAAACGACTTCAGCGTATCTCCTTATCCCTATCTAGAACATCTAATCAACTTCAAATAAAACTTTAACTTATACAAAAAATCCGGTTACAACCGGATTCCGGACGAACTATATGTCCGGGTAAACAATGATTGACATATACAGATTCAGCGTCTCTTCTTACCGTTAAATCTGCCATCTAATCAACTTCAAATAAAAATTTTGCTTTTAACAAATTTTCCGGTTTCGGCCGGATGGTTTTCACCATCGTGTTCAGCATGTCTTCTCACCCCTAAACCGAATATCTAATAACTTCAAATTAAACTTTTGCTTTTAACAAATTTTCCGGTGTTGGCCGGATTCCGGGCGAACTAGTTGTCCGGCGACAAAATGGTTTTCACCATCGTGTTCGGCATGTCTTCTTACCCCATAATCGACTATCACATTGGCTGTTTCAAAATATTTTGTTTGCCCCTTAATTTGAACCCCCTCCCCCACCCCTAAACGTAGGGCTACAGAGCCCATCTACGAACTCGACCTTACTCTTGACCCAAAGAATCCTCACACCAAGTTTCATCAAAATCTCATTCCCTTCGAGAGTTATCGTGCTGACAGACGGACAGACGGACAACTTTTGCGATGTCATAGGTATCCGTCACTAACGTTTTGGGATCCCAGTAAAAAGTGTAGCTTTCAGTTATTTTGCAAAATCGAACTATCTAATGTTAGTGGCATTTTGAGCGCCTTTTTAGAGTTCAGTTCAGATTTGTTCACCAGAATATAAATGCAGAGCCATTATGACGTTGGTACGTCATACATCATGGAAAATAGAATACAATACAAAATCAAAAAGAAATTGTCAAAAAATTCAACGCTTGTCGCTATATAAAACTTAGTAAAATATGGCACGAATGTTTTCAAAATCGCTCAAATGAGTGTGCATGAGGTTTGTAAAGTTTTGGCGTAGATTCATATTAGTTACAATTACGTCTGATCTCCAAGTTCATACAAATCTAAATAATAAATAAAGAGAAAATTTGTCAGAGTGTGGGCTCGAGGCCACATGATTTGATTTCACGTCGTCAGTCTCTCGAGTCAAAGTCGAGGCACTGGAGGCTGAAATTTCATGGTTAGTGCATGTCTTCTATCGAGATGTTAAACTTGGCTTCAGTAGTGACGTCACTACTGTCAGATATTGCGGAGAAATTGTCTGTTCTCCACAGAAAGATGCCCGAAATGGCGTCTGTCGCCCTCTCACTTGCTTATTCATCTGTAGCCTATCACACGATTATTTTTTTTCTCCCTAATCGTGTTTCTGTATTTTCTTTTGTACTCCACTATTTTCGTTTTGTATAGTTTGTGGGTTAAAAACTAGTTATTTCATTTCATTTCATTTAATAATAAAACAAAAGATATCTCTCGTGGGTAGAGCCCAAATACGAGGTTTTTTAGTCATAAACAAAGTTGTCAAACATAAGTTGTCAACAAAACAGAAAAACGCTAAACATCATTATATTGCTTTACGAAGCTCGGCACAAAGCTTCTACTGTAACGCATAGTGTTACAGTAGATTGGTGCCAGTTTGGGAACCTTCTCAGCCACTTCTCGGGGGGGGGGGGACGAGATCTTACAGGAACAAAGGGTGGGGGAAGGAATGAACGGTACATGGGGTATGGGGTATTATTCTTATACTATTTTTCTTAATCCGATAATAATTTTACTCGTGGCTCGTACAAAATTGCGATACATCAACTGAGTAAAAAAAAGAGAAAAACGACTAAAAAAGAAAGAAACAGATACAGTAAGACAACAGACATGCATCTTATAAACCGCTCGGTATTTGTCGCCAAGGATCAGTCAGAGTTGACTTTCGCAAGCCTTTCACATTTAAAGACATTTTTACATGCCTTGGCTAAGGATTTCTATTGTGAGGGGAGACAACACTTCGCCGCCGTTGCTTCAGTAATTTAGTAAATCGTCCAGGCAGTCCAAGTTGAACTTTCACTTTGATGTTAGGTTAAAATGGCTTGATAAGTCAAAATACCACAGACAATAGCGACAGTTAGACAGGTTCGTCCACCATCTTGTTGATCTGATTATCTGAATTAGAACCAAAAAGATTTTTCCGCTGAGAAAGAGCACTATGAGTGTGAGCCCTAGGCTAATTCGAAAAACCCATTCCCCGTTTTATAAATGATTTCTGGGAGTTGGAAATAAGGTCAGGACCACAAACGTTACCAGCAAGGTCCCAGACACCCTGCTTATGACGTGGCCTAGCGGCCACTTCTGGAAATGCATCAGCAAGGCAATCAAAATGCCACTATGGTCGAGTGAAGGGGCTTAGTCTTGTTTTTAAACGGGTTGAGTTGGGATAAATTGTGCAAACAGGATTTGCTACCAAAAATTTAAATTGTGCAAACAGGTTTTACTACCAAAAATCAGCGAAAAAATTTCCCACCCTACCTTCCTCTAAAAAAAGAAAGAAGTAAAACCACTCTGTTTAAAAACAGAAGCAAATCATCCGCCATCAAACATGGGGCACGTCACCAACTCGAGCAAGTTTCGTAAGCACAAGTTAAAGTGACAGTACAGTAGGATCAGGGCCGTATCCAGGGGGGTAGGGGGTTTGACCCCCACCCCCCGAAACATACAAAATAATGGTTCTGAATAGGCTTTAACCTCTGATCTATGCCTTTTTTGTACTTTTTGGTCCGACCCCCGAAATAAATTCCTGATACGGACCTGAGTAGGATATCTGGAAAACTATTAGCTAGCTATGATTGGTTCTGGTTTGTGGTGAGTGACTGGAAAACAAATCCTTGAAACGACAAAATTATTCTGTAGTAGCAAAATTATTCTGTGCTTGATGTAAGCGACATACCTGCCATATAAAATACATAGCAAACAATTTGACTACTTGACGCAATTAGCTTTTGCATGCACCTTCCCTATACACCTTTGGTTTATTCCTCCGATTCAAAATCTACTTACTTTTTTCGGGCGAATTTAAAGTAGTCTTCGAATGTACCTTAAAGTAACATCGAACGTTGCTTTGCACTTTGCTTTTTGTAACCTGTTTAGGGCAAAAATAATACCAAGACGGAATATTTTGTGCCCCTCTGAAATGTAGGGGTGGCAGCCCCCCCAAAATGGCACTTCTGGCATGCTTGCTCCAACTATGTAGTTTTCGAGACGAATAAGTGATATTGCACTCGAAAATTCAGCTCCTTCGTGTCTCTGGAACGTTCAATACGCTGGTCATATGGCGTTATATAAAAAACTGTATATCCCGCTCATTATTTCCGGAATACGATCGCCGATTTTTGCTCGTTGGAGTGACTGAGAGAGGGGGGTTCTTATCATTATCCGTTCATGCTCATATCCCTTCTTGTTTCAGGCTGGTACGAAGGCGAGAGGATACGAGACCGGGGACGCGGTTGGTTCCCGGGGAACTACACTCAAGAAATTGCATCCGTCCACGTTCGCGCCAAGAACTTGAAACAGCGTTATCGGCTCCTCGCGCTGTCCGGAAGTTTTCTCGCCAGACAACAGGAATCCGACCAGACGAAAAGACGAAGCCGCGTCTTTTGAGAAAACCTAGATTTGATTTGTTCCGTGGAAAACTTGATACTGAACGAACTGGTATAAGCAAAGACAACGGACGAATCTACCAGTTTTCAAAGGTTTAGTGACCAGATGGTCGCAAAATTGATACTGGAATTTGTACAAGCTAGATAGCTGAGGAAAAACAGACACATCTACCAGTTTTCAAAAGGTCTAACGACCTTTGACACTGAACGAACTGGTATAAGCTGATGAGACAACTGATGAGACAACAGACAGATCTACCAGTTTTCAAAAGGTTTAATGACCAGTTTTTCGCAAAATTGATAGAGAACGAACTGGTATAAGCTTGATAGCTGAGGAAACAACAGACTTCTATTCTGAAAACCTCGCGATATCCATTTCCGAAGACTTTCTTGAAATATGATTTGTTGCTGCTGTTCGGCAATGTTGACGCCCTAGAGCCAAGTCTTTTTTCATAAAGAAGCTGACCCAAAAAGTTAAGTACTCAACTAGTTCGGACATGCATCCGTGTTGGATACGTCAGAGACCGGGAATCCGGTTTTCTCTGGGAATCTGGTTTCACGCATGACGATGAATCCGGTTCGTTGTCACGCCTTTTTGAGTCGGCTTCCGAGGCGGACAAATTCCGTTTTCGTGACGTACTGGCAGCCATTAACGCTCACTGACCTTACAGGATCAAACGAGAAACGTCAGTACGTACGACATTTTTCTAAGACGTTAAGTCGCCTGGAAACGACATCTACTTTGTGCATGACAAATTATTAGTGAAAACGTGACGTAGTATCCAGATTGGCTACTGATCATGTGTTTTACAAAGTGATGATACACAGTTATTGGCCCTTGATAGTGGGCAACGGTCGTTCACCATTCCGAGGCATATTACCTCCTGCAACATTTTACATTTGTCTCGAATGTTATTTGAACTCGTGAAGGTGAAATGTGCAGGGACGATTATTTTCTCTTTGTGGTTAAAAAAAGAAAACTGTAGTGAAATTTCTCTTATAACCCAAGAAAATTTAGAATTTTGAAAAGGAAGTGTATGGTTGTGCATTGTGATACGTGTTATTAGATCCAGAGCATTTCAAATATTTTTTGCGAGGTCATTTTCTGCTTTTACCGTTGCGTATCCTTATTTTTTAAGCAATGCTGACTGTGTAATAGCGAACATAAGTGTTTGGGGAGGGGGCCTTCTGTTGTGCTGGGATGGAGGGGATTCTGTAATGCTAGACTGTGAACAAATATTTCTCAAAACTTCAGTCAAATTATTAGATTTATGAACAATGGTTGCTGCAACACTTCACAGTTGCATTGCAGGCCACGTAAATCTATAGTAATTCATTGCTATAGCGTTCACTGAACCTAGCGAAATTTTTTTTTTTTTTTTTTTTATAACTGTGCTACCATTTAGTAATGGCTTCGTAGATGGGGGTCTCATAACGTTCCTGTTTTTTTTTCTTTTTTTCAATCAGTCAATCAAATCAGTTTCCAAATGGCTTAAAACTAGACAAGGAATAAAATATTTACAAAATACACAGAAACGAAACAAATTAACTAATACACTTACAAGATATGACCAGAAATAAATGGATAAAACTATGTAAACAATTGGGCAGAAGAATTAGCAGGATTGCATGTATTCAGTCTTAGTTTTATCTTCAAATATCGTCGTCGATCGAATAAATCGACTTGTCCAAATAGGGAGACGAGCTCGATTACTGTACAGTAAATAACAGAAATGAATATTTTTCCTGTTAGAACAAGATGAGAACAGATGAAATAGTTATTATCTTATAGGAAGACTCCCTGAGCGTGTTCCACCCCTCTATTAATAGTAACCGTTAGTTACTTTACCCGTTCCAGCCTTACGAAAAGTTACTATGCTGACCGTTCCAACCTTCTCAAAATAGTAACTATTTGCTTACCACGCTCGGGAGCGTAGTCAGCGTAGTAACTACGCATCTCTGCAACGTGATTGGTCCGATCAGCCCGCGGCCTGATATTTGACCGAAAAAATAAAAAAGCGTTCCAGGCTAGCGTAGTAACTATGATGACTAGCGTAGTAACTACAGTAAGTAGGTTGGAACACGCTCCCTGAGGAGATGCAGGATGAGGGGCTAGTTCCGCCGCTTGGTCAGATAAGTTTCGAGATTTTAAAATTGAATGTAACAATATGTTAGATGCTTAACTACGAGCCCCGGTTTCTTGCAGATTCAAAATTATATCTGTATGACTTATGCCAGAAAGACTTGAAATTCCTTATAAAATATGGTTGTCACTGAGCATTTCTTTGTGAAATCCGGCCCGAGAGAATTTCGGCCGAACTAGAAAATCCGGCCGAAGTTCTTTCTAGCAAGATTTTACAAGAGTTTGCCAACTGTGTATATCTTTCTAGGGGCTGCGATGGATCCCGGCCAGATTACATATTATCAATAGATGATGTTTTTTATTTTATTTTAAAACTTATTTGCCATATTTAATACTCGGGTTTCTACGTTATATTTTATTTGTTCATTGCTGTTATTATTGTGCGAGCTTTTTGTTTCGGAATAAGAAGTGTACCATTATATACACATGAGGAATCAATGAAGTCCCTTTCACCACGTCCCCCCCCCCTCACATACACTCTAGCCTAGGATGGCGCATTGAGTCAGGCTCTCACCAGGGGTGAACGAGTCGTAGTGACCTGCTTGTGGGGCTATATGTGAAGAATACCGTGTTTTATTTAAAATATCATAAAACTAAGGTGTTAGTTTATCACAGATAAATTACTTGAGCTAACGTTACCGGAAGCCTGTTTATAGGCCTAACCCATGATTCAGCATGAATCAAATATTTGGAAACTTAAAATTTCAGTAGTTAGCGGACTTCGTAATATTTTCCAAAAGTCGATGGCCCCACCATGTCTCAAGGTCGAACGGGACGAAATCTGAAAAAAAGTTCTAAAATCGGATTGTGAATTTAAACTTTAATATGGCTTCCCTATATACTAGTGGGGAAGGGTGGGGGGGGTACTGTACAACTGGTGGGGTTAATAACAGGCCGTCATTATTTTGGGTCAGAATAAATGCAGCTTGATGTTCTTGGTCTGAATTACGAAATGTGTGATTTGGGCATCAGATATGTCCTAGTGTCGGACAGGATGACAAAATAACATAAACAAAGAGAAATTTTAAAATCTTGCTTCGAGATAGTTGTGAAGTAGTTTGTTTTGACTATTCGCTGCCTAGAATAAAGAGTGCGGCAGTGCTTCATTTTCGTAACCAGCGTCACAGCGCGGT
Source organism: Branchinecta lindahli (assembly GCA_023053555.1). Taxonomy (NCBI): domain Eukaryota; kingdom Metazoa; phylum Arthropoda; class Branchiopoda; order Anostraca; family Branchinectidae; genus Branchinecta; species Branchinecta lindahli. The sequence goes on along the minus strand of JAKZAO010000009.1, from coordinate 29,638,752 downwards.
CGGTCGAAGCGTTATTTGTGTCAACTGAGCGCGGTCGCAGTCTTTGTCGGCTGCTATGTCACGCTCCATTATACGCAGCGAAACATCCTATCTCATTGAAGCAATTTTTTTGAATTTCTTTTTGTTATATTATTTGTATTTCCAGATTCGAGTGAGTATAGTATACATATGCAGACTGCCAGGTGCCGGTACGTGCTTTGGTCACAGGCCCGTAATTATAATCTGAGTCGCTTCTGAGGTTGATATTTATCAGTGATAACTACCAAGAACAAATAAGCCAGTAGAACGTCCTTCTTTGGTCCCATGCACCGACTATGAATACCCCGATAAAACTGAGCAGAGCTATAGATACTTGCTGAGCTTTGAGCTGCGTACGTCAGAGGAAAAACTTTAGCAGGCGTGCATGACCCCCTCTGAAGCGCGTCACATGTGACGTCACAATGGTAGACAACCAATCGGTTTTTACTCTCGGAAGTTCTTCTCCGGGGGCTCTACTGCGATATAGCTGTTTCTAGGGGTAACGAATAATCGTTATGTTCCGCCTAGCCCCTATGGTTTATTCGTTTGCATCGACCAGGGTATAGGGAATCTATTCGACTCCGCATGGTCCTATTACCAGGAACCCATAAATTTCCTGTAATAACTCGCCATTCAGGGGGCTTGTCAATAAGAGATTTCTGATGCTATGTTGATCGAACGGAAGATAGTTCGAGAAATACCCACGGTCCAATCACGTCCAAGGCCAGATAGACAAAATTTGGGATTGGCTGCTGGCGCCTTGAGGGAGGAGTCTCTTTGGCGCGCACGTCCAATGAGGCAGACAAGAATGCCGATTCGACCCAATGGGATTTTTGGAAAGTAGGCAAGGATCGGACAACATAGCAACCTAGAAGCATAGAAAATGACAAGCCCCCTGTAAAGGAAATTTATGGGTCCCTGCTATTACACACATAGGGAGATGGAGGTTCTTGTGATTATTTGTGGTTGCACGTACCCTGTTGCTGCGGCTCTGAGCTGGTGTATTCTCGAAGTTTCCGAGATGTGGCACTCTCTTGACTCTCGTCTCGGACGGCCAAAATACTTGGTTCTTGTAACCGCTTCCAGGCTAGAAACAAAATGCTAAATTCAAAGTAACCTCTCGAGAAGCTATCAAGGATTTGAGTGTCTCAGGACGGTATACACCCTTACACCATACACCCCTCAGGAAGAACGAGAAAACGTCGCCCTAACGACTCAAACTCAACAGCTCAAATCCTATGTCAATCAATCACGGCCATCGCTTGGAAAGCTGTGGTGCCGCTTCCGGCTCTCCCGCTAGGTACACGGCGATTTTGCATCTGCAAGGAGAGTTAGTCATCAAGAGTATTGCCTCTACCTCTACTCTATGATGACTGTACAAAACAAATTTGGCGTAGGCCGTGACAAGTTTTTAGTGATTAAGTGATTAAAAAGATTTATCTATCTATCTACCCAACCCTGTTCTGTCAGCTTCATCAAGTTTGTCAATTCTGGCTTCCGACCGCAGCCGACTTCAGTGCTATCTGCTGGTTGAGTTTTCCACGGGGCTAAACCCGCGTACAACTTCAGCTAAACTGGGCGCTGGCAGTGCACCCGGGAAAATTCAGTAAGTGTAGGTCGTGATTACCGAGAGTTTCTAAACCGACACGATGTGTTATGTACAAACATCTCTCTATTCAACAAAATTCAGGCTGATTTTTTTTTTTTAACCCGCGACTCGGTATGAACTGAAAGCCTAATCACTTATTCCCCGTTCAGATAACTTGTACCAAAATCTCCCGTGTGATTGTTCTTGTTTCTCTGGCCTATCTGGTGGAAATTCGTCCATGGATTTTCTGAGGGGCCAGGGCCCATCTCTCTGTCTGCTTGCATTCAATCAATCAGTAATTTTAAGAAATCACGGAAGAAATTGCGTGCCCCTATGGAGTATTTAAAATCTAATAAAAGTAGAAGAAAGAAAAAGATCAGACCAAACTAAATACTAAATAAACGCACTATAATGTGGGTGGCTCCGGTCTAGAGAAGAGACAAACTCGGCACGGCATTGGTCCACTGCCACAAGTGGATTAGTAACACTGCACAGTCGAGTAACTTTTTGGTTACAAGCCCATGGGGAGAGACCACGCCCGTATCCAGGAATTTATTTCAGGGGGGGGGGTGCCCGCGGAATTTATTTCGGGGGGGGGGTTTGCCCACGGGTCGGACCAAAAAGTACACAAAATACATAGATCATAGGTTAAAACCTACAAAAAACTATTACTTTTGTGGGTTTCGGGGGGGGTCGAACCCCCTAACCCCCCCCCCCCCCGGATACGGCCTTGGGAGAGACCTAGTAGGTACTTGGCATACTTGTATGTTTATTTAGTTTTGAATATTTCGGCCGTTCGCCATTGCAGGGGTAAACAGTGGTTTTCCGTTATGGCGCCCGAGGGAGAGGGAGTAATTCCCGATTCACAGGTTTAGTGAAGTAATTGACCTACCTTCTGATATATACTTGACCAGCTCTTCGTGTTCAGGAGATGTCTTGTTCATATTCAAGCGCTGCTTTGGTCGCTTAAGCACTGGACGGAATACAGGCGTCGGATTGCTATGGAAATTAATGTCATGAAAATTGGTGCTATTGTTATCCAATCCACTATTATGAACTGCACAAAATGAAGAAGATGCAGAAGAAACGTTGCCTTCAGCATGAACTCAACTTGCAATCGTAGGACGACTCGGACGGCGTTCGTAAGGTTTGAAAAGTTTTTCGCAAGGCATGATCCGTAAAGTTTCTCGCCACTCAGACGAGCATTTGACCTTATTCACTTTACAAACATTTTGTGCTGCAATTTATTCTTGGAAAAAAACATTTCAAATTATTTGGCTTTCTTATTAACATGTGTAAACCATATCACCACCCCAGCATTTTTCTTTCGCCATTCCACATTTTCAAATTTATTTTAAAGTATTTTTTGTATCCCTTTCGGCCGTTGTAACGTACTCGTCCAAACCCGGCGTGCTGTGGTTGGCTGAAAATGGGAATTGGTCAACCTTATGAACTTAACGGAAAAAGTTAACTAAAATTTGAACAGTTAAATTCATTTATTTTATAGTATTGTTTTGGATCTCTTAGGTGCTCGTCCAGACGCGGCGTGCTATCGTTGGCTGAAAATGGGAATTGGTCAACCTTACGAACTTAACGAACAAAGTTAAATATACTAGAACAGTTGAATTTCTTGCCTACCGATCCGTAAAGTACTTTACGCAGGTTTACGGAACAACTTTACGACCTTTGCGAATGACTTTATGAAGGCCTGGGGGGTTTCGCCAGGGGATTTTGGCAACGGAGAGCTCGCCGGGGGGAGGCTGGTTGGCGCGGGGGTTATGTCCGGGGGGGGGGGCGTCGCCGCTTTTTTTTGCCTAGACCCTACAAAGAGACCCAAGAAAGCCTACCATGGTACGTTGTAATCTTAAAAAAAAACGATATGCTGATGCTGATGATGATTATCGAGAAAAATAGAATCTGGTGCGCTGAACACCCAAATTTGATTTCATTTTTGGTATCAGCATGTCATGCTGCGACAGACAAAGTAAATCGTGTCAACAAAAAGTAGAAGCAGTTTGCCTTTGACTTTTGTTTTGCTTTGGAAGTTCTTCTGAAGATGAGCCTTGTCAGGTTGATTCTGCAAGGGACAAAGAAACCCTCAGATCTGGAGCAAGGGCACGAGTCCCCCAATACAAATTCGTTGACTTGAAAATAAAATTTCTTTTACGAACATTATTTTTATGTGGGTGTAGCCTACTGTGCCCTTGCTTCAATGCATGGAGCCCCAACGTAGCACCAGTGCTCAAGCTTTGGCGCATGCCCTGACGTTGAAATAGCCTACTCTGCCCAAAAATTGAGGATTTGTGTATGCCTATGACTGGTAATTGGGAATACCAGGATGCAGCCATATACCTTGAAAAATGTAGAGCCGCCTCAGTTGCCGCACTTGGATTCGCTACGTCCTTTCTGTCTGCATCACGCTCAGTGGTAGCCTCGGACTTCTGGCTTTTCAAGACTACGAAGGAACAATGTATAAACAAGGTCACTCGTAGATTTGCCCAGAGCACATACACTTCCTTAGCTATTTTGCAAATGCACAGGACTGCCATTTACTTATAGGATAGGAACTGGTTTGATACCCTGTCTTAAAAGGTGTCGACTAAACTTTAGCCGATTAACACCGGCTCGTGACGTCACACGAGAAGTCTATATTTTCCATTTAATAACGGAATTGATCGTCCCTAGAACCAAGAACAAATAACGAGATAGAACTGCTGTCTCCCTTTCTCGGTCATACAAACATGTTGAGTCGAGTTAAATACGGCCGACTCCCGACGCAAACGAGCGGAGGTTACTAGCTTCGCGCCACATCACGTTTCGTTACCTCTACAAATAGCTAAATCGCTGTGAAGCGCCTGATGCAGAAAAGTAGCATTCAAACCTGATTGGCTCTAAGGCCGTGCTTCAGAGCGGGTCAGTGCGCGAAGTACGCCTCCTGCAAGCAAACTTCAGTATTTTTTCTGCAATAAGCAGCGGCGAAGGCAGAAGAGGAGTAAAGGGGTATCAACATCAGTGCAAAGCTAGAGTAAATACTTCTAGGTCCGCTCAGTTTTGTCGGGGTATTTGTAAGTCGCTGCATGTGACTGAATACAGTAGTTCTATCTGATTATTTGTTCTTGCTAGAACGATTTATAAGTGTAAAACGTCCGATGCCTTGCTAGCCGCTCGGCTCTATACATAGAGATATAAATTTATATTCTGCAACATTAATTTAGTCGAATTTCCCTATTTCTTTCATGACATCACGAAAACGTCACGGGCCTTTGATAATAGGCTAAGGTTAAGTTTCCATCGATTTAAAACTGGATTCCTCTCTTGTTGAGCTCATTGTTGCCACTCCACTAAAATGAAATTAACTACCCAAGCAGCAAAAAAGGACCACTTCCAAAAAACTTTGCACTTGTTCGCAATAAGCGTGGAAGTTTTGAGAAAGTACAAGGAGAAAAAAGGCTAATCGCGGACGAAACTTGAGGAAGCGGTCATTATTTGAATGAAGAAAGACGGCATTGAGGATATTTTTGTAAATTTGTATTTTTACTGATTTTTTTTCTTCATTATTACAGTTTACAAATTACAGCACGTATCGGCACCTGACAGGCTGCTTATGTAACCACTTCAGTCTAGACATTCAAATAGTATAAGGAAGTAAGGAACACATAAAACCTTCGACTGACCCACGCTATGTCGCTGTTTCGAATTTCGCGGCGTCGTTTGTGTCAAATCAAGCGCGGTCTTACCCTTTGCTGGCTAACATGTAAAGCTCGATTCAACGCAGCGGAAATCGTATTTTTTATACCGAATCTATATATTTAAAGTTTCTCTTCGTTACATTATTTATTTCTAGATTCAATTGAGCGCATATGCAAGGTGTCAGGTGCCCATACGCGCTTTAAATTAATTACACTTAAAACACAAAATAGATTTGCCGGCTACCCCCTCACCCCTATATGACGTATGATGTTGAAATCGTGACGCAACTGACATTCACACACAAATAATGTAAAACAAATTTCAAAAACCGGAGGTTAATTTGATCATTAAGGACCTGTCGTCCCTATCATGCCAATGCATCATTAGTTCTTAAACTCGGGAGATCCAAATTTCCTATGTTTCATTCTGAACCCGCTAATGACAATCCCACTAATTTTTCCACTTGCCGCTATTAACTAGTTTCCTTGCGCATTATGCTCCGGACGAGTGTTCTTGCTATCATGCTATTGATGCGTAAAACCGGTTTTCTGAATCTTGCCGAGATCTTGCTATATAGAAATCGGTGGGCCTGGGAAAACGTTTAAAACAGACAAGGCTGTGGGAATTTTTTTTTTTTAAAGCAGAGCCTAGCTGTACAGTACTCAGATAGCTTTGAACATTGGAACATAAACAAAAGTGCGAAGTGTGCTTTAACAACTCAAAAGGGCCAACAGCTCGATATCAGAAGCGTGGGAAAAAGTGAGTAATCCGTCCGCTCTGGTTATCCCTAGAAAAAGTCAGTTTCTCCAATAGCCAATTACAAGTTGATCATAAGTCATAGTCATAGACTTGAAGAACTATAAACAGATTATGGGCCCTTGACAACAGGATTTTGATAACGGTTGACGGGTTCACGGTTATTGCCGAATCATGGCACGAGTCATGATGTACAATAAATACTAAATATGCTAACTAAGCCTATTTTGAATGATCAATATTTAGCCAAAGTAAATCTACAAAAAAAATTTAAACCCACCGACGGCAAATAAAGTTCAAAGAAGCACACATCTACTTTACTGTATCTCGATTTAGACTTCTCAAAATTGCTAGGAAAGAAATAAAAATGGCATTACCTCCCCTAGCTTTATTCACTACCGCGTTACCGGGCCTTTTTGAAATCGCGTACATTTATTTTTCACGCCGATCCTAGAACTGTTTCCAAGGAACTTCGGAGGGAGACTGAGAAAATTATTTTTTTTTCTCGTTGCATCACTCATATTTCTATCTCCGGCGAATGTTTTCCAAGGTATGAACGGTAGATGCGGCTAATGTCCCAGAGATAACGAAACTGAATTGCAACCAGCATCTGACATTTCCTGTAATATTTTTTACTCTTTGATGCGAGCAGCAACAGGTCTAGGAATACATTGGGCAGATTGGGCTGTTTCCCAATTCCCGCAGGGAAATCCTGTACCGAAACTTAGAGACTTGTATATGCCATCTAGCGCAATTTTAAAACTATGAATTTAATTTTGAATTATCGCTAGAGCGCCGCGGTCCGTGTTTCACTCTTTCTGTCCTTTCTGGCAGGATTTTCGAAAAGGCTGAAGAATGCGGTCGTTGAAACTGCTCAGTTTTGCTAAAACCGCACTGAGTTCGGAAGTTAGGTGAGATTGATGTGGTTGATTCATCGTAATCTCTGGAACTTTCTATGAAAGTTATTTAAGTGTTATGCAGTATGGGAAGCATCCATGTCTCTGCCTGTGAAGCATAAACAAGTTGTTTTCTTTTCCGCCTATGATATTTTTTTTAAGTTTTCTGCTCACACAGTTGGAAGAAGTAATTGCAGGCACAGACCTAGGGCTATGTATGTAAAACTGTCTACCTGAAACTCTACCATAATGCATAATTAGTGTCTGTTAAGCCTCCACCTCCTGTTCTTTCGTTCACACATACTGACTGTTGACGTTGTTGGTGGTTGTGGCAGAGTCAGTGGGAAGAAGCCAGCCAATGGGAGTCCACCCATTCGAGTCCACCCATTCATTTCAGTTGTTGATTCATTTCAGTGTTGATTTTCTAGTCAGTAATAAATCTGCTTTCGTTACGTTCGGACCTTTCCTAGGCAGGCCACGACAGTGGTCCACACAGGGTTGTACTTCTTCTATTTGTGCTAAAACACACTATGAGCATGTTCCACCTTACTTACCGTAGTCACTACCCATGACGTAAAATTTTTTGTTTTCTTGGCATCAAGGCTGGAAACGCATTTTTTAATTATCAGCAAAATATTGTTCCACGGGGTGATCCAGCCAATCACATTACTGTAGTTACCACCTTTACTGCGCTCCTAATCGTGGTAAGAAAATAGTCATTATTAGTTACTACTCGAGAAGGTTGGAACAGTCAGCGTAGGAAATTTTCATGAAGTTGGAACGGAAATAGTAACTAATAATTACTATTGTTAGAATGGTGGAACACGCTATATGACTATTTGCAGTCACAGGAAAACAATTTGATTTTATTCTTTGTATCAAAAGAAATCTGAAATACTCAGCATGATTTTAATTTTATATTGTTGATTGGACTAATCTAGGAGCACAAAAGGTTCGGTTCAGGCTACTGGAGCCCGAGTGAAAAAAAACACAAAATCCTTTAGTTGAGTCAAAATGTTTAAGTATAGATGAAAAAATAAGCTGCCTTTTCAGTTAAACTTTAAAACAATTGGTAATAATACAAGTCAAGCACTTGGGGCCAGCAGGTATACAAGCTCATTAGCTCGCCCCTATTGTCAGAAACAAAAACCAAGCTATCCTACCATAAAATTTAGAGAAATTTTGAAGGAGAATATTGCTCCATTGTGTACACCAACCCACATGCTTCAGAGAGTTGTACTTTCAGTCATATATTTTGAGTTTGCCTGTGTGTCACTTGTATGTTTTGAGCTTGCCAGAATGACATAGAATTGCCCGTAAATTACCTGTTTCTAGTTGTATGGCTACGAAGAGGTTTTCTAGTCGTAAGTTTTGAGCTTTTAAGATTTACAGAACGACAGTTGCATGTTCTGAGCTTGCCAGAGTGACACTGAATCGTGTGAATTTTGGCTGCGACTGACCTCTTTCTTGTCGTATTTTGCAAACAGATTTTCTAGTCGTATATTAGGAGAGGGTTTTAGGTTTTTGAGCTTGTCAGAATGACAAACGTACGATTGGAACTTGCCCATCATGAATTTTGCCTAAAAACCTGTTTCTAGTCGTATGGTTACGTCTACAAATGGTTTGTAAAAAACAAACAATGGTTTATGGTTTCTACAAATCATATCTTACGAGACAGTTGGCTCTGAGCTTGATAGAATGTATGTTTAGTGATTTCGAGCTCGTCAGAACGACATAAATGCAGTTTCCGAATAGTGAATCGTGGTTTTCACCATTGGCGCACAGTTTGAACGACTGGTTGTGCATCAATACTTCTTTTAGCAGAAAACAGGCTGTCTCGATCGTCTGTCAGTACGATAACTCTCGAAGGGAATGAGATATTTTGATGAAACTTAGTGTGAGGATTCTTTGGGTCAAGAGTAAGGTCGAGTTCGTAGATGGGCTCTGTAGCCCTACATTTAGGTGTGGGGGAGGGGGTTTAAATTAAGGGGCAAACAAAATATTTTGAAACAGCCAATGTGATAGTTGATTATGGGGTAAGAAGACATGCTGAACACGATGGTGAAAACCATTTTGTCGCCGGACAAGTAGTTCGCCCGGAATCCGGCCAAAACCGGGAAGTTTTTCAAAAGTAAAAGTTTTATTTATGTTCGATTTAGGGGTAAGAATACATGCTGAACACGATGGTGAAAACCATTTTCTCGCCGGACAAGTAGTTCGCCCGGAATCCGGCCGAAACCGGAAAACTTGTTAAAAGCAAAAGTTTTATCTTAAGTTTATTAGATTTTTTTTATTAGCACAAAAAGTTAACATAACCGAAGTTTTGAAGCGACGTTTTTCCTGCAAGGTCCACTAAATGACTGTGTGGCTTTCCCCAAACGAGGGTGGTGACAATGCGGTTTGTGGATCGAAGAAGGCCATAAATGGCACTAAATTTAGCAACTTGTTTGAAAGTTTTTGAACGAGCAGTTACCGAGATATTTGCGATGTCCGGAATTACCCCGTTTCCGGAATTACCCCGGTTCACCAATATTTCTTTAAATTCTTAAATTTTTTCGACTGTGCTGCTGTATTTTGTCTATTGTTTCTGACCGTTATAATTGCCGGGCATTAGCCAGTCGTATGTTTTGAGGTTGATAACCCCCCTCCCCCCATGCCCAAGCACTTCGGACCGCCCCTGGTAGGAGATTCTCTTGCTCAGAACAATGCCCCAAAAGTCTAGCGCCCAACTGAAATAGGAAAATATAATTCTGTTGTTTCACTGAATAATTTACTGTCAGAAACGAGAAGATCACATCTTAAACAGTCCCGAATGCTGAACAGTGTCAATTTATGTTGTTTATTCCCATCTTTGTTAAATTTGGAAGCTTGTAGGAAGAATAGAGGGCAAGTTAAAAACAAATCTTTACTTCTCCTGCTTTTGACTTAGCTTACTCTGGTCTGTTATGCAGGGTTTGCCAAGAGCTCGCCTTATAAAAGTGTCAAAATTCCCGAAAAAAGGTGCTTTTTGCAACCTTTGCGCATTCCGCTGCGCATGCGCAATATGTGAATAATTGGTAATTATTCTGGGTTTGTAAGAACATTTTTCAAAACAATTCTTAATTGTTAGATCGCAGCTTTGTAACAAAATTTAATCAGAAATGAGTTTATAAGGCTTCAGACTGTTTTTGCATACTCAATCAAAGTAAAGTACATGTTTTTTTTTTTTGGGGGGGGGGGTAATCCTTAACTTTAGTAACGTAAATGAAAAGGTGCTTTTTCTGACCTAAAAAGTGTCATTTGTATGAAAAGGAGTCATTCTCAGATAAAAGTCTCACGGTGTCACCAAGCGGCAAAAAGTGTCAAAATGTGGTGAATTTTAAAAAAGCCTGCATCTCCAGGATTAAAGACGCTAGTCCGGAAAAGCCACGGGCTGAGAAAGTAGGAAGCGGCAAAAAGTGTCAAAATGTGGTGAATTTAAAAAAAGCCTGCATCTCCAGGATTAAAGACGCTAGTCCGGAAAAGCCACGGGCTGAGAAAGTAGGAAAATTATGTTAAGAAATGTCTTGCAAAAGAACAGAATAGAATATAATAGAATAGAATTTTATTTTTTTTAAAGTAGCTGTCACAGCGATACCGCCGAATTTGACCTTTTCGTCATACAAAAATAAATAAAATAACACTCTCTTAGTCTAAAATCTTGTCATAAAACATACAAAAACACTAAAAAAGACCTACTTATCGGTTATTGTACAACTCAACAAATGCTGGAACAAAACTCCTTCTATATCTTTCATGGATAAGGGCCACAGGTGCTAGTTTGGGGATTTTCTTTGATTTCTCTCGCTGGGGTCTGATGCGTATAGGAGAATAGGGGGAAGGGAGAATATTACGTAGTCGGGGAACAGAGAGGGTTTTTACACCGAAATCGAATAGTGCCATCTGCCATTTTTACTTTATTTTCTGGCAGTGCCTTATCTTTGTAGTTGGTAAATGTTTCAAGCATAGAGGGAAAGGCGCATAGAGGTACCACAAGTTCGAAAGAATAAGTTCATTCGATGAAATCGATTATCTGAGGATAGCGGACAAACGGAGTAACGCATTTTTATCGAGTTTCCAGGCATGTTTCAGTGAAATAAGTGATGTGTAACTACATTTTCGGATCTCAGCACTATTCGGTTAAACTTTTAGGTTAATTCAACATATTAGTTCCAATACTTTAAGATGCCGGTTTTCACTACTGAGCTAAGGACTAAAATAAAAATGGGACACATTTTTTTCAGTAGTCTATCCAAGTCCGGGACACCATGTCTACACACCTGCGTCAGTCGTAGCTACAGCCGATATGCTCCTTTTTTCGAAAAAGCCATCACGGACCCTGAGGAACTTCAGCAAATAGAAAACGAAGAGAGGCCAAAACCGGTTGCAGTTCGTGCAGCTAGAAGTGACCAAACTAGCAGTCTCTTTTCTGATCCTATTCTGCAAAAGTTTACCAACTTTGTAATGAGAGAAGGAAAAAAAGAAACTGCACAACAACTTATGAATCAGGTAGGTTTAAGGTGAATCAGCCGAACGAAGCTATGTTCAAATATTCCTTCAGCCCAAGCTGACTGCGAATCATACTTGACAGTGCAAAACGGATACGTCAGCAGAATTTTATGAGAATTATATCTTGGCCCTTTTTGGCAAGGATCCGTTCAAGCTCAAAGCCGCTCAAGTTGGAAAAACCACAAGCACGAAGCGGATTTTTTTGAAGATTTGGCCACAAAGAATTCTGTCAAATATCCTCATTTGATGAACGTTACGAATTTCGGCCGTTTTTTTCTCGTTTTGCGTGTTCTGTCCTCGAAAAATATTCTATTTAGTAATGAGCGAAGGAAAAAAAGAAACTGCGCAGCATGTTATGGTAAGGCAAATGAGGCGGTTAAAGCTGTTTTAAGCTTGTTTTAAAGTTTAACTGAAAAGCCGACTTATTTTTGTGTCATTTAACTGAATACACTGAACTATTTGGATTCTGGAAAGGGATTTTTTTCATTTTCCTCTATCTTCTCCAGTTATGACGTTCAGTATATCTGCGGCCGTCCCCACAGCGTAAATTCTACTATGACGCGGGAAATATTAATCTCAACACAAACGCGGCTTTTCAGTGGGCAGTGGTGAGATTGGTGAAGATTGCTTAGTGCCTGAACAAAGAAAAATCATAAATCCTTCTCGTAAGGCATACAACAAAAATGCAAGCGCATTTTTTGAAGGAAATTCCACGAAAATCGATTATTCGTGAATAGCGGAACAACGAAGTAACGCATTTTCAGTGGGTCTTCCAGCCATTTTAAGTGAATAAGTGATGGGTAACTACATTGTCCTATCCCAGCCCTTTTCGGTTAAACTTTAAAAATATGGCGAGAAGGAAGTTTCTGTCAAATTTACTCCTTTGATGAACATACAAATTTCGGCCGATTTTTTTCTGTTATTTTGCTTGCCCTGCAAAAAATATTCTAGCTTAGAAATAAGTGAAGGAGAAAAAAAGAAACTGCACAGCATATTATGAATTAGGTAAGCCGAATGAAGCATGTTCTCACCGAGAACATAGCTTTAATCCTTAGTTAAATATTGTCTTTTCAGTCTTCCTCCTTTTTCTTTAGGTATGCTTAATTTTCAACTCTTCCACTTTTCCTGTTGTAGCCTACAGGAGGATTGGGAGGAGGGTGTTGGAGCAAATTTTCTTCTATTTTTCATGAATATTAAAAAAAAGCTGAAAAACATAGCTAGCAATATTTAAAACTTTGTTTAAAGCAGGCTTTGACGAAAGAAAAAAAAACATTTAAATAAACTGGGATAGTATGATTTTGCTTCTCGAGTGTAAATACGCGCGAAAATTTCGTTTCAGCAATTAAGCAGCTAATTCGAGGCTGCTAAATTTGAGGTCGGTGGCCCCTCATGTGATGTTCTGGCAAAACTGAATAAGCGAATGATCCGCGAGAAGTTGAAAAGTGCCAACAAATCTTTGACCTCTTTCCTTTCAGACCTTTGCATCAGTGAAGAGATTACAAATGAAAAGGTATCTGGAAGCTGAAACTGACGAAAAGCGAGCCGAAATTGAATTGAACCCAATGGTAATTTTCCACAAGGCTATAGAGAACTGTAAGCCACTGCTTGAGCTGGCACCAATCAAGAGGGGTGGACAGACTTACCAGGTAAGTTCGTGAACTCGGATCTTCAGGTTCTTTAATTTCAAAAATACTTCTTAAGAATATATCGCTGGTGGACAGGCAGAAACGCGTAACTCGATTTTTTTTATTTTTCAGGAGGCTGAAAAAACAAGCGCAATTCGCGCATCGCCTGCACTTTACAGTAACTGTATCTCGGTCTCTATGCATGCTAGAGATACGCTGACTAGTGCAAAATGTACGCCTTGTTGGGTAATTGAGTCGGTTGTTTAATGAAGACTGGGGAGTAAATTGGGTAGGTATGTTGGTTGTGGGTGGTTGATTGAAGAAAGCTGATATGGAGTGAGTTGAAGCCTCACTAAGTGAAAAAAAAAAAAAAAAAAAAAAAATATTGATAAATAGATCTTGGTAATGTTTTGTCCGTCTCGCACAGGTGACCTTTTGTCACATACTGAGACGGGCTATTGGTTTAAGAATATGTTGAGTGTTGAATTTGTTGAAGAAATAAAATGAACTGAACTGAACTGAACTTGGCCTCGGATTAATTATTTGACCGTAACTCATTTTCGTGAAAAAATGAGTTACGCGTTTCTGCCTGTCACAGGAATTTTTTGGTGATATTGAAAAGTTGGGAAGATTCCTTTCGGTTTCGATGAACCACAGAGAAAGGTTCCTGTAAAGGAATATGTAAAATATTTATCACTTATTTGGTTTTGTTCTTTATTTTTGTTTTGTTTTTTTGTGTGTCATTTTTTTTCCCATCGCCTCTGTGCTTTTAGTGGAATAAATCTTATCTTATCTTGTCTTATCGATCAGTGGGGGCCGGCAGGGATACGAGCAAGCTGAATTCCATGCGAATTCCATGTCAAATCCACTTGTTACTGGATTCTAAAGGCGTTTTTCCACGATCCCACACACAGGCTGTGACTCGGTTTTGGCTCAGAATAATATTCCGCGATTTCGGTTTCCACTACCAACAAGATTTGTGTGGCTTGTACTCTGGCCCAAGTGTAACAAATAACTCTTGAGGTTATTTTCGATTTTGTACCTCGAAATTTGGCGAGAAATTCAGAGTTAGCGACGACTAAAGTCAAAATAATAAAATCAGCCACTTCGTCAAGCAGGTAGAGATAAAAGGGAGGATCATTCTGTTACGGGATGGGTAAGGGCGTAATCAGGCTTACGATTGGACATTAGGCTTATAAACTTACCATTTTATACTAGGCTAAGAGGATCCTCAGTTTAACAAACTGTTGCTTAGCAGAATAGCTCATTTTTTCTTTATTTGGGGCTGAAATTGACGCGGAATTTGAATTCCCGCCTAAATTCTAGACACAATCTAAAATCACCTCGAGAGATATTTGTCAAATTCAAGCCACGAGAACCTGGCCACACAATCGATCGCGAAAACATTGTTGTTTCGCGACAGGTCCAGGCCACAGCCTCTTTGTGGGATGGAAAGTCTGAGTGTGAAATTGCAATTTTGGAAAATCAGAAAGCTGAGGTGACTAATTGGTTAAACAAAAATCCGTGTAAATAACGAATACGACAAGTCCCGGAAAGAAGTATTTATTTTCTCGGCTCGCCAATTTTGGCACTCGCCAGACTATTTGAAATAATTACTGTGTTCATTTGAATCAATCGCCATAATAGTTATCGCTCTTGTTCCGACTATGTCCAGTATTTGCGCGAATAACCGTGAACATCAAATAACGGGCCTTAGGCGGCACCTTGTTTCCTCGTGTCGTACTATCGACTAGTGGTAAGTCATGGTAAGAGTGATGGTAAGTCAACGTCTTCTGCTCTCAGTGAAGCTGCTACTGGTCGTATAGCAAATTAATTCAAATTTTTTCTTAGGTCCCTGTTTCTATAACTAAACAGAAGACCAACTTCCTTGCAATGAACTGGCTGGTCAATGCAGGACAGGACAAGGATAGGAAGAAAAGATTCCATGATCAGCTGGCAGAAGAACTGATCGATGCTTATCAGGGACAGGTAAGCCTTACTGTTATAAAAGAACCCAAAAATGAAACCCCTGGATCTTTTACGAGGGCTGGGGGGGGATCGACTAAAATCGGGAACGGAACGGAACGACACGGGGCAGGAGGAACGCGTACTAAAAACGGGAACGCTTACTAAAAAGGGGAACATCGTACTAAAATATTCCGATGCATGCAGGGGGAACAAGTACTAAAATCGGGAATGCACGTCCCCTGTTCTTTAGCACAAAAAACGGGATTGAACACAACACAACTCAGGAGGAACAAGTACTAAAATCGGGAATGCCCGTCCCCTGTTCTTTAGCACTCGGTTCCAGTTTCATCAGAACCAAGTGCAAAAAACGGGATTGACAGGATCCCTGTTTTTTAGTACTTTCTCCCTGCTGCAGGAAGAACACAACTAGGAACCCTGTTTCCAACTTCCTATTCTACTCTCCCTGCTGCAGGAGGAACACAATTGTACTAAAAGTACAAAAAAAAAACAGGGACCTTGTCAATCCCGTTTTTTGTGCTAAAGAACAGGGGACGTGCATTCCCGATTTTAGTACTTGTTCCCCCTGCATGTATCGGAATATTTTAGTACGGTGTTCCCGTTTTTAGTACGCGTTCCCGTTTTTAGTACGCGTTCCTCCTGCCCCATGTCGTTCCGTTCCGTTCCCGATTTAAGTCGATCCCGGCTGGGGGCCCTATTTTGGTTGTACTGGTTAGGTACTTATTATTCCAGTCTACCGCACATGACGAATGTTAAAGTAGATTAACTGAGTGCTGGAGTGTATCACAGCGTTTTTTTTATTAGGGTTACCCCACATTTTGTTGCATATTTGACAGTGCAAAACGGATACGTCAGCTGAATTTTAATGGAGCTATTTTCGGCCCTTCTTGGCAAGGGTCCTCTTCAGGCTCAAAACCGCTCAAGTTGGAAAAACGAACTTGTGGAAAAAAAAACGATTCTAGCTTAGCGTTAAAAATCTGACTTCGTGAATTCCTTTGTGAAAGTTGCTTGGAGTTAATAAGGTTGCTGTGATTTCATTTTGGACACGGCTGCTCTTTTTGCTGCTCGATTGGGTTGTTGATCGGGTAGAGATTTTTCTGCATATGGGTTGACTTTGGTTTTGTTGTAGAGAAGAGCTTGGGATCTGAATTTCCTTTTGCTTATGACGCCGTTCTGTGCCGCTCTATGTTTCTAGTAGTGAGTATTCACTTAGCTTGGAATTAAAAAGTTTTTTTAAGGTGTTTAAAAATAGTTTTCGCAGTCAGCTTGGGCTGAAGGAATATTTAATTTGGGACATCGTGTTGTTTAGGTTATGTTGAAGCACTTTTAGTAGACCGTTTACATGGCTAGACAAACAGGCTGTAGATAATTTTCTGTTGATTTTAAAGCTAATATACGAAATTGTGGCACCTCTCCTAGTCTGTACGTAGTGTTTGGGGTAGTGCTGTGGTGAGAAACTAGTGCTGTTTGCTATTTTAGTATACTAGAAAAATATATACATACCCCATTTGACACTGCAAAACGGATACGTCAGCTACATTTTATTAGAGATAAATTTCTTCCCTTCTTGATAATATAGAAATACTCGAAATATCGTTAGAAATACTCGAAATACTTAGAAATACTCGAAAAGTCGTGTTCTTGTTAGAAGGGTGGAACATGCTCTATAGCAGACGTCCGCCTTGTGGACTTCCAGCTAGTTCCAGCCTGTAATTTTTGGACGAGGAGTTTTGATTGGCCAATCTTTCAGGGTCGTGTTATACGAAGGAAGATTGAGCTGCATAAACAGTGTGAGGCCAACCGTGCCTATGCCCATTACAGATGGGGCTAAGGTTGTATTTTTATTTTATTTTATATGACATAGTAAAAGATTTCAAACGCCCAGTAGCCTGCTGAGCCCTAGGAAATGCCTCTTTCGGTGGTGAGAGTATGCCATCCAAGTACCAACTACTATTAGCACTTATGGCGTTTTTCCGCCGCATTTTGTGTGCCACTCATTTCTGAGGGTTTCTCGCGGGAACAGAAGTGTTTGCGACGCATTCGACCCACACGTTGAAAGTTGAAGCTCGCGGAAACGCCGTTTTGTCTGTTTTTCTTGGCGGCAATTTTGAAAATCCAAATAAATGTCTCAGTAAATATAACTTTCGGCTTAGGTCCACACCATTATTTACTAGAAGGATCCTCGGTTTTGTGCCTGTCTGCTTGTTAAAGTAATTTGGCGAGAAATTCAAATTTAGCGGCAAATTAAAGTCTATATAAGTTGCGTTCGTTGCACTCCGGTCTGGTTCTGGTGTTTAGTCACCAGTGTCCGGTTCTTTGCTTATAACGCGTTTTTTCGTTCACCAGTGAGTTGATGAAAACTTGCTAACTCCTCGCTACAGCGGGGCTCACGAGCAGGTTCTGGTTAGTCCGCACCAGTGGGCACTAACCAGACACTGGTTAGTCCGAAAACGGGTTTTAAGATCGGGGAGTAGTCACCGGTGAGTGCCAAAACGCGTTATAGGAAGCACCGGTGAGTAGTCACCGGACAACGAACGCAGCTATAATAAAGTCAGCCAGATCGACATACAACTGAGGATCCTTCTGTTCTAGAATCGTAAGGGCATAATCAGACTTACTGTAGGACATCATGCTTACGGACGTACCATTCTGTAGCCTACTAGAAGGATCCTCGGTTTTGTGTCTATCTGCTTGATAAAGTAGCTAATTTGATGATTTGGACTTTAAAGTTTAACTGAAAAGCCCACTTATTTTTGTGTCATTTAATTGAATACACTGAATTAGTTGGATTCTGCAAAGGGATTTTTTTATTTTCCACTATCTGCTCTAGTTATGACGTTCAGAATACCTGCGGCCGTCCCCACAGCGTAAATTCTACTATGACGCGGGAAATTTTAATCTCAACACAAACGCGGCTTTTCAGTCGGCAGTAGTAAGATTGGTGAAGATTGCTTAGTGCCTGAACAAAAAAAAAGTCATAAATCTTTCTCGTAAAGCATACAACAAAAATACAAAGCCACAAAGCACAAGGAAATTCCACTATTTGAAAATCGATTATTCGTGAATAGCGGAACAACGAAGTAACGCATTTTCAGCGGATCTTCAAGCCAATTTAAGGGAATAAGTGATGGGTAACTAGATTGTCTCTATCCCAGCCCTTTTCGGTTAAACTTTAAAAGTCTATAAAAGAAAGTCAGCCACTTTGTTTAAAAGTCTATATAATAAAGTCAGCCACTTTGTCAATCAGATTGACATACAACTGAGGATCGTTCTGTTTAGGAATAGTAAGGGCAGAATCAGGCTTACTGTAGGACATCAGGCTTACGAACTTTTCTGTAGCCAATTAGAAGGACCCTCAGTTTTTATGGCACTTGCCTTCCGGCCAAGTGCCATATACCGATCACTTTTCCGTCGGTCGGTCTGTCGGTCTGTCGGTCGGTCGGTCAGTCCGGTGATCGCGAGTTAGGGTACTTCCAGATGTGCTAGGACGATGAAACTTGGCAGGCGTATTAGGGGCCCGACCAAACTAACTTGGAAATCGTCACTTGCCCGGTCCGACCATCGTGGGGGGAGGGAGGGGAGCCGGAATCCGGAATTTAGTGACATGCATAACTTTCGAACGGGTAATCGGATCTTAATGAAACTTGATATTTGGAAAGACACCATGACTCACATGTCCCATCTCAAGTCCGGACCGAATCCGATGAATGTGGGGGGGGTCGGAGGGGGGAACCGGAAATCATGTTAAACGCTTAGAGTGGAGCGATCGGGATGAATCTTGGTGGTAGGAACAAGCACAACCCCTAGGTACATCATTGACAGAACCGGACAGGATTCGTGCACTGGGGGGGGGGAGTTGGAGGGAAGTTCCGGAATTCCGGTCATACGGAGTTAAGATACTTCCAGGTGGGCTAGGACGATGAAACTTGGCAGGCAAATCAGGGACACGACCAGATTAACCTGGAAACAGTCAGCTTCCTGATCCGATCATCGTGGGGGGGGAGAGGAGGGAGGGGGAATCCGGACTCTTGAGGCATGTATAACTTCCGAACGGGTGATCGGATCATAATGAAACTTGGTATGTAGAAAGACCACATGTCTCGGATGTCCCATTTCAAGTCCAGATCGGACCCGATGAAGCTGGGGGGGGGGGGGGTCCGGAAACCTTGTGACATGCTTGAAGTGGAGCGATCGGAATGAAACTTGGTGGGAAGAACAAGCACAAGCCCTATGTAGATCAGTGACAGAACCGGACCGGATTCAAGTATTGTGGGGGAGTTAGGGGGGGGGGAGTCCGGAATTCCGGTGATCGCAAGTTAAGGTACTTCCAGACATGCTAGGACGATGAAACGTGCCTTGAAAATTAGAGACTTGACATGATTGGCTAAGAAATAGTTAGTTCCCAGATCCGGCCATCCCTTAAAGTACTAATGCTAACCGCAAAGTACAAAAAATACTTTTAAGCAATAGATACATTTTCGTTATCCCTATGAGCCCATGATCATTTTTGCCTCAAGGGTTTTGCTTACAACTGAATTCCTTAAAGTACAAACAATACTTCTGAGTAAAATATACATTTTCGTGCTCCTGGTGATCATCTTTTTTGCTTCAAGAGTTTTGATTACAGATGATTTTCTAGCGCCCTTAAAGTGCGCACAGCCAAATGCATTGCCAAACGATACAGTCTCGTGATTTCCAAGGGCCCATGATCATTCTTATATCAAGGGTTTTGCTTACAATTGATCAAAAGAAACCCACGAATTCCTACTTTCATCCTCTGACCTAGCCTTGCAAGTGCCATATGAGCTTCCAGCTCTTGTTTGTCTATCTGATTGATAAACTAGCTAATTTGATTATTTGGACCTTAATTCACCGCAAACTTTGAACTTCCCTCCAGATTCGAGCCTCGAAAACCACATCGACAGTTGTTTATCAAATTTTTGCCACAAAGCGAGCCACAAAAAACTTTTGATACACACTTGGAGTGTGTTCCACCTTTCAAGGCTGGAACGCATTTTTAAATTTTCGGTAAAATATCATTCCACGGGGTAATCCAGCCAATCACGTTACAGATATCCGTAGTTACCACGCTTACTACGCTCCCGAACACGATAAGCAAATAGTTACTATTAGTTACTATTTCGAGAAGGTGGGAACGGTCAGTTTAGTAACTTTTCGTGAGGTTGGAACGGAAATAGTAACTAATAGTTACTATTGTTAGAAGGGTGGAACACGCCGTTGGCCGCTTGAACGACCGCGGAACAACTCTTTTCGAGCTGCAGACTCTTGGTGGGATCACGGAAAAACGCCTTTAATGATAGTATCAGATTTCCCCAGGATTGATTAGGCATAAGGCGTATTCTCGCCGTTCCCCGAGGACTCCTCGGGGAATCGAAGAGAACGGCGAGGATAGAGGGAGTCACACGCGGACTCTGCGTACGGAAAGCAGCGAGAACGCGGGGAATGCTTCTAAAATGAATTTTGTTCGAAAAAAAAATATGCAGTTGACGAAATTTATCTGGATCCACTTTATTTTCGGGACTAACAGACGGACACACTGGAGAGTATCCAGAAGAGAGCGGTTAAGATCATCCTTGTCCCAACGTGTACTTCGCACAACGGCGGACGTGCCAAGTTTGGTCTCTCTGGTAGACGACACAAACTGACTACGGACTTCGGACGTAAGTGCCTGACCTCAGACCTTCATAGAACTATCTACCGGACTATGAAGTACCAAACACAACCCGACGGAACACCAAACACAAAGCAGTAACTGTGAACTGTACGAAACTTATTCGCCCAAACACACATTTAATCGACAGGTACCTCAAGTCCTTCGTTCCCCACTTCAGTTCTATGCTGTAAATAACAAGGTAGATTGTATGTATTAAGTGTAAATTGTGGATCTTCAAATTTGCTCTCAAAATTTTTTACACAGTGTTAATATACCTACTAGTTGTTAACTTTATGACGATTCAATGCTACATTGGACGAGCTATTAAAGTTTAACTGAAAAGCCAACTCGTTTGTGTGTCATTTAATTGGATACACTGAATTATTTGGATTCTGCAAAGGGATTTTTTGATTTTCCACTATCTGCTCTAGTTATGAAGCTCAGAATATCTCCAGCCGTCCCCACAGCGTAAATTCTACTATTACGCGGGAAATTTTAATCTCAACACAAATGCTGCTTTTGAGTGGGCAGTGGTGAGATCGGTGAAGATTGCTTAGTGCCTGAACAAAAAAAAATTGATAAATCTTTCTCGTAAGGCATACAGCAAAAATACAAGCGCCTTATTGATTGATTGATTGATTGATAGAGGTACCACAAATCACACGGACATTCCACTATTTGAAAATCGATTATTCGTGAATAGCGGAACAACGAAGTAACTCATTTTCAGCGGGTCTTCAAGCCAATTTAAGTGAACAAGTGATGGGTAACTATCCTAGCCCTTCCTAGCCCTTTTCGGTTAAACTTTAAGGAAATTAAAGATTATTACTTATTATAACCAATTTCTGAACCTTTTCTTTCGGATGTGTGATACCTCTATGCGCTTGTACCTTTATGCTCTAAGTGACCTTGTAATTGGAATTGAACATTTCTCGAGTTTGGCTTCATTAGCCATTGAAATGCACGCTTTTGCTGAAATTCGAATTCTGCGCGTCGGTGGGAACTTTACGTTAAGCAGTGCATATTCTGAACTTCACCACTAGAGCCCAAGGTGAAAAATAAAATAAAAAATCTTTTAGCAGAGTCAAAATAATTCAGTGTATTCAAACATCATAATTATGTAAAAATAAGCTGCCTTTCAGTTAAACATTAAATGTGGATGTAATATGATATGATATTTATTACTCTAAAAGCCACGGGCCATGGCAATACAAACCAAAGAAACGAAATGACAAACTTATCTCTAGCAACCACTCAAAACTACAAAAAAATGAATCATTGAAAACTTGAGGAATCTACCCACTTTCTTCATCGAAACATAACTGTCACTCTTCAACATTTGCCCCATCCATTCTTGACCACACTCATTTATTCCAAATAGTTCTCTTCTCAAATCATTAAATTCCCTACATTCACACATAAGATGCCGCACACAATCATTCCTGTCTCCACACATCGGGCAGAAGTAAGGACCAATTCTCCCTCCTCCTATCCCCCAAAGGTAAACTATCAGTACCCATGCTAGTTACTAGTTTTGATTCCTCCCTACTTAAACCCGCTTTAAAATTTAATATTGACGACATTTTGTACCTGTCAATGTTCATCATTTTTTGTTTCGTTACCAAGAAAGTGTGAATGAATAAACTACCATTCTGATTCTAAAAACGTGGATCGAGGTATCTTGGTTGCTTTAATCTTGGTTGTTCTAAACTGCTTTAAATCTTGGTTGTTCTAAACTGCTTTATTAGATTTCACATGAAAGTTTCCCGGAGACGAGTCGGAGAGGCGACTTGCGTGCTCGCGGTAAATTCAAAACGCGAAGGTCGATAGGGATACGTAGTTGGGAAGCTGGGATCCGTTAGAGATCCCGGAGATGAAATTCTTAGGATGGGATATGGCCGTTTCTCTTCCAGCACTTATTCTAATTATTGTTGGAGTCGTCCTTGGTTCAGCGCATTCGCAAGGTGAGAAAATTTGAATATTTCGTTTGATGACGTAATTTACTTAGAGGATTTGCTGAAGTTAGACGCGTCGCTACTAGGGCTCTCCAGTTTTCTTACCTTC
Organism: Branchinecta lindahli; assembly: GCA_023053555.1. Taxonomy (NCBI): domain Eukaryota; kingdom Metazoa; phylum Arthropoda; class Branchiopoda; order Anostraca; family Branchinectidae; genus Branchinecta; species Branchinecta lindahli. The sequence continues at coordinate 29,615,928 of JAKZAO010000009.1, read as the reverse complement.
GTGGATGAGTCAGGAATCCAGGTTGACCTGCTGTCTTAATCAGAACATTTAAATCTATTTCACTCATCTGTTGTGACATTGCAGGTGTTTACTTTTTTACGTTTGAATTTATTATTGATTGTACTGTCTGAACTTTCGTAACATTTGCACAAGGATGTGCAGTTTCAGCAGACATAAGATAATCTGTTGATGTTATGGAAAGCAAAGAATAATTATTGATTGGTTAACTTAAACTCCCCTTTAAATCTGAGATGTGCGGGAAAGGGCATCGAGCAAGTCCTGGAATTCAGATACTTAGGAAGCACCGTGGAAAAGGACGGCTCAAACGCCAGAGAAATTCAACTTCGCATTGGCCAAGCAAGCGGAGCCTTCAACCGCTTGAGACCCGTCTGGAGATCCAGGAAATACTCCACAAAGCTGAAGCTGCGCCTGCTGAACAGTAATGTCCTGTCCATTCTGCTGTGTCACAGTGAATGTTGGAAGCTCAACATGCAGCAGGAGAAAAGGATTCTTGCCTTCGAGACGAATTGTCTCCGGAGAATCCTCAACGGCTCAACATAACTTGGCAGCAGCGAGTATCAAACCAGGAGGTACGCCGTCTCACTGGTCAGCCGCTGATAACAGACGTTATCCGAAAAAGAAGATGGCGATACTTGGGCCACGTCCTTCGCATGGACGAATCCAGGTTGCCAAACAACATCTTCCATTGGCAACCAAAAGGATGACGTCGAAGGGGACGACCGAGAAATACGATCCGTCGCACCTACCAGAGGGACCTTGCAAACGCCACGCAAGTCTGCAACCTGAGTGGGAAGATGTCCTGGCGGCAGCCCACCAGAGGGAAGACTGGCGCCTATTCGTGGATGCCCTGGGTGCCTCTGGTGGCACAGGAGGATCTAAGGTCTAAGGTAAGTTAACTTAAACAATAATTAAATTATGTAAAAGAATAAGGGAGGTAAGCAATATCAGAAAAGTTAACTAGATCATAGTTGTTGCCTGTAATAGATTGTGTAGATGAAGGATACTGTTCGTTCGTTCTTTTTGAAGTGATAGTTGATTTAATCATAGAAGGCTCAAGAAATGTGGTGTCAGGTGTTTTTTTTGTTATTGAATAGAGCCTATAAAGGTATTCTTTTTCTTTACCCATTACACTGTAAGGTTGTGCTTTGGCCTGTGTCAGAGCAAAGTAAAAAGTAACATTAGTGAGTAGAGCCAAGACTTGACAAAATTGACACTCACTCGAATAGCAGCGATACTAGCACCACTAGCGATAGAGAACGTCCCTACTGCAAATCATTCAGTCGTTCACCAACGCTGTCTCCAATAACTTCATATACTGACAAAATGATACAGCCACCATTGTTTCCTTGGTGTGTGCAGACCGCACCTTTGCTTTACTAGAGATTTCTAAACCCGCAAGTTTGTCTCGCTTTGTCGAATGCCGCGAGTGCAGTGGGCGGCGCTACGAGTATGGCTCATTTGCAAAACATGGGAAGCCTATGCCTTGGCGCTACTCCCTAGTGTTATTTTGCTCTGGCCTGTGTTTTTGAAGTACGCCAACTAGGCTATAGGGTAGGGACCAGAGCAAAATCACACTAGGGAGTAGCGCCAAGGATTGAAAAATTGACACACACTCGAAGAGCAGCTACACTAGCACCACTAGTGATAGAGAACGCCCCTGCTGAAACTCAGTCGGCCTTGCACCAACGCTGGGTCCAATAACTTAAAATTCTGAGTATCCTACAGAAAAAAAAGATACAACCTCCCCTGTTTCTTCGATGTGTGAAGACCGCATCTTAGTTTTGCTACAAACTTCTAAACGCGCAAGTTTGTCTCGCTTTAAGTACCAAACGCGTAGTCGGCGGCGTTACAAGTATGGCCCGGAACATGGAAAGCATAGGTCTTGGCGCTACTCCCTAGTGTTATTTTGCTCTTGTAGGGACTTCCAAGTGACGTCCGGTGGCGTTACAGTCTTCGGTGACCCTGAACTGTCACTGACTGATCCTTAGAATGTTACGTTTCTGTAACATAACATAACAAGAAACGTGGTTTGCAACGTTTCTTTTAGCGAAAAAATACCACCTATAAATAACACATAAAAGAAATTCTATAACGTCAGCAGACAATCTGTTGTCTCAGATCTGTTGAAATTATGCTTCGGTGCACTGTCAGAAGTTTCATAACAGATAGCCCATAATACTTTGAAGAATAACACCTTTTCACTTAGAAATAAAGTGTTATGACCAATTAAGTTTACACTATTTCGTGCCTAGATCTCCAGCAACACCTTCAATTGGTAAAAATACTAATGGGAACGAAAGAAACACAACAGATAACATCCCAAAAGTGTTATCTGTTGAAACCGGGCATCCTTCTGTTGTCGTTATGTAACTTCTGACAGTGTAGTATTTTTATCAGTTGAAGGTGTTGTTGGAGATCTAGGCACAAAATAGTGTAAACTTAATTGGTCATAACACTTTATTTCTAAGTGAAAAGGTGTTATTCTTGAAAGTGTTATGCGCGATCTGTTATGAAACTTCTGACAGTGTGGTCACTCTGTTTTGTTTCCTGGTTTCCTTTTACTTTATTTTGTACATTATCGGGATTTATCTTCCTTTATCTGCTCCCGTTATTTTTTGTTCGTCTTTACTGAACCAATTATTAGACATGTTTTCGGTCATTCTGAATGATAGTATTCTCAACCAAAAATGTGTGAGACCCAGAATAGATGAACTTGAACGTACCTAACTGTTTATTGGAGGCTCGTTTTGTAATTATTTTACGGGAAATTCGCAGCGCAAAAAAAAAAAAATCCTCGCTACTGTAAGCAGAGATTTACTTTAGCGATGTTCAGGCCTTCTTGCCGAGTGGTTAAGCTAGAAGATTACAGGTTCTTGAGCCCGAAGGGGACCCATGCCAAGAAGGGCCGAAATGTTGCAAAAATAAATCTCAGGTGACTTATCCGTTAAGCTCCGTCAAAGAAGAGATTCTAATGAAACCCCAATAGTGATTGAGACTATCGTAGAGCCGCCACCGGCGTGTCTATGAGTTAAGCCCGGGCGGTAAGCGCCATGGGCTTGTAGTGTGCGAACTGGAAATCCCATTGGAGCTAGGTTTCAGTACTGGAGCATAGGGAGTAACTTGCCCTCGAAATTGCTGAAGATGGTCTTCTTGGCATTGCCTTATTTTACTTTTGGTGGACCCTAGGCCATCCGTGTGTTTTCGGCCCCTTTTCACGAGTCAAAATGATAACATAAATGACGACGCGACGACGGTCACACCTGATCGTGATGAACAAGGCAAAAGGCAATACGGCTGGCAGGTGTAGCCTGATTTCTCAACAAATTATAGCCTCTCGTTTCCCCCTTGCCCCCCAGCACCGGCCTAATGGTAAAGACGGCACTGCTTCTTGGCAGGGATCCTCTTCAGGCTCAAGGTAGAAGATTGCAGGTTCCTCAGCCCAAAGAAGACTTTTGCCAAAAAGGACAGAAATATTGCTAAAAAAATTCAGGTTACTTAACCGGTTATCTCCGTCGATCAAGAGGTTATTTTGGCAGTCACAGCCTACTTTTCACTTAGCCCTACAAACTGACTGATTTTCGTGCGTGACCGAGAGTTTTTGAATTTTCTGCGCACGTCTCGTACGAGCACTGAAAACCACATCGCCGACAGGCCACAGAGGTAAAGACCAGCGATAACAAGAACATGAAGTATTTTTGAAGCGCGATAATTATATGGGAAGTCAGAAATCTTTCTTTGTTATCGATTTAAAAAAAAAGTAAAGCACAATAACTGTCCATCGTACTTTAATGAACCCATAATTGGCACTAGGACTGTCGTAGAGTGGCCACCGTTGTGTCTATGAGTTGAACGCGCGTCGTTAGCGCCATAGGCTGGTAGTGTGCGGTACCCTTGTCCAGTCCCCTTCCTTCCAGGACTTTCTGACTCTCTTGTCTTTTAGAAATCAAGTGCAACCGGACTCTTGAGAACGGAGAAGAGGTGGCAACACCGCGCACTCGCAACGCTGCATGGGGGAAACCTTTTGACTGCTGGTACCAGTTGAGATCGACGTCGTACCAGTCGAAAGATGTCGTTTTCGTTGTGAGGTTTCGAAGATTCAAGTGGGGGACACTGCTTAATGCAACACATTGCTCCTTTGGGCATCTACAGGTAGTAACATTGTTTATTTAGCTTACGACTATCTAAGGCCATCCAAACAAACGTACATAAAAAACAGAGCAATAATAATATACAACACTATCAAATTTTGCTTAGCTTGGCGTAAATAATTGAGAGTAAATCGCTCTGGCCAAAGTCCTTCACTAAGTAAAAAAAAAAATCATCAGGAAATGGCAAAAATTAGGGTTAACTTAGCTTAAATTGTTGAGCATGAATCTCCCCCGTCTAAAGTCGGCCAAGCGGAAGAGAAAGACGTAAAAGCGGTCCCGAAGCAACCAAAAGGACATCGACAAATTGTCTTACAGAAATTGTTTGCAGGACTGTTTCTGCTTTCGATCATTAGGAGTTTCGGATACTATCGAGTATAAACAAGGAGTGAACAACTCAGAAAGATCTCTTATGGTTTTGGCCCTTGCGAAGCCAAGATCTGCGTCATTGACCATAGCCCCGATATCATATCCGGTTGTGATTACTAAATAGGGTGGGTGGCAGTGTTGCCACTGGTCGCAGAATTCTGCGGTTTGTCACAGATTCTCGACAAGTGAGCCAGAATTCTGCGACTGGTTCTTTGCCAGTATTTCAAAAATTAAGCAAAAAAGGTGAATACGATAAAGCAAGATTTCTTGTTAATAGTTTGTAAAAAGGACCCAGTTTTGTAGGGGCCCGAATGTCGCAGTTTTTTATGGCCGTCACAGGTTCCGTCAGAGAAAAGTGGCAACACTGGTTGGTGGTGTGGATCTGAGCCTGCTGGGACTACATGGCAACCCGTCTTAAGAAATGAATGCAAGATAAGAAGTTGTGTTATGGAAAGAATCCAGAAAGTGGGAGGGGGGGGGGGGCAAAGTTTGCGGATTTCTTTAAAAAAAATTACGTCATCTGTCCGACTCCGTAGTCCGATGAACAAACATCAGAGAGACCCCAAAATTGGGACAGTATATTCAAGTACCTGTTTTAGTACCCTGTTTGGATGAAAACCTGGCATGTAAACTCACGAATTAACCTATCCAGACATCAGGGGGACGATTTCGCGTGGATGGCTCCGTGGGATATTACGTCCCATCATCATGTTGGGTATTTTCGCGTTGATGCCATCTAGCTAGATGGTTTCTTTCGCGTGAAAAGCTCGACCTGTTCAATGATTCACCTCGATCTCTGTGGACGTGATGATGAACATGGCACCAAGAACAAATAATCAGATAGAAGGTATGGCTTTAGTCGCATGCAGCGACTATGAAAACCCCGACAGAATTGAGCGGACCTGGAGGTATTTACTCTAGCTTTGAGCTGATGGTGATACCCGTTTACTCCTCTTCCGTCTTCACCGTTGATTCTCGCACAGGAAATGTTGAGGGAGGCCAGCAGGAGGCGTACCCCACGCGCTGACCCGCTCTGGAGCGCGCCCATAGAATCAATCAACTTTGACTGCTAGCTTTCCTCTTCAGCGACTCAACAGCGATATAGCTATTTAAAGAGGTAACGAAACGTGATGTGGCGCGAAGCTAGTAACCTCCGCTCATTTGCGTCGGGAGTCGGCCGTTTTTTACTCGACTCTACATGTTTGTATGACCGAGATAGGGAGACAGCAGTTCTGTCTCGTTATTTGTTCTTGATGGCACCTCCCTCTGTCTCAACATGTTTTCGCTGCAAAAACAAGTCCGTGAATCGACCCGCTGTGGAATTACGAGTCCACGCGACAAACAAAAACGAGTGTTACTTCACCATTGGACTGTATGAGATACCGCGAAGAATGCTGCTACACGAATGGCATTTTGGTTTTCAGTCACTAGAATCAGCTTCCGCCATGAAGTAGAATAAGCTGCATGTCTTCTTTCATTTTTACTATCATTCTTGTTCGAAATTGATCGTGAACATGGACCACAACATAGAGTGGGTTGGTATGAAGCAGAGGTTGGGATAAGGATTAAGAAGTCTAGGTTTTAATACGGACTGCTGTGATTTGACGCGTCTTTCGTCCTGAATGACCTCGCGACAGTTTTACACTTAATTAGTTGTTATTTTGTTTCAGATAATCGACGGTAACTTCACCGGCTCTGACCCTGGTTATTTCTGCGGTGAAATTGAGCGAAGTCACACATTCATTTCGGAAACCAACAGTGTCACCTTGCGGTTTCGATCGGAAAACTTTACAGACCAGACATATTTTTCGTTCGACGTTAGAGAGGAGGTCCAGCAAAGGCTACACCCCAGATATGGACAGCATTCCGCCCTCTATCCCAATAGGCGGGGACAACCTCTTGCCAAGTGAGTAAAGAACGAGGGGTTGCCACTCTCGATTTTATTGTACAGCAAGTGGTCGGTGCTGCGGTGCTCGGTCGGTGCCGGCACCGGTTGTCACGTGTTGTAGCATTAAAATTCGCATGTTTAAAAGCGGGAATTGCCTAATTGATGGTCGGCACTCGGCACCACTGGTTTCGGTCGGTGCCGGGATAAGGTGTACACCAGCTGCCAAGGAGTGGGTAATTCTCGGTAAAGGTGGGGTCCGTAAAGTTTTTCACAAGTTTGTCCTGCTCAGACAAGAATTTGAGCTTGTTAACTTTACGAAAGTTTTGTCTGTCAAATTACGTTCAAAGAAAAAATAAACTTATCATCAAATCAGCATATTTTCAGTATTCTGATTCCACATTTTCGTACTTTTTTTTTTTTGTTTTGCTTTGGATCTATTCTGCTATTGGTCTTATGAACTTTACGAAAAAAGTGAACTACAGTTGAACTTCTTTCTTACCGCCGTAAAGAACGCAGGCTTATGGAACAACCTTATGAACTCTGCGAACGACTTTACGCATTATATGAAAGCCGTCTGAGCTGTGCTTAAGATTAAGTCAGAAGTTGCGTTTTTGCAGATACCTTGGTATCTGATACCACAGTCTAAAGTCGTTTCCGCAGTTACCGTGGTCTCTGATACCACGGTCAAAAGGTGCTTTTGCAGTTATCGTGGTAACTGGTCGTGGCATCTGAAAAATTCATCTCACTTTCAACACCATCAACAACAGAGTCTGGGATTTTGTCAAAATTGGTGGGCAAGAAATTTGGCACTTAGTTATGTAACTGGATATCACTTTTTCTTTTGGGATGACTTCGAAAATCGCAATTTCGGCAGTGCCGTTCTTGCAAAGCAACCGTATAATAGTATCGGATACCACGGTAACTGCAAAAACCACAAAATACAGATCCAGTTACCGTGGTACCTGCAAAATGCAACTATAGCATTCTCAACAATTCGATAAGAAATGCGTCTTTGAAGATTTCTCATTTTCCTTACATAATTGGCTCCACCTCGCATGACCGATTATATCGAGGATTCTTTCAGCCCACGCTCACTGCGAGTCGTATTTGACGCTAAACTGGAAAGTCAGCTGAGAATTATTCTAGCAATATTTCGGCCCTTCTTGGCAAGGGTCTTCTTTAGGCTCAAGCTAGAAAGTCGAACCTTCGATCATCAGGTTTTATACATTTATTAACATGTATAAATATCACGAGAATAAATGTTAGCTGACTTCTCCGTTTAGAGCCGTCAAACAAGATACGTGAAGAGCTCTATTTTTCACCGTTTATCCGTGTTATCTGGTTGTTGACTGTATACGAGCACTGTGGGGGTGGAAAGTGGTCCCGGAAATCTCGTTGCATGTGTTACTCTCGAGCGCGTCATCGGATCCGGATGGAAATGGATAATTGGCAAGTCCCAGATGTTCCATTTAAACGTCCGGGTCCGATGCGACCCTTAGCTGAAATCCATGGTAAATACCCTTACAAGCACCATGTGAGATTCCAGCTCTTGTTTGTTTTTCATTTGTTTTACGAGGTTAATTTCGGGGGGAAATATACCTATTTGTCTAGTCGTCAAATTACTATTATCTGACGATGCCGTACGTCAGTTTCACCTACGCCCTATCGAGGAGCACTGTAGGATTTCAAGTGTTATACCGCAACTTGCGCCATCTATCTCTCATAGAATAACCGTAGATGGCATTGTCTTGAAATCGTTTGTTGCTTTTTGGGTCTGGAGATGGCGCTCTGAGCAACCCTGGAGAATAGGAGGAATGATTAGATGGCTATTCAAAAGGTTGTGACTGAGAAATGCCGTGCATCGGTTTAATCACAAATAAAGTACCTACCTTGGCTACCTACCTGTTCAAAAGGATGCTGTCAGAATTTACTACCAACCAAACATCAATAATCAACATAACAATTTAGGTATTATTTCAGCCCAAGCTGACTGCCAATCTGGTTGATGGAGATAAATCAATAAGTCAGCTGTGATTTATTTAAGCGATATTTGGGCCCTTCTTGTCAAGGTGCTCTTCAGACAATTGGCTTGTTACTAACAAGTGTGATGGACAGTGTTTTCTTTGCTGGTTTTGAGCAAGCTAAAAATATCTGGAGTCAGCAATTCTTTTTATTCAACGAGCCGCTTTTAAATGCTTTTAAAATGCTAAAATCATTTTGTAGGGAGAGATTCTGAGTATGAATCAGCTCGCCCACTTTTTGAATGCTAAACGTCAACAAAACTAGTTCTAATGCGGAGTCTGTAAGAAGTAATCGGAATGGGATATTTTGGTTTCAAGAAAAGAAAGAAGTTGAAGAACAAATTTTGCATAACGATCATAAGTTTTATCATTTATTAATTTGTGTTCTTCAGAATTTCGGAGGAAAACTGTACGAACTGACACAAAAAATAATTCAGTCATCTTAGACACCTAGCAATAAGATAAGATAAGATAAGATTTATTCCACTAAAAGCACAGAGGCCATGGGAAAAAAATGACACAAAAAAAAATAAATAAAGAACAAAAACCAAATAAGTGATAAACCTTTCTCTTTGGTTCATCGAAACCGAAAGGAATCTTCCCAACTTTTCAATATCACCAAATAATTTACTTCCCATTGCTTTTACCAACCAATCCTCCCCCCAATAACTAACACCAAAAATTTCCCCACGAAGATCTGAAAGCTCATATTTTAATGCAATACATACGCGAGATTAAAACAATTGGCCTGATTTATCGATGTCTTAATCTTAACTTTTGTCAAATTTCTCACTCTTTCTCAGAATATCATCGCATCATCATTCATCCTTACGTCTTCAGGCTTTCTGGCTTCAGAGAGTGATGGACTATGAATAAAGTGGAAAATACTAATAGTGAGTTACTAATCTTGTTCTTTCCTTTTTAGTGGTTCTCCATGTGACCGGGTCTTTACAGAGTGCAGACTTCAGACCTGCTTTGTGCAATCGCCCTCTTTCCCTGGTTTCTACCCAAGGAACCTGAACTGCAAATACCTGATCTCGACTCGTCAGCCCTTCATAAAAGTAAGTTAAAACCTTTTTTCTTAACCCACATGATCAGCCCAAATAGCTATATTTGAACAACTCTTGTGCGGAGAACAGACACATTTTGGGGAGATTTGAACTTGTGAAGAACTTGAACTTGATGGGCACAACCCCAGCAAATGGAGCACAATGTAAAAGGGGAAAAGACAAAATATTGTAACACAAACATAAAAAACAATCCACTGATAAATCGTTTCTCCCACTACCGTACCTTACAGTAGAGGTATGCTTATGTGAACAGTTACTTTAATGTGAACAGTGCAGTTTTGGGCTAAATGGTAGAATGAAGATCCAAAATACCTACACAAGTGTATTCAGTTGCCCTTAATTACGTACTTTGGCTAATTGGTAGTTAGCTTTAGCAAAGTCGACTGTCAACAAACGTTCACATAAGCATACCTCTACTGTATAACAACGAAACTCGTGTGGAAGGATATGAACTTTTTTTTAGGTTCTTAGTCTTTCGAGAGGACATAAAAAGGTATTTGTCTCCTCATGGCATCCCAGTTTTGGGCGGGGGGGGGGGGCTATTTATCAAAATTCCTTCAGCCCAAGCTGACTGCGAATCGTATTTAATGACAATGCACAGCGGATATATTTCGGCCCTAATTCTTGGCAAGGTTAATTCTTGGCCTAACTCTTGGCAATCATTATATAGAGGAACGAATTCTTCGCTACTTTTCAGGTTCAGGTTCTTTTAATATTAACAATACTTTTAAATATAAATAATCATTCACTCCCCCACAGCCCAAGCTGACTGCGAATCGTATTTGACAATGCAGAGCGGATATATTTCGGCCCCAGTTCTTGGCAAGGCAAATTCTTGGCCTAATTCTTGGCAATCCTTATATAGAGGAACGAATTCTTAGCTACTTTTCAGGTTCAGGTTCTTTTATTATTAACAATACTTTTAAATATAAATAATCATTCACTCCCGGCAGAGAGCAAAGCACGGAATGAGAATTCTGCTGTGTGACTTGTGAAAAAAAATGAAAAAATAATCTGTCAAAGGCGAGATGAAGGACGGATTGAATATTTTGTCCCCACGATTCAGTTATCCGAATCTGATTTCTGACGATCAACGATAGATTATTTTTTAACAAAGGGTATTAATTTCATCTGCTACTACTTTGTTATTCAAGTTTCCGTCTTCATATGATCGATTGAAAATATCCCCCCCCCCCGCTAGAGTTACCATTTGTCTTCTTATGGCTTCTGAGGGAAAGGGTTCCTTGATTAAAATCCACAATGAAGTTCAAAGCGGTAACAAGAATGTCGTTTTTTATTCTCTGAAAGTTGGTTCGAAATATTGAGCCGCGAAAGCTGGCTCTGGTGTTTTGTAACCAGTGTCCGGTTCTTCTCTTATAATTCGTTTTTTGGTTCACCGGTGAGTTGATGAAAACTTGCTAACTCCTCGGTACAGCGGGGCTCCCGAGTAGGTTCTGGTTAGTCCGCACTGGTGAGGTAAAACCGGACACCGGTTAGTTCAAAAACGAGTTATAAGACTGGTGAGTAGTCACCGCTGAATGCAAAAACGGCTTAGAAGAGAAACCGGAGACCACCGGTGAGAACTCCCGTGACAAAGAACGCAGCAGAACGCAGCTATTTACAAACGACCCTGGGGACAGGGGTCAACATCCCAGTCGGCACTGCACCTTGTTTAAAGCTTAACTGAAAAGTCAATTTATTTTTGTATCATTTAACTGACTGTACTGCATTATTTTAATTCTGTTAAGGGATTTTTTTTATTTCCACTATTTGCTCTAGTATGATGTTCAGAACATCTACGGCCGTCCTCACAACGCAAAATTCTACTATGTCGCAGAAAAACGGAATCTCAATACAAACACGGCTTTTCAATGGTCAGTGATCAGCTCGAGGAAGGGGGCTCACTGCGTGAACACTTATTTTTTGTAAATCATTTTCGTCAAGCATACAACACAGACACAAGCAGATAGAGGTACTTCAAATCACAGGGAAACTCCACTATTTGAAAATCGATTATTTGTGAATAGCTAAAGAACGAACACATTTTCACCGGGTTTTCAAGCCTCTTTAAGTGAATAAGTCATGGGTACCTAGAATGTGCTATTACATTCCTTTTCGATTAAACTTTAACGGAGTCTAATACAAGGTGCCAAAAACGACCAATCTAGGATGCGAGAGAGACTTCGTTTTATGGTAAAAGTTTGATTCCTTCAACATCTCATTTCCGATCAAACTATCCCCCAAGGCAATGATTGAACAAAAAAGAAAGGCTCGAAAAACACTTCCAATAATTTACAGGTTCAAAAGAGTTGCAGACTTCAAATCCTACATCTCACGATGTTAAATGATTTATCTTACTCTTTTCACTGATAGTTTAGAAATATCGATTTTCGTCGAGTAGGCTGCAATCTCGCTTTCGCTTGCCAACCGCAGCGATAACTAAACTGAGTGAATCATCTTGATTACCTTAGTTGCGTTTTTGCAGATACCATGGTATCTGTTACCACGGTAACTGGATCTGCATTAGTCGTTTTTGATGTTACCGTGGTATCTGGTATAGCCTACGGTTGCTCTGCAAAAACGACTATTATACAAAATTATTATATTATACAAAAACGACTATATTGCGTTTTTCGAAGTTCTATCGAAAGAAAAACTGATATCCAGGGTTCGTTCCAGCTCTGCCCGAAAGTTACTAAATAGTTACTTTTCAGTCACTCTCGCCGTTCCAGCTTCTCACAAAGTTACGAGGAGCACAAGGAAGACCGTCACTTCGAAGTAACTTTTTGTAAAGATAGTGGGTTCGTTCCAGCTCTTCTTCGTAGTTACTTCGGAGTAACTACGTGTGACGTCACAAATTAACTACTACCTGGAACGGTCGAAGTTACTACGGGACGAGATAATGCGCGTTGTCTCTCATTGCTGCCCCGAGTTCCCTTCTCAAGACGGCTCTTGGAAAGTGAAAGTTAGCTAAGATGGTCGGGTACTATCTTTACAAAAAGTTACTTCGAAGTGACGGTCTTCCTTGTGCTCCTCGTAACTTTGTGACAAGCTGGAACGGTGAGAGTGACTGAAAAGTAACTATTTAGTAACTTTCGGGCCGAGCTGGAACGAACCCAATACCCGACCATCTTAGCTAACTTTCACTTTCCAAGAGCCGTCTTGAGAAGGGAACTCGGGGTAGCAATGAGTGACAACGCGCATTATCTCGTCCCGTAATAACTTCGACCGTTCCAGGTAGTAGTTAATTTGTGACGTCATACGTAGTTACTCCGAAGTAACAAGAGCTGGAACGAACCCCCAGTCACATCACTAAGTGCCAAATTTCTTTCCCACCAATTTGACAAAAATTGATGAAAATGAGATGACTTTTTCAAATATCACGATCAGTTACCACGGTCGGACCGTGGTATTTGAATATCAGAAACCACGATAACTGGCCACATACTACGATAACTGCAAAAAAACCTTTTGACCGTGGTATCAGATACCACGATAACTGCAAAAACGACTTTTGACCGTGGTATCAGATACAATGGTATCTGTAAAAACGCAACTCTTGATTCGCACTTTGGAGCGATTAAAGTCCAATGGATCTGCTTGAGCCGTGAGCTGAAACGGTTGACTTCTGCTACTGGATCGCCCAGTCAGTGTTCCCAGTTCTTGCATGTCCACTATTTGTTCAGTTACTTCTTAAAGGCTTCGGAAGATAGTGCTGATACGGTTAATTCTGAAAGGTCATTTACCACTGTTCTTTGGCGCTTTGTACAGTTTCTTGGAATGACCTCTTATATTGAACGGGTTGAGCTGCTGGGGACGAACTTGTGGGTAAGTAGCATGTCACCTCGTCTGCGGCGGCGTCTATGACTTTGTCTATGCTCCTCTCTGCATTGGCCTGTAAAAGTTTGGTATCGTTTCTGTTGGGGAAAAGCTAGACAGGTTGGGTTTGGGTCTTACGGTAGCATTTGACAGCCCGAGAAAGACTTTGGTTGTCTGCATGTTATGAATCTCAGGAACGAGGCATGAGTTAGGAATTGATAGTACATGCCTTTTTATTGAGGTGAAACAAGTTGATTGTCCACGAGTACGCCTACGTCCCTTTCTTCGGTGTGCCCTGTGGGCGTTGATAAATACCATTTTTTTTTTATTGTCAGGATTGTACATTTGGTAGACAGCGTTTCTGTTCTTCGGTGAATAGTCATTCTCCAGTCCAGTCCTGGATACGGTTGAGAGCCGTACTCCATTTGACTATCATACTCTTACTTCGATAATAAGCGTTAACCATGAAAGTGAGTACGAGTTTGGTGTGTTTCTGTAGCCCAGTCATAAGGAATAGGCCTACCGCATGACATAGGAGGAGCTTAATTTTTGTTCAAATTGCTGCTTACAGGAAAGAAACCTGAGAAAGATAAGTAAAGAAGAACCTTGAACTGAAATCTGATATGGCCCTAATTTTTACCTCGTCCACCTGCTTCCTTTATTCATGGACGTCGCATCGTTCCAACCGTATTTTATTTCTGCATCCGTATCTTCACCTGCACACATCAGACTTCAAGATACATTGTGAACATTACATTGATATCGTATCCCCGTACAACATTCTACAACGGTCTGAAATAATTTGTGTTTACCCTGATTCGATCCGCAAAACCTGCTGCCGGAAATTGGAATTCTGCACCCTTTTCTTTACTGATACTCTTCAACCCACACTTCGAAACCCATAACATATTCCCGTGCAGCATTGTACAACGCGCCAAAATAATTTGCGTTTACCCTGAATCGATCCGCAAACCCCTCTGCCGCATCATTCCAATCAAATTTCAATTCTACACCCTTTTCTTCACCTACACTCTTCAACCCACACTTCAGAAACCAATGTGGACCTGTCTCATAAATCCGAGACTCGTTTCATTCCCCCTTTCACGCTCCTCGATTCATTTCATTCACTTGTTGGAAGGCCTCGGAGTGGAAGAAGTATCGATTCCGGTTTTGTATCCGTTCAACAGTTGACTTCGCCTGTCCAGAGGGAGTCCTTACTAGGGAAAAATAATAGCTTCTAAAAAGGGTTGTCAAGTCGTATTATGGGTGTACACCACGAGGGCGAGTAACAAGAAGGACTGTGAACTGAAGCTACTGCGTTGATCTAATAATAATAATAATAATTTATTTATTACCCACAAATTCCAGATGAAAAAAAGGAAGAAAAATAGGCTACTGAAAATAACTATACATACAAAAATACTAGTACATAAACAAGGGGGGTAAGGGGGATGTGGTGAAAACAGAAAGTAGGCTGATCCCGACAGCTTTCTAATTTCTCCGAAATATCAGGAACACCTAACTTACGAATAATAAATTCAGATGCCAAGGGGGAGGTAAAGAAGGAATTTACAATAACGGAAATAACTTTTTCGGAGAGAAAGAACGTCATACGATATGATGATTAATGGGTCATGGTTAATACAAATCTACAGTAAACTTCCAACAAAGAAATTCTGAATAAATCCAATTTAAATGTAATACTTCGTATTTTATGAACAAACGGTTAAAACTAGACTACTTTGCTCATTTATTGTGTCTCTCACGCAAATGTGTTGCCTCTATGGCACCCTCCAAGATTCTGGATTCCGGTGGGTCCGACATCCCAGACTTCCAGACGTATTTTGCCTGGCTTCACATTCCAGATCCACAGTCCGGAAGAAAATCTGGAAGGTGAAGTCTAACTTGTACCAAGAACAAATAAGCCAATATAGAGCCTCCGTCTTTGGTCCCATGGACCGACTATGGATACCCCGAAAAAACTAAGCAGAGCTAGAGGTACTTGCTGAGTTTTCAGTTGATGCCCGTCTACTTGCCTCTTCGCCGCTGCGATCATCAGAGGAAAAAACTGAAGCAGGCGTACATGACCAGCTCTGCAATACGTCACATGTGGCGGCACAATGGTAGACAACCAATCGGCTGTTACTCTCGAAATTTCCTCTTCGGGGCTCTACTGCGATATAGCTGTTTGTAGAGGTAACGAATTGTGATGTTCCGCGTAGCTCCTACCCTCCGTTCGTTTGTATCGGATAGAGAACGGGAATGCACTCATGAAATCGAATGACAAAGTGCCGCCAGATGCGCTAGATAAACAATGACAATCACACGTGAGATCATGGTATAAGTTATCGGAAAGGTGAATAAGCGATTAGGCTTTCGGTTCAGACAGAGTAGCGTATTGGCCCCGTGGAAAAGTCAACCAGCAGTTAGCACTGAAGTCGAAAGCCAGAAGTGACAAACTTGATATACACATAGAATAAACTTGTCACTGTTTAGTGCATCTACGGGCCAAAAAAGAACTAATCTGGAAGGAATTTTGTGAAGGGCGTATCTATTCGACTCCGCATGGCCGTATTACAGAGATAGGGAGACGGGGGTTCTTGTGATTATTTGTTCCTGCTTCTACTAAACATCCGACGAGATAGACTCTGGGCATTCAACGTCCGTGGAGGTTTTGCCAATAGTTGCGTTTTTGCGGATACCACGGTATCTGTTACCACGGTAACTGGATCTGCAATTAGTCGTTTTTGCAGTTACCGTGGTATCTGATATACAGTCCACTGCAAAAACGACTATTCACGAAATTGCACTTTTCGAAATCATCCCAAAATAAAAACTGATATCCAGTTACATCACTAAGTCCTGAACTTCTTTCTCACCAATTTGACAAAATTTGATGAAAGTGAGATGCGTTTTCCAGATACCACGGTCGGACCGTGATATCTGAATATCTGTTACTACGGTAACTGGCCAGATACCACGACAACTGCAAAAACGCCTTTTGACCGTGGTATGAGATACCACGATAACTGCAAAAACGACTTTAGACCGTATATCAGATACCATGGTATCAGCAAAAACGTAACTAATGTTTGCTCTGTCTTTTTCGAAGATTAAATCTCTATGGCGTTGGTATGGAAACAGGGCTTAGAAAGACTCTGGGCCACTTAGGTATTCAGCGCCAAAAGACATGCTGATAATGAGTAATTAGAAGGAGTAATCTCGGTTTTGTGAAGGAAGGGGGAGGATCCATGCTTCCTTGACATCAGAGGTAAATGCGAGGTATACATGCAGCCCAGAGCGGGAGGAACGGGGTCGAAGAGGAATTTTTGGCGCTGGAAACTTCTGTGTTGAATATACTTCAGCTTTTGTCCTACTACTTGAATCTTGCTCCGATCACCGAACATAAAGAAGATAAGACACCATAAACAAGACGTTATGGGAAAGTTTATTTAAGAAGTTATGAGCTATGTTTATCCTTAAAGTTTAACCGAATAGGGCTGAGATCCGACACTCTAGTTACACATCACTTCACTTAAATAGGTCTGAAAACCCGATAAAAAAAAATGCGTTACTCCATTTGTCCGCTATCAACAGATAATTGATTTCATCGAATGAACTCATTCTTTCGGATTTGTAATATGTTTTGGTGTGTTTCGTTATATGTGTTATGTAGGTTTCGCTATATATGTTTTGGACAGTGTAGGGGTGATTCGAAGTTTTTGTGTTTTTCTTTCTGGGTAGGCGCGGATCTAAACAGGTTAGATTTTACCGATCCGTACACGGCTGTTAAATCTACAGTCAGCAGTCACGAAAGTCGCTTTTTCGTTCGGACGGTCATGAATGGTGTACGATACTGGTATAGACTAGTAGTTTTTGTATCAATTTAGTTGTTTTTCTTTTATTTTTTTCTTTATTTTTTTACGTACTCTGTATTTTTCTTTCTTTCTTGTGACGGGTTTACAGTAATTACAAACATACATTAGAGGCAGACTGTTAGTTAACTGTGAACAGTGGCCTAAATGCTAAAATGCCGAAGCAAAGGCCCACGGCTTTTTTATCGTTCGACCCTGCGTCTCCGGCTTTGACCCTCCAGTACTGTTTTACTGTTATAAATTGATATAATACAAAAAATTAAACAAATCTTGCAGAGCACGAGAAGGCCGACCTTAGATGTCAACTAACTACTGATCTAACTAGAAATACTAGTAATTATTAAAGGTACAACCAGGGACACATACATTTCCTGTAATGCCTCGCCATTCAGGGGGCTTGTCATTTCCTATGCTTCTATGTTGCTATGCTGCCCGACCTACTCCTACTTTCCAAAAATTCCGCTTGGATCGAATCGGCGCTCTTGTTTGCCTCATTGGACGTGAGCGCCAAAGAGACTCCTCCCTCAAGGCGCCAGCAGCCAATCCCAAATTTTGTCTATCTGGATAGTCGCGTATTCTGTCCCCGTGGGTATTTCTCCAACTACCGGTTGGTCGGTCAAGATCGCATCAGAAATCTCTTATTGACAAGCCCCCTGAATGGCGAGTCATTACAGGAAATTTATGGGTCCCTGGTACAACGTATGCACTCCGCCATTCCCACCAACCATAAAAAACTCCAACCTAAGAAATAGTAGATTATTTTAAGAACTCGTTTTGAATGGATTTTGCGATTGTTTCTGGATTCTGCAAATGGAGCCTTATAATGTACATGTTTACATATCATGCCGTGCAATAATTTATCTCCTTATTGTTTTCTTCGTTCTTTTTCTCTCTTTCTTCTGTACTTCGTTCTTTTCTGCGTGAAAGATGCGGGTAATAATTACATCTTTCATTGGAACATCTATCTCGCTCGCTTCTGAGCGAATTGAAGCATCTGTGATTGATCCAGTGTCAAGCCACGTCCAGCTGGACAGGGATATTTTCATTTTGGTACTATATATCATTGGTACTTCCATTTATATGTAACGAGCGCCCCGGACAGAAAATTGATGCCACATGTATCTTGTATTCTTTTCCTCGTTTTGCTGCTAGTTCCACTCGACCATAACGGTTATGTGCTAATCTCTTTACTGACATATTAATGGTATCCCAGGCTCATACTGGAGCTGGGATCTGAGAACTTTATGGGCTGGAAACAATGGCCGAACGTTACAACTGGATTAATTGCTAAGGGAAGTATTAAATGGCCCCAGTGACAGGATGTAGAAAAAGCTGCTCTGCGTGTTTGCCTCGGTATTTGCACAGTCGAGCGTGTTTTTAGCTTCCCGCTGCGTAGGTTGGGGGGAGGGGGACTTTTGCTTGATTTTTTGTTTGTTCAGGAAGTCTGGAAGTCTGGCTGTGTCTGCCGGATGTCTGAGGCTTTTATATTCTTGTCAACATTTTCCTATACTATCAGTTGTACATTATTTTAGCAACAGAACTATAGCATACATAAACAGAAAATGACAGTGAAACAAGTGCGCAAGCGCTCAGACATGGAGTGTGAAAGTAAAATGTTTATCACATCTCAAATACAAAAAGCGTTAGAACCAGGACGTTTCACATCCCCATTAGCCAACAAATATTCAAATAACCTAATTTGAAATCATCCCAGTTTAAAAGTTTAAACAAACAGCATTTAGAAATCCAAAGAAGATCTTCGAAATCTTGCAAGAACGGTTTATGTTTCAGTATTGAACCAGTCCGACACTTACCTTTTTACTTTAAATCGCACTGGCCGGCGATAACCCCCTTTTCCATTAGCAAGGCAATGACAAGTGTAATAAAACCAAATCGTTTTATTGCCTGATACCCCCCCCCTTGTCATGACTTCATTAAGATCGGCATATCATCGATCATATGACAAAATCACCTAGTTTCCAACTCATGATTGAGGATTAAAGTATGGCCGCGTGGTCTTATTTGTTGCTGTTACACCAAAATCCGCATCTATACACATATATCTACAAGTACACACGAGTTGAGCTTGAGACATGTCATAAACGAACTTAATTCACCGAAAGTCTGGGCCCAGTTACCCAGGAACAGGAGGGTGGGGGGGGATTGCATATCTAGACCTAAATATTCTCGTCTATACCAGCTTAGAGTTTGATTCCTGTCATGGGTCAAAAACTTTACTCATGGGCAAACTGGGCCCACTTTCTCCTGCACAAAGTGGGGGTGGGGTTTGGGGCCCCTAGTTTCCAACTCATGATTGAGGATTAAAGTATGGCCGCGTGGTCTTATTTGTTGCTGTTACACCAAAATCCGCATCTATACACATATATCTACAAGCACACACGAGTTGAGCTTGAGACATGTCATAAACGAACTTAATTCACCGAAAATCTGGGCCCAGTTACCCAGGAACAGGAGGGTGGGGGGGGATTGCATATCTAGACCTAAATATTCTCGTCTATACCAGCTTAGAGTTTGATTCCTGTCATGGGTCAAAAACTTTACTCATGGGCAAACTGGGCCTACTTTCTTCTGCACAAAGTGGGGGTGGGGTTTGGGGCCCGCAAAAAGCAAAAAGAGACCCCCCAATGCTCACAAACCCACCAAGTTTCAACTTGATACCGGTTGATTCCTGTCACGGGTAACGAACTTTACTCCTGTGCAATCTGGGCCCAGTTGCCCTTGAACGGGTTCGGTGGGGGAGGTGGAACTTTGGTAGTAATTTCACATCCTTAGGATCTACAAGTACAAGGAATTTCATCGTTCTGTGCCCAGGTCTGGTCAAGTTATGACCATTATTCACTGGGCAATCTGGGCCCATTTGCCCCTGAACCGTGTGGGTGTGGGGGGTGGGACCCCCAAAAGGCACAACTAGACCCCAATACTCACATGTGTACCAAGTTTGAACTTGATACTTCCACTGGTTCACCAGTTATGAGCTCCACAAAATACGGTGAAAACCGAAAACCGGAAACCGAAAGCCGAAAGCTGCTACAGCGCTCGCAATAGTGGATTGTTCCAAGGACACTCCACTAAAAAGCGAATCTGTAACTTTTTTTTTCCTTAGGAGCTAGTTTACTACGCTAAATGGATACGTCATCTTTTATTCTGGTGATGTTTCGATCCTTCTTCGGCTCAAGTTAGGAAAATGAACCCTGTGAGCACAGGCCAGAAGAACGAAAAATCTGAGAACACAGTTCTTCAGTTTTGGGACCCTTGCCAAGAAGGGCGGAAATACCGCTAGAAAAAAACCTAGCTGACACATTCGTTTAGCACAGTCAAATTTGATTTGCGGTCTGCTTAGGCTGAATGCATATTTCTTCTTGAATAATCTTGGGGGGGGGGGGGTTAATAGGCGGACTGGCCAGGAAACGCTTAATGTCCAATTTGGTATCGACGAGACTTGTTCCCATCGACGGTCTTCGCTTGGGCGCTATAGCCCAAGCCTCTAGATGCTTACCGAAAAAGTGACGTAACTGTAACTGATACCAGAGATCCGTTTCGGTTTATTTCCCTGAAATGACTGTTTTGGAAACCATGTGAAAAAAAACAACAACAACACATACTTTAAAACTTGCTGATGGCTCATGGACTTGCCATCTAGGTAGATCGCTGTTCATTCCTTGTGGTGCTTGATAACTTTTCGAAGAACTGGGAGCCTCTTTCTAAAATGGACCTTTCGGTGGTTATTGAGATGAAGGACGTCCCATTAGAGAGCGTTCAAGTAGGGTACGCGTCTTTCAGCATCATCATCATCACGTATTATAGAAGAAGTGTAGATGAGAAAGAAAGCATGCATTACGAACAAAAAAAGTTCACAAAAAAAAGTTTGTCTTACCGTTCGTCCGTCTGTTAGCGCGATAACTCTCGAAGGGAGTTAACATATTTTGGTTAAACTTGTTTTTGTTCAGTATTGTTTTTAAAGCTAAAATGGACTGAACTGATTTGGCGTATGGCATACTGAATCCATTTTCTCGCGGAACAAGTAGCCTGTTTTCCCCGGAATCTGGCTAAATCAGAAACTTGTTAGCAGTAAAAGTGTATGTTGAAGTCGACTAGAGCTTTGATATAGAGGTAAGAATACACACGCTTAACCTATTGACACGTATGACAGAGGTTTTCTTTTTGACCTCTACACAGTTGCCTCAATCGAAGTTGTGAACTTTCTGAAAGTACAGTTTTGGCCCATAGACTGGGTCAAGTAGGTTGAGTTGAAGCTTAATGGAGATGAGGCTGTGATTTTTGTTAGAGAGAGAGCAAAAACACAAAAAAGGAACCATACTAGGATGGCCCGTATGGAAATAATTAAGTCGTAAACAGTTGTTAACGATCGTTTACAATTGTTAACGATCGTAAACAATTGTTTACGATCGTAAACGGTGGTTTACGATCGTAAACGGTTGTTTACGATCGTAATTTTACGATCGTTTTTTTACGATCGTAATTTAACGATCGTAAACAATTGTTTACGATCGTAAACGGTTGTTTACGATCGTAAACGGTTGTTTACGATCGTAATTTTACGATCGTTTTTTTACGATCGTAATTTAACGATCGTAAACGGTTGTTTACGATCGTAATTTTACGATCGTTTTTTTACGATCGTAATTTAACGATCGTTTTTTTTACGATCGTAAACAATTGTTTACGATCGTAATTTTACGATCGTTTTTTTACGATCGTAATTTAACGATCGTTTTCAATTGTTTACGATCGTTTTCAACTGTTTTCGATCGGAAACAATTGTTTTTATTTTCAAGACAATAAATACAGGCCTGATTTCTAACAACGGCAATAAGAAAGTTGATTAGTTTTTAGTTTTGCATAATCCAAATAGTTTAACTAAAAGCTGAAACTAAAATCCCAATCGTAAACGGTTGTTTACGATCGTTTTTTTACGATCGTAATTTGACGATCGTTTTCAATTGTTTCCGATCGTTTTCAACTGTTTTCGATCGGAAGCAATTGTTTTTATTTTCAAGACGATAAGAAAGTTGATTAGTTTTTAGTGGCTGGGAGGTTTGGTATAGCTATATATAGGGGTAGGGTTGGGATAGTGTTAGAATAGGATTAGGTTGAGGTAGTTAGGTTAACGGATCACTAGCGACCATTGCCAGGCGATCATACCTAACCAATTGATTACCTTTCCTTTTCACTTAACCCCTATTATTCTACACACTCTGAAAAGTTACGTATACCATTATTCACCCCTATAACTTGGTGCTGACAAGTTATACCGAAAATGCCGTCTTCCTATACAATGAATTCCCAGAGGTATGCTGACCTCACGTGCGCAAAGCATGACCTGTTGACTGCGCTCTGCAACAAGCCAATCAGCGCCGACCGCCTCAGACCACGACCGCCTCAGGGAGTAGTGACATTTCTTCGGGGTGTTGCGGATAAATGTTCCCTTCGTTAGTTTTTATTCGTTTTGTCCAAACAATTGAACAAATGTAGAACTGGCTGAGAATGATATCTTTTCTACTCTAGTGGGTGGCTTAGTGGAATCTTCATGTCTTCTTATGGTCGCAGATCTTTCAGGACCTCACCAGCTGGAAGTGGAATGCCTTCATGACAGCATATTTTACAAAAATCTGGAAATATCAGTGCTTAATTCAGTTATAAAAATGGAAGTGACTACATACAGTGTGGAAATATCGAGGGGTTGACCACTCTCGATTTTAGTGTACAGCAAGTGCCCGGTGCCGCGATGCCCGGTCGGTGCCGGCACCGGCTGAAACCCGTCGGCACCGGTTGTCACGTGTTAAATCAACAAAATAACCATTTTTGGAAGCGTTTGAAAGATGAATCGACCAATTTATTGTCGGCACCGGTGCCGGCACCGCCAATTTCGGTTGGTGCCGGCCGGTGCCGGGAAAGGGTGTACAGCAGGTGCCGGGGAGTGGGTAGCCCCTCGGGAAATATGCCCAATGCTCGTATTGAAAAAAAAATCTTAGAAATAACTGTTTTCGATAATAACGATCGTTTACTATTGTTTTTTTTTCAGCTTGAATTATCTGCCATAATCATACTGGAAATACGATTGGGAACAACCGTTTCCGATCGGAAAAATACGATCGTTAACAACTCTTTCCAATCATAAAAATACAGTCGTTTACGATCGGATTGTCCCATAATACAATTGGGAAAAAACGATCGTTTACGACTGGAAACAGTTGTTAACGATCGTTTTTTTTACGATCGTAAAAATACTAAAAAAAAAACGTAAAAATACGTAAAAATACGATCGTAAAAATACGATCGTTAACAACTGTTTCCGATCGTAAAAAAACGATCGTTTACGATCGGAATGTCCCATAATACGATCGTAAAAAAACGATCGTTAACAACTGTTTCCGATCGTAAAAAAACGATCGTTTACGATCGGAATGTCCCATAATACGATCGTAAAAAAACGATCGTATACGATCGTTTACGATTGGAAACGATCGTTTACGATCGTAAAAATACGATCGTTTACGATTGGAAACGATCGTAAACGATCGTTTACGATCGTAAACGACTGTTTCCAATCGTAAACAACTGTTTCCAATCGTAAAAAAACGATCGTTTACGATCGGAATGTCCCATAATACGATCGTAAAAAAACGATCGTTTACGATCGTTTACGACTTGAATTATTTCCATACGGGGGGTCGCCGTCACTACCCCCACACGTCATAAACCCCACACGTCAGTTCACCCACTAGAAAAATCCGACAGTTCGCCGACACGTCAGTTCGCCCACACGTCAGTACCCCCACACGTCAGTTCGCCCACACGTCAGAACCCCCACACGTCAGTTCGCCCACACGTCAGTTCGCCCACCGTCAGTTGACCCACCGTCAGTTCGCCCACTTCAGAAATCCGTCAGTTCTCCCACACGTCATAACCCCCACACGACATAACCCCCACATGTCATAACCCCACACGTCATAACCCCCACACGTCATAACCCCCACACGTCATAACCCCCACACGACATAACCCCCACACGACATAACCCCCACACGACTTAACCCCCACACGTCATAACCCCCACACGTCATAACCCCCACACGTCAGAAGACCCACATTTTCCGACAGTTCGCCCACATATAATGACCCAAGCGCCAGTTTGATAATCTCGAGTGAATGCAATTAAAATAAAGGGGTCATAACCCAGGGGATTCGTAAGAAGAAGTCGACTTCTGCGCGTTTTAATGATGGCGAATATTAATTCAGTATCGTCAGAAGCTTGCTAATTGATTCGATTCTTTTGTTTTATAAGTGGGAAGGACACAAAAAGAAGAATATGTGCAAGAGAAATGCGTTGTAACAAGTTGGTAACGAAGGTGGACGATTGGGACTAGTCCATATTGAAATGAAAATTATAAGAATTATAGGTTTTGTTGTCCAGCTTTCTTACTCTTTTTTCAACAACGCTTAATATAGTCAGGGGCGTAACTACCATCGGAGCCCTAAGTGTGCCGATAAATCTCATTGAGTGCCGTAGGAAACCGGAAATGAAGATGGATGCATAGTTTTTCGCCTGACTTCAGATATTGTATGTTCTATCTGAACCTTAGAGAAAGGGTCTTTCGAAAATAACCGAAATTAATGCTCAGCTACGAATCTAATCGGTCCTGGGTTGTTCAGTACAGTACTGTACCCAGATAGGAGACTAGTTATAGTTTGTAGGCTATGTTTCAATGTGAAGGTTTTACGCTGGATAAAAACCAACGTCAGTAGCGGTTTACCTTTAAGGGGGGGGGGGGGGGCGGGTACGTTCCGGGTTGTGCCAACAAGTCTGGGAAACTGAGGAGAAAACCCTTTTTTTTCTTCAGGTTTTTCTTGGTTGTTACATTACTCGGTAGGCTACACTTCTGGACATTAACATCAAGGCCAGCCCAGAAAGGAACATGTCATATAAGCAAATAGTAAAATTGAGAAGAAGACAACAAAAAGTCTGGGAAACTGAGGAGAAAAACCTTTTTTCTTCAGGTTTTTCTTGTGTTAGATTACTTCGTATGCTATACTTTTGGACATTAACATCAAGGCCAGCCCAGAAAGGAACATGTCATATAAACATATAGTAAAACTGAGAAGAAGAAAATAAGCTAAACTTCAAGTCGACGCTGCTTTATAAGTTGTGTCAAGAAGGTTAGGGTCGATCTTGTTCAGCTTGTTTTTTCTGACCTCATAAGCCTTTTCCTGCACTTCAAGTGTGGGTGAATCTCAAGCGTTGCCTATTTCTGTTGTAATTTACTATTCCGGCTTTGCTAAGTATACTCTGGGAATGGCTGCAAACAAAACTTACTGTAGGTTGAACTTGTTCGAACAGTTCAAGTTCTTTTACGACCAGAGTTACGAGCTCATATGGCACTTGCTACGAGTAGGCAGTACAAGAAAATAAATGAAAACGTCACAAAATACCCCCCTTCCAACCTCCCGCCGTCGAAAGATGCGGTTTTGACCTAGAAATGGGATATTTATGGCATCTTCTCCTACAACCCATCAAGTTTCACTCGAATCTGAGCATTTCCGGGTAATGTCCGACAACCCGAATCCAAATCCTTCCGGGAGCAAAAAATGGAACATCTAAGGTAAATGACCTTTTTAGCTTCCAAGTTTCATCCAATCGCTCCACCCGTTTGATGCCTAGGCGTGCCAGAAATTGTCCTTAATCCCCCTCCAATTCCCCCTACCGTGTCCGATTCAGGCATATAAATGCATCGTCTAGAGTATCTTATTTTACCACCAATTAAGTTCCACTCGAATCTGAGCATTTCCGGGTGCCCCTCAGAGGCCAGATCGGGACGGGACCCCATAATGAACCATCTAGAACATATGACCTTTGTACCTTCCATGTTTCATCCCAATCGCTCCACTCGTTTGATCCCTAGGCGTGACACAAACTTTCTGGAATCCCCCGTCCAACTGACCCCACAGTGCTTGAATCCGGCTCGGATACATACAAAACGTCATCTAGGGTATCTTCTCTTACCACCCATCAAGTTTCACTCAAATCTAAGCGTTTTTCGTGAAGTTTTGTTCCCCCATCAGCACAAGGGTTCGGATTCCATAATTCAGCATCTAGGGCATACGACCATCGTATACTCTAAGTTTCGTTCCAATCGCTTCTACCCCTATGCGTGTCACAATATTTCCGGGACCCACCCCCTAACACCCCCCACAGTTGCCGAGTCCGGTTCAGCTACATAAATAGATCATCGAGGGCATCTTCTCTTACGACTCATCAAGTTTCATTCCAAGCGAATCACCCGCTCGCAACTTATGCATGCCGCAAGGTTCCGGATTCCCCATCCCTCCACCCCCCGACGATGGTTGAATCTGAGAAAAGAAAAAATCCTAGAGCATTTTGTCGTGTCCTTTATATGTGTGCCATGTTTCATCGTCCTAGCTTATGTGGAAGTGCCCGAACTAGCAAAGCCCGGACTGACCGACGGACGGACAGAAATTGCGATCGCTGTGTACTTGATCGTGTAGAGTTCGTTCTTGCGAGGACCAGACAAGAAAGATTATAAACTGGAACTGTGTGTACCGGTACATTGCGATATTATTTCAATTTTGTATACCTTCAAGTTATATTTGGAAGCAGAATGTCGGTAAAGTCGGGCGTTCCATTCGATAAGGCTACGCTTCACTTGCGGCCTTTTGGAGGTGGCAAGTCCTTTTAATTTTCTCGCGCACCAAGAATGACTTTGCCGCCTCAAACCGGCCTCAAATGAAGCGCAGCCTTATCGCATGGAAAGCTCGACTTCACGCAGTGAAATATCACATCTACTCTAGCGAAGCAAAATTTTAGTAAGATGTAGATGTAAAAGAACCTCGAACTACATTGTGTTTCTGCTCAGATGTAGTTGACCACTTTACAACTAAGCTATGCTAACAGAAAATTACACACGGCTTCGGCTGTTTTTAGCCTCTTTCCATCTCCCTTACCTTGAACGACAATCTTGGCAAAATTCGCATAACCGGTCTTCGGACGAATAAGCTCCTCGGATACAATGATCGGGTGCCTAATACGTCACGCAAAGAGAAGACACATGGCAAGCGTGATGATCAGTGTGTTGCTAATAGAGGAAATAGGATACACTTATGAAGTTGAGCATCTCTGGAACGAGATTGGATGGAAATAATACTGAAGCAGAATGAATTACTATAATAAGTACGACTTGTCCTTTAAGGGATTGAAATGCAACCGGCCAGGTCCTCGTATGTACTTTAACGAGCGAGACAGTATTCCGAAAGCTTCCTTCTCTGATCCCTGCGTGTTTTCTTTCGTCTTTTTTTCTTTTCGTAAAGGAAATCAAAGCTATCAGATCTGACAGCAAGCTTCCGGCGATTCTGAATGAACTTTTTGCCTTCGTTAAAATGCGCAAACGTCGGCCCCTTCTAATTAGTCCCCTGGGTTTTGACCGTTGACTCAGTCGGGTTTTCTGAATTAATTGGCGGTGGGTCTCTGTTGTGGGCGAACTGTCGGAAAGTGTGGGGGTTATGACGTGTGGGGGTTATGACGTGTGGGGGTTATGACGCGTGGGGTTTATGACGTGTGGGGGTTATGACGTGTGGGGGTTATGACGGTCGGCGAACTGACGGTCGGTGGACTGACGTGTGGGGGAACTGTCGGATTTTAGGAGTGGGTGTACTGACGTGTGGGCGAACTGACGGTGGGTGAACTGACGTGTGGGCGAACTGACGTGTAGGTGAACTGACGTGTGGGCGAACTGACGTGTGGGCGAACTGACGTGTAGGTGAACTGTCGGAAAGTGTGGGCCTTGTGACGTGTGGGTGAACTGTCGGAAAATGTGGGCGTAGTGACGGATTTTGTGGGGGTTCTGACGTGTGGGGGTTATGACGTGTGGGAGTAGTGACGGGACCCCACTAGGATTGATGGGTGGATTCAGGTCAAGGGGCTAACTCTCTCTAAAAGTGGGATTTTTATCTCAACATATAGTGTATGGATTAACTGATTGGAACTTGGTCTACGGGTAAAATAACAGGGAATTCTGTTAGTTCTGACCGGGAACCGGGTAAAAACCGAAAGTCGACGAATGTACAATAGAGGTATGCTCATGACGTGAACGTTTGTTGACTTCGGACTTTGCCATTTCTAAGCACTTGCTGTGTCTAAAGCTAACTACCAGTTAGCCAAAGTGGGTAATAAGGGCAGCTGATGCATGAAAATGGCAAAGTCCGAAGTCAACAAAAGTTCACATAAGCATACAATTACTAAACTGTTCACATAAGCAT
The DNA here is from genome assembly GCA_023053555.1 of Branchinecta lindahli. Lineage (NCBI taxonomy): Eukaryota > Metazoa > Arthropoda > Branchiopoda > Anostraca > Branchinectidae > Branchinecta > Branchinecta lindahli. The sequence continues at coordinate 29,587,407 of JAKZAO010000009.1, read as the reverse complement.
ACCTCTACTGTACCTAATTACCCGACAGTCTTGCCGGTGAAAAAGAACTAAAAGTCGATTAGGATAAAAATAGCATATTTGAGGGATCCACAAAAGCGATCTTCTCCATCACGGAGCCCAACAAATATTCCCCTTTGGGATCCCATCGAAATCTTTGATCGCGAGGTGCGACCATTAACACGCCACGAGAAGTGTTAATGCAAAGAGAAGAACTTTGCAACACTGCATTGGCGCAGCAGTGAAATTTGTGAACGTTAATGCCCGGTCCCCACTATAGTCACAACTGTTTACTACGCCGGAAATAAGACCGTTTTACGGTCGAAATTGGGAAAAAAACACGCTGAAAACGTAAAACAGTCGAGATGGAAAAATCCATCTCCGCCATTTTGAAACGTAACTTTGGGCCAATCACAGATCTCAATCGCTGACTTTTGCAAGTTTTGTTTACCTTTAAGTGATGATGGTGGTAATATAGCTTGAAAATCTGCGTTCCAAGTGTGACCAGGATGAAACGTAAAGAGCGGGTAATAACCAAATTAACGAACCAAATTACGTACAGGTGTGACTGAATGTAGCCTGGGCATAAGTTAGATTTCCTGAAGCAAGTAATTTGATTATTTTCCAAGGCAGAACGAGACCCACTTTCTAGTAGTGTCAGATCCCGTGTTAATTTGATCCTTTGTCCAGACGGACCATCATTTTCTTTGCGATGAACCAGGTGTGCGGGATCTGATTGATGGCTTTCGAACCCCTCAGTTGATTTCTCTTTGGCGTCATAGAGAGAAATCCAATAATCCTTTTTGCGCTATCAATAGCTGCTTGAGACCTGGCTGTCTACCTCTTTCAAAAAAGCGACGCCACCTTCTCGGCTTTGCCCTTTCCCAGGTCTGTCCCTGTTTTTGCCATCCATAAATCTCCTTCCGGGTGTCAGTTGCCACTTTCCTTGAAAACTCAATCCCCCCTCTCCACGTCGTTACCTCCAGTGTCTTGGAACGAAATGCGTTTCTGGGAATTTTGCATTCTGGAAAACGCCTGTGGAACTGTGCACGAGAGCAACAGTTCTGGATAAAAGTAGCTCCTTGTCTGAGTAGGTGACGGCTTTTTGCACGTTCTTGAGGAAATGAGTTGCTGGGAATGGAGCCTCGAGGAAATTTCTACTGAGAAGCTTCTTTGCCTTGTTTGTTCCTATCGAACTCCCCAGAGGTATTACGTAGAAGATGGCGGGATGATATACGAGTGGTGGTGAGAGATAAATGAGGATTAGGAGACCATGCCGCTTTGTGGAAATGGCAGCACATCGTCGGAAATTGTCTGCTCTCCCGGAAATCCGAAGCGCCTGCCGGCGCGTGCTGTTTCTGATACTTTGATGCTTACTTTATTAATAAACACAATTTTAACTCTTTACTATTTACATCTACTGCACTAATGGAAAAACCATACGTTTTTGCTGGCGTGCAGTAGTAACAATTAACCATTTTCTAAACAGACCAACAAACAATATAATAAATAACTAATACAAAAAAAATAAAGAAGAAAAGAAAAAAAAACAGACCACAAGAAAAAAAACAGACCGAACTCCTTCACATTGTCACCTCCAAAATAAACATATACCTCCCAGCAACCCTACTCCCTCCCTGCCACCCCATCCACCCGTTCCTCCCTACCACCCCCTACCCCCTCCCAAATAAATACATTTTTCAACCATTATTTATTAACTATTCTTTTAATTTTCTCTTAAACTCTAAAAGATGCTCAGCCGCCCTGATGCTCACTTGGTAGAGAATTCCAGACTGCAGTTCCAAGAAGCTGCAATCGAAATCCTGATCTTGTGCTACTCTTGAGCTCAATCACCAATTTATCACTATTCCTCGTAACATATTCATGAATATCACTGTTAGCACGGTAAGTATCACGAAAACACTTGGGATTATGCACGCAGTGGAAGACGAAAACTGCCGCTTGATAATCCCGTAGTTGGCCCACGTTGAGCAAATTTAAAGACTTAAAAAAAGCACTTGTATCGTTCACATCCTTGATATACTTGCCTATGATCCTCACGGCCTTTAATAAAGCCTTTAAACGTCACCCAAACGAATCCTCAAAATTGATTCAAAAGCTATATAAATAATCTATATAAGTCGCGCGGCGATTCTCCGACGGCACCAAGAGTTAGTCATCAATAGTGTTTGCCAGACCTTTGAGTACTGGTGAAAAACACTTGTTAGAAAATACGAGTCTGATAAGAAAAAAATGGGGACTACATAAAAAGATTATTTTAATGTATATGTAATTGAACATGTTTCATTTCCAATGTCACTGCCCGACGAACTTATTCAAACGCTGTGGGTCAAGTTTACCCAACACTCGTGTCGCTGAGGTTGTTTGAACTGAATTTGTTATGCGAGTGGACTATCGTGATGTACTTTAGCAGTGGTTCTGCTAAAGTAAGAGAGACCCTCGCAAGGGCTAGTGAATGTCCCAAAATCAAGTTAGTCTGTAGCTTTGATGTCTTGCCTGGATATTTTTTTTAAGTCTTCTGTTCTGACTTGGTTTCAATATTGTTCTCAAAATATGATACCCTATCATACGCAAATTCAGGAACATATTTATGCCTTATCATTGATGACAAAGTGTCGTCTTTTGATAGTCGACTATCGCCAAAAATGTTAAATCAACGATTCGTCTAAAAAGGGGTACGCTACGTTTTCAACCCTGATGCGATATGGAAAAGGCTGGAAACCACTGTACTATAGTGCTGCTAGGACCATTGGATCCCTCGTACGGTGCCAGGTACTATTTGCGCCTTTGGATTGCACGTTGATAGTTGGACGAGAAACGGGGGTATCCAGGACGATACCTAAGTTTTCCTTTTTTATTTTGTATGCCCGCGTAGCTTCTTTTTCCTTCTCCTTCGCAATAGAGTGAACCAATGCGAGTGCGGCTACGTCTCCGTAACCAAGAGCAAATATGGCGTATTTGTTCTTGCCGTAACTCACTCCCATAAATTCACTCAGTGGCGTTAACTGTTGTCGACTGTTACACTAACTGTCATACTATTTATATTGAACTTAATTTGATCAAATTAAATTAATTAGGTATTTACTATTTTTCGCAATTTCGTCTTCCTTTTTCCCATATTCTTTAAAACCCATATTGTTTATTATTTTCATTAAAGCACATAAGTAGAGTTTGCAATCTATAGGTTGCAATCTTTTGTTCCAGATTCGTAGTGAAGTTGGTTTGTAATTGGTTTGTGAACTTGGTCTGCTACAGGATAGAAGAATACTTAAGAACTTGCGCTGCGACAAATAACTAATAAATAAAACTAAACTTAATAACTCCTAATTTTCGAACTACAGACAATGACTTCTAAAAGAAATAAGGCCAACATTCCCAAAGGGAGAGAAGCTCTCTATATTCATTTACAGTTTGATTGTTTGCTTTTAATGGTTGAAGGTAATATATTCCATCTCTGTACCAGAGATGGGCGAATCCTAATCCGAATTCGGATTCGAATCCAGGATTCGTCCTTCTGGCCGGATTCGAATCCGGTTTCGAATCTTCTGCTTCTCAGGCTGGATTCGGATTCCAAGCCCCAATCTTAAGAATCCGCTCAAATTTCTAGTCTACATCCTTTAAATTCCCAATTTTACAGAGTGGGCTTCGGCAATCCCTTTTTTGGTGTCCACCACCAAGTATCCTCAGTATAATATCAGATTATCTGATTACCTTAGATATCAGTGCTTTTTGTCACCTTTGATTTTTCAACTATAACCTGTGTAGGATTTGATTTTTGCTAAGGTCGGATTCAAATCCGGAATCGAATCCGAATTCACTCAGCGTTAAATGGTGGATTCGGATTCTTACCTAGCCCTGGATTCGGATTGGAATCCTTTCATGATCGGATTCGCCCATCTCTGCTCTGAGTTTTTTTTCTGTACTTCTGAAAGTCGAAGATCATTCTTTTCTGTACTTGAAAGTCGAACATCATGAAAGCCTCCATGAAAGCTGAAGGTCAAGTAAAAACTTCACTATTGTCGACGAAATGATTTCAAATGTTACCTCGGCTCCTTCAGGTTTCTACTGTGGATTTTCTATCTTTCGCGATTGAAAGTCCCCAAACTTGTCTAATGAAAATGGGACAGTTGCCATGTCCTGGGAAGTTGGAGACTATTTTTTTTTTATCCAAATGAGGAAGGATGTCAGTGCTGAAAATCTCTGCAGAAGGCAAAGTTGTGGAGCGCTCATTCCGGCAATCTTGAAGTTGCCTCCTTATGCCAGAATGGAAAAGGAATTTAATCTGTCATTATAATAACTTGGAACAAACCACTTAGACAGTGCGGCTGATCCGGGGAAAAGCTATTTTCAGGAATAAGTCGTTCGGAAATGTTGTTCAAAGCCGATAGGATTGGAAAGTTTCTTTGTGGATGTTGGCTTTTGGAATATGGCTTTTTTATGGGAATTCGTGTTCAGTTGACTGCATTTAGGTCTTTGAACAATACTCCTAGCATAATTGAAAGCATGCACTATTCCACATCCATTTCCGGATAAATATTGAAAGGGGAAAGTTTGAGCCCCCCCCCCCCATCTAGGATGGAACTTTATGTTTGTATGACTGTTTCTTGGTCTTTGAACATTATTCCTACCATGACTGGAGTATGCACTATTCCACTTCTATTTCCTGATAATATCGCGACTTGGCATTTAGTTTGAGCATAAAAAAGGCCAAATAGAGGCCATCCATTGTATTGTGGGCAGAACGTTTTGTTCAGCTGACTGCTTTTAGGCCTTTGAACACCATTCCTGGCATACCTGGAGCATACATGCACTATTCCACTCTATTCCCTGATAAATACCGAAAGGGGGATTTATTTGACCCCCCCCCCCCCTTCTAGGATCATTATAGGGTGGGACTTTATGTTAAGATGACATTATTCCTTGCATAACTTCCACTTTTATTTCCTGACAAAACTCGGACAGGGGCATTTAGTTTGCCCCCCCCCCCCGGCCGATCCATTACAGGATCATTACGGGGTGGAACTTTTATGTTTTGCTGACTGCTTTTAGGCCTTTTACCACTGTATTCCTGGCATAGCTGGAGCATATATGAACTATTCCACATCTATTTCCTGATAAATATCGAAAGGGGGGATTTAGTTTGAGCCCCCCCCCCACTCCATCTAGGATCATTGTAGGGTTGAGCATTATTCCTTGCATAACTGGAGCATGCACTCTTCCACTTCTGTTTCCTGACAGAAATCGGACCTGGGAATTTAGTTTGACCCCCCTCCCCATCCATTGCAGGATGATTGTGGGGTGGAACTTTATGTTTAGCTGAATGGGTTTAGGTCTTTGCACTAGGCATGCACTATTCCACTTATATTCATGATAAATATCGGAAGGGGGTATTTGTTCTGAGCTCCCCGTCTGGGATCACTGTAGGGTGGTACTTTTTGTTTAGCTGACCGCTTCAAAGTCTTTGAATATTGTTCCAAGCATAATTGGAGGCATTTAGCTCCTCGAATTTACAGGAGGAGCTAATTTCTTAGGAGACGATATTACCAAGGCCGTATCCAGGGGGGGTTAGGGGGTTCGAACCCCCCCCGAAACCCACAAAAGTAATAGTTTTTTGCAGGTTTTAACCTCTGATCTATGTATTTTTTGTACTTTTTGGTCCGACCCGTGGACAACCCCCCCCCCCGAAATAAATTTCGCGAGCAAAACCCCCCCCCGAAATAAATTCCTGGATACGGCCCTGGATATTACCGTAACTTCCCGCGCTTAGAAGCAATAAGGATGTTGTTTCCCGATGTTGGTGACTGCGAGTATTTTGGATTACAGCAGTGCTTCCACTCGACCCTCTCTGAAAAAAAGTAGCAGCCCTCCAAAATAAAGTAGAAAAAAGTAGATTTGTTCTGAGTCGAAGTTAAAAAAAAGTAGTTTTATATCGAAAGACGAGCTTAATGCAGGAGTAATGTAATCACCAGGACCGTCATTTCATATGTGAATGCTTAATTAGCTGATTCATTTTCAACGTTCCCCTTCATGAATAGTTTTTGAAAGCAAACAAAAACTTTCTTTTTGTTCTATGTTTCTTTTTGTTCTCAGAAAAACAAACTGTGCGCTGTCTGTTACAACAGGGGGAATCAGCCTGTTTTCTGTTTAATTAAATATATTTAGTACAGAACCAGATTAAGTTAAAACTGTGCGCCGCAGGCAAAAATTTCGAAAATTAGTCTATTTCATGGTAAAATTGAGAGAACTTTAAACGAAACCAGATCGTTTTCCAAACTGCAGTGTGTCACAGACAAAAAAGAGTAGAAATAAAGTAGTACAGTAGATTAGAAAATAAAAAAGTAGAATGGTCCGAAATAAAGTATTCTACTTTGAAATAAAGTAGAAGTGGAAGCTGACTACAGCTATAGGGCACTCCAGTGCTGCTCTCCATGGTTCTGTGGTGTCTCGTGACGCGTGGTCTGGGATAGTCTGTTCTGCAAAGGGATAGCACGAGAGGAAAGGAAGTGCTGGCGCGCACAATAAGAGCAGGACTCTTAAAGCACAACTCTTACTAGAAAAAATATTTTCCCTATGTAATGGATCAGAAAAAACATTTTCGAAAATACCATTACTTCCCATCTGAAATTAGCGATTTTCTTGTTTGCGCCTGTCGACTATGTCCAGCCTTCCTGCTCTCCAACGCGGCCGCTGGGCGCAAAACATTTGAAAACTGATCGCGCCGTGGTTCAAAAGTGTGAAAACAAAGCAAATAAAAGAAGTAATAAACAAAAGCTTTTCAGGTCTTTATGTGTGAAAGAGTTGTCAGCAGACGTTGATGATCCCGGCTAACGTTTCGTTGTGTGACGGGAAAAACTCGGCAAGGCCAAAAAAGCGCTAAAATTTCTTAGGCACAAAACGAAACAATGGAGAAAGGTGGGGATTTTAGAAGCTTGTAATTCTATATGAGAGCTAGATATATTATAAAAAGCAGAATAAGCAAAAGGGGTCCTTTAAAAAATATTTGACAGTGCAAAACGGATACGTCAGCTAAATTTTATTAGAGCTATATTTCGGCCCTTCTTGGCAAGGGTCCTCTTCACGAACCTGTGGTCAAACCTTGTTTGTTCGTTTTTCCAACTTGAGCGGTTTTGAGCCTGAAGAGGACCCTTGCCAAGAAGTGCCGAAACATAGCTCTAATAAAATTTAGCTGACGTATCAATTTGCACTTTTAAATATGATTCGTAGTCAGCTTGGGCTGAAGGAACTGTTAAAAAAGCTTTTGGGTATCTGTTCCGCGATTGAAAGTCGGGAGTAAGAGACATTTGAAGGTGAGTAGTTGTCTAGTAGCGTGTCCACCCACCCCCCTCCGGGAAGTCAGCTTGGTAGTTTCAGACTCAGCAACCGTTGACCTCTGAGATGTAAGCTTTCAAAACAAAATATTCATGTAGACAAGTTATATGTTTAAGCTGTCAATTTATCCGAAGCCAGGAAAAACATACAATGTTTAATTTACTAAAAAGTAAATCTGGACACTTAGTACCAGTGCCGTTTTAAAAGCAATCAGAAAACAACCACAAAAAGTGGAGCATCAAAACTTAATCATTCGCAAGGGCCCTAGTGTAGATCGAGCAACTACAAAAGAGGCCTGTAGAATAGTAGTTGCCACAACTACTCATCATACAACGAAAGCATTCAAATCCTCGGCATCGAAAAACTGTCTGAAAGAAGATATAATCTTTCCATGTGTTTTGACCACCAAATTTTGTTACACCCTCTCTTGGCCTTAACCGACGAAGCCAGATTTACCCGAGACCCAATCTTCTTTCCCCGCCTACAAAATCTTCAGAAAGATACCTAAAGTCATTCGTTCCATATTTCACTAAACATTTTGACTGTACTTGATTTTTATGTTCGTTTCATATTTTGCGTTTGGTTTTTATTCTTATTGTTCGTGAGTGGTTTTTTTTTCAGTTTCCACCCGTTTTAATCTAGTACTATTAGGGCTCAAATAAAATTGATTGAGCTTCTTCCTCCTTTATAGAGGATCATCGTTTTGTACTCCCTGGTCAGGAAATATCCTTCGCCCCTCTTGTTCTTCACCACCTTCACTTGCCTTTTGCAGCTGAGTCAGTTGTAGCCTAATCATAGCAGCGTTACAAATCGCTGAAATTCGTTTACGGGAGCTGAGAACGCGAACATGAATCTTAGAAACCTTTTAGTCCCTTTCTTTATTCCCGAAGGTAACTCGGAAGCTCTTCATGCCTCAGTTACGCCTCTCTGACCTCTGACAGGTCAGCTTTTTCAGACGAGGTCGTGAGGAGTGAGACGAATTTTCAATTTAAGCTGTCAAAGCTGCTTGGTGTCCGCTTCGGTGAGATTAGATTCCCCGTCGGAAACTGGACCGTCGTTCATATTATGTTTGCATAGAGTCGATGCCGTTTCGTGGGTATCCGGTCAAAAAACGCGAACTCAGAACCAGCGACGGTCAGTATCGCAAAAGTAAAAACCGAGCCATGCAAAAACAGGAACGCGGAAAAATTGCGAGTTTTGAAACAGCGAAAGTCAACACCGGAACAGTGAAAACCGCACTGGCCAACTTTACTTTGCGCCTGATAAAAAATTGTAATTTGTCACTAGACGCATTTGCTCCGACTGCCCGATTGCCTTGAAGTTCCTTTGGTGGAAGCAAGCTGGAAGTGATCTGGAAGTGTTGTCAATAGTTGCGTTTTTGATCCGAATTCTCCATTCTGAATTCTCGATTCTGAATTCTCCATTCTCGTACAAAATTACCGTTTTTGCTCCTCTAGCTTCTCCATTCTCGCTTTTGACAAAAACATTAATTTGACAGCTCGTCTGTCACCCGGTATACCTGTTTGTGCATATTAAACACCGCACCCTATTGACCAATCAGGGAGGAGAACGGGGAGAGGAGAATCGAGAATGCACTGGCGGAGCAACTTCTCGATTCTGCAGAATTCGGAGGCTTTCCCCGTTCTCGATTCTGACAAAAACGCAAGAAAAGGAGAATTCGCTTCATCTGAATAGTCCAAAAACGCGAAATAGGAGAATTCGGAGGAGAATCGCGAGGAGAATTCGGATCAAAAACGCAACTAATATCAAATGTCAGGGGTGTACGAGTGTAGTATAATAGACGAGCTAAAGCTAGTGCGAAGTAAATATACGAAATAGCTCGTTATATTATCTGAATACTAACGTATGGAAGAGTAAATAGGCCATGCTTGAACGAATGAAACTGATCTCCGATTATATATACAAAATGGGAAGGTGATCCAGATCTCCGGTAGAAATAGGCCTCACGTACGAAGGTTGTTGATCGGCCTACCTCTTTCCTTTTGTAGACTTGTTTGGTTCGTTTCTCTTAAGATTATATGAATAAAGAATAAGCCCCGCCCATTGCCAGGCCTTATGGTGGGGTCATAATGAGTTAATGGTGCTTATTATTTTTATGAATAAAACTGAACTGAACTGAACGAAAAATCTATCCATTTCTTGTTTGTTCGTCTAAATAAAATCAATAGCCAAGACATAGCAAGCAATTACACGTTGACCAGAAATGCGACGGAAAATAACAATTGATAGTAATAAAAAAACTCGGATCTGGTACGGGTTGGAAAAATTGGTTGCAGCTTATAAGCGCTATAAGACCCATAGGGCTATCAGTCGCCTTGCCTGTACAGGGGCGGTTCGAGGGGGGGGCGTGGGGGGGTGACTCACCCCCCCATGCTTCAGAGAATCGCACTCTCAGTCGTATGTTTTGAGCTTCGCTGAATGACAGTCGGATGTTTTGAGCTTGCCAGAATGACATAAAGGCAGTTACAAAACGTGAATTTTGCCCGCAGATGACATTTTCTAGTCGTATGGCTACGAAGAGCTTTCCTAGTCGTATGTTTTAGGTCCGTCAGATTCACAGTAGTTATATATTCTGAGTTTGTCAGAATGATAATCGTATATTCTAGCGTGTCAGAATAACCAGATCGTGAATTTCGCCAGATGCAAATCACCTATTCCTTGTCGCATTTACGAACAGATTTTCTAGTCGTATATTAGAGACAATCGCAAATTTTTAGCTTGCCAGATGAGGCACCTAATCCTGAATTTCAGTCGCAGATGACCTGTTTCTGGTCGTATGGTTACGTGTAGATTTCCTATAACTCATTTGTCACAGGTCATTCGTATGTTTTGACTGAGCTTGTTAGAATGACAGTCGTATGTTTCGAGCCTGTCAGAATCTCGGTCAGAATGACATAAATACAGTTGCCGAATCGTGATTTTCGCCCAGGGGTGCACAGTTTGCACACAACTGGTTTTGTACCAAAACCTCTGTATTTTAGCAGAAAACACGTAGCTGATTTTCGAAATTTCAACAGTAGATCCTTATTCTACAATAAATTAGGTTGATTTTTGGCTTGCGGAGTAAGGTTTGACCATAAACCGGAGATGTACGCATTGCAAGGACGGGCCTGATAATCGCACCATACTGTTAATTCAAACCAAATCTACTTTGTGTCTATTTTATTACGGATGACTACTCGGATCCCTGTTTCGGAAGGGGTCAAGTGGGAGCACTGCTGTGTACCAACTTCCGGCAAGATATCCTACTCCGTTCTGGAGTTATCGTGGTTACGGACAGATCTGTGATATCATATGTAGCATTTACTTTTGTTTTGGTTCCAAAAAAGACCCATAAATGTTTCCCAAATTTCCCCTGCGGCGCCTTTCATGGTAGTCTATTTTCTGTCAGTGGCAGGGCCCGTCATTTAGGTGCCGTTTTAGGCATGAGATTTGAAGCACGTTAAAACTTAAAAGCTATAATTTGTAAAGTTCCGACTGCGGCGCCTTTCGTAGCAACCCTTTCACTATTTACTTGAAGTGTGGGTCATTCAGGTGGGTTTTAAGCTTGAGATTGTGGGGTTTGAGCAACATTAAAAACTATAAGTTGGATGGGAAGTAGTTGAATTTTGCCAGTAAAAAGTCAGATTTTTTAAATTTCGCCTGCGGCGCTCATTTTTTCATTAGTCAATACGTTAGAGGCTGCTGCTTGGGATCTTAGCCACGTCACAAGCAGAATTTAAATGGGAAGTAGTTGAATTTTGCCCGAAAAAGGCTGATTAAAAAAATTTCGCCTGCGGCGCCTTTCGTAGTATCCTATTACATATTTTCTTCAAGGGTGCGTCAATTAGGTGGAGTTTTAAGCTTGAGATTTTGGGATCTGAGCTACATGAAAAGCTAAAAAATTTTAGGGGAAGTAGTTGAATTTTGCTCGGATTTAAAAAAAAAATCGCCTGCGGCGCTCAGTTTAAGTTGTCTTGAGCACATACGTCAGAAGCTGGTACCGAAGATTGGCTGTTTCCTGCGAAAGTTCAAATGAACGTCATGCTGGAACCCATAACCTTTTAAAAATCTATGTTTATATTTCTTGAGCCTGTGGTACTGTGCTTTTCTATTTCAATTGTTTTTAATCCCTATAGTCGTATGTTTTGAGGTCGTCACCCCCCCATGCCCAAGCACTTCGAACCGCCCCTGTGCCTGTATAGCGGTATTGAGAGAGATTGATTTATAGCAAAACAATGAATACATGTGAACAGGGGCCGCCCCGTAAAGCTCACCTGTTGCAGGAGCAACTTCTCATCGCGTAGCTCCTCCCCCAGGGCGGGGCCAACGAAACCTGTCACTTGTCACACGTGACTCCTCCCTCAAGGCGGAGGCTTGTCTCCAGCAGCCAATCCTCGGTCACCTTGGGCGACTCCACATTTTCCCCAGACTTCCGCGGTTTTTGCCCTGTCGCTGTTTTTGGTTTCGCAGGTTTGACCGTCAAGGTTTTTCACGGCCGTCTGTTTTTGCAATGCGCAGATTTTTGCTTCGTGGTATTTAGATGCAACTGTTTTTGAAGTAAGCTACTAGGTCTCACAGAGGTCCTTGCAAGTCCCGGGAAATGCTAAATAACACAGGGTAAATAACCTGGAACTATACCTGGCTGGTGTATTGGGGCCACCCAACAAGTGCCATTGACGCCCTTGTCGGCGAAATTTCCATTCATGCCCAAGGCATTCATATCAGACTTTTAGCACCTTTTGCCTGGAATACTCTAGAACATGGATAAACCAAATTAAAATTTTATCTTCAAAAGATCCTGAATTCGGAATGTTTCGGAAAAGTGCTTTGATCCCGAGTTCCTTCTTTGTGCTTTCTAAAAAAAAGTTAACAAGTTTGAACAGCAAAACTATTAGATGCCTAGCGACGGCAAACAAGCTCATCCACCGTCTAAACCTGAGAATTTTGGAAAGTGGATTTTTTTTTATGTATTGGTTCCGCCTCGAAAAAACTTATTGGTTGTAGCTTTTCTCATCGGTAAAGCTTCACTCGAAACAGAGGCGTCATTTCAGTCAACCTTGGAAGGTGGGGGGCGCAAGATCAATTCTGGTCCCCCATCCCAGGTTCAGAGGCGTCACTACTGGGGGGGGGGAGGGGGGACGCCCCCCCAGTGATGTCGGCCAGTCGGTAAAAAAAGAGCCAAGTCGGCGCGAAGCGCCGCGATTTTTCTTAAAAACAGTCGATTTTTTCTTAGAAATAGTCGTTTTTCTTAAAAATCAGCCGATTTTTCGTTAACACAGTCGTTTTTGTCTCAATAATAGTCGTCGGTCAATTCCTTGTCCCCCCCCCCAAACATTTTGGCTAGTAACGCCTCTGCCCAGGTTTATTACTCAGAATCAAAATCTGCTTACTCTTTTGGGGGTGAATCTATAGTAGGTGTCGAATAGCCTGTTCCCCATAGCATAGCCTGTAGTGCTATGCTATGGGGAATATATATATAACAATTCTCTATATAACAATTCTCTACATAACTATTCTCTAAGGTGGTTGGATGGGTTCTCTTAGAATTGCAGTATTTCAGGTATGTTTGTTGGTGAAGGTCTTCCATCTTTCGGTGAAGTGAGGCGGGCATCTGCTCTATCACTTGGAGATGGCGAGTTCCCATATGCGGCTGAGTTTGCCAGTTTGGCTGTCGTAGGGTGGCCTACTATATTGTGGGTTCTCTCCAGGTTGATGTGCTGAAATTTTCTTTTATTTTATTTGCAGTTTATATTTATGCCAATGTTTGTTACTTATTTTATCATTTTTGACCCTAGCTGGTCGTATCTTAATTTAAATAAATAATAAAAATAAATATATAAATAAAATAAATAATGCTTTACATATTGCCTTTAGAAACGTAGGCTATTTGGAGACAAAACAATGGCTACCAAGATGTGACATTTTGTTCCCTCCGAAATCTAGAGAGGGTGGCATGGCCCCGTCCGCCCTCCACGAATGGGACTGGTGGACGAAAATCAATTATCTTTTTTGACCTGCTATCTCAGAAAACTATCTCACCTTCATCACGTCTAGCATGTACGAACCTATCTTACTAGCAGCAGTCTAGCAGTACTGCAAAATATTCCGTATTCCTCCTCCGACAATTGACATTGATAGTTATAAATGACCCGTATTTTCTTATCACTGTTTTCAGACCGCAGTGACGATGTGCGTGGTATACTAACCTCTGATATTCCCCTCTTTAACAGATCATTGTGAATCACTTTATTTGAAGTGTTCGCTTTTCAGCGATAGCCGAGGTTTTCACGGGTTACCAGTCAATAATCATTTTTGCCTTGAAACGTCCAGGGAGAGAAGTCCTCTCTCTCTCGGATGACTGATTTAGCTAAAATCTCAGCATTTCGCGCATCAGTTTTAAATTTTTCGAAAGAAAATCATTTTGCACGAAGCCGGGCCAGAGTCAGCAAGCGGTAACAAGAGAATCTCTAATTTCACGAGGTTCAGGTGTAAGTATTTTGGAAAAAAGAATCCATTCGATTCATTTATCGTGAAAAAGCCATTTCTAGTGAGAGCTGTGCATTAGATGTCGGAAGCTGTATTATATGGTGCATGTAAACTAAAGTCTGTGCGTCTCGTCAAGAACAAATAAGCCAATAGAACCTCCCCTCCGTCTTTGGTCCCATGCAGCAACTATGGATACCCCGACAAAACTGAGCTGAGCTAGAGGTACTTGCTGAGCTTAGAGTTGATGCCCGTCTACTTTTGCTCCTCAACGCGTCCCATGTGACATCACAATGGTAAACAACCAATCGGCTTTTACTTTCGGAATTTCTTCCCCGGGGCTTTACTGCGATATAGCTGTTTGTAGAGATAACTGATTGTGATGTTCTTCATAGCTCCTACCCTCCGCTCGTTTGCATCGGGATGGGTATAGGGAATATATTTGACTCCGCATGGTCGTATTGGAGAGATAGGGAGACGGAGGTTCTGGTGCTTATTTGTACTTGGTCTTGTGAAGCGCTGGCGTCCTAAAATGGCTAGTCCGAGAATTGGCTCGGAAGATGTGCTCGTCTGTCAGTGCTGAAACTCAAGGCGTATTCTCACTGTTCCCCGAGGACTCCTCGGTGAATCAAGGGGAACGGCGAGAATAAAGGGAGTCACTCCACGCGGACTCCGCGTACGGAAAACAGCGAGAACTCGGGGAATCCTTCCAAAATGGATTTTGTTCGAAAAAAAAAAATATGTGGTTGACGAAATTAGTCTGGATCCACTTCATTTTTGGTTTTGTTTATTCAGATTGTTTTCAATAAATTTTACACTGCACAACACCAGCAAAAATTGATTCCCCTCCGAATCCGAAAGGGAGTCCTTTTTGATGGTCGTGATGATAATCGGAGCATTCCCCACGGGACAAACAAAAACGCGGGGACTCCTCAAGTGGAGTCATCGGGGAACGGCGAGAATACGCCTTTAGCAGGAGTCGGCTCGGCAGCAGCTCGGTAACGAACAACAAAAACGAGGTTCGCGTGTGTTGGGGACGTGTTCAAGCCGAGGGATTACCCACTCTCGATTGTAGTGTACACGCCGCGGTGCCCGGTCGGTGCCAGTATCGGCTGACACCAGCCGGTCGCCACGTGTCAGAAGATCAAAATCAGCATGTTCAGAAGTGGAAATCGCCTAATTTATGGCCGACAGCGGTGCCAGCACCGTTGGTTTCGGGAAAGGATGTACAGTAGGTGCCGGAGAATGGGTAACTCTTCGGTTTTCAAGTATTCAAATATTCATTTATGTACTAAAATGATACGACACTGGATAACTTGATCTATTGGTCTAGAAGGAAACGAAACTTGTGTAGGCCTCAAAGATTAGAAGGAAATAAAAACACAACCGAAAAAGACGTAAAAAGAGGAAAGCGGAACAAAAGAAAAAGGGGAAGTAAAAAAAGATTTCTTGAGAAAAACTGAGTTCTCAAGAATGAGTATGACGGCTGACGGCTCAGTGGACGAATGAATTTTATGCGCTAACTGATGCTTGGGTATTATTATATCATACAAAGGATAACGATGATGTCTTTCTTTCTGAGAATCCGGTAAAGGCCTACAAGAAAGAGCACAGAGGAGGAGAGAAAACAAGCAAATCCTCTTTTTCCCTACACTCCGTGTGGCTGGTGGATGGGGGAAGAATCGGAAACCTTGTGACAAGCTTACCTCCTAAAAAGGTGATACGGTTCGGGCTAAACTTATGAAGCGACAAAAGAACTCGCCACTGATGAGCTATTTATGGATCCGGACCAGATCTGGTCATGTGCAAGTGTCATTTGAGCTTTCAGCTTTAGTTACGGTATTGGAGGAAATGCCTGTTTTTTGGAACTTGGGATTGGAAAACTCCCAACTACGAACTTAAAAGCCTTTCCTTTCAACGTCTTTTAATGTCACTCGTGAAGCACACTGCCAAGTTTGACTTCGAGGTACCTTAGGACGGGGATCCTTTTGAAGCCTTTCCTTTCATGTTGGGATGATTCTGAATCCAGAGGGAGATCTTGTTAAAGGTCTCAATGGCACTGATATCGCTTTTGGCCAGCGGGGCTGGTGCAGTGGCATTGCAGTGGTGAGCTTCCATCTTGGTTACATTCTTCTTAGATTACCGTGGAGTTTGCAGAGCGCTATACGTCAGACTGGAGATGGAGACTATAGTGTTGGGCAACCCTTCGAATTTTTTATATAGGCGTATTCTCGCCGTTCCCTGGGGACTCTTCGGGGAATTAAAGGGAACGGTGAGAATAGAGGGAGTCACTCCACGCGGACTCCAGTCAGCTTGGGCTAAAGGTGTGTCTAGAACGAAAATTATCATCGCCGAAGAGCATTTTGCATCATCTTCTGGTAAAATCTTATTGTCGACATTAAACTAGTTAACCACTCGCAGTTCAAGACATATTTGGTAAACTTCACTTACAATACTCGTCAGTCCCGCTGTATAGACGGTACCACACTCAAAACTTCACTCAAGCAGTTTTTGTTAACATCCACACTTGTGAACACCAAATATGTCATTAAAACTAGTTAACCACTCGCAGTTCATGACACTTATAAATAGGCTACATGTTTGATTAAACTTCGTTTCGATATCGATATTTTTTCAATCAATCAATCAATCACATTTAATTTTTTCCAAATAGCTCCAAATAAAGCTAGAATAGGAATAAAAAATAATTTACGTTTCGATTCTCGATATGGATATTTGGTCCAGTATATCGATGTCAAATATCGCCCAGCACTATGGGTCTTGCAGTCAGCTTACAGTGGGTTTGGCTGAGAAACTGAAAACGATTTTGTGATTTCATCCTCCTTTGTCACTGGTCAAGGTAAGTGGAGCAAACAAAGTTCGGGATTATTTTTTCTGTTCAGCACCCAGCGGAAACTTTTTTCGATTCCAAAGTGACGTGTGATACCGGCCATTATACGGTAATATGACAGAAAGCCCGCTTTGTTTCTATCTTCGTTATTTTTCTCTTTTCTAACTGTATTACATCAACTCTTCTTTTCGTGTTTGATGAATGAGGAAATAAAATGCTTTACATAAAAATAATAAAACAAGAAAGCCCGCTACAGGAACTGTCTTATGCCAAAGGACTCCTAAAGGCCCCTCACTATCTGTTAACATATCATTAAGTTGGAGTGAATGAAATAGTTTAATAACAAAAGCCCCAGGGCCATGGCAACTAAAATGACTACAGCACTCTAATTGTCGTTAATGACACACAAGAATCTAAAAACTTCGTGCTATCGAGAACCTTAAGAAACACCTCTATCTTTCGTCGCCTTTACGTCCATGTTTTTACGTCCGTTACAAATGAATCACACGTATTATCGTCTCTACCACATATATGGCAAGAGTTTGGACCGCTCTTCCCCTTCTTTTTATGATTATAATTTCTTGGTCAAGTTGTTTAGAGTGCTGATACTGGAGTAAGTTGAAATGCTGAATCAACCAATTTGGTTTTGATATGCTTGGTCGATACCACATACAGAGTTCCATGAAGGCCGAAAATACAGTAGGCCTCGTGTTAGGTCTTTATCGAGTGTCATAAGCTTCAATGTACGGGTCCGAAAACAGGAAATCAATCTTCCAGCTCCATTTGCTTATCAGGTTGAGAACAATACCGATTCGCATTACCTGGATCTTTAGTGGTTGATTAGGGATAATGACGACAGGATCTTAGGAACCAACAGTCCTGGACGAAGAAATCCGATAAATATTTCCCTTTGGATCCCATCGAAACCTTTGGTCTTGTTCTTCCAGAAATGATATTAGGTTGGCTTAGATGAACAGTCATGCATAGGTTTTAATAAGGTGTACACTCGCAGATTTATCTCGTTTATTACCACAAGATGTTGTTTTATTAACCTTTTCTATTTGCCTTGCTGTCCTTCATTTGTGGCTCTTTACCGTTTTTTTCCCGTCCCAAACAGCGACTCCCAAGCGGGGATTAGAAATGTTTTGCTTCGATTTTTGTCAAAGCTTTTTTGGTCGCTGTCTGCTGGAGGCAGACGCTTCTTTATT
Organism: Branchinecta lindahli; assembly: GCA_023053555.1. Lineage (NCBI taxonomy): Eukaryota > Metazoa > Arthropoda > Branchiopoda > Anostraca > Branchinectidae > Branchinecta > Branchinecta lindahli. The sequence goes on along the minus strand of JAKZAO010000009.1, from coordinate 29,569,515 downwards.
CTGTTAGATGCTCCTTGCATCGAACTGGCAGAATCATCTCTGGAAGAAGGATGGACACACATCGCGGACCGCTTTTTGCGGTCCCATGCGTCTTTCGAATTTCTTGCATTATTCAGGTTCAGGTTCTTTTTAATAATAAATTAAATAACAAAATGTCCAGAGCCCGGCTGACAAATTCGTTATTCAAATTCGTTATTAAAGTTTAACCGAACAGGGCTGAGATCCGACACTAGTTACACATCCCTTATTCACTTAAAATAGGCTTGAAAACCCGATAAAATTAGATTATTTTACATTAGATTATTTTATTGCCAAACTACACAATAACCCATCATGATAGGTAACCGCCCGTGAGAAGACATAAATGCACTGGCAATGGGCGGTTACCACAAACTACTTCAACCCAACCCAAACAATAACTTAATTTCACTTCAACACTAATTAATCAAAAAACATTTTTTTTTTCATATAACACACAAAAGAAAAAAGAAGAAGAAAGAAAAAATAAATAAATAAAGTAATAAAAAAAAAGAAATAGTAACTTATACCTTCATTCTCTGAATCGTGACTCCTCACGTTACTTTGCGTGGCGTTACTTTGCTTGTCCGTTATCCACAGATAATCGATATCATCGAGTGAACTTGTTCTTCTGGATTTGTGGTGCCTCTGTGTGCTTGTCCCTCCACATTTGAAATATTTAGCAACTATACAAAAGTAAGCCATTTTCCGAAAAATCCGCTGACTTATCATTTTCCTACTTTCTAGAGGCGTACTTTTCTGAACTTAGCATCTTTAACCCTGGAAATGCAGTTCTTAGTCTCAGCGTCTGGGTGAATTTTGGGTTGTCATGCAAACACCGCACACTCTGGGGTTATTACTAGAGCCCCGGGTGAAAAACACAAAATCTTTTAGATGAGTCAAATATATCAGTGCATTCAAACATCAGATGTTTTCAGTTAAACTTTAATAAATTTAACCCTTCCCCTTCCCTGCCTGCTTTTAGTTGATCCCTTATTAAAGTTTGGGATCGACTAAAAGCAGGGAAGGGAACCTTCCCCTTCCCTGCCTGCTTTTAGTTGATCCCTTATTAAAGTTTGGGATCGACTAAAAGCAGGAAGGGAAGGGAACATTAGAAAAGCAGGAAGGCATAACAAAACATGGAACGGCATACTAAAACGAGGAAGGAAATGGTGGACTTTAAAATTTCTTAGTTGCCGACCCCTCGCTGGACTCGGAGGATTTTAGTCGCCTACCGTCAGAACGAGAAATGAAAAGGTGAATTACAATTTCGATAGAAGCCGATCCCTCACTGAACTTAATGCATACTCATGTCAGGGTATTAAAACGAGGAAGATATGGTGAACTTTGGATTTGAAAAGTTGCCGACCCCTCAAAGAATACTAAACAGGGAACGGTGCAGCTCTCCAGTGTTTCGTAGGCTTGAATTCTGCTGACATCCTTCCTCGTTTTAGTATGCCCTTCCTCGTTTTAGTATGGCCTTCCTGGTTTTAGTATGCCTTCCTGCTTTTCTCGTGTTCCCGTCCCTTCCTGCTTTTAGTCGATCCCCTTTAATGCCATTCCGTGCAAGAACGGACTAGAAAAAAAAACATAAAAAACAAAAACAACAAAGTTTAACTTAACAGTTGAGCATAGATGATGAGCAGATGAGCCGATTCCCCTGAACAAATTCGTCTTAAAATCTGTCTTATAATGGTATCCGCTCAAACAGCACACAAAAAAAAATCAGAATCTCACGGTAAACTTTTTTTTTTTACTTTCAGATGTTCACAGAAAACGAAGAATTCAACGTGGATGGGCAGCGGTGTGAAAACCTCATTTCCTGTCCTATCCGACCAATAAGTCCGGGTCCATGTCCCTTCGACCGGATTCGCGTTTACGACGGTCATTTGAACGATTCTCAACTGATTGGGGAATTCTGTGGTGCTGGCAGATTCCCGTTTTCTATTGTTGGAACAGGGAGCGAGCTCCTTGTAGAGTTTACAACTTCCAAAGCAGGTAATTAAGTTCAGAAGACCAATTTCAAGGACTATTTGCTAATTATAGCTTCGCGCTTCAGTGGCTTTAATGACATACTATTCTTGTCCCGGATCCAGTAACTAGAGCAATTGTATGAAGCGGACGCTGGGTGTTGGCAAAAACTGAGAGAAGTTTCAGGTGGCTTGTTCACTGTCAGAAGTTTCATAACAGACAACACAAGGATGCGCGGTCTCAAAAGACAGTGCGTACGAACAGACAACAACTTGGAATTTTATCTGTTGTGTTGGAAAACGTTATACATAATATGTTATGCATAGCAACCATTGACAGGAAGGGCCAAAAAAGCGTTTAGTGTCATCACGGTGTCGGAAAAATTCAGCAGATGCTTTTTGACGATTTTTCCGGTATTTGAACGTCTCCGAAAACAAAATTTCCCAAGTATCTTCGTTACCACTGTAGCTGCTTGTTTCTGGAGGAAAATACACACTACAAACTAATATCTGCATGTGCGGTGCTTCATATCTAATCCATACAACATTTTCTGACGCACGATGTAGCTTTATACACTGACTAAATATACCTTTTTTTTTTTTACTAAAATTGCTACTCCACCATATATACGGTTGATCGAAAAATCAATCAACGACTTCGAAATCAACAATTTTTACAAATATAAAAAATTATCGCCTTCTAATAGGACCATTGGAGAGCTGTTCAAGAGCTGGGGTAGAGCCAACAGTCCTCAGCCTAAACTCTATACCAACAAGTAAAACGGTTCTGTTTGGGATCCCACCGAAACCTTTGGTCTTATTTGCTCAGTCATGGCAAGAAGAAAGAGACGCTGATTTCGGATCCGCTCGGAGATTTGACAGTATCGTGCTTGACGATTTTTCCCGAAATGCCTTACGAATTGGAAGTAAATTCCGACGGCAAAAGTTGTTAGGATTAATTGTGCCCAAGTAGGTTTTTGTTGGTCTTGGGGCAGGAGCTCGACATATACAAGGTAAACCGGGCTAGCGAGATTATTCTGTCACTGAAATTCCTTTTTTGGAATGGCAACCAACAAAACCTTCAGAAGTTGAAAAGAAACTAATCCTCGAAGGCGCGGGATTTTAAGAAAAGTCTCTTCGTCGCTTCCTGTGAAATAGTTATTGTCAAAAAAAAAAAAAAAAAAAATTCTAGTTGAGGATCAACCTGTGGACAATCCTCTCCTGCGGCCACTCTAGTCGGTTTTCATTGTTTTTTATGTGGATTTTAAAACTTGTGAACCATGACAGATGCCAAGTGCAGTGTCAGAAGTTTTATAACAGATCGCGCATAACACTTTCAAGAATGACACCTTTTCACTTAGAAATAAAGTGTTATGACCAATTAAGTTTACACTATTTCGTGCCTAGATCTCCAACAACACCTTCAATTGGTAAAAATACTACACTGTCAGAAGTTACATAACGACAACAGAAGGATGCCCGGTTTCAACAGACAACACTTTGGGATGTTATCTGTTAGGTTTCTTTCGTTCCCGTTAGAATTTTTACCAATTGAAGGTGTTGTCGGAGATCTAGGCACGAAATAGTGTAAACTTAATTTGTCATAACACTTTATTTCTAAGTGAAAAGGTGTTTTTCTTGAAAGTGTTGTGCGCGCTATCTGTTATGAAACTTTTGACAGAGTGGGGTTCTCATTGTAATGGTTGGCATTGAGGTCTAGAAATATCTGTTTTATGCTCGGTTTTACGTTCTACCCTTCGTACTTATCCGGTTGAGGGGCTACTGAGCTCAGATTGTCCGGTGACTTTAGTTCGTAACTTTTGGACGCGGTTGGAGATCTGGCGTGTTACTGCCAAATCTCACTGCAGATTCGGAATCAGCATTTCTTTCTTTCGCCATGTCTGAATAAGCAAGACCAAAGGTTTCGGTGGGAGCAATAAACCTTAGACCGGGCACTGTCTGCTCTACCCATGCTCTCAAAGGGCTACCCTTCGTCTGATTAGAAGGAGTGCAAAGTAGGCCTACGAGAATTCTTGCCGAAGTTGCTACTGAATTGGGGTAAGCAAAGGGATTACGACATTTTATGTTCCATGAGTTTCAATGTACTGGGATTCGCTACTGCTATCCTTAGTTCCCAAGTGGGGTTCTTGATATCAATGACAGTAGAACTCTCTTGACCACTCACTCCTCGAAAAAGCTCCCTCAAAATAGTCGTAAAGTGTTAAGACCTGCACAAGCCTAGGCTCCGTAAACAGATTTTTTTTTTATCCCTAATCGAGATAGGAGAAAGCTTGGTAAGAAGCCCTTGTGAAGAAGTATGGACGGGTTCCGGCTAAAACCCCCCCGGCGAAAACCCCCCCGGACAAAACCCCCCCGCCAAAACCCCCCCGGCGAAAACCCCCCCGGTACCAAAACCAAAACCCCCCCGTGACCAAAACCCCCCCGGCGAAAACCCCCCCGTGACCAAAACCCCCCCGGCGGAAACCCCCCCGGCGAAAACCCCCCGGTACCAAAACCCCCCCCGGCGAAAACCCCCCCGTGACCAAAACCCCCCGGCTAAACCCCCCCCGGTACCAAAACCCCCCCGGCTAAAACCCCCCCCGGTACCAAAACCCCCCCGATACCAAAACCCCACGGGTACCAAAACACCCCGGTACCAGAACCCCCCGGGGAAAATAATCTTACAAAAAAATCTTAAAAAAAGTATTAAAAAAAAAATCTTGAAAAAAATCTAGACATAACTATAATCGGAAAAAAGTGCCTTATTATTGTACCTAGCCTTAATTGGACCGAAGTAATAGCCTAGTTGTTAAACTTGTAAAAAAAATGTTTTCCCTTGGAACCAAAAAAAAAAAAAAAAAAAAAAATGCCCCTTAATGGTATGAATTGCAACTTTCACTGCTGCAACTCGTACAATTTTCCCAGTGAGCGCGTCCTCGTCGCAAGGGGCGGACTAATTCCAGTGGAAGTACAACTGAGAACTGACTAAGCTTCACTGTCTTGTTGTACCAGAATTCCATTTGAATTAGAACAAGATCACGGGAAGTCAAGTGAAATTTTTTGGATTCGTGTTAAATGTAAATGAATCGAGCTTTTGGTATCGGGGGGGTTTTGGTACCGGGGGGGTTTCAGCCGGGGGGGTTTTGGTACCGGGGGGGGGTTTAGCCGGGGGGTTTTGGTCACGGGGGGGTTTTCGCCGGGGGGGTTTTGGTCACGGGGGGGTTTTCGCCGGGGGGGTTTTGGTCACGGGGGGGTTTTCGCCGGGGGGGTTTTGGTCACGGGGGGGTTTTCACCGGGGGGGGGTTTGGCGGGGGGGTTTTCGCCGGGGGGGTTTTCGCCGGGGGGGTTTTAGCCTAGACCCAGTATGGACAACATATCGTGGTGCCGAGTATCACGATTGGTTTTCGACATGGCTGAGAATTTTTGAATTTCCGCGCCTTGCAGCACCATGCTCTGAAATCGTCTCCGCCGATACGCCGAAGAGTCAATGACAAGCGATAACAAGAAAACGGCTTGAAGCACTATCTAGTGGAATTCTGAAATGTATATGTGTGAAGTAGGATATAAAAATTAAAGCATAGTTAGTGCCCATTGTGCTTTAAATTTGGAGCTCTGAAGTGCTCGAAAATCTACTGCTAGGATTTATTCAAAAGAAAAAAGATTCCCTCGGAAATCCCTTTTTCCCTCCGCCGAAAAAACAATCTCTCAGTTCCCTATGGACGAAAAAAAGTTGAAACGACAAAGATTTCTCCATCGGTCATGCGCTCAAGCAAACCGGAAATATTTTGCTCAGCCAGGATGATTACACGTGGATGTAGTCACTTCTTCAGTTAATTTTATTTATTTATTTTCAAAATGGGAAGTGACTAACTATTCGTTTAGTTGTCATATAAAATGTGTTCTCATTAATAGGCTAATATGTATACAAATACAATTTAAAAGACAGCAGCTTTACTAAAATAATTTCCAAATAAAAGTAATAATAAAAAAAGGAGTAACCTTAGGTACAATTACAATAATAAAAAAACTGACTAACCTAGTAAATTACAATATAAAAATTCAAAACTTTCAAGTTAATAATATAATATAAACAAAACAACTAAATGATGTTGCTTTCACCAAACCTGGCAAAACAAAACAAAAACTTGACAAACTAGTGAACTAGCTTTTCAGATATCGCCGTACAGCCTTTTTCTCCGATCGATTTTCTTTTGTTTAAGCTAGACTCAGATTGCCAATTTGGGTGAAGTGATTCGACGTTAATGCATTTAGGTCATTAGCTGAGTGGTCTCTGGAAATATACTTCCGTCTCTAAGGCTATCAACAGACAAAATAAAGTTAGCATTATTTTTAGTCGGGCGACAGTAAAAATCGATCGAAAATCGTGCAAGACACACAAGAGCTGCTATTTTTTAATGCGCCAATTCGGACCCCAAAACGTAAGTGACAGGATACCTGTGACTTCTTTAAAATTGTCAGTCCGTCCGTCCGTCCGTCTGTCAGCACGATAACTCTCGAAGAGGTTGAGATATATGGGCTTTTAAACCCTATACTTAAGAGTGGGGGAGGGGATGTATAATTAAGGGGCGAAAGGAGACATGCTGATCCATATCTGTAACTAATTTTCTCGCCGGACAAATAGTTTGCCCAGAATCCGGTGAAAACTGGAAATTTTGAGGGAGTAAAAGTTTTTTTTTTAAACCGATTAGATAATCAAAACAGGAGTAAGGAGACATTCTGAATCTGTGCTGAATCTTTTTTTGAGCTTCATTTTCTTGCTGGACAAGTAATCCACCCGGAATTCCTGCCGATACCGGAAGTTTTGCAGCATCAAATGTTTTTGCTGAATTGGAGTACAAATTCGAGATCAAGAGACACATTAAGGGACATGTTGAATCATGGTTGAGCGTTATTTTCTTGCCGGACAAATAGTTCACCCGGAGTCCGGCCCAAACAAAAATTGGGTCGAAGTAAATTGTTTCGTCTTGGTCGATTATAGATTCGATGTAGTGGAAATATACCTGTTGAGTCGATATCTGAACTAATTTGTTTCGCCGCACATATAACTCTTTCTGAACTGGGGAGTTGTACATACTCAGAGCGTGGGCTCTGTAGCTAGGATAGACTATCGAAATCTTCGCAAACCCTTTGCTGCCAGTATCGTAGTTTCCCAAATTCAAAATCATATACAGCTGCAGACTTAGTTATGTATATAGGTGTCTGTTTATACCTGAAAGAGTATTTTTAGAATTTTACCCTCCTAAACGGTTGAATAAAATAAGAAAAAATAATCTGATAGAACCTCCGTCTCCCTATCTCTGTGATACGACCATGCAGAGTCGAATATATTCTGATACCCTACCCGATGCAAACGAGCGGATGAGGAGCTACGCAGAACATCATAATCGTTATATCTACAAAAAACTGTATCGCGGTACAACTCCGCAGAAACGCCGTCTGACTTGTCCTTTACAGCTGATTGGTTGGCCATATTGACGTCACGTGTAGAGCTGTAGAGCTGGCTCTTAACGCCTGCAAGGCATCCTACGGTTTTTCACCTTGTATGAGCAACGGCGTAGAGGGAAGCAGACGGGTATAAACTCAAACCTCACAGCATATACCTCTAGCTCTGCTCAGTTTTATCGGGGTATCCATAGTCGCTGCATGGGACCAAAGACGGAGATTCTATAAGATTATTGGCCAACCAAAAACAACAACTAAAAAATAAGATTATTTTGTTTTAGTTTGTTTGTGTTTTAAGCCCTTGTTTGGCCGTTGAGTAGTTGACAAAAAAAGAATCGGTCGTATTCTGAGTTCGTTGTTTTGCTTTCTTTTCATTTTCCTTTAACCGGTCGTAAACGAAAATATTAATTCGCCCCTTGCATTTTTGGCAGACAAAACGGAGACGAGAAGTTTCGGAGGAAGTCGAATTTCCGTCTAGACTTCCCTTGCAAGTCTTTTTGCTGGATGTTTCTTTAAAAAGACCTCCTGTAATTGGCCTTATACCAGCTTGTCGGTCCAAGTGGATCAGTCTCTGTTTGTCATCCCTCGCCTCATTATCTATCAGCATCCATCGCACAGTGATAGTACAATAGATCCAGAAGTTATAGGACCTTTCATTTTTTAAGTTGAAGGGTAATTCAAAATTCTCTTCGTCAGCGAGTTTCACGTTTTTATGGCACTTGCCTTCCGGCCAAGTGCCATATACCGATCGCTTTTCCGTCGGTCGGTCGGTCGGTCAGTCCGGTGTTTGCGAGTTAGGGTACTTCCGGATGCGCTAGGACGATGAAACTTGGCAGGCATATCAGGGACCCGACCAAACTAACCTGGAAATAATCAGTTTCCCGATCCGACCATCTGGGGGGGAGTGGAGGGCGGCAGAATCCTGAGAATTTAGTAGTTTTTGTCAAACCCCTACCCCTTTCTTCACACTAGTATAGCTCTGCGCGCGTGGATGACTTCACTCTTTGCTTAAATACATGAACATCGGATAGAGCTAGCTCAGTCCAGGGTCCAAGGGGTTGGTATATGTTCAAGCTTAGTAGGGGTTGATGTAGATGAGAGGGAATCCAGGAAATTGATGATCGCAAGTTAAGATACTTCCAGATGTGCTAGGACGATGAAACTTGGCTGGAATATTATAAATTTGACAAGATTGACTTAGAAATCACCACATTCCAAATCCGACCATTCCTTAAAGTACAAATCATGACTGCAAATTAAGAAAAATACTTTTAAGCAAATATGGATTTTCATGATCCCCATGACCCCATTATCATTTTTGCCTCAAGGGTTTTGCTTACAAATGAAGTTCTAGCTCCCTTAAAGTGCACATCTTAACCGCAAGGTCGAAAAGTACTTTTTATCAAACGATACATCTCAAACCATGATCATTTCTGCCACAAGGGTTTTGCAAAAAAAAAAATTGTTTTTAGCACCCTTAAAGTCCGGCATCTTGAGGTTGTCCAACTTTTGAATGGGTGATCAGATCTTACTGAAACTTGATATTCGGAAAGAACTCGTGTTTCAGATGTCCCATTTCAAGTGCGGACAGGATCTGATCAATGTGGGGGAGTCGGGGGGGGGACGCCCTTAGAATATAGCGATTGGGATGATTCTTGGTCGGAAGAACAAGCATAAGCCCTAGATGCATCAGTGACAGAACCGGATTGGATTCGGTCACTCTGGGAGGAGCTGGAGGGGGGTCTAAAATTCCGGTGATCGCAATTTAGGGTACTTCAAGATGTGCTAGGACGATGAAACTTGGCTTGAACATTAGAGACTTGACAAGATTGGCTTAGAAACTGTCACTTCCCTGATCCGACCATCCCTTTAAGTCATCTTAACGGCAAAGTACAAAAAATACTTTTAAGGAAAACTTACATTTTCATGATTCCCATGAGCCCATGATCATTATTGTCTGAAGGGTTTTGCTTAGAAATGAATTTCTAGCACCCTTAAAGTGCACATCTTAACCGAAATTAAAAAAAAAATACTTTTCACCAAACCATATATATTCATGATCCTAAAAGGGCCCAGGATCATTTTTGCCGCAAGGGTTTTGATTACAGACGAATTTCTAGCCCCCTCAAGTGCATATCATCACAGCCAAGGGTCCATCGTCATTGTTATTTCAAGGGGTTTGCTTACAAATGATAACAACAAGCACACGAACCGGCGAATCCCTACTTTCATCCTTTTACCAAGCCTTGCAAGTGCCATATGAGCTTGCAGCTCTTGTTTTCTGAAGGAAGAGAAACAAAATTTAACCGGCAGAGTTTGAATTAATGGTGATAATCATCGGGGATTAACAGGAGCTAAGCCGCAGTGTGGATCTGAACTGTAATATGGAGAATTTCTGTTTCACTTGGAACAGGCCAAGAGAGATAATTAAGGGAGTACAGAATCAGAGGCTTCCGAAAAAGAGGAATTTCGGTTTCATATCACGCTTTCTGTTCTTCTGCAGTCTTTGAAGAATTAGTGGGTTTACTAATGGGGTCTGATTAGGTCCTCGATTCTCTGTTCGTTAGCTTTGTGTGCCATGCAGCTGCGACTTGACTTCGAGATTCTGGTTCGGAATTCTTGTGTTTGAAGTTTCTGGCCGCTGCAAAACGTTTAATCGTGATTTCTGGTCTAGAATGTCGAAAGAATTGCTTATCAAATAAGAAAAGAAGAGAGAGTTTTTTTCGCCAGCTTATACGGTAGCCTATAAGCTTTTTTTTTCATAACAAGCTGCATCAACCAGCCAACAACCAACCAACCAGCCAGAACAACCAGCTGCAACATTTTTTGGATTGTGTAAGGAGCAGGAATATCTTCCCCTTTGGCGAAACATTAAATATTGAAATTGGTTCAGAAACTTCTGTTGGTTAGGTTATGTTACTATTTTTTTTTACCAGCCAAGAAGAAAAAAAAAATACCGGAGTAGCCTATAAATTGACAAACAAAATGAAAACAAAACACTACACTTTATAATTGACTAAAAAATGGGACAGGGACAATGAGGTGCGTGGAAGGTAAAGATGGGATGTTGTGGGTATTTTCTTGCTTGGATATTTTTTAACTAAAAAAAATAATAGAGAATTTCAGCTCATTTCCATTTAAGAGTTGGAAACTTCGTTATGACGTAAAACGTAATTACCCTTGCCAAGAAGGACCAAAATTTTCTCGCGCGCCATACCTTTCCTTTTCTTTCCTGCTCTTAGTCGACCCTCCCCCTACGTTTAGGATATTCGGCAAAATTTCGCCGAAGGCAAACATTTATTTTATGTTCCGCCCATTTCCAAATTGGGTGATTTCACATGTTTATTGGTCCCATTCGTTTTGGTTTGTTTTGTTTAGTGTTTTAATTTGTGTCTTTTACTATGTTTTTTTTTACTCCACTGTAACTAAAAGGTGGTTCATCAATGAATAAATAAAAGAAAAGAGGATTTCCGTTCGAGACCAGTACCATGGCTGTACGTTTCAGTTTTTTGGATCCCAAAACGTAAGTGGAGGGATACCTATGACATCGCAAAAGTTGTCCGTCCGTCTGTCCGTCCGTCCGTCTGTAAGCACGATAACTCTCGAAGGGAATGAGATATTTTGATGAAACTTGGTGTGAGCATTCTTTGGGTCAAGAGTAAGATCGAGTTCGTAGATTGGCCCTGTAGCTTTACATTTAGGGGTGGGGGAGGGGGTTTAAATTATGGGGCAAGCAAAATTTTTTAAACAGCTAATGTGATAGTCGATTATGGGGTAAGAAAACACGCTGAACACGAATATAAAAACCATTTTCTCGCCGGACAAGTAGTTCGTCCGGAATCCGGCAAAAACCGGAAATTTGTTAAAAGTAGAAGTCTTATTTGAAGTTAATTAGATGTTCGATATAGGGGTAAGAAGGCATGCTGAACAAGAATATGAAAACCGTTTTCTCGCCGGACAAGTAGTTCGTCCGGAACCCGGCCAAAACCGGAAAGTTTGTTAGAAGTTAAAGTTTTTATCTGAAGTTGATTAGATGTTGGATATAGGGGTAAGGAGATACGGTGAATCCATTTTTGAGCTTTAGTTTTTCGCGGGACAAGTAGTTCTTGAATTTCGCCAGAACCGCAAAATTCACAGAAGTAAGCTAGGATCGTTTCGATCGGCTTATAGAGGTAAACGCACATGCTGAATCCATATTTCATTTCATTTCATTTATTTCTGACCGCCAAAGCTGGCGAGTATAAAAAAGAAATAAGAATACAACACGGCCAAAAAATACATTAAACGTGGCCCAACACTTGCACAATCAAATACTCAATAAATTTTGAAGAAAACAAATAAAAAAGAGCATACCATACTAACAGGCACAATCTATTTCAAACCTTGACCCAGGTTATGCTTTAGGCTATCGAGCTTAAACATGAGCTTAGCGTGTTTCCGCTTCAGGATTTCAACCGGATTTTTCATATTATAATCTTTCATCATCAAAGAAGAAGATTCAAATTTCGAAAAACGACATAATAATTTCCCAAATTTAAAAAAAGTTGTTTTCAGGGAAGTTAAATTACCTTTAGAAAAATATGGCAAAAAAGGAGAACCCAGTAAAACATGTGGTAAAACTACACTATTAAAAATCTTTGCCAGAATATATCTGAGCTTGGATTTCTTAATGATTAGCTGTTTGGCCTGGCGAAGACTGGATCTGGCGAAGACAAAACCTAATTGTCTGGATCAAATATTGAATTTTTGGGATCCCATCGGAACCTTTGGTCTTGTTCTGTCTGCTGATACTGAAGGTTCCCAGGTATGATGACGACTGGAAATGCTTGAGTTACTGGACAAAAGGAAGATATCAAGAACGTGAATCTATTTAGCAAAAAGGTTAAAGATTGACCGGGTTTGTTTTTTGTCCGACTTGGTTAGAATTCTCCAATACAGTACTGCGCACACAATAGAAGACAGAGCGATTGAGTTATCAGATACTACTACGATCGACGGAACAATTGATCGTATCTTCTTAAATCCCATAAACCCATTCTGCACCCTGCAGTTCAGTTACATGTAAGGGAAGGTATGGTAGTAAACCCCTCTGGCATAAAAGCGTCATACATGCTAGCGGCATAGAAAAATTACTCTATGTTAATAAAATTATTTATTCGTAACACGAAATGGCGAAACCCAGGCCTAAGGTGTTAACAACTAGAAACTAAAACAAACACAAACAGCACCACGAGAATTTTAGGACAAGAAATTAACGATAAATGCTGTATAAGCAGAACACGGGTTTCTTTGATAGCCTTACCAACAGGTAGCCCCATTATTTGAATGAATGAATGAATTTTAATTATAACCCGTCACAAGACACAAAACCAAATACGAACAAGAAATAGAAGAAAGGAAAAACACAACAAAACAAATGAAAAGCGTAAAATAAAGGAGAAGTACGCATTTAGAAGCATACGCCCTTCCAACTACGACTTCTAGGGAGTAGGGCGTCACAGCGATTCTTGAAATCGCATATCGGCATCCATACTCCTGATGACTATCTCTCCTTGCAGATGCAAAATCTCCGGCCTCTCCGGCCGGGTACCTAGCGGAAGATAGGCAGAAGTGGTATCACAGCTGCTCCCAAAGATCGCCGTGATTGTTGAGTTTGACTCGTTACGGAGACGTTTACTCCTTCTTCCTGAGGATCACTGGCGTGTTTTGGACTTAGTCATGCAGAGTATTCTGAACACTATAATGCCACATCGGTTTTGCCAATAAACCGTTTTCTTCCACCGCGGGACCTGGAGATTTCGCGTAATTGAATTGCCTCGATGAAAAATTTGGAGCCTGCGTAGTTTTATGACAGTTGTACGAAAAAGTTGCATGTACCGATATGTAATAGTAAAGAATAGTATCATTTAATGTGCCTCTCACTGGGCCAATCTTAAGCAGTAGTATCCAGTAGCATCCTGTCTTGCTATAGTAGCATCCAGTCTTGCTAATAGTAGAATGCAGTAACACGGTAGCCTTGACATAGAAGCATGTCGTAGCATCAGTTCGTAACTGCATGCTACTTTTTCGTACAACTTCATACTACTATTTAGAGATAATTTTTCATCGGGGCTGCCTTCTAATTTCTGCCTTCTTATTTTAGGACCCATGATTAGTACCGGATTTCATTTCAACGTAGACAGTTGGCCCGGCCATCCTGCCTTTTCCGGTCCGCAATCCGGTGGCGGCTGCAGCTACGTTTTCACCGTCGACGCCCTAGAGTCGTCAGGAGACTCTGAAGGACTCTTTTTATCTCCCGGACATTGGTACCCTCCCGGGACCGTCTGCACCTACCAGATTCTAGGAAAAAAAGACCAGATTGTCCGACTCTATTTTCCAAGGTGAGTTGCTCTGTCTCTTTGATCGTTGACCGAATTCCTTCCCTAGTGAATCGAAGCGACATCTAATTTCAAGACTTTTGATGTTTCTGGATCAAAGGGCGTCGGAGATGATCTAAAAGGGTCGACGTTGTTATTCAGGGACCATCAGTGAAGGACCTTGCCAGTCTTGCCACGTGTCAACAGACACCAGAAATGTAGCAATTCTCCATATTCCAGGTCAGAGCCACCATCCGGTTTGGCTCCTATCAGTTTTATTTTTTTTCAGAAGTAAAACTACTACTGAGCAATAACACAAACAAATAATGTCACAGTGAAAAGCAAAAAAAAACCATATGAAAACAATTTTACCTACCGTTCTTGCAGGCTGATTCCAGTATAAAACTTTTTAGTCTTCTCTTAAAATAATATTTTGGCAGCAAAACTTGGTTTAAAGAATTTTTGTTTGCGATTAGTGGGATCATATACCGTAGGTTAAAGCGAGATCTTTCATTTTTCTCAAGAGGCAGTTTTTACGTGTTAGCACATCTAGTTATCCGTGATAGTGATGCCTACTAATAATCACCCACATCATCAAATTTAACTGAAACTCTGCAAGGACATATTATGTTTAAAGACGGTATCAGATATTTTGTTTCTGTTTAAAACCAACCTTAGTTTCTATTTTCTGACACCTGTAACTTTTCTTCAAGTAAAATGTCACAATGCCACAAAACCACTACACTCACCTCTTTCAGTTGTTAATTGCCCCCTTGCCTATTGCTTGTCACTCGTTTCGAACGATCAAAGTTTACTGCTTATCTTCCAGTAGTTTAAAATAGTTGAATACTTTAAAACAAGGCTCTGCTTTTGAAAAACATTGCCCAAAGCATTTTCAAGCCTTTGTCCAGGCCCGCTGATTTGTAGCAAAAACACGGGCAATTTTACTTGTGTATAATCGTTTTGGGATCCCAAAACGTAAGTGACGGGATAGCAGGGCCATATCCAGGAAATTATTTCGGGGGGGGGGGGGGGTTGCTCGCGGAATTTATTTCGGGGGGGGGTTTTGTCCACGGATCGGACCAAAAAGTACAAAAAATACATAGATCAGAGGTTAAAACCTGCAAAAAACTATTACTTTTGTGGGTTTCGGGGGGGGGGGGGGTTTGAACCCCCTAACCCCCCCCCCTGGATACGACCTTGCGGGATAGCTATGACTTCATAAATTTGTCCGTCTGTCTGTCTGTTAGCACGATAGCTCTCGAGAAAATAAGATTATTTTGTCCAAACTTGGTGTGAGGAACCTTTGGCTGTATATCCCGAGTGAAAAAAAAGATAGAGAACCATAGGGAAACCATACCAAAAAGCCCATACTCCTATCGTTTCTGAGGTTCCCCAGATTTCCTGAGTGCTGGTCTATACGCCCTTGAATGTGTTTTATCTTCCATCGTTGAAACCATAGCGGATCATACCCAATGTGCGTATGTTCCTAGGTATAATCTGAATGGTTATCTATGTTTCTGTCTTCGGATTGCAAGAACGTCAGAAGACAACTGGTCTATGTGCCTATGTTCCTAGGTATGAGCGGAATCGTTTCGTATATGCCAGTCACTGGATTACAAGAACTTCAGAAGACAACGGGTCTATGTGCCTATGTTCCTAGGTATGAGCCGAATCGTCTCGAATATGCCGTTCACTGGATTACAAGAACTACAGAAGACAACGGGTCTATGTGCTTATGTTCCTAGGTATGAGCGGAATCGTTTCGTATATGCCAGTCACTGGAATACAAGAACTTCAGAAGACAACGGGTCTATGTGCCTATGTTCCTAGGTATGAGCCGAATCGTCTCGAATATGCCGGTCACTGGATTACAAGAACTACAGAAGACAACGGGTCTATGTGCTTATGTTTCTAGGAAGGACCCGTAGGGAACGGACGGGGGTATAACTCTTCTTCAGTCGTTGGTTGAACGCCTCCGAGTAAGGACTCGCGTGAATTTGTGAATAACAAAAATGGATTTATGAAGGATTGTTGTTAAGACGATGGGAGCCGAGTTCAGAAATGGTTTTATTGTACGAAGCCTTGCAAGGGACGTCCCAAGAAGTGATTTTAATTTCGTTACAACCAAGGTGGACACACCGGAAGACTTGCCAGGAAACCAGCGATACCCCAGGGCCAGGACCTCATGCTGAACTGTGCACTAGCGGAGCCGGCCGGCTTGATCCCGTCAAATATGACAATGCGCGAGTCGCTCCTCCGTCTCAGCCCGAACATACAGAGCAGTCTTTCCATCCGTTCTATCAAGGATCGCCCTATCCTTCAGGACTCCCCTATCCCCAAGGACCCTCCTACTCCCCAGGACCCTCCTACCCCCCAGGTCCGTCCTACTCCTGGCCTTTGCATTTTTACCAGCGACACCAGTAGTTTAATTAAAGTGCTTTAAAGTTTTTGTCTGTGTATTTTTGATTGGAGGTTTTCGTCTGCCAATGTCTAACTATATGCAGAATAAACGTTTTGTACATTTCAGTAATCCTACTATTGTATTTTGTGGTCTGCAGCATATTGCTCTATCCTTAATTGAAGTAACCTGGTCTAGTGCAGCGATTCAATGCAAACACTAGGATAAGCTAAGCTTCGTTTATATGTTCCAGTAGAGCATATCGGTGAAACGCTTCAGTACGAAAGCATCTGTGTAGGCTACGATTCATTAGCTAGGTACGGTGTGCGACTCAGTAGACCAGTCCGGTTCAGTAGTACGTTGCAGCACCCTGGTGCAGCGATCCAGTAGAGGAGCAGATTAGCCTACGAAGTAGCATTGCAGCGCGAGTTACGAGTTCATTTAACCGAGTTGGTGCGGTAGGCGGTTGAAGCGATTTCGGTGCAATAGCCGGGTGCAGCGATTTCGGTGCAGCGGTTTTGGTGCAGCACCCTTCCTACGACCATTGGGGATCATAGAAAGAAATAGGCGACAAACCATACAGGACCTCAAGAACCGCGGCATCAGCGTATAGGTGTGATTGACAGATACCTATACGGACGCATAGGCATGGTCGGCGCTACCATACTGGACCATAGAAGCGCCATACCAGCGTATTCGGCAGCGTGTACGGAACTATAACAAGGAACATAGGACTATAGAGGACAGTTTTATTAACCATAAAAGACGCTGCACAAAGGCCTATACAGAACCATAGAAACCGGCAAGAGCAGACAATACATTCGATTATAGAGGATTATAGAGAACGTTACAAAACCATCAGACGATAGAAACTTTAGACGCATATAGAACAAATACAAAACCATAACCAATCACGTATACATGGTTTGTATCGTGACAATAGGGTCATAGGAACCATAAGATTGGCTCTATCTTTTTTTTCACTCGGGATTTAGGGATGGGGGAGAGGTTTAAAATTAAGGGGAACAATTTTTTTTTTTAAAGCTAATCAAATAGTCGGTTTAGGGGTAAAGAAACATGCTGAATCCGGTTACGAAAATTATTTTCACGCCGGACAAGTAGCTCACCCGGAATCCGGCAAAAACCGGAAAATTTGTGAAAAGTTAAATTTTAATCTTAAGTTGATTAGAGGTTTGATTTGGGGGTAAGAGACATGCTGAATTCATTTTTGAGCTTTAGTTTTTTGCTAGACAAGTAGTTCGCCCGGAGTACAGCCGAAACGGGAAATTTGGTAGAAGTAAGGAAGGAAGTGTTGATCAATTTCGTTAAAGTAGACATGACGTAGGCTGTAGGTGTAAACACACACTCTGAATCCATATCTGAACTTGGTCTTCTCAGATGATTACCATCGGCCTTAATCTGTTACTAAAAATAAATAGTAAAATTGTTTAAGGACTCGGGTGAAGACCGGATATCTACAATACCTAATTGTCTGGATCAAATATTACATTTTTGGGATCCCATCGATACCTTTGGTCTTGTTTCGAGCGACGGAGCTTATGGAAACAAAATGATGAAAACGAGATTTTCGGGGTTTCTTTTTGATCAGCTAATTATCCCTCTAAGATGATGTGCGAGGGATAAATCAATTTCGAATATTTCGGCTGCACTTCCGGCAAACCGTCCTCAGCGAAAAACAGCAAAACTAAATCATAACATCAACAACAATACCAACAGGACAACGATGCGTAGCCAACAACAATAAAACGGCACGAAACTCAACAAGAGCTGAAAGCTCATATGGCACTTGTAAGAAGAGTTAGCATGTTTGTCAGATGCGGTTTGCAGTTGTCAAGGCTGAATCTTTCCTTCCATTGACAACTGTTAGAATAGAAGTTTTGTCTTACTGAGGTTCCGATTCATGTAGAGCTCAATCGATAGTAGGAGCAAGTACTCTAGCTGTGATAATTATGTACCCGAACTGGATGTGACCACGATTTGCAACTTGTCCAGTTCTATTCACATTCCTCGTCACAGATAATCTAGAAGTACTCCAATTCGTGATAACCGGCATCCCGGGAAAGCCCCTCCAGCTCAACCCACAATGCCACGGTCCGGTCCTGCTCTATGTCAATAATGTATCTAGGGTTTATGCTTACTGTACCCACCAAGTTCCATCCCGATCCATCGGCTCTAAATGTTTCACGAGCTTTCCAGTAGCCTACCCCCCCGCAGCTCCCCCCGCCAGTTCTCGGATCCGGCCCAGAGTTGAAATTGATCATCTGAGGCGCTTGTTCTTGACAATTGTCAAGTCTCATACACGTCCAATCACCCGTTCCAAAGCTGTAAATGTCATTATATTCCAGATTCCCCATCCCTCAACTCCCCCCAAGATCATCGGATCGGGGATGGGATTGTTCTCAAGTAAATCTGGTAGAGTACCTAATATGCCTACGAAGTTTCATGGTCCTAGCACATCTGGAAGTACCGTAACTAGTGACCCTGTGGAAACCCCTCCAACTCCCCCTCCCACTATGACACGATCCGGTTCTGTTTTGTCAACAATGTATCTAGGATTTATGCTTGTTCGTCCCTTCAAGTTCCATTTGTTTACGAGATAACCGGTGCCATCCCCCACCCAGCTCCAGTTTCCGGATCCAGTCCGGATTTGAAACTGAACATTTGAGACACTTGCATATCCGATTACTCGTTTCGAAGTTAAGCATGTTACTAGTTTCAAGATTCTCCATCCGTCCTGTCCCCCACAGTGGCTGGATCGGAGATATGATTATTTCCATGTTCATCTGGTGGGGTCCCTATATGCCTGCCAATTGAATTTTCATCGTCCTAGCTTATTTCGAAGCGTTTAACGTGATTTCCGGTGCCCCCTTCAAGCCTCCCCCCCCCGTTATCGGATCCGACCCTGATTTGAAACTGAACATCTGAGACATTCGTTCTTGGAGCTTGTCAAGTTTCATTCTTGTCCGATTTCCCGTTCCAGAGTTATTCATGTTAATAGTTTCCGAATTCCCCATCCCTCCACTCCCCCACGATAGCCGGGTGGAGGAAGTGATTATTTCCAAGTTAATCTGGTCGGGTCCCTGATATGCCCTGCCAATTTTCATCGTTCTAGCTTATGTGGAAGCGCTTCACGAGTTCAAATAATTTCGATTGCAGTCGGTCTTATTTTGATCCGTAAACTGTAAATACTCTAACATTCAACTTTACTAACAAGCACCCGTGGAGTAATGGTAGCGCGCCGGACTTCGCAACTGGCGATGCGGGATCTATCCCACTTGTGGACATTTCATCCTTTTGCTCTTTTTCGCTGCCCTTGTTATTAGTTTTCCGGACTCCCGGATCCGGGGAAAGTCGGATCGGGAAAGTGATTATTTGTAAGTTGATCTGGTCGGGTCCCCGATAAGCCTGCCAAGTTTCACCGTCCTAGCTTATGTGGAAGTGCCCAAACTAGCAAAAGCGGGACAGACCGACAGACATTAGGATCGCTATATGGCACTTGAGTAAGCTCAAGTGCCATAAAAACCAGAAAGAAACGATGCGGATTAAAACGACATCTGTGCAAAAGTTTATATGTACACAATCTGCCTGGGAAAGCGCAGAAGCTTTCACCCAGAAAACGGAAAAAATCCATTGATCCATCATTAAAAATTACCAACACTTCAGTCAAACACTTCCACAGAATCTCAACCGTGTCAACGATCCAATCGAGCAGCAAAAACAGCAGCCGTGTCTAGAATGTGACCTCGGCACTAGCCTATAGTGCCTATATACCTCCAGCCATTCCTAAGCATTAACTCCCCAAGTTGGATATTTGTAGTTCCTAACATCATTATTTTTTTTATTTTATAGCAGGTTCATCCACAGGAAAACCAGTGAAATTGTATGATTTACAGCAGCTTTAAAGCCTGTCCTGGAAATTTGTTGGCAATCGGGGACAACGATAATCCATGTTTTCTTTTGTTTACGCGCTAAGAACCCTGTGAACTGTGAGAAGAAACGAAAGAAATATCGTCCACTGGTTTAGCTTGACAGCTTCTAGTGGACCCCCTCCCCCTTCTCGGCGCCGTCGAGACAGGCGAATCGTTCAGTGCCGTCCCTGTGTGTTTTTTCTGAAAAATTAGCTCGTAAAAAGGGACTATATTCGGTAAGATTGTCAAGGAGGAAAGCTGTTGATCCGGAAGAGTACTAGGGGCTATTTGGGAGCAATTTGGAAGTGACAACACTGATCCCCTCATCTCTGTCAAACAGATGGCTCTGAAAGGGGAAAACCGCATAATCCCGCCGATCCCTAATACCGTATAATTATTCTGTATGTATGTATTCCAAACCCATGATGCAATAAGCCTGAGGAACCACGCTGAACTTTAATTTCTGTAAGAGCTATGACCTTGGGGAGAAGTGAAAAACCTGTGACAAATTGCAAAATTCTACGACTAGTGGCAACACTGTTCACAACTCATTGCCATTTCATGTCGGAAAAGCTCGTGCCTTATGCTCTGAACTGATGAAACTGAGCTTTGAAAGCACGGGGTAACAATAAGTGGGGATTCGTAGGCTACCCTGCACGTGACTGGGGGTAAGAACCATGTGGTGCTAGAAAATCCTGGTAAGGGTAGCCCCGAAGTCATTCCAGAGGCTTTTAAACAACCCTTATTTCTCTACTCCTGCATCACGGTACTCGAAGCATCAATTACCCGAAAATCGATTTCTTGCTAATTTGTTGGAGTATGCTGTCCTAGCCTTCGCCTAAGACAAGCTTCTTCGTCCTATCTTCCATGCAACCCATTTACATTTACAGCAAATTTTATCCACCGAAAAAAAATTGTGAAAAAAAAAAAAAAAACTGTTTCTTCACGAATGACGTCACGTAACGTGCCTTCTTCTGGACGAAAGAGAACGAAGACACGCCTTAATTTACGGAAGCATGGGAAGAATCGAAATTACTGCTAAAAATAAATATATTGCAATTACTTCAGTTGCGTCAAGGTTTTGGGAGTTTAAAGAGCTTTGACTAAAATATAATATAATGATAAAAATGTATAACATAAGTGACCCTAAGCTTGCTATTTCTACACCTGATTAGCAAGCGTAATTAAAAAATCCAGCCCCACCCCTGGAGCAAAATTCTCAAAGTTCAATTGTATATGTATGTAAATATGTTCAGCTGCTGATCATAGAGTTTTCAGTATTTTTTTTTCTGTGTGAAAGTGTACTGTTTTCCGTTTTCTTTTGTATTCTGTCATTTTTCTTTGTTGAAATGACTGGTGATAAAATAAATAAATAAAATATTGTGGTATCACATTTACTTTCTCGTTTTCTGTGGCTTTAGCCATGTGCATAGCCAGGCTTATTAATCCCCCGACCTCTCTTTGCGTTCCCGTTCCCCGTTTTCTAAGCGCCGAACTATTGCTTGCTCCTCTCAGTGCTTTCACAGAAGCTGGAGCTCTCATATTGCTTTAATTATTACACATGACAGAACCATCTGAAAAATAACCTGAATATTCCCTTAGAGCCAAAGTTGGAGGTACGGACGGGAACGAGCTTATGGGAGTCGAGTGAAGGGCGAAGACGGAGAGAGGGTGGATTGTGTTGGATTGCTTGCAAGTGGGTTTTTGGCGTCTTTTCCAGAGCGGTTCAGCAGGTTTTGGGCGCGGGAAATTGCGAATTATTGCCGCCGGTGCGCGGAAGACACCATGCATAAAAAAAGGAAATAAAGTTAAAAATAGATTCAGCATATCTATTTACCCTAATACACAGCCTGTAGCCAAATTCAGACAAAAGTTTTGCTTTTACCAGTTTTCCGGTTTTGGCTGGATTTCCGGCGAACTATTTGTACGGTGACAAAATAAGATTCAGATACGGATTCAGCTTGTCTCATTACCGCTAAATCAACTATCTCATTAGCTTACAGCCCCTTAGGGGCTTTTGCCGCTTAATCTGACCCCCCCCCCCCCCCATTCCTAAATACACAGCTACGAAGCCTATCCAAGAACTTGACCCAATGAATCTTCATACCAAGTTTGAACAAAATATCTCAACCCCTTCGAGAGTCATCGTGCTAACAGACAGACGGACAAACTTTACGAAGGTATAGGTATCCCGTTACTAACATTTTTGGGATCCCAAGAAGCTGTCAACCAACACTGTTCACATATATGACAGCCTGTCATATATGTGAACAGTGTTGGTTTACCAGTAATTATGTACACGTTCTAGTCCCAGTAGTTTACTAGTTAGTTCTTGTGCCCTGCCCGGCCCCACTCCACACGTTAGGAAATGTAAAATATTTTTTGCATCCAGAATTCTGAACTTGACGCTAATTGGTTAATGGGCTCGGCAGACAGTGAAACGGAACTGATTATAGAATTATATGTTCAGAGAATGGATAAAAAACGGAAATGTATTCCGGATAAAATACATTTCCCGCATCTTTTTTCCGGTATTTCGGTATTTCTTGGCAAGGCTCGTCAGGCTGTCGAACGTCAGGGACAACGTTGGGGAATGGAAGATACGAACCTGCAATAAATAACTGAAGCTTCTACCTACCATAAATATCATATTTCGGCAAATACTTTTTGGAGATTATTGAATTATGATCTTGATGCGCATGGTAGGAATTTGAAAATCCCGTCGTCACAGAACTTGGATTTCTGAAGCTTATAATTTTATAGTTTAGCTAATGGGAGCTCTATATTAATAAAAAGAGAATAAGTGCGAGGGGTCCTTAAAATAATCCCGTCAGACGTCTTACGTTAAATGGCCACTTTATGGGCACTGGTACGCACATGTTCTGCGGAAAAGGGGTATTTGTTTGCATTCACTTTTTACCTAGTCCGAGGAGGTAACAAAGCTGTCGCTACAAATACTTTGTACGAGAAATAAGTTTTTATGGCACTTGTCTTCCGGCCAAGTGCCATATACCGATCACTTTTCCGTTTGTCGGTCGGTCTGTTTGTCGGTCGGTCTGTTTGTCGGTCGGTCGGTCCGGTGAACGCGAATTAGGGTACTTCCAGATGTGCTAGGACGATAAAACTTTGCAGGCGTATCGAGGATCCGAAAAAACTGATTCGACCATCGTGGGGGAGTGGAGAGAGGGGGAATCTAGAATATTGAGGCATGCGTATCTTTCGGACGGGTGCTTGGATCTGAATGAAACTTGAAATGTAGGAAGGACGCATGCCTCACATGTCCCGTTTTACGTCCGGACCGCGGATCCGACGACTGTGGGGGAGTTGGAGGGGGGTACCGGAAATATCGTGACACGCTTAGAGTGAAGGGATCGGAATGAAACTTGATGGGAAGGACAAGCAGAGATCCTAGATTCATCGTCGTCTGGTTCCGGACACTGTGGGGGGGTAGGAGGGTGGGTCCCGGAAATCCGGTTGTCACAGGTTAAGGTGCTTCCAGACGTACTAGGACGATGAAACTTGGCGGGCATATCAGGGACCCGAACAGATTGACTTGAGAATAGTCATGTTCACTATTTTACCATCGGGGGGGGGGGAGAAGGAGGGGAAATCCGGGATCTTGAGGCAAGCGTAACTTTCGAACGGGCCATCGGACACAAATGAAACCTGACAGTTGGAAAAAGCTCGGGTCACGGATGTCCCATTTCGTGTCCTGGCCAGATCCGATAACTCTGGGGGGGGGGATTGGAGGGGGACCGGAAATCGCGGGACGGGCTTAGAGTAGAGGGATCGGGATGAAGCTTGGTGGGAAGAACAAAGACAAGTTATAAATACATTTCTGATAGAAACGGACCGGATCGGTGCACTGTGGGGGGGAGTTAAAGGGGTTTCCCTTAATTCCGTTGATTGCGAGTTAAGGTACTTACACATGCACTTGGACAATGAAATTTGGCAGGTGTGCTGGGTCGGATTGACTTGGAAGCAGTCATTTCTCTGATTCGGCCATGCTCGGGAGAGCAGAGAGAATTAGAGTCCGGATTACCATAATTTTGTGTCATGTTTAACTTTTGAACGGTTGGTTGGATTCGAAGGAAACTTGATAATTAACAAGAGGACGTGTTTCTGATCTAACAATATACTTTCTTTATCCCACAAGGGCTCATGGTCATTTCTACCTCAACTATATGCTTACAAATGAGTTTTAAGCCCCCTTAAAAGTGCTTATCTTAACTTCAAAGTGAAAAAATACTTTTGACCAAAATAATAAATTTTCGTGATTCCCAAGGGCCCATGATAATTTTTACCTCAAGGGTTTAGCTACAAATGACTTTCCAAAACACTTAAGGCGCCAATCTTACTGCGAAGTGGATTTTTTTTTATAAAGAAACAATACATTTTTAAGATCCCCAAGGGCCCATGACCATCTGTACCCCAAGTATTTTGCTTACAAATTCAGTTCTAACCCTCTTAAAGTGCGCATCTTAGCCGCTAAGTGCAAAAAAAGGCCCATAATCGGCTGTATCTTTAGCTACTGCGTATGCTTGCAAGTGCCATATGAGCTTACAGCTCTAGTTTTGTTACAGTTGATCTTCAGGGACTTTAAGCTACTGAAACCCACTTGAAGTCTCTGAGTATTTCGGACACGGGGTAGAGTATCTCCATCTAAAATGTTCGGCAGTCCCTCCGTATTCTGGATACTCCGCGTTCGTACCTTAATAAGAATCTTCCAACCTTTCGGCAGCGTCTTCAGTTGTACCTGTCTGAGTAGCTAACGAATACACCGCTCTAAATCCTCACCTCACCCTTCTTCGTAGACTTGACCCTCCTTGCTTAATTTCTTGTCGAGCTAATCCAGTTTATTTCCAGCTTCCGCGTTGGCCGTATTACCGCTCCAGTAAAAGAAATGGAAGGAGATTGCCTGGAATCTCTAACAATTTTCGATGGCCCGGACGCCAACCCTGAGACGATCATCAAGACCTTCTGCGACACCTTCTCTCGGCCTATGGAGAAGCACGACTTCGTATCGACAGGGAACTCCCTCTTCGTTCAGTTCATAAGTCAGACGGGAAGCTACAGTGGTTCCTCTTTGTACTACTGGGCCTATTATGAC
Source organism: Branchinecta lindahli (assembly GCA_023053555.1). Classification (NCBI taxonomy): domain Eukaryota; kingdom Metazoa; phylum Arthropoda; class Branchiopoda; order Anostraca; family Branchinectidae; genus Branchinecta; species Branchinecta lindahli. The sequence goes on along the minus strand of JAKZAO010000009.1, from coordinate 29,544,268 downwards.
TTTTTTAATAACTCCCACTCCGGAGAAGTGATTTCCGAGACGGAATGCGATGAGAAATTCTCCTCCGTGAAGCCATATGGCTCGATTTCCAGTCCGATGAACTCTTTAATCTACAAGAAAGCGTTGGGAAAGGGTGTGAATTGCTCCTACTTTTTCACAGCGGAGGAAAGATATTACGGTCGGGTTGAGCTTACCATTGACACTATCAACTTCAAAACTCAGAACTGCGAGGATAAGGTGAGCGTTGCTGATCCGGCCGTCAAGGGTAAAACGGGGATGAACATTGAAAGCATGACTGGGAGCTATAGCAGTATTGATGTCTGTAAGCGGGGCCAACTACCCGTCAAGGTAATTTCTCGGGGCCAGTACTTGTTCGCAAACTTGCAGGTCGATGGAGCAACTTCGTTGAACTACTTCAAGTCCAGCCTGCCTCTCTTCACGGGAAGTTATCGTTTCATTCATCCTGCGATTTGCGGATCCACCGAATTCCCTGTTGGAGCAGAGGGTACACTCATTTTCCCTAACTTATATGACGAGTCAATATACAGCGGACAACCTGAGAATGCTCCTATCACATGCCTCTGGGAACTGCAGTCGTCTGACGTGACAGTGGATGTTGAATCGAGCATTTCTCTAAATGTTGAACTCATCAAGTTCAGCTCAACTAATTGCGACGAGGACAGGTTGGACATATCGATCCCAGGACGTCTTGGCCCCATTTTGACATTATGTGGACAGTCAATGATTAAAAGCAGGAAAGTACGGGACACTTCGCAGCTGGATTCAACTGACGTGACAGTTCCGACGGAGGGTGTCAATTTAGGAGAGGAGAAAAATGCTGACGGAGAACATCTTGTCCGACAGTCTTCTTCGGAAGAGCTTGGGGAAACGACTTCACCACTTCCGATTGACAGTTCGGAAAGGAAAATAGTGAGTAATGAAGATGACCGAGAAGAATTGGTCATCTTGCTCGAGGATGGTGGTGATCCTATCATCCCACACGCGCAGAAAGGTGGCGGAGGTGTCATTGTCAAATCCAGCAACGTTGCAAAACCCAAATCCGGAAAGGATAGAGATTCCAACCGCGATCCAAAAGGCGGTGGGCGGATTTCAGACTCACCCGATGACTGGTATGTCAGCCGCGAAGCTTCAACTGAGCAAATCAGTTCAACCACTGCTCTTCCGACAGTGAAGAGGACGACAACGACAGTTCAGACAACAACAGTGACACCTCGAGCTGTTACTACGCAAGCGAGTAAGAAGACAACTCGAAAAATGTATATTCCAAATGAAGCTGATTATCGCCGCTTCAAAAGCTCCATTGAGACCGTCGTTGTCAAGGAAAGCGATCTGAAAGAAGGGCGGATTCTCATTCATCTCCAAGTCCGAGACCCCAGTGAGAGCTTCGTGCAGATTTCTTGGACACGACTTTACCCCATGAATCCTGATGATCTCCCGAACTACTCTCCCTTGGAAAGTTCCGACTTTGAGTTCCAGTGTCCGAACACAAGTGTATTCATCCCACATCGTCTCCTGTGTAATGGCATTAGGAACTGCCCGAGAGTTAATGGAACCGAAGACGAACATGATGAATCCGAAGCAGTGTGTAATTTCTTTAAGAAGATCCCCCTTCATAAGATGATCCTTGGGAGCCTTGGAATTTCTGCCTGCGCTTTTGTCGGCTTTGTTGCAACGGCATTCTATTATAGGAGGAAAGATAAGGAGAGAGCAGCCCGGAAGGGGACGTGATTGCGATTCTGTTACCCCTCTTTTCTTTCCTTAATGTTAGAGAAGCTTGATGTCTCCGATAAAGCACAGCAAAGTGGGGGGATACAGCGTGGGGAGATACTTTAAACGCAATTTTCCGGAAAAGGGAGAAACAGGTTAGGCGAAAGAAAATATTTTTTTTTCGAAACGACGGAGTGGCAAGCGAAACAAATTCCACATTACGAATGCTGAAGACGTTGATTAACACTGGCCAACACTTTTCACAAACTGAATTTACCTTTTTTATGCAAAAGGTACATCCGCCTCACCTCCTCGACGGTGAAGGCCCCTGCGAAATTGAAACAAGGCGACAACTCTTTCAGAAATGAGAGTGGCTATTCAGAGGATTAATGACACTATTGTTTTGTCAAAAAAAACAAATGTACCTACTGTACGTCTACGTAGAACCCAGTGGCGTCATTTCAGTTAACTTTAGGGTGGGGGGAAAGATCTATGGGCCTCAGTACCAGGTTCATTACACAGAATCAAAATTCAATAATTCTTTTGGGGCAAATTTAAAGTACTTTCGAATATACCTTAAAGTAAAATCATTGCGGCTCTCCTTTTGAAACTTAAGCTGCCAAACAATATCACTAAAGGGGAATATTTTGAAATTTAGGGGGACATGCCCCCTGCATCCCCCAAATGGTGCCCCTATTGAAACCTCAATCCATCGTTTGTTATACGAGTTTCTGAAAGAAATAGATTTTGCTGCAGGTTAAGCTGGCCAATGTTATTTTCCCATACCAGCTAAATACTTTCGATTTCTTTTTTATTTGAATTTTATTTTTATTTTTTATTCTTCATGAAATCCTTTGGCTTCCCGTGTCACGCGTATCTCCACGGTTATTAAACGCAGACTGAACGAGAAAATCGATTTTGCAGTCCCCCCCCCCTTTCGCACACAAGTGAACAAGAGCGTGTTCCGCACCCTCCTAATAATAGGGGCTGGTTCCCAAAATGCCCACGATCATTTTGCCCACTCTCAGAAAGCCCTCGCTCAGAATACCTACGATCAAAATGCCCACGGTTAAAAATGCCCACGATTCGAATGCCCACGATCAAAATGCCAAAAAATTGAAATCGGCCAAAATGTCAACGGCCCAAATGCCGACAGTTTAAAATGCTCAGGGGGGAGGCTAAAATCGTCCTGGTTCAAAATGCCGACGGCTCAAACTTTCAACAGGGGAGGCCAAAATGTCCTGGGACAACGGACAACGAGATTATAGGGACAGGATCACAACGGAAAGATACTGAAAGGGATTATTTGTTGTTTCTTGATCAGATCGGAATTATTTGCGTGAAATTACGTAGAAGTATCGTATAAAATTGTTCCAACAGAGAAAGTAAAATGACAGTTTTATTGGCGCTGTTTATCATTTAGTTTTTGTTTTTTTCAGAACACACGTTATAAATTATAACTGGATTATACCAGTTCAGCATACGATTATCGCCATTCTGATCTTCAGTCAGCTCTTTTCGTTTCTCACTCATCACTATTTCCAGTTTTCGACGGACTGAACACCTCAAATAGTTAAATCTTGGGTATTCTGAATCGTGTGCATTTTGAGTCGTGGGCATAGTGATCGCGGTCGTTTTGAGTGTTAACCAATAATTTACTATTAGTTACTATTTTCGATCCAACCTCGTGAAAAGTTACTACGCCGACCGTTCCAACCTTCTCCAAATATCAACTAATGAAAACTATTTGCTTACCATGCTTGGGAGCGAAGTTAGCGTGGTCACTTTGACGTGATTGGCCCGATCAGCCTGCGGCACGATATTTTGCCGAAAATAGAAAAATGCGATCCAGCCTTGACGCCAAGAACCCAGGATCCGTGACGTCATGCGTAGCAACTACGGTAACTAGGGTGGAACACGCTCCAAATCTCAGGGCGAAAAATCGACTCTTGATTTGTTAGGCAATGATTAGAAGAGGAAAACATCTTCGAGGACTGGGAGAGAAACAGCATCTCGTGCCTCGTGCCCTTTAAGAGGCACTCAGATATGTGATGTTCATCAAAATGCTTCTTTTTAATTCTGTATTTCTGTTCTAGTGACATCGGATATCACAGGATATGTTTCATATAATCCAAGTCAGAAGAATATTTAATTTTTCTCCGCGCTGTTCTTGTACAGTTTAGACAAAGATTGATCAGGTTTCCATTTTGTTCTCACTTTGAAGTGGGCTGGAGATACGGTTCCCGAGATGGGAAATTTTTTCCATTTTGTTCTTCCGCCAAAGCAAAATGCTTCGCTTTGACGTCAAATTGTGTTAAATGAAGCGTTAGAAGGTCTGATTTCCACGTGTCGCCCTCTTTCGTAATTTTCACAAAAACTTTGTCCTGTATTTTCTAAAATGTTCTGTCCATTGTTTTTTGAATAAACTAGCCTCGATTGTTGCTGTTGTTTTGAAATTCAGCTTCCTCCAACCGCTGTAAGTTCAAGAAGGTCGTGTGTTTTGTAAATAAGATTAGATTTACCATGCGACTTTTTGCATACGTCATTTGAATCACTTTGCCTGATACCAAGAACAAATAAGCCAATAGAACCTCCGTCTTTGGTACCGTGCACCGACTATGGATACCCCACAAAACTGAGCAGAGCTGGACGTACTTGCTGAGCTTTGAGTTGATGCCCGTCAACTTCTCTCTTCGCTGAAAAGACTGTAGCAGGCGTGCATGACCCGATGCAGCAGGTCACCTATGACGTCACAATGGTAGACAACCAATCGGCTTTTATCTCGAGATTTCTTCTCCTTTGCTCTACTGCGATACAGCTCTTTGTCGAGGTAAGAAATTGTGGTGTTCCGCGTAGTTCCTACCTCCGCTCGTTTGAATCGGACAGTAGTATCGGGAATCTGTTCGACTCTGCCTGGTCGTATTACAGAGATAGGGAGACGGAGGTCCTTGTACTTATTTGTTCTTGATGTTACCTTGGACAGAGGTAACAGCGGTATCAGGGGTGTCGATCAGGGCTGATCAGGGTCGGATGCTTGCAGACTGGAATTCCTGCCAGGATTTCGGTACCATCGTCAGTTCAGTGTGGAAAAGCTGAGATTTGTCAACCTTCTGACGAAGGTGAAGAAAACCGGATCGTCTGGCTGCAGCATGATCCGCGTTCGATTCCTCTTTCCGTACGGATGAAATCGACATTTTGACTTTTCATTAAAGTTTAACTGAAAAGCCAACTTATTTTTGTGTCATTTAGTTTGAGTACACTGAATTATTTGGATTCTGCAAAGGGATTTTTTGTTTTCCACTATCTGCTCTAGTTATGACGTTCAGAATATCTGCGGCTGTCCCCACAGCGAAAATTCTACTATGACGCGGGAAATTTTTATCTAAACACAAACAAGGCTTTTCAGTGGGCAGTGGCGATATTGGTGAAGATTGCTTAGTGCCTGGACAAAAAAGAAGTCATAAATATTTCTTGTAAGGCATACAACAAATTAGAGGTACCACAAATCACACGGAAATTCCACTATTTGAAAATCGATTATTCCTGAATAGTGGAACAACCAAGTAACGTAATTTCAGCGGGTCTTCAGGCCAATTTAAGTGAATAAGTGATGGGTAACTAGATTGTCCTATCCCAGTCCTTTTCGGTTAAACTTTAAGAGTTCAACAGTTCATTCGTCTTAGTTGCGAAACGTCTCCGCAAAAAATGGCTAGAGTGAAACGCATCCCTATGGCAAAACGTCCAGTGGCAAACCACCCTATGACAAAATGTCCCCATGTAAAACGTCTCCATAAGCTGCGTTCGTTGTCCGGTGACTACTCACCGGTGCTTCCTATAACGCGTTTTTGCACTCACCGGTGACTACTCCCCGATCTTAAAACCCGTTTTCGGACTAACCAGTCTCTGGTTACTGCCCACCGGTGCGGACTAACCAGAACCTGCTCGGGAGCCCCGCTGTAGCGAGGAGTTAGCAAGTTTTCATCAACTCACTGGTGAACGAAAAAACGCGTTATAAGCAAAGAACCGGACACTGGTGACAAAACACCAGAACCAGATCGGAGTGCAACGAACGCAACTATAGCAACCTTTCCCCATGACAAAACGTTCCCATGGCAGAACGTCTCCAAGGCGAAACGTTCCCAAGCATAGATTTAGTGGTTCACCTTCAGGTACATGATCCGAGGTAAAACAACTTAGATCCGAGGCCTTTCACTGCAGTAGATACAGATCATCTTCTGACAGGAAAGAGCGGTTGTGGGAACCGTTGCTTGAGCTATATTACCTTAATTACCTTAATTTAAACTTCTGAGCGAATAAATGCCATGACGGATCTGTTCTGCTCCGCTTCTGGTTGAATCGTCTTCTATTTACCGTTTCCTCAAAAACGGACAGTCCGCCTGTCTTGTCCTGGATTTTAATGACCCTAATCCAAACATTATGTTTACCTTCTCTTACTGATCGCAAGCCACCAGTTTATTTAGATTTGAACTCAAGAAAAAACCCACGCAGAAGGTCTTCTTTTCCAGATGACGAAATTTTCCCCGTTTGATTAGCAAAGAATTATAAGACTTTATTATTTTTATATATAGGTACCACAAATCCGATAGAGAAATTCCCCTATATAAAATGTATATTTCGTGAATAGCGGAGGAACGAAGTAACACATTTTTATTAAGCGTCTTTACGTGAATACATGAAAGGGTAACTAGATTGTCCTATCTCACCCCTTTTCGGTTAAACTTTAACAATCAATGATATATATATCACAAAAGAAGAGTTAATCAGATATAGAAAAAGTTGGCGAACAAAACGGGGCCAGAAACAGCACAAAAAGAAACCAATTAAATATAACTGAAACCTGCAAAATGAAATACCGCAAAATAATCACGCTTTCTCCAAGAAAAGAATCTCTGACTCCCATGCCATGGTCCTAAATTGATCCGCTTTGAAAGAATACGGGGTCTGAAAAAAACTTTGAAATCCTCAAAAAGCAATTCTCAGTTTTTATGGAACTTGCCTTCCGCCAAGTGCCATATACCGATCACTTTTCCGTCGGTCGGTCGGTCTGTCGGTCGGTCGGTCCGGTAATCGCGAATTAGGGTACTTCCAGGTGTGCTAGAACGATGAAAGTTGGCAGATTTCAGGGACCCGACCAAACTGACTTGGAAATAGTCACTTCTGAGATCGGCCCATCGTGGGGGAAGTGGAGGGAGGGGGAATCCGGAATATTGAGGCATGCGTAACTTTTGAACGGGTGGTCGGATCTGAATGAAACTTGATATATATATATATATATATATGGCAAGAACAGATGCCTCACATGTCCCGTTTTAAATCCGGAACGGATCCAACAACTGTGGGGGAGTTGGAGGGGGGTACCGGAAATATCGTGAAACGCTTTGCGCTTAGGCGATGAAATACGGCAGGTAAATTGGGAACCAATCAGATTGACTTGGAAGAAGTAATTTCCCCGATCCGGTCATATTCGGGGGAGTGTAGGGGATTGGAATCCGGATTACCAGAATTTTGTGTTATGCATAGCTTTTGCGAACGGTTGGTCGGATGGAACAATACCGATCGAACAATACACTTTCATAATCCCCAAGGGCCCACTATCATTTGTTCCTCAAGAAGAAGCTCTGCTTAAAATTGAGATTTTAGACCCCCTTAAAGTGCGTATCTTAACTGCAAAATAAACAAAAATGTACCTGGCCATGAGATGCATTTTCGTGATTCCCAAGGGCCCATGATCTTTTTTGCCTCAAGTATTTTGCTTGCAGATGACTTTCCAACATACAGCACCAATGCTACCGCGAAGTGGAAACAAATTTTTTAAAGATACGATACATTTTTAAGATCCCCAACGGCCCACGGTCATCTGTTCCCCAAGTATTTTGCTTACAAATTTATTTCTAGCCCCCTTAAAGTGCGCATCTTAGCCGCAAAATGAAAAAAAATACGTTCGAGCAAATGATAGTGCATGGCATTTTTTTGACTAAACTATATATTTTCATGAATCCGACGACCCACAATCGTTGTGCCTGAACACAGCGCAAATCTTAGCTGATGCCCTTAACTACACTACGTAGGCTTGCAAGTGCCATATGATCTTACAGCTCTTGTTTTGTTTTTGTTTAGTAGGGACGTCCTGGTTGGGGAAGTTTTTTTATGGGAACGTTTTGCCATGGGGACGTTTGTCGGGGGAACGTTTTGTCATGGGGACGTTTTGTCGGGGATGTTTCAACAGGGAACTTGACGGTTCGAATGTCGACGTAGTCTCGCAGACAGCCTATACTATCAGTTCTGTCTGGAAGCAAACCGCAACATGCTAATCTTGTAATGTAAACGTACGTATCTTTTCCCGACATCGAACTACTGGACCGATGTGGCTTTTTTGTTTATTAAAATATATGTTACAGTTATTGGAACTGGATGTTCCCCTCAGAGTTACTATCATTTCTTCGCGGGAAGAACAACCAGTCGTGGCCGTAACTTCCTTATCTTGTCTTATAAATGACAGATCTATGCCAGACATCGAACTACTAAAAAGTTTTTTGTCCTTCTTGCAGTTATTGAAGCTTGATTTTCCCCTCAGAGTTACTGTCAATTTTTCGTGGAAGTAAGAACTGATCGTGGCCATAACACGCTAATCTTGTCCTACGATGCACTGATTTGTGCGACATCGAACTACTAAAAAGTTTTTTGTTCTTGTATTTATTAAGGGAACTGCTACAGTTATTGAAGATGTATATTCCCCTCAGAGTCGCAATCAATTCTTCGCGCAAGTATGGGCTACTCGCGGCCGCGGCCAGCCGGCCATTACAAAAAGGCTACTCGGTTGTTGTAGCTGAACATTCCCCTCAGAGTTCATATTCCGCCATTCTTAAAACGTGCAGATCTTGTCTTGCAGCGTTCAGCTTCGTCCCACATCGAACGGTTTCAAGAATTTTTTTTTCTTATTAAGAGTTATTGAACCAGTATTTCCGACAGATTTACTACCAGTTTTTGGGATCCCAAAACGTAAGTGGAGGGATACCTATGACATCGCAAAAGTTGTCCGTCTGTCCGTTCGTCTGTACGCACGATAACTATCGAAGGGATTGAGATATTTTGATGAAACTTGGTCGGAGGATCCTTTGGGTCAAAGTACAGGTCATATTCTAAGATGGGGTCTGTAGCCTTATATTTGAGGGTGGGGGAGGGGTTTCAAATTTAGGGTCGGTTTTTTTTAAAGCTATTGAGATAGTTGATTTAGGGTCAAGGAGACATGCTGAATCCGAATATGAAAGTTATTGTCTCACTAGACTAGTCGTTCACCCGGAATCCGGCAAAAATCGGACACAAAATTTGTCGACCAGTTTTCGGCTACCCCTTTTCTTCATATACGCTCTTCATAAAATCCAATACCGAATTATCGCCAGATGTGCTAGAGGAACAATAACAATCACACGTGAGAAGGGGGGACAAGTTATCGGAATGGAGAATGAGTGATTAGGCTTTCGGCTCACACCGACCCGCTAATTAGCCCCGTCGGAAAGTGGTTCAGCAGTCAGCAATGATGTCGGAAGCCAAAATTGACAAACTTGATGTAGACTGATAAAACAGAGTTGGATTGAGAACAAACAGAGGTAGAGGCATTTTATGAAGTTTCAGGTATGGCTAGGCCTAAGACAATTCGGAAATGGCCAAGCAAATCCGGATAAACGTATACCACGAAGTAACATGTCATTGTTTACTTTATGCCAGCGCATCTAGCGGCCAAAAAAGAACTAATCTGGATGTAATTTTATGAAGAGCGTATAGTATAGCTCTGCGCGCAGAGCGCCTAATCAATGAACGTAAGCGAGAGTGCTAGTGCAATCGAAGGTCGAAGGGGTTGGTATATGGGAAAAGAGTAGGTGGTTGCGGGCTATATAACAGTTGGAAAGTTTAGAGGGGTTGACGACTTCAGTAGTAGGGTACACACTGAAACCAAAAATAGGCCGATCCCAATTGTGAGACAAGAAGGGGACTTCTTGGGGGCCTGAAACTTTAAAATTTGATCTGTTTCTAAAAATTACAAGTAAAAAGTATTGATCTATCTGCATTATATATTAGATTTTTGGGATCCCATCGACACCTTTGATCTTGTTGACTGAAATAATACCAGTCGTGTTCGGAACACGCAACAGGTGACACGCATATCAACGAAATCGAACTACCCAACACATGTATTTTTATAAAGGGATCTGTTACGGTTTATTGAAGCTGGAGACCCCCGTCTGTATTTTTATAAAGGGATCTGTTACGGTTTATTGAAGCTGGAGACCCCCGTCTTAGAGTTACTATCAATTCTTAGTGGAGGTACGAAACAGTAAAAGTTGTGGCCGCAACAAAAAGGCGTCTACGGTTATTGTAGCTGAACATTCCCGTCGTAGTTCCTATCAGTTCTCTGCGTAAGTGAGTTCCCGTACAATAACCTAATTTTGTCTTAGAACGTTGGCTACATATCGCTATCCGTCAGAAGCCGCGTTCGATTTAGCCTTATCTCGGTCCCGTCAGCCAAATGCCGCTTAGTTATGCCTTGTTCGCTTAAAGTTTAACTGAAAAGCCAACTTATTTTTATAACTTTGATTTCGAATAGCCTACATTGAACTATTTTGACTCCTCTTAAGGGATTTTTTTTTTTTTTTAGTCGCGTTAGTCTAGTGGTGACGTCGGGAATCCGCTGCTTGCACAACAAACAAAAATACGTCAAGTGGCGGAGAATTTGAATATCTGCAAAAGCGTGCGTAAGAAGACGAAAGACATGCTGAACACGATTATGAAAATCATTTTCTTGCCGGACAAGTAGTTCACCCGGAATCCAGCCAAAACCGGAAATTTGGCAGAAGTAAGGCAAGAAGTTTCGATCAGTTTCGTCAAAATAGATACGACTTTTAGGGGTAAACAAACACGCTGAATCCATATCTGAACTTGGTTTCCTCAGATGATTAGCTATCTGGCCTTACTGTTTCTAAATTTTAATAATACAAATGTTCAAGGAGTCTGGCGAAGACTGGATCCGGCAAAGACCAGACTCAATTGTCTGTGTCAAATATTAAAATTTTTGGGATCCCATCGAAACCTTTGGTCTTGTTTATTTTTAGTAATACTCTTCGGGAAGCCTTTTCCGTGTCCTTAGGCTTAGCTGGTCTGTCTGTCGAACAGAAAGTGAAACAACACAGAAAATCAAATCCAACTACCAAAACAAGCGTTTTTTGTTGTTTTTGGGGTCCCAAAACCTGAGTGACGAGATTCGTAAAATTTGTCCGTCCGTCGGTCTGTTAGCACGATGAGGGGGACGAAGGGGGTGAGATCTTTTGTTCGAACTTGGCGTGAGGGTTTAGTGGGTCCAAGTATTATTTATTTTCATAGATGAACGACGTATTCCTATATCAGTTCAATTTATTTTCAAAACATTCCCTCACGGACGAAGCCGAACATTGATTTTTTTCGTCATGTATATTCTCGTCACATAACTTAACAATTAATAACAAGTTCAATTAATAACTAAAATTCATTTGGTCAATTCAATGTACATGTGTCTCACAGAAAAACTCGTAAGTAAAACCTTTCATCATACGTAACATGTCAACTAATCAAGCATCTATAATTAAAAAATCATAACTTTGTCAAATTAACAACAAATTAAAAACTAAACAGTATCAACAATTACGATATCTACAATTCAATATCTACATTCAATCGGTCATGGGAACAGTGTACTGGCTGCAACTTTGGAACAGGCTGGGCAGCAGCTCGTGCCGGTCTCGGCCTAATAGGTTGATATTCAGGGGGAAGAATTTCACGTGGACCAGGGCTCTCCAACGTTTTTAGACCGAAACTGAAACATAACTTTTTTCGGCGTTGTGCTAACAACTCTAGATTAAATTGTTTCAACAATTCGAGATATGGGACTTTGGGGGAATTCGAGGCCACAAGGAGGGCTCTATACTGCACCCGTTCAAGTAGATCCGACTGGTCACGGGTCAACCCGAAATGCCAAGCCTGGCAACAGTATTCGAGGGTCGGACGAACAAAAGTAAAAAAAATTACCAACAGATGGTCAGTGGGTACTCCGTAACGGGCCAGGAGTTTAAGTGACCAGATTGCCATATTACCTTTTTTGAGCATGCTATCTACTTGCTTATTCCATTTCAGATCATGAGTGATATGTATTCCAAGTAGCTTGATATCATCGACCTGCTGGGGCTTGGGAAGAGATGGGAAAAACTGTGGTTCGGTTTTTATGGCACTTGCAGCTTCGCTCAAGTGCCATATACCGATCACCTTTCGGTCGGTCGGTCGGTCGGTCGGTCGGTCGGTCGGTCGGTCGGTCGGTCGGTCGGTCAGTCGGTCGGTCTGTCCACTCATCTCGAGTTAGGGCACTTCCAGATGGGCTAGGACGATGAAACTTGGCAGGCATATCAGGGACCCGACCAAACTAACTTGCAAATAGTCACTTCCCCGATCCGACCACCGGGGAGGGAGTAGAGGGCGGGGGAATCCTGAGAATTTAGTAGTTTTTGTAAAACCCCTACCCCTTTCTTCACACTAGTAGCTCTGCGCGTGGCGTGACGTCACTCTTTGCATCGGATCACTCTGTTAACATCGGAAAGAGCTAGTGCATTCGAGGGTCAAAGAGGGTTTGTATATGTGGTTCAGTGCGGGGGAATATAATTGAGTGTTACCTGAATGAATGACATATCTCTGATGTTCCGTTTGAAGTCCGAACCGGATTCGACAGCTATGGGGGAGTTGGGGGGGGGGAAGACCGGAAATCTCGAGGAACGGTTATAATGGAGGGATCGGAGTAAAACTTGCTGGGAAGAACAAGAATCTGCTCCAGATAAATCGTTTACACGTTTGGACTGGACCCGGACACTTGGGGGGGGGGGGGGGGGGTTGTGGAGGGGATGACGGTTTTTGGGATTTTCACGACGAAACTTAGGAGGCGTATCAGGGACCCGACTTGTAAATAAAAATTCACTCGATCCGATAGTGGTGGGGTGATCGGAGGGAGGAGGAATCCGGAATATTTAGCCATGCGTAACTTTGGAACGGGTGATCGGATTCGAGTGAAATTTAATAATGAACAGAGGGCGTGCCTGTGGTGATCTTTTTCATGTCCGGACCGGATGCGACAACAATTGGGGGCGGGAATACGTGACCGGATTGGACTGGAGAGATCGGGATGGAACTTTGTGGGAATAACAAACAAGTCCGAAACCGAACCGGATTGGCTCCGGCGATTGTGGGGGGAGTTTGAGGGGCGGGTCCGGAATTCCGGTGATCGCGAGCTAAGGTACTTCCAGATGTGCTAGGGCGATGAAATTTGGCTGGAATATTATAAATTCGACAAGATTGGCTTAGAAATCGCCACTTTTCAAATCCGACCATTCCTTAAAGTACCAATCATGACCGAAAATTAAGAAAAATACTTTTAAGCGAAATATGCATTTCTATGATCCCTATGAGCCCATGATCATTTTTGCCTCAAGGGTTTTGCTTACAAATGAAGTTCTAGCTCCCTTGAAGTGTGCATCTTAACCGCAAGGTCGAAAAGTACTTTTTGTCAAAAGATACATCTAAACCCATGATCATTTGTGCCACAAGGGTTTTGCAAAAAAACAAAATTTCTAGCACCCTTAAAGTGCGCGTTTTACCCGCAAAGTGGAAAAAAAATACTTTTGATCATACGTATATATCAATGATCACTATCGTTTTTGCCTCAAGGGTCTTCCTTACAGATGAATTTCTAGTGCCTTCAAGGTGCGCATCATTACAGCCAAGTTCAACGATAAAATACTTTTTCTCTAGCTCCCTTAAAGTGCGCATCTGGACCGCACAGTCGAACATTAATTTTCATCAAACAATACATCTCAACCCATGCAAGTGCCATATGAGCTTACAGCTCTTGTTAAAAAATTTATGGTTAGGACGACAGATTTGTCCATGTTGACTACCATGTCATCCACAACAGCCTCTTCACAGATGTCGTCAATGATGACTTTTGCACTGCTCTTTATGTTCTTTCGGCAAACTTCCAGGAGCGACAGATCATCCACGTATTTCCATCTATCTGCGAAAGACAGAGCAAGCTCGTTGACCATAACTAAAAAAAGGAGCGGTCCCAACAGGGTACCCTGCGGAACCCCACAAAAAATTGGCAAACTATCAGAGAAAACTGTTTTATACTTGGTTTTTTGTGTTCGATTAGACAGAAACTGACCAACCAGTCGAACTAGGAATGGTTGAATTTTGAATTTACGGTTATTTTACTATAGTTACGGTTGGGGAGGGGGTTTTAATTTAAAGGACAAAACAAATATTTGTTCTAGCTAATGCGACAGTCGATTCGGAGGTAAGGAGACATGCTAAATCCATAGTTGAACTTACTTTTCCCACCGGATAAGTGCTCGGAATCCCGCCTAAACCGGAAATAAGCAATGCTACTCGAAAACCCAGAGAATATTTTGATCCAAAATATTCTTAATCTTTAATGTTTTATATACACCACCTTATAAGCTTTATCGGACTTATTTCCGGCTTATATCCGGTTGAGCAGAAAGATGGATTTCGGTCGAAATTTTGCTGGGTTCTGGACTAACTCCATGTCTGATGGAGAAACAGAGTTTATCTATGGATTCAGCTTGTATTTTTAAGCCTTTATCTAGTCTCTAATTCGGGACAACTACTCGTCCGGCTTAGAAAGTCGATATAAATTGAGAAAACATCTTGAATCCTTATCTGAACTTCAGTTTCCGAAGTACCACACTGTCAGAAGTTTCATAACAGATCTCGCATAACACTTTCAAGAATAACACCTTTTCACTTAGAAGTAAAGTGTTGTGGACACTATTTCGTGCCTAGATCTCCAACAACACCTTCAATTGGTAAAAATACTAACGGGAACAAAGGAAACATAACAGATAACATCCCAAAGTGTTATCTGTTGAAACCGGGCATCCTTCCTGTTGTCGTTACGTAACTTCTAACAGTGTAGTATTTTTACCAATTGAAGGTGTTGTTGGAGATCTAGGCACGAAATAGTGTAAACTTAATTGGTCATAACACTTTATTTCTAAGTGAAAAGGTGTTATTCTTGAAAGTGTTATGCGCGATCTCTTATGAAACTTCTGACAGTGCAGTAGACTGACCGGTATCCGGAGAAACCGGAATTTGGTAGAAGTAAAAGTTTATTTTTCGAAGTCGATAGGAGAGTCGATATCGGGAAGAATGCATCCTAAATCCATATATGAAGTTCATTTTCTCGGCGGAAAACTAGTTTGACCGAAATCCAGCAGAAATCGGATATTTATTAGAAGTAGGCTGTTTTTTTCTGATGTTCATACAACTGGTTGGAAAAGGTTGGTGTAGCCGAAAAAAAGACTGTGAATCGGGAAATACTATTTGTTAAATTTTCGCCAGGGATGGAACTGGAAAATTTACGAGGGACTGACATTTTTTTCTTTCTAGATAGCATTACCTAATGAATGTGGCTGAAGGGGTTTGTTGAATGATGTTTTTCTTAAATGTTTGGGGATTCAGCAAAGACCGAACATTCGCAAAAGATTAGAAATGTCACCAAACAATCTCCTTTGGTATCCCGTCGAAACTTTTGATCTTGTTTCTTATTAAGGAAAACAGTTCCGGTTTGGGAAAGGTGGATATCCTCCATAGAATCACTGCAAATTCTTTGCGGAAGTATAGACCAGTCATAGCCGCAACAGCCTTATCGCATGTCTTGCAACGTACAGGTCTAACTTTTCAAATTAAAAGGACTTCTCTCTGTAATGAACTAGACACTTATGTATCCCACAGGACATTTTCTTAATGGATATGAAAGAAAGTTTCCTGATTTTCTTGAGATAAGATAAGTCGATTTATTCACAAAGTCGAAGTAGGCTCTTTTTTGCTTATTACACCTCCTATGTCTCTTGGGAAGCTTTTTCCACTTCTACTTAGATGCGTATTGTTTCTTTCCCAGAATAAGCAGAGGAAATATTTCTTCCAGGTTAGTGAGTGGCATGCGCAACCGGAGCTGTATTGATTTCGAGCGAGAGTCGGTCTTGCTTGCTTTTCTGCTAGCTTTCGCGAGGTAAACCGGAGAGCTCCAAGCTAGTATCTCGAGTGAGTTCTAAGAAGAACAGCAAGAAAAAGTGGATAGTTACGTCTTCAGTTAGTAAGTTCTAGTCTTACCTATTGCTGCTAGAAGAAATGAGACCAAAGGTTTTGATAGGATCACAAAAGGAATAAACATTAATTCAGCCATGCCGACTGCGAATCATCTTTGACAGTCTGATTTTATTAGAGCTACATTTTGGCCTTTCTGGGCAAGGGTCCTCTTCAGGCTAAAGCTGCTCAACAGGAACTCGTGCTTGTGGAAAATGAAGAAAAGATGGCGGAAATGTAGCTAAAATAAAATTCAGGGAAATGTTTGTGGATCTTTCTAATACAGACAATCGGGTCTTCCAGATATTCGGTCTTGGCCAACCCTTATAGACATTCAATAACAGATCACTTGCCAGATCCGTTAGGGAGTAGGCTACTTTCTAGCAAAAAGTATATCAGACAATCGGATCATTTAATTCCGAGTTCCTTCCCCTCCCAAAATGTCAAGGTAAAAATCCCGTCTACAATCAAACGACTGATCAGCTGAGAAGTTCAAGAACAAATCCTACATGAATTCTGTCTGTATATTCTTACCTCTATGTCAAAGCTTTGATTGAATTCATAATTTCAGTACGGTACAATACGGTAACTTTCTACGGATTTTTGTATTCTTTGCGGGGGGGGGAGGGGGGCTCAGCAGATACTTGGCGTACCGATAAAATACCAATGTTTCCTTGCTGACATATAGTTTTTGAAATACTGTAGTTTGTGTTTCTTACCTTTTCTCCACCTCTTGAAGCCGGCGGGTCATAAATATATTACTTATTTACCCTAAGTCTCTAATTATTCCACTCATTCTCTTTTCCAAGATTTGTCACTTCCTATATCAGTATTATCCGCGCCAACCACACAACGCTGGTATCTGGAGTTTCCGTGTCTGGTACTTTCGGAGACGGATTCGGCTCCCGCTTATTGCCTCCGATGAGCTTATTGGTCAGGAATCACGGATACGCAATTTTTTCCGTGTTTCTCGTCAACAAAAGGGGGGTTGAGCGACGCGGAAAGCAGCTAGGAGGGGTTTATGATCTTTAAAAAAAAGTTAAGACTTACGTATGTTGGCATACTGGGATATGAACTGGGTCTACTGTGATTTGTGCTTTAAATCTTAGAGCCATCTTCCGCGTTATAAAAGAAAGTCAGCGCAGTTCAGGCTAGCGTTCCAGCGACGTAATATTAGTTACGATCGTTACTATTCTTGTTATTATTGCCGTTCCAGAGCCACCCGTAATAAGTAAATTGGCTCCTCCCACTTATTATTTTCGTCCCACGACTGTTACGATAGTTACAATTTACTTATGACGGTCCCGAGCATCATAAGCGATAATAACTATCGGTTCTGCAGGAACTCCCGTAAGGGGTGGTGACGTATGTCCGCGTTGTTATTGTTTTCGTTCCAGAGAGCGTGATAACTTTCATAATACAGCGATCGCCCCTCCTCTTGTCATCGTAACTCGTAATAACTTCTTTGGAACGCTACCTCAGAGATCCTCACGAGCAATTAAATCTGAAAAAAAATAATGGTTTAATACACAAGAAGGACAAGCACTGTGAGGTCAAACACAGCTTTGGTCTATAACAAGTATCTGTGGAATATAGGCAGGGTTTGGAAAAGGCCTTCCCACGCTGGACTCTGTGACTATATATTATCGCCCTTCCTAAGGGTGGCCAAAGGACCAAATTTTCCGCTATCGCCCGAAGAAAAGCAAGGGCGATAATGATTATAACACTAGTACACTTGTTTCAATTTTCTGGTATTCGTATTCCCCTGATGTTAAAAGAAAAAAGTTCCAACCGTGCGATATCACTTGTTATCGCATAGCTGGCTCTGCGATAACAATTGTTATCGCACGGTTGGAACTTTTTTCTCATCAGGGGAGTACCAGAAAATTTTGGCACTGGGTAGGATAGGACTGGTATCATGGGGCTGCACAGTGTAGCCTACTGGTGTTATATTAATTTGTCTCTAGGGATTTATGCATCCGGTCAGTCTTTAAAGTTATGTGAAAAACTAAGGATATCCAGACGGGGTTCATCTTTCCCAGTTTGTACTGAGAGGACCGTTAACCTGGTTAAACTATTTTGGAAAAAGAACCCAAAAAAGAACACGTTCAAATCAGTCGCATTTGGAACACAACAAGGAGACCGGGTAGCAACATAGAATAACCGTAATAGCAAGAATAAATAACGAGACAGAATTACTCTCTCCCTATCTCGGTAATACAAACATGCTGAGTCGAGTAAAATACGACCGATTCCCGATGCAGAAGAGCGGGTTCGTGCCACATCACGTTTCATTACCTCTACAAATAGCTAGATCGCCGGTAAGTTATGAAAGAGGAAATCTAGAAGTCAACGCTGATTGGTTCCGTGGAGACGCTCCAGAGAGGATCAGCGCGCGGAGTACGCCTCCTTCTCGCCTCTTTCGTTATTTCTTGTGCGATAGGCAACGGTGAAGACGAAAGAGACAGACATCAGCTCAAAGCTACAGTAAATACTTCCAGCTCCGCTCAGATTTGTCGGGGTTTTCATAGTCGCTGCACGGACTAAACACAGAAGTTCTTACTGGTTATTTGTTCTTGGTAATAGGTCATACTCGTTGACCTAGACAGGGCAAGGTCTCGGACATGCGGAACAAGTGCTATAGAGCAGGTTCTTTCACATTCTTAAAGCACTCCTCGCACTATTTACTATTTACCATTTTTAATTAAGTTTACACTATTTCGTGCCTAAATCTCCAACAACACCTTCAATTGGTAAAAATACTACCGGGAACGAGAGAAACATAACAGATAACATCCCAAAGTGTTATCTGTTGAAACCGGGCATCCTTCTGTTGTCGTTATGTAACTTCTGACAGTGTAGTATTTTTTACCAATTGAAGGTGTTGTTGGAGATCTAGGCACGAAATAGTGTAAACTTAATTGGTCATAACACTTTATTTCTAAGTGAAAAGGTGTTATTCTTGAAAGTGTTATGCGAGATCTGTTATGAAACTTCTGACAGTATATCCAAGGCCGGTAATTTGGTCTCAAAGTTGGAAGTCCTATACATCCTAATGTTAAATTTTTTCGTTATTCTCCCGCCGTTTGCGTCGGATATGGTGCAATCTCTCTATAATCCCAAAAGAGAGACATGGATAATATAAAAGGCAGAATAAGCAAGAGGTAGGGGAGGTCGTGGTTGAACCGTACGTTTTTCGTTTTCGGCTAATAATTCAATTCGTGTAGAACTTGAACAAATTTTGAAGATTGGAAATGAAAGATATGAGAATGGCTATGTTCCGTAATTTTATGAGAATTTAATTTCATCTGGTTTTGGCGCCACAATTTTTTCTTCTTTCAAAAAATCGTCCGGTTCAGCCCCACCGGTGGGGTTGGTTCGGACGGGTGGTGTTTTGAACCGGACATGTTAAGATGAGCTCTGAATATGACCGAATAAGTGGTACAACTAAGCGCTTATTAAGTTTTCACTCCTTGGAGAAGAGTTGGACTATCCGAACATACCACTTTACCCAAAATTTCTGGAAATTCGAACTCAAAAGAAAATGCTTGTTGAACTTAACTTTTTCCACCGGTAGCAATTAATTTAGAAAGCTTGGCTCCAGCAGCTTTATCCTGATTTCCGGACTCCAGAAAATGTAAATATTTTGATCTGGACAGAGCGGGGTTGGACCGGACCTCTAGAATAACGTCCGGTTCAACCCCCCAGAACGTGTCCGGATCAACCCCTCACAGACCATTTCTAAAAAATTAACACCAAGAAAAACGGAAAGTAGTAGGAACCCCGCAATAGGCTAATAAGATGAAGAAATGAAACTACATTTGGACAAAACTGTAACCAACTCGCCAAAAACAACTAACTTCTTCTCTAACTGAAAACAAAAATGAAATTGTAAAGTCCGATTTGTGCAATGAAAAAAACAAAGTCGCCTGGTTGGGAATCGGTTCGCACCTGAGAGTTCAAATTTCGTCCCATGCGTCAGAAGATTGTTGACAACCTCAGTAATTATTTCACAATTTTACAACTTTGGGTCTGCCCACAATTCAAACTGTCCCGTTCAACCCGCGTACGGTTCAACCCCGACCTCCCCTAATCCAAAATAATCAAAATCTCCGGATGTCTGGGATGCCGCACGGTCAAGTCAACTCATCCGGACTCTCATGACGGCAGCAATAGTTAACTTCCCTTTTGTTTCATATTTCCTAGATTTACCTTCGCATCAGAGCAAAACAACACTAGGGAGTAGCGCCAAGAGTTTACAAAACTGACACACACTCGAATAGCAGCGATACTAGCACCACTAGCAATAGCGAACGTCCCTACTGAAACTCATTCGGTCGTTCACCAGCGCTGGCTCCAATAACTTTATATTCCAAACATACCGAAAGAATGATACGGTCTCCATTGTTTCCTTGACGTGTGCAGACCGCACCTTTGCTTTACTAGAGATTTCTAAAGCCGCTAGTTTGTCTCGCTTTATATGCCGGAGCTTAGTGGCCGGCGCTACGAGTATGGCCCGTTTGCAAAGCATGGAAAGCATAGGTCTTGGCGCTACTCCCTAGTGTTATTTTGCTCTGCTTCGCATACACTTTACCACCCAATCACAACTGTCAGTCATTCCCCCCTTTTCTGCTTCCTCATTCATTCGTCTTTCAGTTTTATGTCTTACATTTTTTGCCTGTCAGACACCCTTCAAAGATCGGGGGGGGGGGGGGTGATCAGGGGCGTCCGACACCGTCCTGATAGGGGTGCGGCTCCAGAAATTTACCGGAATTTTTCCAAGTTTTACCGGAATTTTTCAAGTTTTTTTTTCCGGAAATTCTCCGTAGTGAACCTCTGCAGAAACTCTAGAGTATTTGTTGTGGTCTGAGGTTCTGACTTCGACTATGTGTTACAAACAACAAAAAAATAGGTTCGTTAAAGTTTAAATGAAAAGGTAGCTTATTTTCAAATCTGATATTTGAGTATACCGCTCAGGTAATAGGTAATAATGTTCCGAGTGTTTGCTGCTTGCATGACAACAAAAAAATCATCCAGAAGCGGAGAATCTCTCTTTTCCCCCCTTTTAATGAGGTAGCCTAACAGGAATTGTCTTAGCCGACATGAACGCTTTCCATTTTAGTGGTAAGAGATCTTTCAGCTTAGGAAAGACTTCGAATATATCTTCAAACTAATGGTTTGTTTCGAGGCTCTCCTGGCTATTTCCGAGATCATGCCGGAACAAGGCTAACTCGTTTATCGTCTCGGCTTGTCACCGAAAGGAATCGAGAAAGCTGTCAAAGTGGAGTAGACGGTACTGTTATATTATTCCTGAACAGTATTTAGTATTTGAAAGTTATATAAGCTTCGGAGATCACCGGAATCACCCGATGAATGGTACGCTGTGTTGTCTGTCTGCAGTTGTATGCCGAGGTCTTCTTGGCAAGCTGTGAGTCTACACTTATCCGGTAAGCAGCCAACTTCGGGTAGATTCCCTGAGCCAACTTCGGGTAGATTTCCGTGGAGCAAATTCCGGTAGATTCCCTGATCCAGCCTCCAGTAAATTCCCTTAGACAAGTTCCGGTAGGTTCTGTGAGCAATGATCCAGTATACTCAGAAATTCCAATAGATTCCGTGGGTCAAGGTCCGGTAGATCTCCTGGTCCGGCCTCCCGTAAATTCCCTGTGACAAGTTCCGGTAGATTCCTTCGGCAAGATTTCGCTAAGCAAAATTCCGGTTGGTTCCCTGAGCAATGAAAACAAATTCTAGTAGATTCCGCGGGTTGAAATCCGGTAGATCCCCTGATCCAGCCTCCAGTAAATTTCCCGAGACAAAGTCCAGTAGATTCCTTCAGCAAGATTTCGGTAGATTCCCTGAGCAAAATTCCGGTAGGCTCCCCGAGCAATGATCCGGTAGATTCAATCAAGTTCAGGTGAATTTTATAAATTTTAATTAATATAAATATTAATATAAATTTACCGGATTTTTTTTCCGCAAGCCTTCTGGGGGGGGGGGTGCAGCACCCCCCCCTCGGGACGCCCCTGGGGACGCCCCTAACTTCTGAAAGTTTTTGGTCGGGCTTCACCGCCCGGATCAACCTCGACGAAAACTGGTGTTTTGGATCCAGAAGAAAAATCTGGACGAGGAAGTTTGGCTTGTACGCATTCCAGAATAAGCTTTTCGAGAGCTTCAGTTGTTAGCGTCACACATAATCCATGAAAGAGTGTTTTTTCTCTCTTTGGGGTGAGCTTTGTTGGTGACTCATCGAATTTACTGTGAAGAAATATCGAAAGATGAATGCTTGAAATAGAGGAAGGGTTGCCATATCCCGTTTTTAGACGTTAAGTCTCGCTTTATTCTGTTCTATTTCGCTCTGGCGTAATAACGCATGTTCTGCGAAATCTTAAAGTTTTATCTTAAAGTGTTCTATCTTGGACACATAATATGTGTTTTGTATTTGTTTTTAATTTTTTTCTTTTAATTTCTATACTCCGCTTTTAAAAATGGCTGATGAAAAATAAATGATTTTACTTTATTTTACCTATCTTCATTTTACTGTCATTTACGGCTCACGAGATCTCTACCCCCTCCGCACTGTCGTAGTTGGCGATGTGAAAACGGTTGCCGACACGTTCTTCCGTTAACACCGAACGGGGTCAAAACAAAAGTGGGGATCGTGCTTAATTCTTGTTTTAACTTGCAGGTTGGTACCATTAGGAAAGATGGTTCGTAACTATCAAGCTGGGTTTCTCCGAAGCTCCTTGAGGCTATAAATGAATGATGTATATGAAAACACGATTGAAAGGAAAGTTTTGACGATCCACTCAACGTTTATGGCTGAGTCTGCAAACTTCAGCGTAAAATGAACTTGGTCGACTTAGTTTGCCTAATAGTCATTACACTATTAATTCTTGTCAAAGGTGAGTCATCTCTCAACTATTATTATACCTGACGACTTTTCTTCTTATTAGCATCTTATTCGAATTTCGGGCAAATTCTCTTTCCTTTAGGCAAAAGTCTCACTATTCCCGGGGGCGTCCTAGGGAAGTCGAGGGGATTGTGAAAGGGGGGGGGGCACTTACTGGAGACTTTCGACACGGGACGTACGCACTTCCTTTGAACAGTCGTCTACGCATTTCCATGCTCGCCGTTTTCGCTGGAGTTCGCTGGAGTTCCTTGTGTAGGACACAAGGAACTCCGTGTAGGACACAAAGACTCCGCAAGAACTCCGCTAGGACACAAGGAATTGTACTTTGTTCGAATATTTTCGGTTTAATAAAATTAGTCTGGCAATTCAATTGCATATAATTTGTTAGCTAAGGTCCTGTTTCACTTTCTTTTAATTTTAGTCGAAGACGGAATCGTACTTGTACAATTGCTTCACTGACACAAATATTTATTAAATAGTAGGCCAATCCTGGCTTTCTTTTGTCTTCCTTGATCTCACAAGACATAGAAACTTATGCCTTTCACAGGAATTCCTTTTTACCAACCATCTGTTGTTTAACGAACCCACGACATCAGTTTTTCCAAAATCGACTCCTCTTTGAGTCTAAAAGAGTTCTTTTATGAGGGCGATAATAATCGAAGCAGTGCCCATCCGTGGAGGGCTTGCGAGAATGCAGGGGGTGAGTCCCCGGGGCAAGCACAACTGCTGATACCCCTCCGTTGTTGGATCCCTTGAAAAGAGAAGAAAGTACTTTGAAATTAACGTTGGGCCTACAGAGTAGATCGAAACATAACAATTATCTCTCTCATAATCAGCTTGCAAACTTCCCGGTTTTTGATTGGCTGTTCAAAATTTTCTCTAAAAGAAAAGAAAGAAACCTCTTCCGGCGATTACTATTGTCAATTGGATTGAATCACAGGAAGCCCAGTTAGCCCAGGAAGGTCCAGGGAGTTCCACTTGGCACCAAGTTGCAGTTCAGGGACTAGGCTAGGGGTGGAGGTGGGAAGTCGGGGAGATATTTTTCCGTGCTAAAAACTCCGGAATTCCGGGACGATTTTCCGTGAAATTGAGACACGTTTCCAGCACGGAAGCGACGGAATTCCTGGGTCAGATTCCAGAGGCTTCCCGGAATCCGCGAAAGTTTACCGTGAAATTGAGACACATTTCCGTGCCGGAATTCAAGGTCAAATTCCAGAAGGCTTCCCGGAATCCGCGACAATTTTCCGTGCAATTGAAACACGTTTCCGTGCCGGAAAAACAAATCCGGGGAGTGCACCCTGGAATTCCGTGAAATACGTCGGAAAATCCAGGCAAACTGCCACGGAATTCCGCGGTTTCCGTGCCGGAAAGGTGTCTCAATTTCAGGAAAAGTTCCGGAATCCGGGCACTCCTTTCCCTACGGGCTGTGTTTATACCTCTATGCTCGAAACATTTAGCAACTACGCCATATACGATTGTCTAAAAAAATATGTTTTGGCTCACACGCAATAGCGGACTTTCTTCAGAAGTGACCTTACAGTCTGGAACTGAAAATTTCCATTGACTCGCTTATTCGCCTTTGCTTTTTTCAGCATACTTTTTTTTAATTCAAATTCTCCACGTCTGGATGAACTTTGCCTTGTTGGGCCAACAGTGCATATTCCGGACGTCACCACTAGAGCCCACGATGAGAAAATAAAAAAAATTCTTCGCAGAGTAAAGTAATTCAGTGTAGCCAAACCCAAGACATAAGAATAAGATGGCTTTTCAGTTAAACTTTAAGACGGACAACCCTGCCAAAGCTGAGATGGTGCAGCTAATGCTGCGGACAGTGCGGATGCTTGCGGATTTGAATTCATGTCGGGATTTTCGGAAATGTCATTAATTCCATACCGAGAAATTGAGATCTTTTCAACTTCTTGACGAAGCGGCAGGAATTCCCGCAAGGAGAACGTGATTATCCTTTTTGCAGCTTAAGACATCTACGGGAAGCCTTTTTGTTCTAAATCTTGTTACGAAACTGTTTTTCGGTCTTCCCTCAAGCTCCTTTTAAACGATTGGAGGATTTGAAGCTGTTTTTTTTTGCTGTTAGAATATTCCAGTGACATAGCTGTTTTTGCAATGTATTTCGGCTTCCTTGCCCTAATATTCTAGTACTAAAATGCTCGTTATTTGTATTTGCATGTTCATGGAAGTTCAGTTGTTAATGCCTTAGAGTAGGAATGTATAACATTGTCTCAATTTAAAATATTGTCGGATTGATTTTTTGCCGTTTCGGACTAAAGAGCCCGTTCAAGTCGCAAAAACAAAAGTTGTAACTGAAGTCGCAAAAACAAAAGTTGTAATTCCTCTACAAAATTTCAGTCGCAGTTGCTTATTGTCCAAAATAAATAATGCCTAAAACTTCCTTTTCTCCTATCAAATAGTTTATTTTCTCACACCAATGTGTTGCTTGTGTTACACCCTCCCAGACCCCGGAATCCGGGGCCAACGCCAACTCTTCCTGGATATCATACGATGATGTCCATTTCCGCTATCTTTTCGCTATTGTTCTAAATTCCGTAGATGTCTTTGTCGCTCATTCCTTGCGATATAAAATTTAAAATTTTTTGAAAATTGCATATATTTAGTATTATTCTATATTATATTATAGTATTCTATATTATATCACTCAATAGTTTAAAAAAAAAATTCCGCCCATTTCCAAATTAGGTGATATAACTTGTTTCTTGTTTTCCATTCCTTGCCGAAATTGGTAATTCACGGCATCTGTTCGACTATATTCCATCTGCACATTAGAAAATTCCATGATCTAAAGTATTTATTTAGTTCCCATTTGCTACCGAATTCAGTTATCACCGATCTTTTTATAGCCCGTAACAGATATTTAACCGCATCTATTTCGTCTCTCAGCAATTCATCTGTTTCCACTACCCCATCTATTTGCATACTTAGTTTGGTTCCTGTGTTGGCTCTATGACACCCTTCCAGAGTTCGGGATCTGGTTGTCCAACGCCTCGGACTTCCGACGTTTGTGGTCAATTGCTTCGTTTTCTGGATCCATGCCATATGGAATCCGGACGACAACGAAGATTTTTCCTCCAGGCTTTTGCCAGAAATAACCACGAGTGTGTCTGTGGTCGGTCGCAGAAACTGAACAATTTGGGGTGACTTTAAATACGAAAAATTAAGATGACACTGAAAATTCTTTCGAATATTCTGAATCCTCTGCAGATCTTGTGTCAAAAGTTGTCGGTTCTGCAAGTCAATACTTCTCACACACACACCGCGAGTTAATACTTCTCCATCCAATCACTGTTTTCTAATCCCCTCTGTAAAGTTGCTAGATTATTTCTAAATGGTTGAAACAGAGCAAAATAATACTAGGGATCGAGTAGCGCCAAGACTTGCAAAAAGTGAGTAGTCGACTAGAGCGACACTAGCACCACTTAGCGATAGTGAACGTCCCTACTGAAACTCAATCAGTCGTGCACCAGGCACCAGCGCTGGCTCCAATAACTTCATATTGTGAACACAGCAGAAAAAAGATGAAACCTTCACTTTTTCTTCCATGGGTGCAGACCTCATTTTGGCTTTACTAGAAATTTCTAAACACACAAGTTTGTCCCGGTTTAAATGCCGCAAGCGTCCGTTTGCAAAGCATGGAAAGCATAGGTCTTGACGCGACAGTAGCACCACTAGCGATAGTGAACGTCCCTACTGAAACTCAGTCGTGCACCAGCGCTGGCTCCAATGACTTCGTATTTTGCACAGCAAAAACAAGATACAACTTCCTCTGTTTCCACGATGTGTGGAGACCGCATCTTATCTTTACCAGAAATTTCTAAACCCGGAAGTTTGTCTGGCTTTAAATGCGGCAAGCGTAATGGGCGGCGCTATGAGTTTGACCCGTTTGCAAAGAACAAAAAGCATGGGTCTTGAGTCTTGGCACTACTCCCTAGTGTTATTTTGTTCTGGGTGGAGCAGAGTCGCGGTGCAGTGCGTGTACGTATTCTCATATTATTGAACTTGAAATTGAAGCTATCATATAGACTAAGTAATGATTTCTTCAGCCAAGTTGGAAACCATCTGTGTTTTTATACGCCAAAGAAGATGTAAAGCTTCATCAGTTTTTAGTGAATAATCTTTATGGAAAATATTTGTAGTGACTCGTGATTATTATGTATTTCTTTGTCCTTTTCTGCTGCACTTCTGCCCTTGGGCAGTGCGTTATATATCCTTCATTCATTCATTCAATTGAGTGAAAGAAATAGCCTACCGTTCTTGACACCGTACCCTTGTTGCCGTATAGCTGATATGATCAACGTTAACCTTCAGCAAAAATGAGGTTTAGCGTTTTTGGCGCTAAATCTAATTTTGCTTTTGCGCTAAGTGTGTTTGTCTAACCGATAAATCCTAAAACCTGCATCATTCTCATCTGCCGTTATTTTGCATTTTTCTTCTTTTCTTCCAAGTTTAGTAATAGCTAGATTTAGTAAGCTAGCTAGTTCGAAGTTTGCCTGCAAGGTGAATGAAAATAGCGACCGGGCAAAGATAGCGGAAGTAAAAAAAAAAATATTAATTCAGTAAACGGTGAACTTCGACGGATTTGTTAACGGAAATCAAGCGACCGACCAAGCAAACGGACAACAAACTTCGATCAAAAACGCAACTAGTGTCTAATGTAAGAGGGTGTACGTAAACAAACATTTCTCTGGCTCCTGCAGAGACAGAAAGCAAGGAAGGAAAGTTATAGGCCCTTGTTTGAGATACTTTCCTTTTCAGACTCGATCCAAGGACCATTTGAGAAGGCACTTCTGCAAGAATTACTCGACAGTTACAACACGCTAGAAAGACCTGTTGCTAACGAATCCGACCCCTTACAAATTAGCTTTGGGATAACGCTTATGCAAATCATAGATGTCGTAAGTCAGTCTTTATCTATCTCTGCATGACGGAATGAATGTATTCCTAAAAAAGCCCTTAGGGCCATTACGGGACAGAAATAAATAATGTCACAGGCAGTTGTGGGGGGAAATCTGAGCTTCAACGGAATATTGCAGTTTTATTGGTCATCGCTAAAGGGATTGCCTCTTATTGTCTTTTTTTTGTGGGAATTTAGAACGTGTTCCATCCTTCTTACAATAATAGCTATTAGTTACTATTTTCGTTCCAACTTCGTGAAAAGTTACTACGCTGACCATTCCAACCTTCTCGAAATAGTAGCCTATTAATAGTAACTCTTTGCTTACCACGCTCAGAAGCGAAGTAAGCCTGGTAACAACGATCTCTGCAACGCAATTAACGGGATTAGTGCATGGCGCGATAATCAGTTGATGGTATGACATGGGACATAGCTTTTACTTTGAAGCAGGCAGGAGACGACCATTCTTTCTTATTTAATATGTTTATAATGAAACTATTGAAAACATACATTACATATCACAAACGTTATACAAGGGTACCGTGATACATAAAC
The DNA here is from genome assembly GCA_023053555.1 of Branchinecta lindahli. Taxonomy (NCBI): domain Eukaryota; kingdom Metazoa; phylum Arthropoda; class Branchiopoda; order Anostraca; family Branchinectidae; genus Branchinecta; species Branchinecta lindahli. The sequence goes on along the minus strand of JAKZAO010000009.1, from coordinate 29,515,958 downwards.
TAGATTAAATTTTGAATTAAAATCAGAAGACTAGGACCCCAATCTGGAAGGTCCTGGGTTCAAATCCCGGCTCAGGAGCAATTTTGTCTCTCATTTCTTAACTTATAAACTATTTAAAACCTCAGCTGAACTAGAGTCTTGCCCAGATTTGAGAGTGCGTAATTGCGTTTTTTCCGACAGTTGGAAGTAGCTTAAAGCAAAGGGGACACGACAATCCCTTTCTTCTACATAATCTGTTTTTTTTTTTACAATTTTAAAACCCTGGCTGAATTACGGTCTTCAGACTTGAGAGTTGAAGTATGTGATTGTTTGAAATTTGATCGTGGGCATAAAAACGGCCATAGTACATAGCAAGGAGAACAACTGACACATGAAGTCCCTCTTTCTTTGCTGCCCGTATTATTTAAACGCTTCAAAACCCTGTTTATATTTAACTTGAAAATTGGATGTTAGCCGATTTCTTCTAATCTGACTCGCTCGTTTAAGTTTAGGCCAGTTTAGGGCGTGGCTTAATCTTTCTGAACTTGCTAGAAGTTCTCGTCGAGAAGTCAGAGAGTTTGTGTGACGTCAGCATAAGGAAAACCTTTAAAACCAGTGGTAGATGAACTACTTGTTGTGACGAAAGAGACAAAAACGAGATTTTCAGGGTTTTCCTTGATCAGCTAATTATCCCTCTAAGAGGTTAAGAGAGGGATAAACATAATTTGGGATATTTCGGTTGTGCTTCCGACAACAGTCTTGAGCAAAGAACAAGCTAAATCATGAATTCCAAAGTAATACCAACAAAAGAGAGATCCCGCATCTCTGTCATGTATTTCACAACATACAAAAAATAATAAAAAATAGACAACGAACATAAAAGTGTGCATGTTTTGAAAATTCGGTACTAGCAACGGTATATATACTGGTTGTGAATGCCAATGCTCGTGAAGCTAAACTGCGAAGCGAAAGCTTTCTTTTGGCGAATGTAGACTACTCGAGGGCTATGGGACAAGGCTATAGGACTTTGTGCTGCAACTACCTTAGAACAAGCCCTTCTACCTACTCTGATACTGTATACATATAACTTGTTGTACGTGAGAATATCAACCACGCACACCCTCCCCCTCCCAGCGTCATTCGTTTCGCGGAAGAACACTTAAATGTTGGACAAAGTATTTCATCTTGGGCTAGTAATTTGTGAAATTGTGCGTTCACTTAAATGCTTACCGAATAGGGCGAGAACAAAAATATAAATAAAGAATCCATTATTAAGTTAAATAGACTTGAAAACCCGATGAAAATATATTAGACAATTGCTCCGCTATTCCCATTATTTTAGTGAAAGATCTTTCAAACTTTTGATAGCTCTATGTCATTTCGAGTATTTGGGATCAAGAAAAGCACCAAATAGTCTCGTGTCATAAAACAAACTTGCTAGGCTTCTTTATCTGTACGACTCTTCAGGACTTATTTTGCAAAAAGGCATAGCAGCGTCTTTGATTTTCTCGGTCACGATTTTAGAGTTGAAAACAACGTCCTCAGTGAAACTGAAATTGTTCAGTATAACTGTGATTCTGGGGCCGTTCTTTCTCAACGTCACTACAAGTCACTATTTTGAAAAAATAAAATCCCTCAACAGAGTCAAAAACAAGATTGATACAAGATACAAAAATAAGCTGGCTTTCCAGTTCAGCTTCAAGTTTAAGTCAAAAAGTTTCTTGTCGTGAATGAGTGAATGTTTCATTACCCACTATTAGCAGCACACACACCGTGGAATGACAGAGTAAGTACAAAAAGGAAAAAGAAATATAATACACTAATAAGCCATGATTTTAAGGAACAGAACATACAGTCAGAAAACGAGCCGTCCTGAACCTGAGGGCTCTCAAAATCGACCAAATATTATAACTGTTAATCGAAAGCAAGTATGGGATCAATGACGTCATTGAACAAATGGGTTTGGTGGCCCCATTACATTCATACTATGTTTGGAAACAAAGTATATATGGAGCCAATTACAATAACTAATAGCCAAGTATGTGTGCAGTTGTTTACCGCGGCCATGTTCTTGAAATTCTGATGATTTTTTTAGAAAGGCAAAAGCGTCGCTCTGCCTAAGAGTGATGGGAGTCGGACAACGATTATTACTGATATTGCCAGTCATGTTTTCCAAGACTTACCATCGCGAAAAAACATTTACCGGTCAGCCCTGGCCAAACCGTAACTGTTCTTTGTTTTCTTTTTTCTATGGTATTTATGTTTTTTGTGCGTAGGTTATATATGGCTTTAGCTGATATAAAATAATTCATTCCTTAAGTAAAAAGAATTCTCAGTACAACATGTAAAACACAGTACAACATGTATAAATCAAGGATGAAGTGGTTCCGTGGAAAGAACGCTATACTGACTCGAAATTGTCGAATCGTCATACTCCTCCAAGAAGGAACTCATGATTGGGTGATTACTGAACTACACGCCAATCATCGTTATTTTGTTTGTTTAAGCACCCAGTGCCGTCTTTTATTTTTGGTGGACCCTAGGCCATCCATGAGTTTTGGCTTCTTCTCTTGAGTCAAAAACTTCAAAACGACAGCACGTTGGCACACACGACTCTTGGTCAAGCCACACTGAGCGTGTTCCACCCCTCCACCAATAGTAACTATTTCCGTTCCAGCCTCACGAAAAGTTACTACGCTGACCGTTCCAACCTTCACAAAATAGTAACTAATAGTAACTATTTGCTTACCATGCTCGGGAGCGTAGTAAGCGTAGTAACTACGCATCTCTGTAACGCGATTGGTCGGATCACCCCGAGCCTGATATTTGACCGAAAAAATTCAAAAAGCGTTCCAGCCTAGCGTAGTAACCACGACGAATAGCGTAGTAACTACGGTAAGTAGGGTGGAACACGCTCACTATTGTCACATTTGAGAATAATCTCGGTAACGTAAAAGACGGTGCAGTAGCTGGTCACACCTGGATCGTAATGAACAAAGCAACACGGCTAGTGACCGTCTATAGACTGATATAGTCTATAGACTATATACAACCGACTATAGACAACCGTCAATAGACAACCGTCTATAGTCTATAGACTGATTCAACAATTTACGACCACCGCTTGACCTCTCGTTTCCCCTGGCCCCTCAGCACCGGCCGAACTGGCCTAAGGGTAAAGACGGCACTGTAAGTACCCCATGTTTGGCATAGGATATCCCAAAATCCGGGTTTGTGGTAGACTGCGTGGACTGGTATGAGGCCGATTCTCTTCCACTTCCTTTCCCCGTTTTCTTCCGCTCTTACCTGTAGGAGTTCCCATTTCGTCCAATTTGAATTGCGTCTCCTGTCTCGGTTCTTTGTGGAGCTGAGCCTCAGTTCCCGATCGATAGACAGTCGGAATTGTTTCTGGGAAATGGGAGAAATCCACGAATCCGACCGTAGAGGCATTACTGTCAGTTCTGGGAAACGGACTAAGATGTCAATAAAGGCTAAACAGGAATCGAATACTATTTCATTCCCCTTTCGACTGGAAAAACAAAATAAAGAAAAAGTTCTTGCGGCTGACGGAGTCTAAACAAATCCCTGGCTTCTGGAGGCAATTACTAACGTTGGGAATAGAAAGGGAAAGGAGGCGCCCTTCTCCCAATGATGTCGGCAATTCGGCAAATAAAACTTCACTGCTTTCGTAAAAATGGTCGATTTTCCTGTAAAATAGTCGGTTTTTCATAAAAACAGTCGTTTTTGCCGAAAAAATACCATCCAGTCAGTAAATAATTTGCCTACCCCTCCCAAATGTTCGGGCTAGTAACTATAACATGCAAAAAATGCGGAGCACCCTAGCCCAATCAGATTTTGATGATTTGATTTGATCTCGGAAAATAAACATTTGAAGTTTGTTCTTAGATTTGACGACTTGGATGGGATTGAATTTTATTGGGTTGGACCGATCGATTGTCGACGATAGGATGCATTGTTTTAGCAAGATTAAATTAAATTCATTTCCAGCTCTAAATTTGTGAAGGTTTATCTGTTTGGGATTATCGTACAGAGAGCAGTTTCTCTAGGTTTGCCCCTGATTTCCTTTAGTTTATTTTTAGTAATGTGTGAATTTTGTTTTGTTTTGTGTGTATCTTTTTTATATACTATGGCCGTCAAGGCTTTAGTGTAAATAGAGATACAGTTATATTTGCTTGAAGAACTGGAATCTTATTTTATTGTGCTAACGGTATTGACGAAAAGGTTCCTACTTTCCTGTTATCGACTAAGAGTTAAACGGAACCTCGATTTGCATGATTAAATTGCCCTTGTGGGTGTTCTCGGAATACTAGAGACACTTTCATCCTACATCCTTTCTCGAAAGTTGCCCTTGTTAATAGCAGTCTTTGGATGCTTTAACCAAAAAGCTACCGTCACCAGAAAATGTTAAAGAAAGGTAGTGCATGGAAATAGTCAAACTTTAGCAGCTTGATGCATTTTAGAGTGCTTGCCTTTGAGTCAGGATTATTCGTTCTTAGGTTAGAATTAACTATAACTTATGTTCTCTTTTTTGGCCTTAAGGATGAAAAGAACCAAATATTGACGACAAATATGTGGCTTAATATGGTAAGTGTGTATAATAACTGTGGTGCACAGTACTCTCTTTAGCCACTCGTAGAACGTCCCTATTCGATGTCGCTACTAAAAATGTAATGCTCTCTTTTTATTTGCCTTTGAAGGACGAGAAAAATCAACTTCTCATTACGAACATGTGGTTGAAGCTGGTAAGTGGGAATGCGGATTGCGTTTGACAGCATGACACTTACCCGTATGCCTACCCATCATACCCGTAACTAGTATCCAGATCAAGATCTTTTTCTAAAGAGGCTTAAAACAGAAGCCGCAGTAGCCACATTTTTTGTAGAAAGTAAAAATTAAAATTTTAAGGAAATAGTAAAGTAATAATAAAAAAAGCCGCGTAGATCCAGTTCTTATTCGAACATTTTAACATACATAACTAGTTTGAAAGGAAGTCCGGACTATGGGAAATGAGAATGGATGAAAGCTATGAGTTCTTCGTAACATTCACTCCGCGTGATATCCGAGCGTTTTCTTTTTTTTATTTTATTTGTCAAGCATTTCTTTAGCCTATAGATGACAGAAACGTGCTCGTATTACACCATGTATTGCGAATTCTTTTTGCGAATCCTTAGCAGTAAACAGTCTCTCGTTCTCTGCTGTCCCTGGTAAAATGGGATGTGGCTTTGTTCCTGTCCATTCTTGCATTGACTCCTCACACATTAAGTCAGCATAAACTTTGTTTTGTGGTGCGATAAACATGGTGCAAAAGTACGATAATTTGCGGTACAAGTTTTCTGTCGTAGCTAGCGTACATAAAGTAGCAAGGAATGACAACTATGGCGGTGGATGATTTGGAAGAATCAGTTTGACCTTTTGAGTAAAAAGATCTTGAAACTCTCCCCGCCTGCGCATGTTTTACTTTGAATGCGGACAGAGAAGGACACGTCGTCCTGAGCATTTAAGAATCAATTAGAAAATTAGTTCGCTTTTTCTTGCTTGGTTCCGGTCTTGTATGCATGTTGGAATGGCTTTGCTTACACTCTTCCTTTCTCCTTCTCGGTCTAGAGAGACGCAGGACCATACGACGTGAGAAATGTCTCGAGGCTGAGTACAGTGTAAGGCTTATGGTGCCTACAGATGATCAGGGTGTTGCGGTTATGGACTTGATTTCCTACCGAGATTTTCAGCGGCATCACCACCTTCGTGAAGAAAAAATTTCCAGGCGGAAACGGAGAAATTTTGTCAGGGAATTCCTTATCATTTGTTCGTATCATTAGCACACATCTGTCGGGACCGAATCTCTCCTTAAAATAATAATCTCAAGAATCAATTAAAGAGTGAAGCCAACATCTTCTGCTAAATACCATCCCAGGAAAGTAACGCCAGTAGGTGGTACCTAACTGGGCCCAACCTCTACGCACGCCTCCTGCCTCGAGGGGACTAGGGTGTGGCATCCTCAGTGGGCGTGGCTTCATCTCCTACCAGCGCGTGTGTGCATAAGAATGCAGTCAAGCAGTCGCGTGGGTGGTTGACTCTTCCCCGTTTGATGCCAGTTTGTCTCCTGGACATATTAAAGCTGCGGTCGGGATAATAACATTAAATAACAAACATAAGCATAATTAACATAGTTGGTAGTCACTTCGAAAAGCTTCGTGAGCAAGTCTTACTGGATTTGCGGTGGGGAAAGCATGATACCTTGACAAAATTCATCAGCCGAGGGACTTTGATGGAATTTGTTCGTTTAAGGGTTGTTTCGAAGCCTACGATACGTAGAAAGTGTTGTGTAATTCTGGACCAAAACGGATGCTACCCTTCTAAAGTCTTCTTCGTTTGGGGGGAAAATACCGAGATTTTCGATCGAGACGTAGGTTGCCCCTCTAAAATCCCCCAGTGTCGTTCCTCTTAAGAGAAAATACCGACAGAGCCTCAGATCAGAGACCTTGGTTGTACCCTATTATTTTTAATTTATTCTTGGCCATCTACACTAAGTTTTGCATGAGACGTTCCTCAAAGGTCACGAAGCGCACGTACAGAACCGCATTCCTACGGACCAATTGAACTGGGATGATCTAGGGGGCTGTAATCATCAAATTGTTTTTCAGGACAACGGTAAGGAAGCATGCGCACGTCATTGCTTGAGAATTTGAGAACAACAAAGTACAAATTTTGGTACAAGAACTAAGTTGAACAAAGTAGTGTCAAAAAGACGAGGCTGACTGCGCCAGCAAGTAGGATTTTCAAGTGAGAGAAACAATGTTGACGACAACAAAGTTCTCATGAGCGATTTGTAGTTTCGAGCCTCAAGTTATTGCGTAAGTTTGTGATAATAACAATATCCTCGCAGGAGTGGACGGACTACAATCTACGATGGAATACTTCTAAATACGGAAACGTCAGGGATGTCAGAATACCACCCCATCGGATCTGGAAGCCTGATGTGCTCATGTACAATAGGTAGGTTTGAAGATGATATCTCACATAGCTCATGTTGAGCCAATGCCTATGGCTAGGTCAGTCGGCATGGATCGCTTAGATCAGTCCCACCAGTAGTCCACCTCTTTAATCAATATCCATTCTAATATCGACATGAAGTTCTGATTTAACCACCCAAGGAGATCCATGATGTTCCCGTTTACTGAATATTAACTATTATGGTTGTTGGTGTTGTGTTGTTTCTCTCTTTTTTCATCTTTTCTCATACTCCGTCTATACCTAGACGGGTCATAAACAAAATTAAACTTGATTTAATTTGGAATTTCTCTGCTGATATCCGCGTATGACCAGCGCTTACCTTCCGTTGAGGGGGTCGATTAAATATAGGCACGACACGGCACGGCATAGCGCAGGAGGCACGAGTAAAAAAAAAGAAGAGATTAGCAAGTAGTAGAAGTAGACAATTAAGTGAGAGTTCGTCAGTCCAGAGCTTGAAAGAAGGCACGTTCGAATATTGTTCCTTCCCCTCACTCGGAAGCCTGAATGGGCCCTTCTAGTTTTCGTGCCTCTTTTTAGTACTCGTGCCTCCTACACTACGTCATGCCATGCCGTGCCTTTTTTTTAGTCAATCCCTCCGTTGAGTCGTTACCTAGCTAGCCGAAACATGGATCTTCAGAGAACCTCACTTGCCTATCCTCTCGGAGAAGTCAGTGAGGGTATCGACATGCACAACATTGCAGTGCTACTTTCTAGGCTTTCATCAACTGAAAATCGCTTGTAGCTCACGTTGAGCTTGGTCACAATGAGCCAAGCGCAGTCGTCGTAAAATCTTTTGTATCGGTCTCTGTCCAGCCTCGTCCTCTTCTTAATCAGTTTGTTGAGTTCAGCGTTGTGCTGATGCCGAAAGGATGATGGCTGTGATTCGTGTTTTCTCAGAGGACACTGATCTAATACCTGGCTAGCCCAGTCGGCTGGCTAAAGTGACATGCGACGATCATAACCATTGTAGTTTGGGCCAATTAACGGAGATGAAGATATAGACGGTGGTTTTGCAAAACGGGGTCAGTGACATTCCGCAATTGAGTTATAAGTAGTGACCTATCCGCCTTTGTGTTCTGAATGCGTGGTGCAAATTTCCGCGAAATACGCTCTTCATAAAATCCAATACCGAATTATCGCCAGATGTGCTAGAGGAACAATAACAATCACACGTGAGAACGGGGGACAAGTTATCGGAATGGAGAATGAGTTATTAGGCTTTCGGCTCACACCGACCCGCTAATTAGCCCCGTCGGAAAGTGGTTCAGCAGTCAGCAATGATGTCGGAAGCCAAAATTGACAAACTTGATGTAGACTGATAAAACAGAGTTGGATTGAGAACAAACAGAGGTAGAGGCATTTCATGAAGTTTCAAGTATGGCTAGGCCTAAGACAATTTGGAAATGGCCAAACAAACCCGGATAAACGTATACCACGAAGTAACATGTCATTGTTTACTTTATGCCAGCGCATCTAGCGGCCAAAAAAGAACTAATCTTGATGTAATTTTATGAAGAGCGTATAGGAGAGCAACCGCTACGGAGATAAAGAGTATCTACCGTGACAAATATAGGCCATGTCAGGGTAAAGTCCCTACGCTCCATCTTTACAGAATATTCTTCAGTCCGGTTAAGTGGAGTGGATTGTGCAGGTAATGAAACAGCTAAGTTTTGGAACGATTAAGTCGATTGGAAGGTTCCTGAGGTTGGGGATGAGACACAGGGAAAATTGTTTAAGTTTATAAGGTAAAATGAAATATAGTAGGATGTTGAGTAGTGTACAGATTGATTATTTATATCTTCTATTTATTCTTTTGTGTTGTATTTTTGCGATGGCCCGTGTTGGCTTTTGGGCAATAAATCTATCATCTATCTATCTATTGGGATGTGAACTGCTTAGACGAATTTGGCTACGGCGGGACCAATGTTTTATAGCAAGCTTCTATCTGACTACTGCAGTGGTTTGTGAACTATGCTCACAAGCCCCCAGTATAGATCAATAACAGTGGCCTTGAGTGGCCGTGGCGCCTGAGGCTCACTTTTGTCTCTCAATTCACAACTTATGAAGAGATTTGGACAATTTGACTAATTTCGACAATTTCGGACAAACATCATTCCGTTGCCGAAAGATGAAAGCTTTTTCATTGTTCCTATAAAACTGGAAAAATGACGCTTCTTACTTTTCGTGTTTTCCGGTGTTACATCTACTTACCGTTAGCGACTTAAATTGGATATGTGCTTAGAAAGGGTTAATTTTCCAGTGCGGATGAAGGCTTCGATAGCACTTTTCCAACCAACGTAGTGGTTCGCAATAATGGTAGCTGTTTCTATCTACCACCTGGCATCTTCAAATCAACATGTAAAATAGACATTACCTGGTTCCCCTTTGATGACCAGCGATGTGATATGAAGTTTGGTAGCTGGACTTACGATGGATTTCAGGTAAGAATGACAGATAGAACACAAAAATTAAATAAATAAAAAAATAAAAAATAGCATCCGGCAACAGTCGATGTTTAGAATACAATCGCAGTAAAAAAAAAAGTCTCAAAAAAGAGATCAGCAATATGTTGCGGTACAACCTTTTTTTCCAACTGAGTCCCCTCTATGCGGGGATACAGCTGTGGTGCTGCATTCAAGCGAGGAGTCGAAAAACATGACCTGGGAAACTGGAGGCGTTTTTCTGAGGCATCTTTGTTCCCCAAACAATTATTATTTTCTTTCTTGACATATTTCGAGGTTCGGAGGTACTAGACTAGAAGGATCCTCATTTTTTTGTATCTATATGCCAGGGAGAAGCTACCTTGGTTCCTTACCGTGTATCCTTGTGGTTGCCCTTCGTAGAAACTCATCGAACTGATATGATGGGTGTCCCGAGTGGAGAGAATGGCTCTTTCGTTGCTCAAAGCCTAGAACTGGAATCGCTATCAATTCGTCTTCTCTTGTACTGAGGGAAACAATTTACTTGTCCTGAATTTAGATCAAGCCAGAGCGATTATATTAAATGACCCATTGTGGTGAACCTAATGATTTCCATTCTAGTTGGACCTCACGTTGAATGCAGACGAGGGCGATACTAGCTCATTCGTAACAAACGGAGAATGGTCGTTATTAGGTAAGCGCTAATAACTTCTGTAGATTACAGCCTGAACTGAACCCGAATACTGGACATGGCGATAAGTCAAATCTTCTGAATGGGAACTTCTTGGGAATCTAGGGCTCATATAGTAGCTATCCTTATCTACATTCGGTTGTTGGTTGGGTGCGTAAGCAGAGATGGGCAAGACGTTCATTGGATTGGATTGGATAGAAAGTGGAAAAAATCAAGCAAAATGAAAGAAATCCTAACAGAAGACTTGATAGTCTTCCAGATGAAAAACAGTATTTTGAAGCTTCTCATGTTTTTATGTGTGAATGATCGGCGGACCTTGAAGCTTTTGGCGAAGTTTGCGCGTGACTGTCAAAACTCGGCTAGGCCGAAAAAGCGCCAAAAAATCGTAGGTAGCCTACAAAGTGAAACAAGTGTGAATGGCAGGGATTTCAGAAGGTTACAATCTCATAAGGTAGCTAAGGATATATTAGTACAAAAGGCAGAATAAGCAAGAGGGATCTTTAAGAAAAGTTGATGTAGGAATAAAAATAGAAATAGAAGGAAAAAAATAAAAAAAATGAGGTCAGACTGAATAATAACAGGTCAAACTACAGTCGAACACGAGCACTAACTACCTACCCGATCAAGTTGTCATTCGTGTGATCCTGTCAAACAACACTGCCTGTGAAGTTAGCGAACAGGTCAAATAGTGTAAAACCGGAATGTATGATGAAAACTGAAAAAGTGAAACAGCTTTACGTAGATAGGACTGTGAGGAGAGTCAGGACAGGGGCAAAAGAACGCGGCTTATATCATGTCTAACTATCTGGGAAAGCACTTTTCTATCGTGTACTTCAACGGCAATGACGAAGAGGACATTTTCTCAAGCTTCCGTTCCTGCATTTCCTATGTAACTATTTTTCAGGAACTTCCGAGCCTACCTCACACTTCTTAGTTCCGAGTTTTTTACATGTGTGCTCTCCCCCCCCCTCGTAGAACTTCTTTTAGAAATCAGAACTAGGCTAAGCAGCTAATATTTAAAGCAGAAGTATTACTGGAAATCATCCTTTTCTCGATGGAGTGGCTCAGAAATAGAATTTTATGAAATACCATTACTTTCCACGTGAAATAAGCGATATTCCTGTTGGCACTCGTCACTCTATGGCCTTCCACTCCGATGCGGCGGCTAGACGCAAAATATTTGAAAACTGAAAATGTGGTTAAAAAGTGGGGAAAACAAGCAGAACAAAAGAAGTACAGAACAGAAGATAGACCTGATGGCCTACCATTTCTCCGAAATGTAAAAAAAACTTTGGAGCTTCTCATGTCCTTGTGTGTGAAAGATTTGTCGGCGGACCTTGAAGCCTCTGGCGAAGTTTGACTGGCAAAACTCGGCTAGGCCGAAAAAGCGCTAAAAAGTCGTAGGTACTAAACGGAACAATGGAGAAAGCAGGGATTTCAGAAGCTTGTAATTCCGTAAGGGATCCAGGGATAATATAAAAGGCACAAGAAGCAAGAGCTCCGAACGTACAAGTTTTGCTAAATCCAAAGTTTAAATCTGTTCAACTTAAGAAACGTAACTTAAGAGGAGGCAGAAGAAATTAAATACAATAGGTTTGCTTGATGAACAGATTTTCCAGTTAATCCGGATTCTTGAATTTATAAGGAAGAGGCAGTAGGCTATGTTAACCCGCATGGAGCGATGATTGATTGACAAGAAAAATAAAATTCCGCAGTTTTACTCTAACACTAGTCCGAAGGGCTCTCTGTACGTGTCAGTGTGAAAGGGCCTTACATAAAATAAGATATTACGGAAACCAAAGTTTTTACGTGTCAGGTCTAAGGGACCTTCAGAGACATTGTGTCTTGCACTAGATATACTTTGTTGTCGCAGAGACGGTAGAGACTTCATAGCAGAGTCTTAGCGCCACCAGTATTTTTCGCCACTGCGTATCTACCATATCTACCACTGCGTATCTCAGGGTTGTTAAATGCAGGGTTGTTAAATACAGTATTGTTAAATACTGTGCTGTCACCGTAAGACTTAACTCTTAAGTGACCTAGGATTTTTCGCTACTCTCATCACTCATTTGACATACCAATTAGCCGAGCGATTTAACAAGTGAAATCGAATGTTTTTTTGTCAATTCCTTACCAGAAAATTACTTTAATACTGAACATGAAGAATTTCTTTTCTTGCGCATTCAGGCCCATGCCCCTCGTGTGGTTTAGTCACCTCGAATTCCCCCATTGCTCGTGACAAATGGTTCCCCCATTGCTCGGGAAAACGCTCTTGCCATAGTAGGCTATAGCCTGCTATGTTGTACCGTAGGTGTACTATGTAAACCTACTACAGTATACTTGTAAATCATTCATTATTGGTTAGAAGAAAAAAATAGTATGACATAGTATTAAGTCAGCAGTTTATATTTGTATTGCTTTTCAGCATAAGCCTTTCTTTCCTAATTAGTAGGAAGGGGTGGCAGAGAATCTTCCACAAAATCTTTCACTAATTCCAGCACTTCTTCTATAACCTGTTTTCATCCTTCTTTGCCTGTTGCGTTACCTCCAGTGGTAAAAAATACCCAGTGGCAGAAAGTCGCGAAGTAGAAAAAAATTCCAGAATTCCAGTTCCATGACCAGATTCGGTTGCATTTAAAGGCTGCGTTCCACGAACTTGTTATTACTTACGATCGTTACTTGGGATGGTCGGGAGCACGTAAATTACACTAACTATGTATCAGCAGGAATACCTATCATGCATGACTGGCAGAATCTGTATCGCTAGTACCAGAGCAAAATAACACTAGGAAGTAGCGCCAAGACCTATGCTTTCTATGTTTCGCAAACGGTCCATAGTCGTAGCACCACCCATTACGCTTGCGGCATTTTAAGCGAGACAAACTTGCGGGTTTAAAAATTTCTGGTAAAGCCAAGTATGCGATCTGCACACGTCGTAGTAACAGGGGAGGTTTTATCTTTTTTTGCTTTGTTCAGGATATGAAGTTATTGGAGCCAGCGCTGGTGCACGACTGATTGAGTTTCAGTAGGTAGGTTCTCTATCGCTAGTGGTGCTAGTGTTGCTGCTATTCGAGTGTGTGTCACTTTTTCAAGTCTTGGCGCTACTCCCTAGTGTTATTTTGCTCTGGCCAGTACGAACTATTATTACTTTGATTCCAGATAGGATAATAACTACCCTAACAATAGCTGGCTCCTCCTTCATAATCTCTCTCGGGATTCTTTAATTTTATTTTAGTGACACCATCGCTCTTGAATTATCTAGTAATTTTCTTGTTTAGGTGTGCCGGGGAAGCGGAATGTCATCTACTACACATGTTGTCCCGAGCCTTATGTTGATATTACCTTTACAATAATAATTCGCCGAAGGACCCTTTACTACTTCTTCAACCTGATTGTACCATGTGTACTTATTGCATCAATGGCTGTATTAGGATTTACACTGCCGCCGGATTCCGGAGAGAAGTTATCGTTAGGTAAGTTATTACTTTTTTTCCGCATATGTCGTTCATCAATCCCAACTCTTACTCATTTATTCATAGTCTAATTGAAAACCATGTCAGCTAGAAAGTCCTAAAGTGCACCCCCCTGAAAGCGAACATTGGCTAAGTCAGCGAAAATGCAACATGATTGAGTTTTCTGTAGAAAGTCACTTACTCGGGTTGAAAGTGTGGAAATTAACTTCAGAAATAAGGCTTCATTTATTCGGTGGGGGAGGGGGGTAACATTGCACTCCAGGCGTTATTCCGAAGTCAGCTCCCATGGAAGCGAGCATCCACGAATTCAGCGAAATTGCAACATGATTGAATTTTCTGAAGTAGACCACTTATTCGGGTTAAAAACTATGGAAATTAGCTCCTGAAACATGTTGTCCTTTTTTTAGGGGAGGAAGAACGTAGTGAATCCCCAGGCGTTCAAGGCGTTGACAGTGATTAATTTTTATTTGTTTTATTTAAACTTAACCAAACAAGATGTTTGAATTCGATTCAGCTCAATTCAGTTCATTTTGCTATCAAAGAAAAATACAAAAGTAAAACAAAATTCCGCCAGGAGAGCACAACAAAATGGGCTTAGCTATTGCAGGGCACTTCCCAATATTAATTACAAACAAACAGAATGAGGAGATAACTGAATATATATAGAAAGAGAAAAAGAAGGGAGCGGACAAAAATTAACCTATGGTTTCTACTTTAAGCAGAAAAACGAAGGGAAAAAACAACAAAAGGAAACAAGAAAAAAGAAAGAAGGAAAACTAAAACTGGGGGGGGGGCGGGAGCACTATAAGCACTTTAAATGCGACTGGATAAACATTTTATAATGAAACGAAATACTGATAAAACGAAGAGAAAAAAACAAGAGGAAACAAGAAAAAAGAAAGAAAGAAAACAAAAACTGGGGGGCCTGGAGCACTAAACACTTTAAATACGACTGGATAACCATTTGTCTTATTCTATAGCTTCAGATACTCCCCTTCTAGCTTCAGATAACTCCCTATGATTTAGTAAAAATCCGACAACATCGGTCATTTGGGCCCAATGCCCAACAGTTTGGCTTCATCCCCCAAAGGAAATGTTTAAGCTCGCCCTTCTTCTAGCACCTTGTTTTCAGCTCGCTAATAAACTTACGGGTAAGAACTCTTCGGCTCAAATGATATAAATTTAACCTCGCTCCGTGAAGAAGTGCATAAACGGCTTTTCCAGGTGATGGTGAATGACATTAAATATCAGAGATGCATCAATTTCCCTTTTAATGTCGGTGTCCCTTAACATAAAATTTACAGAAGAAGGGTTAGACAGTTTGTTAACGGCTTTGAAGGTGATGGCAGATTACAAATCTCCGAGGTAAAGAGAATTCTATCCCTCTCCCTTATAATGTCGGTGTAAGGGATTGTCCTTAGAAAACCTACGGAAGAAGGGTTAGACAGTTTTTTAACGATTTCCTAGGTTATGGTAGATGATAAAAAATTTCTCGGGGGGGGGGGGGGGGGTACACAGAGTTCTATCCGTCTCCCTTATGATGTCGGTGTCGGGGATATCCCTTAGAAAATATACAGGAGAAGGGTTAGACAGTTTTTCAACGCTTCTAAGCTTATGGCAGATGAAAATCTCCAAGGTCTGCAGATTTCTTAACAAGTTAGAAACTCTACAATTGTCAGAGAACGAACAGCGGCTTCGTTAGGTTCTGCCAGTTTGTCAACGACGCATCGCAAAGCCGCCACCTTATCAAGTTGGTCTAAATGCCCAGTAGCCTGCTTAACTTTTGTATTTCCGTACGGGTGACTCTTCGTGAAGAAGTGTTTACGACGTAACAAGTTATGGCAGACATTTACTCCTCGTGGAACAGTCTCTGTCTTTATCCCTTTTTAGTACCTATGAGGGATTCCCTTCAGAAAGTCAACATGAGAAGAGTTGAGGGTTCTGACGTCCGGGATTTGTCAAGTACAGACAGCGGCGTCGTTCTGATAGTTTAGTAACAATACAAGCAGCTAAGCTCTTATAACTTTTAGTTTCTAAGTCTTTATCGGGGTTCCGTAAAGAATTCGTGAGAAGAGTCTGAACTTTCGTTTCATCCAGTCTGCCTCGCATAGTACGTTCATCGTCGTAGCGCACAAATTCACGTTTCGAAAAAAAAAAAATGACTCTCCACCTTAAATTCGCTCACCGATGCAGGATCCGCCACGGCCCTAACATATCCTTTGCCCGTATTGTTTCCTGCCCATGTCAGAACAATATCGGGATCGACTTCAAACCCCCGCAAAGTGACCGGGTCCAGTTCGGACCGTAAAAAGCACATCTAGTGCATCTGCTTTGACCTCCGCCATGGGCTTAGGTTCTGTCTGCCTCTCTATTCCCCCTCCCTCCAGCCTCCATAAATGGCTGGATCCTGGAAACGGAAGTATCCCATTGAATCTGGTCCGGTATGGGCCTGCAAAGTTTTTAATCCTCCAATCCGCAAGATCCCGAACTCACGAACGCTGGCCAGACAGACAGAATGTCTTCGCAATAGATGGTGTTTGGCTCTTTCAAGTTCCATAGGGGAGGGTTGGTGAATTGTGAAAACCTCATGACACGCCCAAGAGTTTTCTGGTAATTTATGACCATCCGCACATCAGGTGGAGATTTAGTAGACACTAGCTTATACCGTCGATAGACAACTGTTTCTCTGAGCTGGAGCCGTAATGTACTGTCGAACCCATAACGATAAGAGAAGAAATGTATCATATTTCGTGAGGTAAAACCAAAGCAAAGTCTCGGAACGCACACGTAGGAATTGGGAATTATGAATAAGTCATTCCTTGAGTTGGAGTTGGTGTCGTGATGTACTTACTGTCTTGGTCTTGATGATTTAGCTGGGGTAAATAAAAGTATTATATTCCGTTGGGTAGAACTAGGGCAAACTATCGGTCTCAGATGAATCGTGGAGAATTAGCTTTGCTTTTGGATTCGGCAAATAGATACTCCCGATAATCATTGTAGGGTTACAAAATAGGCAGAGTGGGCCCTGCCTATTTGCCTCACCCCTTTTAGGGGTCACGCGACAAAGTATTGACCAATATTCGTTTAATCTTGACTGAAAATCATAATAAATCTTTTTTACTTTTTTTGGTGGAAACGAAGCGACGCGAAAATTGGGACATGACCCATGTTCTAATTTTCTTCTCCATCTTCCTTTAGAACTGAGAGACAGAAGCCCTGTTCTGGTGTAAATATTCTCCTTCTTCCTTGTATAGTATTGAGTGTTATCCCACTGGGAGGAGGCCCCAAAATTTCGACTGGCCATAGGGAACCTATAGTGCGTGTCTTTACTTTCGATGAAGCTTCACCCTTTCTTTTCAGCGAAAAGTATAACTAACAGTCTCGTCTAAACTTTCAGGAGTTACAATTTTACTTTCGCTGACCGTTTTTCTCAATATGGTTGCCGAAACAATGCCGGCTACTTCAGATGCCGTGCCACTTCTAGGTAAATTGAAGTCTGTACGAAGAAGAAGAGGGGTGTTATCAGAACCGTCCAAAATGCATTTTTAAGAAACAAACTAAAGATTTTTTGCCTTTTGCCTGCACGCATGGGACAATGGAAACGAATGAAACCAAAAAACAAATCCTCACCCAAGAACTGAGCAAACTTCTCTGCATGATTTACTTTCTATCATCTCAAGCATTGCTGATTATTTCAGTTACTGCATGCTTGCTATCGCTCATGAAGCATCTTAGCCTGAGCATGGACATACTAGGCCTTGGTACTACTCTTACGCTTTTGCCTCTTTTCTAGGCGTTACTGTTCTGCTCTCTTTGACGTTTTTTCTCAACACAGTTTCATCCACTATGCCTCCTTCGTCAGCCAATCCACTCATAGGTAAACATAATTCGAAAGTCTTCACACAACACCTCTGTTTAATTGTAGTGGCTTTTCCTAGCACAGTAGCTATCCTCTCAATTTCCTTCGAGCTTTCAATGTTTAAAATCCTATAGTCAAAGAAGGATCATCCAACCAAACCATCATGACCCCATATCCCTTAAAAAAAACAGCAATCAGTGTTCCATCCAAACCATAAAATTAAAAATAGTGGAACTTTGTTACTTGGAATACCTGCTTTTGCACAAGTGCATGTAACATCTTGGCATGGTTATTTGTATAGCAAGAGCTGCATAATACACGTGTTTATCCTGTTCAAGCATGATCGTCACATAATCTCTTGCAGAAGCATAGCTGTCCTGCCTTGACTTTCCCTTTTTTGTTGTCATCATCCTTTCATCTCGGTTTGGCACCACAGTTGTATTAACCATATGAGGAACAGCTCAGTGTGATTGTTTTTATGTTTTAACCAGTTGGACGACCTTAATTATTTCTTATTTGTGACCTGATCAAGGGTATGAGTGGAATGTTAGTTGTGGTTAGTAAAAGTATCGCAGACATTGTCTTCTGACCCAGAGAGGAAGGATTGATGTGCAAGTTCCAAACATTGTTTTCCAGGCGTGACGATACTGCTGTCTCTCACCGTATTTCACAACATAGTTGCCGAAACTCTCCCCCGAGTGTCGGATGCACTCCCTGTTCTAGGTAGTTGATGTTGATATTCACAGAGGGTAGTTGAAGAGAGTGAAGGAACTCGCTGAGCCTACTCGTGCGCTGTCAACAGTTACATAACATTAGTCGCGTTTTTTATCTGAATTCTCTGTTCTCGACTATCAATAATTCTCGTACAAATTACCGTTTCTGCTCTTCTCAGTTCTTGCTTTTGACGAAAACACCAATTTAGCCACCCACTCTTGATGGCTTATTCTTCGTGCCGACGAAGAATCGCCGTGTGCCTACTGAAGAACCAGAAACGTCACCACAACTAACGTTGTTGATTGGTTCACATAGGATTTGAGTCAATTTGAGGATTCGATGGGCGACGTTTCTTGTACTTCCCTAGGATCACCGGCTTGTTTCGGTCATATTCAATATGAGCATCCGGCCTTTATTGACCATGAGGAAGGACTTTGGAGACAGAGAATCGAGAAGTGACGATCGAAGCAACTTCCCGATTCTGCATAATCGCGAAGCTTTCCTTGTTCTCGTTTTTCACAAAAATCCAAGAAATCTCGATGGTCAAAAAACGCGAAACTAGATAATTCTAAGGAGAATCGGGATGCGAATTGAGATAAAAAACGCAACCATTTACTCGAGGAAATGTAATGTGATAAGATAACATACTACCTATTGATGTTACAGATCAATTTTCTTCTGATTTTTTTAAGTGTTCCTCTTTCTGCAAAACACTATGTCAAACATGGTTTCAACGTTACTTTCAGCTAAAAATTAACACTTAAAGGTATAACGGAAACGTTCTGTAACGTCAGCAGATAGCGTTTGTCTCGTATCAGTCGAGACTGTAAATGTAATGGAAACTCTGACAGTGGGATTCTTCCATTTTCGACTGTCGTCTAAAAACGAAGTGATACTTTCAAGGTCGTCCGGGGATTCTTTCACTCTCTTCCCCACGGCTTCTTAGGACATTCTCCATTGACCTGTTGCTTCTGTCCAGATCAATAGAGGAGCTTCGAGTGGAAGCTAGGTTTTTACGTGCCTCCGGCAGTATTTGTGGCATTATGCAGACTATAAGACTATTAAATCGATAAAAGGGAGAAGCCCCTGAAAGCACTAAATCTTCGGCCATTGTCTGAAAAGCACTGCGAAAGACTGAGAGAAAGTTTCGAAATGGAGTGTGGATTTAAAAAGGGTTTCCGGGAATTCGAGAGCAGTCAGTCCCTGATTTATTTTGTAGGCAATGCCAACAGTTGGGTGTAGTCTCAGTTTGAAATAGCCTACGTCAAACGCCGATCATACCGATTACTGAATGCTGGGTACCCTAACCTAACCCACTATGAAGGAATTCTGATTGGTTGTTATCTGTACTTTACTTAAATCGTCAATATTATTTAGGGTACCCAATATTTGGCATAGGGTAAACGGTGTTAAACAGAGGCTATACCAAACTGTGTGTATACCGGACGTTCGGCATAGCCTATCGAAAATCAAATGTTTGTGGTAGACTGCTCGAGAGTGCAAATTTAAATATCGTTCGTCTCATGCAGTGGACAGACAATCCGGTTTTTCCGGCCTTATTTTCTGCATTTTCATCATGAAGTTGGAAAAAACTGGTGACGGTGTCGGGAAATCTTGGCAGGCATTCCGGTCCGTGACCTCCCCGCCCTGATCGCCTATCCATAACACCAGAGAGGATCGCAGAGGCTAGAACCCACATCCAACGGTCTGCATAGTGTCACAGTAGTGTGGGCACATAAAAACTGATTGGATGAGACCGGATTTATCGTTCGTTTCAAAGTTGCATTTGTTTCAGGTGTCACAATTCTCCTTTCTCTAACAGTGTTCTCCCTAATGCTCTGTGACGTTTTGCCTGAAATATCAGACGCCATTCCGATATTAGGTTAGACTTAATCAAGACTAGACCCAGTTTAAACCTCAGCTTAATCTACTGCGCACGTTGACTGCCGAAACTTCTAAGGTAGCATGCACTTGACTTTTGAATGTTTGCTTCAGTCACTGAGCTGTCCTACCTCGAAGCTGTGTCGAGCTGTGTTGATTCTTTCCGCAAGGCCAAACCGATAGTACACCCTTTATCCCGGTTTCACAAAGCATGTTTGAGCAGGATCATACATAAAGAGTCTGGGCATGATCTGAATGAGTATGGTGGCACATTGATCGAATTTGCATGAATTTTTTTGTGTTTCAGACAAATTTTCAAGGCAATCAAAATGCATACAAATCCGTCGCGCTGGATCGCATCCCTCTCCTTCCAAGTAACAGAGTGTTTTATACCACTTTTTGTTTTGCAAGATGTTGCTTGCTTATCGTACCAAGATGTTTTTGTTCCATTATGATTAGATCTTGATCGTCAGAACCATCAGAAAACGACGTTGCCTCATTTTCAACATGATCCCCTCTAAACACAATTTGCCTTATACCAGTTCAACGCTTCAAGTGAATGATTCTCTGTCTCCCTCCTAGCCTCATTATGAGTATCCAGAACACAGAGATATCATAATAGATCTACAAGCTAATGAACGGAAAAGAGAAGGTTTAACCTTTTAAACTGAATGGTTGGGCAAAACTCTCATCGTCATAGGCTCGCACTTTATTTCTGTAGAAGAATGTATTTAAATACATATCCTGGCATAATTTTATAGACATGTTGCTGATAGTGATGAATAGATGATCATGGGGGAATTGTTCAAATCGGTGTAACAAGCTGCTTAGCGCAATACGTGATATTTAAGTCTTAATACACCCTTTCAAGTAGGAAGTAAAAAGGTTCTTGATCAATGCAGCGTTCGGTGTTGTCAGACTGATACAATTTTTCGAGCTTCTAAAGATCAGAAAAAAAGTATTCTTAGCACTACTTGAAGTACACGAGTACAATTTGACGTCCGTTATGTTGTTAAAAGCTACTAAATTAACGGATGGACAGCATTGGTTCTCGAACTAACAATAAGCAGTCATAACAGAAAAAAAGTGTTCTTTTGAAGAAAAGTTGTTTCTTCAACTTCCAACAAAATAGAAATTTAGTGCTTCCTGTGGCAACCCTGACGGCCCACAGGCGGACCAACCAAGTGATCTCGCATGAGCGAGAATAGACCACGGGTATATTCTCCTTATTCACCTTACTGCAGCGGGCCCCGAGGAAAACAGGAATCTTTAATATACCTTATACGCCGTAATACACCTTATTACACCTATTTGAACAATGCTTTAGAGGAACTAAACGATATGATAAGTATGATAACTCTGAACTGGAATTTGGAGATTTGATGCCAGAACATTATGGCAAAGACCTTGTTAGAAACTGCCTTGCTTGTGGCATTCTTCCGTGTGCGTCATCTCGTACTGTTTCATATAACTTATTTGGCTTCTAAATACTTGGTTTCATTCGTCAAAAATAACTCCACGCCTTTTAACAAGGCTACGGAAAAACACAGCAGACTGTTTCTTCTTAGAGAGTATCTCCACCTGATACAAGCTGTTACAAGCTACAAGCTGCAAGTTACAAGCTGCCACTTTAATTCGGTCCAGCCCTTCACATAAGTTGGTACGACGACAATAGCTGTTAGGAATTGGTCATACGACGTTGAAAACACCATCAATACCACATTTCAAAAAAATTCTGATGGCTCTGACTTCAAGTGAAGATAGGTGTCGCGGTGCTTGTAATTGTTGAATGCTCTTTCCGTTTATGGATTTCTCGCACGTCGAGCTATATGTCTAGGCCTTCATAGGTTCTCCCCAGTTAGCAGCGTGAACAGTATGACCTGACTTCCCAGTAGGTCTTTCTCGGAGTAGTTGATACTTGACCACAGCGGTGTGGGGCTTTAGATTTCCTCCTAGTAAAACCCTTTTTCTTGGTGTATTTTTTGAATAACTGGTACTGATTATGCTGATTCTATTTTTAATGTGCAGGAACATATTTCAACTGCATTATGTTCATGGTTGCGTCTTCTGTTGTATCGACGGTGCTCATTTTGAACTACCACCATAGAAATGCAGATACTCATGAAATGACTCCTTGGGTAAGTGAAGATTCAACTAATAACAGATTAGTTTGATTTCGTCTTTTTAGGCGGTAACAACATTATTGAAGACGGGTTAAAATAGTGTCATGTCGAGTGGGCAAGGATTAATTAATTGCGACAGTGAACTGTGTTCTGTGATCCGACGTAGTTCAATGTTCGCAAAATGTGTGTATTAGGTTAAGCCCCTTCTTGTACAAAATCGGGAAAGAGATAATCTTTCTGGTTTTGTATTTAAGGGCGATTCTGACGTTACTTGGAAAGCAAATCCACTTCGCGAGTGGAAAGTGGTTTCGGCGAGTCAGCGAGAAGTTGTAAAGGCGCAACGACTTTTTGCTTGTTCTTGCGCTCGGCGGATTCTCGCTTTGCTTTTCGGAAAGCGAATCCAAGAGATCGCCAGAATCGCCCTTTAATGCCCGTACAATCAGACAGCAAAAATCATGCTCTTAAATCCAAAATGAACTCGAATGGAGCCAGTGCTCCAGGAAGCATAAATAGGAGCACTGGCGTAATGAGGGTTCATTTGCCCTCCCTTTTTGGGCTGAATTTGAAGTGAAGAATTGGAAGTGAAGAATTTCCACTTCTAATACAACTTGCATATCGTATTTAAATGTTTTTTCAAAAAAATTAACAAGAAGTGATGCTGCTTACCCATCCTCGAATTGCCTGCCTTCAAGGAACTCCCTGAGATCAGACATGACATGAGGGTTTACAGTGAGCATGATCCAATGATTAGCCAGAGCTGACAACAGGATTAGAAAAAGAACAAGACCAAAGGTTCCGATGGGATCCCAAAAATTCAATATTTGATCCAGACAATTAGGTTTTGTCTTCGCCAGATCCAGTTTCGCCAGGCCAAACAGCTAATCATTAAGAAATCCAAGCTCAGATATGGATTCAGCATGTGCGTTTTCCTCTATAAGCCGATCGAAACGATCCTAGCTTACTTCTGTGAATTTTGCGGTTTTTGCGAAATTCAAGAACTACTGGTCCGGCGAAAAACTAAAGCTCAAAAACGGATTCAGCGTATCTCCTCACCCCTATATCCAACATCTAATCAACTTCAAATAAAATTTAACTTCTAACAAATTTTGCTGTTTAAAAATATTTTGCTTGTCCCTTAATTTGAACCCCCACCCCTAAATGTAGGGCCACAGGGCCCATCTACGAACTCGACCTTACTGTTGACCCAAAGAATGCTCACACCATGTTTCATCAAAATATCTCATTCCCTTCGAGAGTTATCGCGCTCAAAGACAGACGGACGGACGGACAACTTTTGCGATGTCATAGGTATCCCTCCACTTACGTTTTGGGATCCCAAAAATCTGACTGGGTGGATCAGTTTGGAAGGATTATGATCCCAAGCACCTGGTCTTTTACCACACAGTACGTTCCTCTTGAGATTCCGAAGCATTTGGGTTCCAAGATGAAACCCTTTGGCTTCCTTGTGTCGTGTGTGATAGTTGGTCTTACGTTGGGCATAAGACCAATCATTTGTTTGCTGGCTTGGACGCTGTGGCTTGGAAGTTAGGACAGAAAGATAGAAAATTATCAGTTTGTAATTATCTGAAGAAAATTAGCGCTAGAGGTCATCTGTCCCCGAGAGACATCGACATCGGCCTAAACAAGGTCGAATCTGTCCAACAATAACCCACTGGTGATCATAAGGCCTGATTTTGAACTTGCATATAAATTATCGAAGATAACGGAGCTAATGTTCGGCGAAATTGACGAATATCGAAATTTCGATTATCATACACTGATATTTGAAACTGTATATACCGCTAAATTCTTCATGGAAAAAAACTTAACAAGAAAGAAATTTACCTAAAAAAACAAAATCAAACATTCACATGAAGAAAGAGCAGCATTTTCACGTTTTTCCTTCACAGTCTGTTTCTCCTCCCTAATCGAAATCAAGTTTAAAATCCTTATTCGCTCTTTTATTCTTTAAAATCCCGAATGATAGAACTGTTGCACATCTCGACAATTTCGATATTTGAAAAGTCGTTATCAAAATAACGATATTTTTCAGTGTTATCAATATTTCGATTATCGTTCGAATATCGCCCAACAATAGACGGAGCCCCGATAGTCGTAGAAGATAACATGGCCCTGCTTTTTTATTCCTGCTTGATACATCTGACCGGGTATCTCTTGTCTTTGCTGTTGTGCTCTTATCTTTACTGTAAGGGTATCCCTCGTCTTTGTTATTGACAACATCCTTTCTTCCATCTCCTTTAAAAAACAGCATTGATGGATTTCTTTTGAGTTTGAGAGAAGCCTTTTGGCAAGAAACGGCAATAGAGATTGAAATGTTTTGCCTTTCAGAAAATGCTTTTGGAGAAAATTAAAATTCTCCTTTGTCGAACAATGATTTCGAGGATGTCGGATTCTGCAGCTGACATTTGACGGGCTTGGATTTCATTATACAGGATATGGAGGGTGATGAGATTACGTTTCTGGTTTTGAAACGAGCCGGTTTCTTAGAAAATCTAAAGCATTAATAATTACATTTTTGGAATCCCAAAGAAAACTCACCAAGTTTAACAAGGTATATCCGAGGTATGTGTAAAGCTTGTTTATTCCGCCAAAAGACCATACAAGATTTTACACGTTTCACTTCACAAATAAACCATTACATCTCTACAAACTACTATGCTAAACTTTCACTCTTAAGACTAAATCCTTTGGTCACATATTTGCATAATCTACGATACACTTGGGGTTCGTAGATTTCAGGATACGGGGAAACGATACCGACCCTCCCCCAAAAACATTTACTCTCAAATGCGAAAGCGCTTGACACTCTAAGAGGAAGTGGTTCAAATCTTTCTCCTGGAACTTGCAAAGAGGGCAGAGGTTATTCTCTCCCGTGCCAGCTTTCCTCCTACTGAAAAGTTTATTTTTTACTAAGGATCGACAGACTGTTAGATCGGAGCTGGGTTAGTTTTTATGGCACTTGCAGCTTCGCTCAAGTGCCATATACCGATTACTTTTCCGTCGGTCGGTCTGTCGGTCGGTCGGTCGGTCCGGTGATCGCGAGTTAGGGTAATTGCAGATGTGCTAGGACGATGGAACTTGGCAGGCATATCAGGGACCCGACCAAACTAACTTGCAAATAGTCACTTCCCAGATCTGACCACCGTGGAGGGAGTAGAGGGCGGGGGAATCCTGAGAATTTAGTAGTTTCTGTAAAACCCCTACCCCTTTCTACGCACTAGTAGGTCTGCGCGCGGCGTGACGTCACTCTTTGCATCGGATCACTCTGTTAACATTGGAAAGAGCTAGTGCATTCGAGGGTAAAAGGGGTTTGTATATGTGGTGCAGTGCGGTGGAATATGGAAAATTGAGTGTTGTGTAACTTTCGAACGGGTGATCGGATTGGTACGAAACTTAATACCTGAATGAATGACATATCTCTGATGTTCCATTTGAAGTCCGAACCGGATTCGACAGCTATGGGGGAGTTGGGGTGGGGGAAGACCGGAAATCTCGAGAAACGGTTATAATGGAGGGATCGGAGTAAAACTTGCTGGGAAGAACAAGAATCTTCTCCAGATAAATCGTTTACACGTTTGGACTGGACCGGGAAACTTGGGGGGGAGGTGGAGGGGAGTTTCCCGGAATTCTGGTGATGATGGTTTTTGAGATTTTCACGACGAAACTTGGGAGGCGTATCAGGGACCCGATCAAACTGACTTGTAAATAAAAATTCACTCGATCCGATAGTCGTGGGGGGATCGGAGGGAGGGGGAATCCGGAATATTTAGCCATGCCGAAATATTTAGCCATGGTGATCGGATTCGAGTGAAATTTAATAACTGAGCAGAGGGCGTGCATGTGGTGATCTTTTTCATGTCCGGACCGGATCCGACAACAATTGGGGGGGGGGGAATACGTGACCGGATTGGACTGGAGAGATCGGGATGAAACTTTGTCGGAATAACAAACAAGTCCAAAGCTGAACCGGATTGGCTCCGGCGACTGTGGGGGGAGTTTGAGGGGCGGGTTCGGAATTCCGGTGATCGCGAGTTAAGGTACTTCCAGATGTGCTAGGACGATGAAATTTGGCTGGAATATTAGAAATTCGACAAGATTGGCTTAGAAATCGCCACTTTTCAAATCCGACCATTCCTTAAAGTACCAATCATGACCGCAAATTAAGAAAAATACTTTTAAGCAAAATATGCATTTCCATCATCCTCATGAGCTCATGATCATTTTTGCCTCAAGGGTTTTGCTTACAAATGAAGTTCTAGCTCCCTTAAAGTGTGCATCTTAACCGCAAGGTCGAAAAGTACTTTTTATCAAACGATACATCTCAACCCATGATCAGTTGTCCCACAAGGGTTTTGCAAAAAAAAATAATTTCTTGCACCCTTAAAGTGCGCATTTTACCCGCATTAGTGTAAAAAAAAAATACTTTTGATCATACGTATATATCAATGATCCCTAAGAGCCTGCTATCGTTTTTGCCTCAAGGGTCTTCCTTACAGATGAATTTCTAGTGCCTTTAAAGTGCGCATCATTACAGCCAATTTCAACGATAAAATACTTTTTCTCTAGCTCCCTTAAAGTGCGCATCTGAACCGCACAGTCGAAAATTACTTTTGATCAAATAATACATCTCAACCCTTGCAAGTGCCATATGAGCTTACAGCTCTTGTTTATGTAGCAGGATCTAGTCCCAGCTTAAAATAATAATCAAAACCGAACACATCTTTAATTTCAGCATACAACTTCAGAATTTCTGAAGTTTGGAGTTTTACTTGCCAATCTTGGATTATTTGGTCTTCAATTATCTTTTCACACTTCCTTAAAATGTGTCCCTGATCTTGTGTAGGGCCTAAGCCCCCATTCCAGCCACGATCTTGCTCTCCTTTCTTGTAACAAAACTGAATACGCACCTTTCAGCAGCCTTTCCTCTGGTAATTGAACTAGCTTGATCCAAAACCTTACAATC
This sequence comes from Branchinecta lindahli, assembly GCA_023053555.1. Taxonomy (NCBI): domain Eukaryota; kingdom Metazoa; phylum Arthropoda; class Branchiopoda; order Anostraca; family Branchinectidae; genus Branchinecta; species Branchinecta lindahli. Next base: position 29,488,802 of record JAKZAO010000009.1, on the reverse strand, counting down.
TGGACTAACCTAAGCTTCCTTAGCGAAAATATTCCAAGGTCTCCTTTCAAAGCCTGTGTAGGAGTGGTAATGTGAACTCCAAGAATTCTCTTATAGTGTTGCAGCTGAAGCGATTCAAGTTGCGCTGCCGCCTCGAACCTCAGTCCTGAGACCCTAACAACAGGAAGGCAGGAAACTCCGCTAAAAGCACATCGAGGAAGATCGAGCTTTTCACGACCTAATGTTCGGTTTTGGTCCGAACTTCACTAAAACAATGACTTAACACAACGCATCACGTGTTGTTTGACGATGATTTTGTGGAAAGATCGGTCAAAATGTCAACAGAGCGATAGTTTTAACGAAAAACCAGCCGTTAAAGAGCGCTGACTGTTGCGACTCATGGGGGTTTCCTATCTTTCCACTGCTAATGTCCTTGCCTCAGCCTTCAAAGGGCTTTTCATTTCACCAGTATAGAGGTGTAATTAAATATTTCCTTGGCCTCTGACTTTTTTATTTCCTTTCATTAAAAGAGCCATTGGTATATGTTAGGGTTGTAAGAATATTGTCAAATATCACATAAATCTGTCCGCATGTGAACGGAATGACATCTATGATATCGTAAATCTGTCAGCCTGTGATCACGATTAACCTCGAACAATCTTTTCAAGTCCGTACAGAAACATGGATATCTTAGTTCCATTCTTATATTCCCTCTTGCTTGACTCAAATCCACTTGACTGTCTTGACTAGTGTTAGGCGATATTCGATTTTGATAACGATATATCAATATATCGGATCAAATATCGAATATCGAAACGGGAAAACGATATTTGTGCGTTTACTACTTGTTGCGAAAATTTACAACAAAATCACCTCTTCTATATCCGAATACGGTTTTCATAAATCAGTTTGTGTATTCTCGAAGTTTCTAATCAAAAATGATGGAAATATTTATATGACGATAGCTTTGTTCAACAAATTTAGCGACTTATCAGATCGAATCATGGTCCGGTAATATCAATATCGATAAATAAGATTATCGAATATCGAAAGTTAAAATATCGATCTATCGAAATCAAACGTTTCTGTCCCCAATAGCAACCCCATTTAGATGAAGACAGAAAATAAAAATGAAATAAGACATTCAAAATTTTAGCAAGCACTAACTATTTACAAGTTCTTACCTAAGAATCACAAATTTCTGCCCCAACATCTGGTACGGGAGTTTAATAAGCTATAGCCTATGCTAAACTAACTAGGCCCTAAGCAGCCCTAAGTTCAATGTATCTTTGTGACAGTTTCTCACAAATCAAATTTTCTTACACTACTTATATCCCTTAATGTATTTATCAATCCTCAGCAAAAGCGAGAAACTACATCTTGGTAACATGAATTACATATCTTACCATGAGTCATTCCTGAAAACTAGGCTGTAGATATCCCTCTTCCACTTATTGTTCTCTACTACGTTCCTTCTTCTCTGTCGTACTTTGCGATCGAAGAAAGAGCCAGAAATAGACGCTAGGTATCGGGGCATCTCCATGCTGCGGAGGAGTTTCAACACAAAAAGAATGAAAATCATCCGACAAAAAAAAAACTAACACCTGAAAAGGGTATAAACCTTCCTTTGCGTAACCTAACGGTACGTTTTCATCTCAATCTGGACACCCAAAAGCAAAAGCACTGTCCTTATCTTTTCCGAACAAGAACAACTTTTTACCGGTTAAAGATAAATTTCATCAGCCTCCACCGCCGGCAGTATTTACTCCTATTACGGTTGGTAATAGACCATATATGGAGAACTCAATTTTGCTATCTCCGATTTAGGACGTATTTTTTACAGTGTACTACTTATTCACACATGAGTGTTGATGCTCATGACGGGAATTTCGACTTCACTCAGTCGTTCAAAATGAGTGATAAACGCTGAGCAAGGGGGGGGGGGGTTAGAGACTATGAAATTAACAGCTGAAGGAAGAACTGCACTCAAAGTTTTGTGTGCTACTTTGGTGGAAGGATCAGTTACAGGTGTCATGAAATACAGATAAAAATTATGGTATTAAGCAGAAACAGCATATTTTCAGACCGTCTTTATAGTTTAACTGAAAAGCCAACTTATATTTATATCAGCTGAATTCAAATACACTGAATTATTTTGAATCTTCTCAGGTATTTTATTTTTTCATCTTGGGCTCTAGTAGTTACGTTCAGAACATGTGCTGCTTGCACGACAAGTCAAGATTCATCCTCACTTTCTCAGTTTTTTCCTCACTTTCATAATAAAGTTGAAAAAAAAATCAACTTTTCCATATGGAAGTGATGATGGTGCCGGAAATCCGGGCTGGAATTCCAGACCGGGAGCACCCGACCCCGATCCTGTGTCCAAGGCATGAAAGTAAAACATTTTGAGCATAGAGGTACAACAACGTAGAGGTTTTTTTTAGTTTTTACTAATACTCTTTATTATATAAGCCAACTTTTACATACACTAAACTACATGAACAAACCTTTTATAATCCTCTTGCCACTCTTAATACACGTAGTCATACCTCTGACTGCCGGAAAGCCCGAATGAGCCTGTGGGGGCAGTAAAAAAAACTTCACTATAAGTTAATTGTCACACACTTTACCACAAAAAGAGAAGAAAACTGAAAGAGGAAGAAAAAAGAAAAGAAAGAAGAGAGCAAAGAAAAAAAAACTAAGATGCCATCGTACCAAAACGAAAGTCCATAGGAATACGTTCATTTGATAAAATCGGTTATTGGGAAACAGTGAAGTAGCGCTCATGCCTTACCATCATGCCCTCAATACTGAAGTGAATATATGATGGATAAGACGGTCCTATCACAGCCATTTCGGTTAAACTTTAAATGAGATCTGAGTCTTCAGTTCAAGATTGATGTCTTAACTGTTAGAGATGAGTGTGGTGTCGTTTCTGAGGTTGACCCCTCTTTCTCTTTTTCAGATCCGTTCCCTCTTCCTTACATGGTTGCCTTGGGTCTTGAGAATGCAAAGACCCGCTGACAAGCTGAGCAAGAAAAATCTCTTCATGAATTCAAAAATGAAAGAGCTTGAGATGAAAGAAAGGTCGTCGAAGAGCCTGCTCGCAAATGTCCTCGACATCGACGACGATTTCAGGTAAAAGTCATTTTTTCCAACTCAACTCTTTAACTTTTAATTTACTCACTTTCTACAACGTACTTTCCGTCCGGAAATCGTGGCACGAATGCCACGATGCAGACAGAGCCACATGCGATTTATTCCGGAGCCCCCATACGATTTATTTCCTATTGGTCTCCAGACGACAATAAACGTATAACTAAAACGGTAAAGATTTACACTAACTTGAAGGGAAGGAAGACTGTAGTTGTATGCTGGGTGGTCAGTATTTAAACGGCTAAAACAGAAATGGAAGTGCAGGGTCTCAGTCGGGTAGGTTTCCTCCAGAACAACTACATTAAAAGTTGCCCTGGCACTCATCAGGGCTTTTGAGCGAATACGAATGTATCATCTTTTAACGAGTCTTGCTCTGTTCTAAAGACTATAAGATAGGATAGGATACGATTTTATTTTCTCTAAGAACCAACGTCCATGGCAAATACGTTAATCATGGGCAAAAATGCGATATTCTACGCGCAACGATCCTCATTGGTTGAATGGTTCAATGGAAAAAAATTGCCACAACAGTAACAGCTAAATAGTAGGCAACAAAGAGAAAATAAATAAATACGCATCACTAGCTACTAACAACTAAATAATTTTCTACAACAACGAAACTTAAAACAAAATAGAATAACAATACAAAGAACCGAGCAGGTACAATAATGAACAACAAACGTGAAATTTCATTGGTTATTGATGTAACAACAAAGTGAAATTTCATTAGCTATTGATGTCGTCGTTGGTCAGGGCTAACCTTTGGAACCTCACCAAGTGTTACGAATAAAACAATTCCACATCTAGTCTTCATTCGCCAACCTTCGACTCCTTTCAAATATTCTGTTCACTCAAGCTTTCACACACAAATCCTGAATGCCTTAGAACCACACATCGGACATGGGTAATGACCGGACTAATCATGACAGAAAGAAAAGTTGTTGTCCAATGAAAGGAACAAACCACGAAGGTTTTCATAAACCGTAATGTCAAGACTTGGTGCAATGACCCTGACGGAGATTGCAACTGAGCTAGGACATCATTCTTCTCAGAAAGCACAACGCTATCGTAAACACCAACACCAACGCTATCTAAGTCGCAGGAGACGTCGCCTCTCGATATTCTTTGAGATATTACGGCATCCTGCCAGACGTAGCCCTTTCTCACAGTTGGGGGTCATTTGAGAATGGCATTAATGCTTATCTTTCCCTCTCCTGATATATTTACTCTGGGAAACCGATCCTTGTCTCCGATCTCCTAGACAACTTTTTAGATCCCCTTAGTCTGTAAATAAGGTTTGGCGCAGGGGTTGCTGGGGAACCAAACGCCTCAAGTGAAGAGCACTGATACGTCTTGACATTAAGAGAGCCATCCGTAAGTCCTTCTAACTAGGCTTCTGAGAACTATGGCAACTTCGTATAGAAGAGTGCTATTGAATGAAGAGCTTTACCACAAAAGGCCGTATTTTTTTCTAAAAAACGTCCTTGACCTCTTAAATGAAGAAAAAAACAATTCCAACAGCCAAGGGCGTAGAATAATCGAAATACTCTCAAGTCTTAGTCTTAGTCTTCATGCAGCTTAATCATACAGAGCTTAAAGGTTCCCTGAACAGTATCTCCTTACCATTTTCTGCCACATGCATACAAATTCTGTACTCCATTTTCATTGCCTGAAGAACAAGACCAAAGGTTTCGATGGGATCCCAAAAATCTCACATTTGATTCAAACAATTGGGTCATATCTTCGTCATTCAGTCTTCGTAGGATTCCTTGAAGATTTTTACTGTTAAAATAAAGTTCAAAAATGGATACCGAATCTCTACCAAATCCCTAATTGATTTCACAAACAACTTTGAGCTTAAACCAAATTTCCAGTTTCGACCGAATTCATGATGAACCATTTGTCCAGCAAGAAAACTAAGTTCAGATATGGATTCAGCGGACCTCCTTACTCCCTCAATGAATATCTTATTAGCTTATAAAACCTACGTGTTTTTACCTTAAATTCGAAACCCCTCCTCTGCCTCTAAAGATAGGACTAAAGGACCCACCTACGAACTTAACCTGTATTTTACCAGTGAATCCTCATTGAACGACATCCTCGATTCAAAAACATATTTCTTCGTTTGAACATAGATAAGATATGATTTATTGCACAAAAAAGCCCAAAGGCCATGCGGAACCAAGAATAAAACCGCATCGTTTTCCTGTTGGTACTGTGGCGGATTATATGATTTAGTTTTCGTTTTTTCGTTGAGGACGGTTTTCCGGAAGTGGAACCGAAATATTCGGAATTTTATTTATCCCTCGCACATCATCTTAGAGGGAGAATTAGCTGATCAAGAAGAAACCCCGAAAATCTCGTTTTCTTAATTTTGTTTGAAATTAATGGTCAGCTTGGCTTCAAACCTTATATTAGTGAAGGAGTGTCGTGTGACGTATTGGTCAGTTGACGAATGGTCCACGTGACAGACCATCCCTGCAAAGAAATAACCATGTGACAGGTTTAACGTGCGACGCATGTCCAATTGTCGGTGTGACGAATTGCCCGCGTGAAGATTTCCTTACAGAACTGTCTGGTTCATTCAAACGTGTGAAGGTGAGTCTTCGTGTGAGTCTTCGGCGAATTGTCTACATGATTGACTGTCACGTTACAAATTTCCCGTGTGAAGGATGGTCGTGTGATGTATTGTTCTTCTGAAAATTGTCCATGCGACGCACTCCTCATGCGCAGAACTATCCATTTGAGGTGTTTCCTTCCTTCCTTCCAATGTATAGTCGTCGGGATCCACGAACCCTTTCCGACTTCTTCTTCCTCCTAAACTATGGGTTTCGAATGCACTTAGTTCTTGGGGAGTACTTTGCATCCACTTCACTGAATTATATCTGGACGTCTGATTCTGCAATGAAGTCGAGGACTTCCTTAAAGGACCCCTCTTGCTTATTCTGCCCTTTGTAATATCCCTGGCTCCCATACAGAATTATAACCTTATAAAATCCCCACTTCTCTCCATTGTTTCGTTTTGTGCCTACGAAATTTTAGAGCTTTTTTGACCTTGCCGAGTTTTGCCCGTCACACAACGAAACGTTGGCCGGGATCTTCAACGTCTGCTGACAACTCTTTCACACATAAGGATCTGAGAAGCTTTTGTTTACTACTTCTTTCATTTGCTTAGTTTTCACACTTTTTAACCACGGCGCGATCAGTTTTCAAATGTTCTGCGCCAAGCCGCCGCGTCAGAGAGCAGGAAGGCTGGACAAAGTCGACAAGCGCTAACAAGAAAATCAATAATTTCAGGTGAAAAGTAATAGCATTTTTGAAAAACATTTGTCTGATCCCTTTCACAGGGAAAAGATCATTTCTAGTAAGAGCTGTGACGAGTTGTCCAATTGTTCGTGTGAAGATTTCTATAAGGAATTGTGGCATTCATTAAACAGAGTCTTTTTTGAAGAATGGGCGTTTATCGTGAGTAAAGTAAAACTGCAAGCTTCGAAATCTAACATGACTGTGAATGATAGTAAATCGTGCACTATGACAATTTCTTTTTTTAAATCTTTCAACCCTACTTTTTCACCTGAAATTTCAGATTCCTTGAAAGTAGAAAAAATTAAACTCCTAGGGATAATCCTAACTCATGATTTAAAATGGGAAGCACAGACGACTAGCATGATAAAGCGAGGGAATGCCGGTCTTCAGATGCTTAAGCTTATGTCCAGGCATGGGGCACCCACTAAACACTTGTTCCGAATTTATATTTCATTTATCCGACCAAATCTAGAATACGGAGCCCCTGTTTGGCATTTCGGCCTTACGGTCGAACAGACCACCGGACTTGAGAAGATTAAAAAAAGAGCCCTAATCATAGCGTCAAAGGTGGCCGAGAGGTCCTATGAAGAGTTACTACGTGAATTCGAAATCACTTCTTTACATGATTGGAGGCTGAAACTCTGCATGGAGTTTGGTGTCAAATCCCTGAATCACCCAATCCACAAAAATATTTTCCCTTCCGAAAAGGTGACGAAAAGGCTCCCTCGCAAAGTAGCTACTGCGGTTGAAAAGTTGCAACCAATTAAATGCGCACACCAGAGGTTTGCAAAGAGTTTCGTTCCCTCTTTTCTAAGGTTGTACAACGAAGTGTAAACTGAGCTGCTTGTTTAAATTTGTTAAGATATTTATAACTGTTGTAACCCTATATAGGTCTATTATAATTTATTTGTATGCTCATAGGCTATTGACTATACCAAACAAATTTGGCGTAAGCCACGAAAGATTTTTGGTCAATAAAAAGATTTATCTATCTATCTTGTCGCCGTCAAATCCTTCCTCTAGTATTGGCAATTTCCGGGCGTTCCTTCCAAAGATAGAAAACTTTTCACAATAACAAAACAGGTGGCTCTTGCCAACAAACGCCTAGTGACTCTTCTCCTGACGGGAGAGAGATTACATATGCTGTGAGAAATGGCTTATCGATCCAAGCCGTTACCGGAAACCTTACATGTCAAAACTTTATGTCGAAGAAATCGTGGGTGAAAGGAATAAGCTCATCGGTTGGAAGAAAGGTGCGCTCGAGGAAAGTAAATATAAAATGAGGTTGCATTCCAGAACTTAACGATTGTTAACAAGTTGTTAACAATTGTTAACTTTTTGTATTCCAGGATTCTGCTTTTGTGAAATTTCAGCTCCGCACACCTACGATTTCCGTCCCATAACTTGACTATTTTGTAACGATGGTTGGTGAGCATCGTTTGGAAAAGTTAACAATTGTTAGAGCTGCAGTTAGCTTCGCCCCGAAATAAAGTTGACGATTGTTAACAATTGTTAAGTTCCTGGAGCCGTCGAACTTACAATTCCAGTGCAAACTACTTCCGTAATCGCTTCGTCCATTCTTAACCCTCCTACCCCCCCCCCCCCCCCCCCCGAACTTCACACGTTACATTATAACCCCCTAACGACACCTCACTGATTTTGACGCTTTCCTTAGTTGCGTTTTTGCAGATACCATGGTATCTGTTACCACGGTAACTGGATCTACAATTAGGCGAATTGCCGAAATTGTGCTTTTCGAAGTTCATCCCAAAAGAAAAACTGATATCCAGTCACATCGCCAAGTGCCAAACTTTTTTCCCACCAAATTGACAAAATCCTAAGCTCTATTGTTAGTGATAAGTGAGATGACTTTTTCAGTTACAACGATCAGTTACCACGGTCGGGCCCTGGTATCTAAATATCAGCTGACGCGTTAGATAAACCGGTTATCTACTTTTTCCCGTGTTTTTGCTAAAAGTCAGTGGACCTGAAGAAAGGCTTTCAGCAGTGATTTGTGATTTGCTATAAGAAGAGCCTGATTCGAAAGTATTTTACTACTTTAGAATATTGAAACAGAAACAGTAAATAGTGCGATGGGTCTTATAAAAAAGTCTGATACGACGGGATACGGAAGAGAAACCATAACTAACGGGTACGAACGATTATTTTAAGCACAACTGTACCATTTCTTTGGGCACAATCCTAGCACCAGCCAGCATTATTCTCAAAGGCAGAACATCAAATTCGCCTTTTACAGCACGATTCAGTCAGTCATTTGTCAAATTCAGGGGACTCAGCTTTTCTTCGAAAATGTGTGTTTCTAAGCCGAAATGACTAAAAAACTCAAAACAAATGTTGAAAGAAAGAACGCCAAATTATTAGCCTAATTTATTTTACTTTTATTCCTGAAGCCTAGCAACCAAATTTTTTCTTAATTTCCTTCGAAGCGCGTAAATCAATGGATGATTAGTAATGTCATATCTAAGAGGTACAAATTTTCTCGAACAGGTACACAGTGCATATCTTCTTATGTCCCACAGGAAGTTATATTATGACAATTACTTTTGTGGAGGTTGTTACGACCTCGTATCATCCTCTACAGAGGCGGATACAAAGCCGTATCAGTCTCCGCAGATGTTCATCGAGCACTTTTCCTCAAATACTGAAAAGTAGAAGCTGATCTCCAAAAATTAAACTAAAAACAATATGTTCAGTAAAAAAACACAAAAACTTAAAAATGTATAAAATGAAATAAGAAATAAGTTGAAAAATTACAGAACATCTTACCTTAAATTACCTTAAATCGCATTGACCAGCGACAAAGGTGCCAATGCTCCTGTAGAGTCGCTGGTTGAGTGATGATTTTTTTTTTATCATTGGTTGGTTGGTTTGTGGACTGGTTGGTTTTTGTGGTTGGTTGGCTTGATGGTTGCAGAACTAGTTTCTGGTTGATGACTCTGCTGCGTCCCATTCGTATTTCCAGGGTTTTGATGACCATTCCTTGTCCAGCTTGGCTTTGAAGGCATCCACTGTTTCAGCCTTAACAGTATCCTCGGACAACGAGTTCCAGTTGTTGATAACTCGAGTTGCGAAGAACTGGTTTCTTGCTCTGGTACTGGTGGATGGCTTGACTATCTTCTTCGAGTGACCCCTGTTCCTCGCTGATGTACTGAAGTTGAAGAGTTGAGGCATTACTTGCTTGTCAACGATTTTGAATGTCTGGATTGCATCTCCTCTTCTTCTTCTGTATGTAAGGCTTGGTAGGTTGAGATCTTGGAGTCTCTCACTGTAGGGCTTGTTTGTGAGGCCATGAACTAATTTTGTGGCTCTTCTCTGCACCTTTTCAAGTACTTCGCAGTCCTTTTTCAGACCTGGACTGGCAACCGACATACCAACCTCCAGCTTTGGTCTAACAAGGCTTTTATAAAGCTTTGTAACTACCAGTTTGGATCGGCTAGTGAATGTGCGTTTGATTATGCCAAGTGTCTGATTAGCTTTGGCTGCTAGTTTTTTGGCATGGTTGCTGAACTTAAGTTTGTTGTCAACCATGACTCCAAGATCTCTCTCCTCTTCAGCTGATGTTATGGGGAATCTGGAGCCGTCTTGACTGGTTATGGTATACACTGACTTGGGGTTGTTGCTGCCAATATGTACTAGTTTGCATTTTTCAATGTTCAACTGTAGTTGCCATTTGTTCACCCAACTGGCGAGCTTGTCGATATCCTCCTGCAGAGTCTCAACCTTCCTTGCATTTTCAACTGACCCCATAAGTTTTGAATCGTCTGCATATAATGTGATTTTGCTGCTGATTCCCATGGGGGCATCGTTGATATACAGGTTGAAGAGACTTGGACCAAGCACACTACCTTGCGGGACTCCACTTGTCACTGGAATAGCTTCTGACAAGACTGAACTTCCTGGAGCTGTTGCTATCTTCACTTGTTGGGTCCGGCCAGTTAGGAAGTCTTTAATCCAAGCTACTGTTGAGACATGTATTCCTAGGGCTTGTAGTTTGAGTATCAAGAGTCTGTGTGATACCTTGTCAAAAGCCTTTGCCAGATCGAACAGTGCAATATCAACTGGGAAACCTAAATCAACCAGTTTTGTCACAAAGTCATATGATTCTATGAGGTTTGTGTCCACAGATCTTCCAGTTCTGAAGCCATGTTGTCCTTCATATTCTAACTTGTTCTCTGCAAGGTGCTTCATAATAGCGTTGTTAATTAGGAACTCAAGTATTTTGCAGACAACAGACGTGATACTTATTGGCCTGTAATTGATGGGCGAATCCTTCTTTCCTTTTTTGTGTATTGGGGTGACATGTGCCTTTTTCCAATCTGAGGGGATCGTCTCAGTTTTCAGTGAGAGATTGAAGAGTTTCGCTAATGGTCCAGCAATTTGCACTGCCACTTCCTTCAGTAGTCGAGGGTGTAGCCCGTCCGGTCCCTTAGATTTCTGGGGATCAAGTTTCTTTAGTTTCTTCAGAACACACTCAGCACTGATTTTGATCTCTTCCATGGGTGAAGTGATATTGTAATTTGGCGGTGTGGGACTGTCCTGCGCATCGTCGGTTGAAAACGCCATTTCAAACTGTTTGTTGAGAAGATTTGCTTTTTCTGTTGGATCTGTGATTTTTTGTCCATTATCTGTGAGATCTGGAACTGCATGTCTCCCTGGCTTTTTTGAAGAGACATATCGCCAGAACTTCTTGGGATTAATCTTGCTGTCTTTTGCAACAGTGTTTTCATACTTTGCTGCTAAGTTTCTCGTCTCGTTTCTAAGTTTGTTTCTTATGGATTTGTACTTCTCCCAATTAAGATCTGTGTTTGCCTTCTTGTACTTTTTCCAAGCTCTATCTTTTTGGTTCATGAGCCTTTTCACTGTTTTGGTCAGGAATGGTAATGTCTTGGGCTTGCGGTTCCACTTCACTTGGGTGTGTTTTTCTTCGAGTGTCAGTAACAAGTCCCTGAATTCTCCCCACATTTCTTCTACATTGCTTGAATCTTTGTTCCAATCGATTAACTGAATGTCCCTGCGTATTGCATCATAATCTGTAAACTTGCTCAGTCTGTAGTTGTTTGCATCTGAGTACAATAACATTGACGTGATAATAGATGCATGGTCACTGGCTCCTAAGGGGGGATATTGCTCACAAGCTGCAATTTTTTCCGGGTCACTAGTTATGACTAGGTCAAGGGTTGACGGCGCTTGGCCCTGCCTCAGCCTTGTCTGGAAGTTTACCTGCTGATGCAAAAAATTATCTGCGAGGCAAGATAATAGTGGACTCTCAGTGGAAGAGCTCATATGCCCAATGCCATCCACCCACTGTACATCAGGTAAATTAAAGTCACCAACAATCAGTAGGGTTGAATTACTGCAAAGTTTCAATCCGTTTATCATTTCACTTACTGCCTTTTCACTTTCCTGCCTACTTGGTGCACTAGGACTTCTGTACAAACACCCAAAGAGGACACTTTCATTGGGCAGGTCTACATTTAACCACACACCTTCCACCCAAGGATTATTAGTATTAGGTATACTAACTAAGCTCACCTCAAGGTCTTCTCTGACGTATACTGCAATTCCTCTCCTTGTTTGTTTGTCATCCAAATTGGTAAATAGTTTGAAGCCAGGAATCACAATACAATCATCACTGAGACAGAACCTAGTATTTTTTGGCTTAATCTCAACAAAAGCTGCAATATCGATAGTCTTTTCTTCGATGAACAGTGTCGCCTCTTGCAATTTATTAGGTAGGCTGTCGACATTTGAGCTAAAAATCCTTAATTGCCGTTTCGGTGACGGTTTTACCCTTCTTTTTGTGGGGCCGTCACGGCAATCGCCGTTGGGTGGTGGTGGAACAGGTAAAGGCTCATAAGATGCAGCACATGTATTAAATTCAACCATTGATGACGTAACACTTTGAACAGTTAATGAAACACTTGACGCGCTTGAAACACTTGCTACACTATTACTGCTACTAACATTATTTACATGGTCTTTCTCTGGGCTGTTCACAAAATCATAGCTTCCGTTCCACTGCGGGCTGGGCTCCCACCCGCAGGCTGCAAGTTTTTTGACACTATCCTTCCACGCTGAATCACCAAGTCTTTTTCCCCTTTTGCTGTGCGATCTCGTAGTTCCGAAACTAACTCCTTACGCTCGAGCCTTTCGTCCTTGGAGGCATCCCCCCGGAACTGGATGTCTGCCTTCAGCTCGAACGACTTTTGAAGGATGCTTCTCTTGGTCGTCATGTCCTTGACAGTAAATAGGATAGGAACTGGGCGCTCCTTTCCAGGGTTATTTGGGTTCCCTTTCGCCGTTCCCAGCCTTTTCACGCCGGAAATTTCCACATCAGGCATCCCGTAATCAGTCTCTAAATGCGCTTTTATGAACTGCGCATCGTTGGTCTGTGGGACCACACCATACGCCACGATGTTCAATCTACGCTGTTGTCTGTCCCTCTCTCGAGACATTTCCTTGCGCACTTCTTCCTTGATGTCCACAGTCATTTCCGCTACTCTTTTGCTGACCAGATTGTCTATTTCACCCTTGACTTCCTGAAGCGTGCATTTTGAGGCCACTTCACTTTCCAGGGTTGAAATTTTGTCACTTATCACTTGGATGCGAGCAGCGATGTCGTCGGCTACCGTCTTTCCGTATTCCGCAAATGAGTCACAGACGACTTTCTTGATTGTGACCTGGAGCTGACTGAGTTGGTTGTCAGTGATTTTTTCACTGGCAGTCTTCATCGAAGTGGTAATAATGCCCTGAATCTCGTCGAGAGTTGGCGTGTTTTTGGCTCCAAGGAACACAGCATTTGGATCGGTGTTTTTACAAACTGTACACACCCATATGCACGCGACGCGCCGCGTCATTTTAGTGAAGAGGACATACTCCGGTTTAGGCATGTCAAGACACTCTATGCACAACCAATTGTCGCAGTTGTCACATTGTAATGCACAGGAGTTCTCGTCAAGTCCTTCATTGCACGCCGCACAGTGATCCGTTCCTTTTGTGGGGCTTATGTTCTTCCTTTTTGCAGCTGATTTTTCCATTGTTCTTTCCGCGCACGGAAATTTCAAAATTCAATAACTGCAACCTGAGGGATTTCAAAATTTCGCGATAGCAACTTGGCGGATTGTTTATATTAGTCGCGTTTTTTGCCAAAAGAGCTCAAAGGCCTCTCTCCCAAGTCCTCTGTCCTTTCTGCTAATTTGACCGTTTTTGGCAGAGAGGAGTCAGGCGCCGTTCTCCTGAGGAGATAGGTCAACTCACCTCGGAGTTGCCTATCTCCTTTCTCCGCAGGCCTGGGCAGAAAGGAGAAAGGGCTTGGTCCAAAAACGGTCAAAAGAGCAGTAAGGAGTAAGCGCTGGGTGCAAAAAACGGGAAAATGAACTAAGGCCTTGGTAGATAGGTGACAAAAAACGCGACTATTGTTGTTGTCACACTGGATAATGTTTTTGTTATTCCATGTTGCTTTGTTTGTTGTGGTCGTTTGTTATTGTTTTGTTTACATCACCTCAACACAACAGCAACAGCAGCAGACGTTGATATAACGTTCGTTAAGAGCTTTGGTTTCCAGCTCTAGTTCCAGTACTTGGGTACTTCCAGCTTCAAAACTGATTTCAGAATCGGAACCGTGGTGTTTCCTTAGGTAGGTATCAAGTCTTTTTCTGTTGTTCTGAGCACTCTGTCTAGGAGAATTGTCTGTTTTTCTGAACTTAAATTTGTTTGTGTCCACATGGGATATCATCACCATCATCACTCTCTTAGACAACCAGCCTATGCCCTAGTTATACCTTGTCACAATCAGATTTCCACTGAGAATACAGCTTGTCAACTGAAACAACATCCTACTGTCCCTTGCTTTCCAAAAGCTAGTTATTCAGCACTGAAAAAATTATAGAACATCTTACTCTCTTAGACAACCAGCCTATGCTCTAGGTCACATACCTTGTCACAATGACTGAAAATACAGCTTGTTAACTGAAAAAGCGTCCTAACATCCCTGCTTTCCAAAAGCTAGTTATTAAGCATTGATGAATGTGAATAATTCTTGAATATTTCTTGATTTCTCAAAAGCCAATACGTAGTTTTGTTATTGTTTACTTTACTTCCGCGACCCATTAGAGTAGTCATTTTAGTAGATCTATAGGAGGTTTTCAGGACCGCTAGATGGCATCTGAATCGGAAAAATAAAATTAAAGGACTACTGGTAGAAACTGAAGTGCTTGGTTCCCAACAATGTTCATTTTGGTAGCTCTACAGTAGGCTTGGGTTGATACTTCACTAAAATAAAGTTCCCTACCCCATTAGCAAGAAAAGTAGGCTACAACAAAAGAAGAATAAGTCCTACCCATAAAATACATTATATTCGAAAAAGTTATAATAGTAAACACACCTCCATATCGTTTCACATCAGAATAACAACCTCGACGGCCATTTAAAAATATCAGCCTCGCCCCTTCGGCTCGGATAGGTTATTTTCAATGGTTGTCTCAATGTTATTTTTCGATATCAACCTCGATGTCGGAAGTTAATCTTCAATAGTAACTTTTCCCTCCAATTATTTACGAGTATCGAGGATCCCTATGAGCAGAAGCAGAGGATTGGATTCGGATCAGTACCTCCAAGTTGTGATGCCGACTGCAACGGGCAAGTCGCCGAGAAAAACGATAAAGGGCAGGACCCCTGTTCTGATGATTTTCTTCTTCTTCCTCAAGACAGGAACCGTGTGAACACTCGACAGTAGTCGAATACAGTAGTCGAGTAGTACAGTAGTCGAGTGTTCGGACAAACTACAGCCACATTCCAATACAGCAATGACCAAAGTTACGAACTCCTTACGGGCTCATCGGTTTACGACACGAAGGTTACTAGAAATAACCGGAATTTCGTTCGCCACTGAATTATAAGCTTCTTACACAAGAGCGGAATTTGGTAGTCGCTAATAGGATTTCTAGGAAGCCACATATTTACTTTTTTCGATAAACGTTTACTAGGTGGTGTATATTTAGAAAGAGAACATGTTGTATTGGATCAGAATATTCTACGAGTTTTCGATTAGCGTTGATATTTCGGTCGTGGGGTAAACCGAAAATTAAAAACAGAAAGGAAGTGGATCTGGTTCAGCGGCTGATTAGGGATAAATAACATGTTTATGTGGTCCGGCAAAGACCGGAATCTACAGAACACGATTGTCTGGATGAAAGATTCCAATGAGTATTCCCATTTGGGATCCAGTCGAAACCTTTGGTCTTGTTCTTGATGGAGTCGTTGCTAAGGCGGGTTAAGTTTTCTGCCAAAAAGGCTCTAAGAGTTCCGTTTTTGGTGGAATAACCTATAACTACTGAAACCAGTTTGACACGAAATCGACGTCTTGTTCGTGAACTTGTGTTTTGGAACTTGTTTTTCCACAAGTTCCTTTTCCAACTTGAGCGGTTTTGAGCCTGAAGAGTACCCTTGCCAAGAAGGGCCGAAATATAGCCCGAATAAAATTTAGCTGACGTATCCGTTTTGTACTGTCAAATATGATTCGCAGTCAGCTTGGGCTGAAGGAATATTTATCTTTACCTATCCGACCGTGTACTGTTCTTTGCGTTGCCCAAATATATCTGAATATTTCTATTTAACCCCCCCCCCCCCCCCGCAATAGCGCCAACACTTCTATATTGTGGCCGGTACTTTAATTATTTTTACGCTGTTTACAATCATCACGACGATAGCAGTGCTCTTCTCAGCCCCGCATATTATCGTTCTAGGTACTTTTCTTTGCGTTGCCCAAATATATCTGATTATTTCTATTTACCCACTCACCCCCCGCAATAGCGCCAACACTTCTATATTTTGGCAGGTACCATCCGCTAGTGGTGCTCTAATTTCCTGGTATTGTACATAGTAAGATATTTAGTACTATGAAAAAATGAAATTTCATAACAGGGTCCTTGAAAAAAATTGTAACGTCTTTTCTGTACTTTCAGGCAGCACACGGTCACAGCCACAACTACCATTGGGAGTGGGATGGGGAGTTTCAACCGAATCTCAACGACACCAGCACCTCCCCACGAAGACTCAAATATTTTCTACAACGCCTGCTTCGGCAGCCATCGCGAGTTGTCCATGATTTTAAAAGAGCTACGAGTGATCACTGAAAAAATCAGGAAGGACGATGAAGCGAGCGAAGTCACGAATGACTGGAAGTTTGCTGCCATGATCGTCGACCGTATTTGTTTAATTATTTTTACGCTGTTTACAATCATCGCGACGATAGCAGTGCTCTTCTCAGCCCCGCATATTATCGTTCCCTGAATGGCTTCGGGGTTCACGGCCAAGACTTCTCTAAAGTGCCACAAGATGGCACTGGCCAGTACGGGTGACAATGTGACAAGCTCAAATCGCTCAATTACTATTACGCTTGACTAAAATGGCTGGATTTTAGTGGCGGATTTTTGAACATTATTGTTCCTTCTGTTGACGAGGTGTGTATGGGACCTCAGTTTTTTTCGGTTCGTTTGCTCGCCTTTTTTTTTTACTAGACGACTCAGCTAGAGCTTGATTAGTGGCAAAAGTTGATATTTCCCTCAAACCTGAAAGATACTCTAGGCCTATTCTTAGCGTTTTCGTGAATAGATAAAAACGTAGTTGCATGAACAAGATGATCTAGCGAATGAAGCTGCTATCATACTCCCGTGCTAGCGTAGAGTGTATCCCATTGTAAAAGAATGTCAGCAAAGGCCCATGATAAGCTGCGCATAATTTAGGTATCGACAAGGGGCTTATTAGCTATCCTTCATGATCTTCTTACCTTCTTATAAAAGTATCTCAAAACTAGTAGTATGAAGTTGTACGAAAAAGTAGTATGCAGTACGAACGAGATGCAACGACACGCTTCTATGTCAGGGCTACCGTGTTATTGCATTCTACTGCGTGCTACTATTAGCAAGACTGGATGCTACTAAAGCAAGACAGGATGCTACTGAATACTACGGGTGAGCCGCAGTACAACAGAGGTATGCTTCTTCGGACACTCTAAATTTTAAGACAGTCTAAATTCTCTAAATTTTGGACAACCTTGGTTTTGCTATGCGCCTCTAATACAGTCAAATGGTAACGACAAATTAAGAACTGAGTGTCTGCTAAGAGCCAAGTGTTTCTTCTGACACAAAAAATGACATCAGCTTTTCTCCTGTGTAATTTTGAATGTTGTTTCTTTTGCTGGGATACCTTGGACGATTCGCAAAATGCAAAACTACTGCAATAATTCCAACGCCGTAATTTTGCCGTTTGGGGTCGCAAAAGTAACTGAGCAAAGAGCCCCAGAGGATTTAAAAAAGTAGAGTGTGTGGCTTTAATCTGATTTACCTTACTTAAATTGCTGTTGCGCTCACAACTGGGCATCAATGTTCGCTAGGTCTGAATTTCGTCACGAGGGGTGACCCACTCCCCGGCACATGCCGTACACTCTTTCCCGGCAAAGATGCCGGCCATAAATTAGGGGATTCCCGCTTTTAACATGCTGATTTTAGTGTCTGACACTTGCTGTTAACTAAAATAGAGAGTAGGCAACCCCTCGTTTCATCACGTTCTTCGGAGCAAGTGCGACGTTAGGCAGCCTTCAATGAAGCATACCTCTAGAGAGTCTAGTGTACTTAGGTAAGCCCCAGCTATTTTGAACTAGGTTTGTTTCTCCCTGTCTTCCTTGTACAAGTTGGTTCTTCGTAAAAGATGCTGCCCTCATGGTCATCTGCGAAACTATCTTGCAAGAGAAGGTTTAGCAGACGGTCTGGCCGACCTGGAAGCTCGTTATGTAAGGGCGTGTTCCAGTAACTTACTAATAGTCACCAAACAGCTACCATCATTTTCCCGCCTTCAATATAGTTACCACAGAAACCGTCCGTCCGGTTCGTTGACAATATTAACAAAATCCTAGAAGGCCTGTGATTGGCTGCTGGAGCCAAGTCTCCGCCTTAAGGGAGGAGTTTCTTTGGCCCCGCCCTGTGGGAGGAGCTATGTCATAGAATGGCAATGCTAGCGGCCTGACGGCGAACGAACCTGTCAACGAACCTCGACATATAGTCACCACCGGCAGCTTTGTAACGGTAACCCTAGATTCACACTGCTGCGATTTCGCGCAAAATTCTGCGTCGTGCGACATACGACACACTTTTTTTGCGACAAGCAGCGCAGAACTTTGCGTTTTGTCGCAGTGTCGGATGCGTTGAAAAATTTCAACTGATCCGACAACGCATGCGATTTTTTGAGGGAAGAAAAGAAAGAACAAAGATTTCTCTACCTTGTTCTCATTGTAATCCTAGGGTGGCTGAATGCAAAATATCTTGTGAATAAACTTGTATTAACCTGTTTTGAACAAGATGACCTATGGTTTTGACTGAAAATTTCCTAATGATGGGTGGTATTTAGAAGTGTAATCTCCCCGCATCTTCAGAGGTCGTTTCCCCGAGGGCTCCTTTGTCCGTTTGCAGATTATTCAGGACGAAAAATTTTGTTTTCCTAACTAATCTTTGTTCTTTCTTTTCTTTCCCTCAAGAAATCGCACGCGTTATGTCGGATCAGTTGAAATTTTTCAACGCATCCGACACTGCGACAAAACGCATAGTTCTGCGTTGCTTGTCGCACGATCTGTGTCGTATGTCGCATGATGCAGAATTTTGCGCGAAATCGCAGCAGTATGAACCTAGGGAAAGGTAACACTGCGGACACACGGTCAGAGTCGGATGCTCGCGTACTGGAATTCCTGCCAACATTTTCGGCAACATCCGACCGAAAAACCCTGATCATCGGTCTGCAGTGTAAGCCCGTAGTCACTACTAGTCACGACTGGAACACGTCCTCAATGCGGCAGAATCTGTTTCCCAGAATCGACGGTCAAAGCGTAAAGTAAAGATTATGTGCAGTAGATGTATGTTTATGTGAACAGTTACTTTTATGTGGTGAACAGTGCAGTTTTGAGCTAAATGGGAGAATGAAGGTCCAAAATACCTATTCAGGTGTTTTCAGATGCCCTTAGTTACCTACTGGCTAACTGGTAGTTAGCTTTAGTGCATGAAAATGGCAAAGTCCAATGTCAACAAACGTTCACATAAAAGCATACCTCTATTGTATTTGTACGAGACCGGACCGGAATTTCCGGCGGGACTTTCAGAAGAACAACTTACCCGAGATAATCTAAAACCTAGTCATCAATCCGCATCATTACGTTACAATACACTGAGTGACAGGCCTGTGCAAATTTTGGGAACTTCTGTGGGTGTCGAGCTCTCAAAGGTTTTCCCCTTCGTCGAATTAGTACGGTTGTAAAGATGATCTGATCTGAATCCATCAACCTTAGGCGTTTTTCCGCGACAATCCCGGTTTATAATCATAGATAGCTGATTCACCAGAGAAACAACGAATCGACAATACCAGATTGTTACAAAGGACGATCCGACGACCTTGCTCCATTGCAAGATCCTCGAATCGACAATCCAAGCACGAATCCGGATTGTCAGAATGTCGCAGAAAACGATTTTTCCTAATCTGGTCTGTCAGAAAAAACGCATTTTGGAGAATCCGGATTGTGAATCGTCAATCTGGATTGTCACGGAAAATCGCCTCTTGGTAATGGACATGGCTATGGGGTAGCCAAGGGGTCAGAGAATCTTAGGTTTGCAAGGCGTCATAGGCCGCTACTGGTCTTCTGAGTAGCCTACCCAAGCTGAATTCTTGAAATGAATGTCAAACCGCCAGACTGACCTAACTGCTGATGCCTTTAAAGAGCCGTTGATAAATATAAGGGGTTGTTTGTCCCCAAATTTTGGACAGGGCTGTCACTGATGGAATTTGCCTGTTTGCTGGGTGGACTCATTATCTACAAAAAAAAGTAACTTTCAACCAAAAGAGGTTAAGGTTCAGTGAAAATCAAGTCTGTCGATGAACAACAGCTTTTGAACCAGCATGACAAGGCCTGACAAATTATAACCACCAGCCCACCCTCCGGAATAAAGAGGGTTCCAAAGTAGTAGTTAATGCTAAATTATTTTAATACAATGTAGTATTTAATGCTCGATTTTTTGCAGATAATGGGACTTTGCGAGAATTACCCGTACTTGAAGTATTTTTTTTTTCTATTTAAAAAATCTAGCCTTGGTCTGCTACAAGTTGTCATTTTAAAAATGGCGGGGGGGGGATGAAACTGCAAAATCACAAACTGGCCGACCAGTAATGTATTACTTTTGTGCCAACGAGTACCGTGCCAAATATGTTCGAACGAAACGCGTTTTCAAAGCCGATCCATTTTTTTTTTTATCTTACCCTGCTTTCCTTGTTTTATTTCTTCCAGACACTGTTATTGCTTCCACTAGTACCCTGTTGGTTATGATGAATTAAGCGAACATATCTTTAAATTACTGTAGGTTTTTGATTGCATAGTGGTTATGTAAAAGAGTTGTAGGCATGGACTGTTTCAAAGAAAAAAATGATCGTTACGTTTTTAGATGGTCTCCTCAGGCATCAGAGGTTCTCCTACCGAAGATCATGAAACAACACAAAATCTGATTCCCGTTGCATCCGCGTTGCGATGTGAAAAATGTCGAAAAACAAATCGTGTCACAAACAGCGCAGCTGTGTCAACCAGGGTTGCCACATTAAAAATATTTGGAGAGTGACATTTAGAGAGTGACCCAAAACAGAGAGCGGATTGAGAGTGAAATTTTATTTTCATGAAAAAACGCGGAATGATCACTTTTGGTCGGAATCGCCGCTGCAAAAAAATACACATCTTACTTTCATTTCCATGAAAAACGTGAAATAGTCACTTCTGGTTGGAATCCTGCTGCAAAAATGACACATTTGTACGTTCTCTGAAATGGAGTAAATTTTTATGTCATATCTATACGTAGGACAAGATTGACAAAATAAAATAGTGACAATTTACACTATTGTGCGACATGTGGCAACCCCAGTGTCAACCAGTGGTACGATTGATTCAGCGATAAGCAATGGTTGACTTCTTCTATTCTCTGATTTCTTTACCTGATCGTTCAGTGTCTGTCGAGATTAGCTGCGTTTTTTGCCTTCATCCAGTTAACCGACCTACAAGATTTCCCACTATAAGTCGTTTTCTTCCTTCGGTTAACCGCCCTAAGTTTTTATAAGCCATTTTTATGCCACTTGCAGCTTCGCTCAAGTGCCATATACCGATCACTTTTCCGTCTGTCGGTCGGTCCGGTGATCGCGAGTTAGGGTACTTGCAGATGTGCTAGGACGATGAAACTTGGCAGGCATATCAGGGACCCGAACAAACTAACTTGGAAATAGTCACTTCCCCGATCCGACCACCGTGGGGGAGTGGAGGGCGGGGGAATCCTAAGAATTTAGAAGTTTTTGTCAAACCCCTACCCCTTTCTTCACACTAGTATAGCTCTGCGCGGGGGGTGACGTCAAACTTTGCTTAAATCTATGAACATCGGAAAGAGCTAGTGCATTCGAAGGTCAAAGGGGTTTGTATATGTGGTTCAGTGCGGGGGAATACGGAAAATTGAGTGTTGTGTAACTTTCGAACGGGTGATCGGATTGGAATGAAACTTGATACCTGAATGAATGACATATCTCTGATGTTTCATTTGAAGTCCGAACCGGATTTGACAGCTATGGGGAGTTTGGGGGGGAGACTGGAAATCTCGAGAAACGGTTATAATAGAGGGGTGGGAGTAAACTGGCTGGGAAGAACAAGCATCTGCTCCAGATAAAACGTTGACACATTTGGACTGGACCCGGACACTTGGGGGGGGTGGGGTGGAGGGGAGTTTCCCGGAATTCCGGTGATGGCAGTATTTGGGATTTTCACGACGAAACTTGGGAGGCGTATCAGGGACCCGATCAAACTGACTTGTAAATAAAAATTCACTCGATCCGATAGTCATGGGGGGATCGGAGGGAGGGGGAATCCGGAATATTGAGCCATGCGTAGCCTTTGAACGGGTGATGTTCGGACCGGATCCGACAACAATTGGTGGGGGGAATACGTGACCAGCTTGGACTGGAGAGATCGGGATGGACTTTGTGGGACAACAAACAACTACAAAACCGAACCGGATTGGCCCCGGTGACTGCGGGGGGAGTTTGAGGGGCGGGTCCGGAATTCCGGTGATCGCGAGTTAAGGTACTTCTAGATGTGCTAAGAGGATGAAACTTGGCTGGAATATTAGAAATTCGACAAGATTGGCTTAAAAATCGCCACTTTTCAGATCCGACCATTCCTTAAAGTACCAATCATGACCGCAAATTAAGAAAAATACTTTCAAGCAAAATATGCATTTTCATGGTCCCCATATGAGCACATTATCATTTTTGCCTCAAAGGTTTTGCTTACAAATGAAGTTCTTGCTCCCTTAAAGTGCGCATCTTAACCGCAAGGTCAACAAGACCAAAGGTTTCGATGGGATCCCAAATATTTAATATTTGACACAGACAACTAGGTCTTGTCTTCGCAAGATCCAGTCTTCGCCAAGTTAATCATCTGAGAAAATCAAGTTCAGATATACCTGTATAAGCCATATCTATTTGACGATACTGATCGAAACTTCCTGCTTTACTTCTGCCAAATTTCCGGTTTCGGCCGAATTCCGAGCGAACTACTTGTCCAGTCAAACTCCGGACGAACTATATGTCCGGGTAAAAAATGATTGTCATATACAGATTCAGCGTCTCTTCTTACCCTTAAATCTGTCATCGAATCAACTTCAAATACAAATTTTACTTATAACAAATTTTGAGGTTTCGGCCGGATTCCGGGCGAACTACTTGTCCGGCGAGAAAATGGTTTTCACCATCGTGTTCAGCATGTCTTCTTACCTCTGAACCGAATATCTAATCAACTTCAAATAAAACATTTGCTTTTAACAAATTTTCTGGTTTCGGCCAGATTCCGGGCTAACTACTTGTCCGGCGAGAAAATGATTTTCACCATCGTGTTTAGCATGTCTTCTTACCCCTAAATCGAGCATCTAATCAACTTAAAATAAAACTTTTGCTTTTAACTAATTTTCCGGTTTCGGCCGGATTCCGGGCTAACTACTTGTCCGGCGAGAAAATGGTTTTCACCATCGTGTTCAGCATGTCTTCTTACCCGATAATCGACTATCACATTAGCTGTTTCAAAATATTTTGTTTGCCCTTTAATTTCAACCCCCTCCCCCACCCCTAAATGTAGGGCTACAGAGTCCATCTACGAACTCGACCTTACTCTTGACCCAAAGAATCCTCACACCAAGTTTCATCAAAATATCTCATTCCCTTCGAGAGTGATCGTGCTCACAGACGGACAGACGGACGGACAGACGGACGGACGGACGGACGGACAGACGGACAACTTTTGCGATGTCATAGGTATCCGTCACTGACGTTTTGGGATCCCAAAAAAGGTTAACCGACCTACGGAGAAAGGCAAAAAAACGCAACTATTGTACCTCGCCACAATCACCTTCGGATTTTAATCCTTGTTTTTACTAAGAAATGGGTCGCTCGTACCATCTAGCGCGAATCTTTATAAAAGCCTCTGTTGTTTTCGTTAGGCAGAATAAACATCAAAGTTGCTTTGTGAGATAGAAGGAAAGTCCACGTTTGAATAAAAGTAAATTCCACTTAAATTACTCACCAAATTTTCTTTCTCTACCTAATAGGTAAGAGAAATGTTTTATTTTGAGAGGCTTATAATATTTATGTGAACAGTTACTTTAATAATGTGAAAGTCTGCAGTTTTGGGCTGAATGGTAGACTGAAGATCCAGAATACCTGTACAACCAGACAACTACAAGTGTTTTCAGCTGCCCTTCTTACTTTGGCTAACTGGCAGTTAGGCTTTAGCTATAGACACAGCAAGTGCATGAAAAGTCAACAAACGTTCATAAATAAGCATACCTCTACTGTATTGTCTAGGGTACTTGCAACAGTGGTGTCAAGAAACGGCAAAAAGAAGCGCGATTTTCAAACGAATTTTTTAATGCATAAATGAGATCTTTCAGTTGTGTGGTTTAGTTTTTAAGGTGATTCAAAGCTAAGTGAGGAGTTAACTGCCAGACTACCGCCGCTCGTACCCTAGGTCCCTAGGAATATGATTCTCCTGAACTTTTGCTTTCATTTGATTTCGATATTACCAGTAGGGCACCAGATATTTTGGAGAATTTCCCTGCTTAAGGGCAATCTCCTACACAGGTGAAAAAGAATCCCCTGTAGAGGAGGTGAGAGGGGGGGACAGGGGGGGATAAGTGGGATGAATTTTATGGCATATTGTAGTAAAGTAGACCTAAAAAACTGTCTCCAGGTCCATCACCCTCCCCCACCCCCCACCCAACTCTTCTAATCCTAAATAACATGGAAAATAACCAAAAAACTAGTATTTATATGTATTTCCCTTGTATCCAAAAAAGCTTTTGAGTCCAGTCTGCATGACTGCTGTACTTGTAGCACTATTTAACACAATGCCTTACAATTTTGCTGATTTCTTCTTTTCTTGTTGGAGTTTACAAGCACTTTACTTTTTCAGGTGCTTTCACCTACAGTAGAGAAAGCATTGATACCGGAGAAATCATTTGTTCAATAAATGCCATTTGAGTGGAAGGGATCCCTTGGACAGCTGGTATTCCTAGATAAATTCCCTTTCTATTTAGTTAATTCAGTCCAGGGGTTACTCAATTTGGGTGTAATTGTTATTTATTGGCCAAATGATTTCTCCGGTATCAAGGATTTCTCTATGGTAGGTGAAAGCACCTGAAAAAGAAAAGTGCTTATAAACTCCAACCAGAAAAGAAGAAATCAGCAAAATAGTAAGGCATTGTGTTCAGTAGTGCTGTAAGTACAGCAGTCATGCAGATTGCACCCAACAGCTTTTCTGGAAACAACAGAAATACATATAACACTAGTTTTTTGGTTATTTTCCATGTTATTTAGGATTGGGTGGGGGGTGGGGGAGAGTGATGGACCTGGAGACAGTTTTTTAGGTCTACTTTACTAGAATATGCCATAAAATTTGACCCACTTATCCCCCCCCTGTCCCCCCCCCCCTCATCTCCTCTACAGAGGATTCTTTTTCACCTGTGTAGGAGATTCCCCTAAAGCAGGGGAATTCTCCAAAATATCTGGTGCCCAACTGATTACCTCTCTAACTTGCTTCTAAGCATCCCAATTGTTGATTAGAAAAACACCTATTCTTATGGAAGCATGCTGACGCATTTCAAAATGTCGCGTAATTTTGTGCAGTAAAATTCGGCCGAAAGCGTGCAGCTGCCATCTTACCTATAGGAATTTGGTGTTTATTTTTTTTATCGGGATGAGCTGCATATGGATTATAAGAAGAAGCTGAGAATATGTTGCTAAAGCTTGAAGAACTGGAAATTTACTGGTATATTGTCCAAGGGGAATTCAGTTCTTGAAATAGGGAATTTTGGGTACTTTTTTATATACCTGAATTTACATGCAATTATTAATGAAATAGAAGCTAGCTAGAACATAATACCTGCGGTCTTAATAAATCAAGAATTTTGTCCTGAATACAGTGCTGTGTTTGAAATATGTTTAGCAGCTGTCTTAGACATGTCAAATGGAAAACAAATGCGAGAAATTTGCGGTAATGTATCTTTCATTACGGAAAATCGAAAGTTGGCGCTGCTGATGGTAGCACGTTTTGTGGCTACCCTACTTCAACTCACTCTAGCCTAACTTAAACAACTTAAAATGTAGGGTAGGCTACATAGCTTAGGCTAAGAGTAGACCAAAAATCATTTTGATATCAGTATTTACTTCTGAAATTTGAAATCGATTTGGTCAGATATATCAGTAATATCAGGGACCCATAAATTTCCTGTCAATAAGAGATTTCTGATGCTATCTTGAGCGCACGGAATGTAGTTCGAACACACGGTCCAGTGACGTTCAAGACCAGATAGACAAAATTTGGGATTGGCTACTGGCGCCTTGAGGAGGAGTCTCTGTGGCACGCACGTCCAATGAGGCAAACAAGAATGCCGATCGACTCAAGCGGGGATTTTTGGAAAGTGGATGATTCGGTCATCTTATCAATATAGAAGCATAGGAAATGACAGGCCCCCTGTATTTATATTTTATTAATGGTATTTTATTATATTATTGACCATATTTATGATAAGACGTTGGTAAAAATGTTGAAAATTGTATATACGTATCGACTGTATTGCTGTGACTTATGTTGACGTAAAAACAACCCATCGGCTCGTCCGTTATATGTTTTTTAGATTATACTGAATTGAATTAAATGGATTGAATGTAAGAAAATTTATGGGTCCCTAGTAGTATTGAGTATTGCTAAGAACTAGTATTGACCTAAAAAAGCTAACAACAACCAAAGGTAGCTTGACTAAGTGATATTTGGGCTAGGCTGAACAAGTCTGGTCAAACTTGGTAGATTTAGTCCTAACAAAGCTAGACAAGACAATACTGTTTATCTGCTCCTTTGACCTCTTTTGACTTGTTGATCATGTTAGAGATCAAGAATTGTATTTAATAGTTAGCCTATGTTAGGCTGCATTTCAGCTACTTTTGTCAAAGCATTTCCCTGGTTTTGATTTGTAGTGTTCTTGTCTGTGTGAATTTATATTTCTAATAACCTGTGGACCCTCTTTTTTTCAGTTCCAAAGATGGCAGAAGCAATGAAGGCAACTGTTATTCAGATGTTGAAAGGCATTGAAAGGTAAATTCAATGATCTGTCTGGGAACAGAAGTTCATTTTTGTCTTCTTTTCTTGATGGAAGCTGGAAAAAGGTGGCTGAGAATTTGTAGCAGCAACATTGTCTTGAAATAAAAACTTGCATCAGTAATGACCAAGCAACTGCTCTTCAGCCACTTGAGCTAAAGTTACTTTTAATCCACAGCTTGTGTTTCGAGAAAATAGAATAAACAGGCATTGCCAAGACTTCACTATAGGAGGGGTATCCAACCTCTAATTTATGTAACCTCAAACTTCGCCTGAAAATCTTACAAGGAAACTTCTGTGCAGTCCGTAACAGGTCTTAGGTCATTCTGGGTTTCCTGCTTAGATCATTCTGGGGAACAGCTAGGATTGCACTGGGATATCCTTTCAACCTTTTTTAGGTTGTTCGAAGTTAGGCCTTCTGTATTTGGGGTTCCGGCTAAAACCCCCCTGGCGAAAACCCCCCCGGACAAAAAACCCCCGCCAAACCCCCCCCCGGCTAAAACCCCCCCGTTACCAAAACCCCCCGGACCAACCCCCCCCCCCCCGGTACCAAACCCCCCCCGACCAAACCCCCCCCCCCCGGTACCAAACCCCCCCGGCATAAAAAAAAGACGGGTATGCAAGAGTAGAGTAACTGGTAGGTAGAGAGTAAGAGTAGAATAAACTTCTTTCGCAAACTTGACTCTACAAGAATGTCTGAAGTACAGTGGGTATCAGAACAATGATAAACAAAGGGAGTGTAAGGTGAAGGTGAAGGTTGATGGTGACAGACTAATTGCTGAAGTCACCAAACACCAGCATTCAACTGAAGCTCTTATCAGTGAGGTTTTAAATGTGAATCATCAAATCAAAGCCAGTTCCACTCTGTGTAACGATCCCCCCAACAAATCCTTTCCCAATGCCTCACCCTTCTTGGCGAGGAAGCTGCAGTTACGATGCCACCCATTGGTGCAATGTGAAGCTCCCCTTGCCTGATTGCTCTTTAGTTATCCCTGATTCATACCGGAAACTCGAAGATGGGAATAAGCGGAGGGATACCTATGACACCGCAAAAGTTGTCCTGCTATCCGTCTGTGAGCAGGATAACTCTCGAAGGGAATGAATATTTTTATGAGACTGGATGGGAGGATCCTTTGGGTCAAGGGAAAGGTTGAGCTCGTTTTGTGATAACACTTTCAAGATAGTCCCAGAAATATTGTACCAGCTCTTCACCTTACTCGTGCTTGTCAATGGTAAAACTGTCACATGGTTGTTCGTTTTGTTGCCCAGTAAATCCCAGTCTTAATATGTGTGAGTGTCTAAGGATTCGGGGGGGGGGTCACCGGGGGGGGGGGGGGGGGGGGGGTACCGGGGGTTTCTATTCTTCTCTTTCTCTCTACCTACCAGTTACATTACTCTTACATACCCGTTTTTTTTTTGCGGGGGGGGTTTTGGTACCGGGGGGGGGGGGGGGGGGTTGGTCGGGGGGGTTTGGTCGGGGGGGTTTTGGTACCGGGGGGGTTTTGGTCCGGGGGGTTTTTGGTCCGGGGGGTTTTGGTCCGGGGGGTTTTGGCGGGGGGGGGGGGGTTCGCCGGAGGGGTTCTCGCCTAGACCCCTGTATTTGCAACCTCCAATTTATGTAACCTCGAACTTCGCCTGAAAATCTTACAAGGAAACTTATGTGCAGTCCATAACAGGTCTTAGGTCATACGGGGTTTCCTGCTTGACAGTTAGAACCTTGTTAGGACTGCACTGGGATGTCCTTTCATCCTTTTTTAGGCCAGGTTCGAAGTTAGGCCTCCTGTATTTGCAGACCATACATCGTAGATAATCTCCAAAATTTGAGACATAATGCATATATCAAAGTTGGTGGCTTACAACCTTACTCTTTGTAGGTACAACCCAGATAATCTTCAAACTTTGGAACATTATGTGAACATCCAAGCTAGTGAAAATGCTTACGACCTTGAAGCCAACCTAACAGTATTGAAACTATACCAGTTCACTCCAGCAAAATACAGGGAAAATATTGCAGTTGTCATCATGCTTAAGGCCCTCACCAACCTACCACATTCAGACTTTGTGTTGTGTAAATGTCTGATCTCTCCGGACTTAGTAAGTAGCCGATCATTTTCTTGTTTGAGTATTTGTAGGCATAGTAATAGAGAGCCACTCTGAGGATGCCAACTAGGGAAAGATGGCCAAAGAAGGATGTGGTGCTGCTCTTGATTTTCAGTTTCAATATCATTTATTCCCAAAATTCTGATCTAACAAAATGCACGGGATTTGTCATACATGGTTAAAATTCTGTTAAGTCATATTAAAACTACGGATAAAATAAGGCACGAATGAATTTAAATAACGTTCACTGCTGTGCGCAGGTGGATTCACTAGCTGAGGTTTGTTGGCTGTCCGAGAGACACTTCTTGTCGGACGAGTGTCCATCTTTTTTTCTTCTTCGGGTGGTAGGATGTTACGATGCAATTCAGAGGCCAGGCATTTCAGTCCAAATTTCATAGTGAGGTCGTGTCGACGTGCCGCAAGAGTTGTGATTCCCAATTCGTCCAGTGCTTTTTGGTACGATTGATATTTGTCAGCCAGAATGATTTTGAGCGCCCTTTTTTGGATGGTTTCTAGTCTTTCAGTTTGCTCCTGGTTAAGGCCTGGATGCCATACGGGGCTGCAGTATTCAAGCAGCGGCCGTATATACATCATAAAGCACTGACTCATAACCTTCGCGCTCAGTCCGAAACTCTTAAGGGCAGCCGTTGCCTTATTGATCATTGTGGACACATGGCTGTTCCACTTTAAATCTGAATCAATAGTAACCCCCAGGATTGATGTAAGGAGTTCAATGGCAGATGTACCTGACAGTTTGCAAAACTAGAACTAGAACCTTTAGACGACCCAATCACAGCACCAACTTTAACTCCTACTGGTTTTCAGAGAAGAAGTTCACAGAATCAGATGTTTAAGGAAGAATCTTTAATTGTTTTTCGACAAGTTCATTTTCCAGCTTTTGCGGGGGTGGTCTTGCCTGCGGCGCTATTGACTAGACTACACTAGCTGCTGCTGCCGGAACTTCTTGGAGTCTTTGTATTTAATCCACGGTAAATGATAGAATTTTTAAGAGAAGCAGTTAAATTTTAGCATAGGCTACAGAAAAAAAAATCGCGTGCTGCTCTCGATTTAATTTTCTCTTGGGTATAATAAATAGAAGCTGTTACTGCAATCGTGCCCGGCAATATATTCGCTGAGTGGGCTTAGCCAAAACGCCGCATAATAGTTGGCTTATCGTCTTTGGTGCTGCCGTTTAATGTTACTCTTCCTACGTAATCATTTCATGTTCCATAATTTAAAGTCGAATTCTGAGCTTCTAGGATTTGGTAAAATTTTTGAGAGATTCGGTAAAATTTTGGCTCTTCCCCCCCCCCCCCACCGAAAATGCACTTGCGCCGACCCTGTTTCTGCGTCACACAAAATCACAAAGCGGACGTTACTCAGTACACTGCTGAGCGGACGTTACTCAGCACACTAACGTTACTCAGCACACTAACGTTACTCAGCACACTAGTGTTACTCAGCACACTCAGCGTTACTCAGCACACTAGCGGAAGTTACTCACTACACTCTATGTGCAGAGGCTTTAAACTTGGTTTCTTTGCCGAAATATTAGTCGCGTACCAAGGCCTTGGTTCATTTTTCCCATTTTTGCACACAGCGCTTACTCCTCACTGCTCTTTTGGCCGTGTTTTGGCTAAGCAGTTTGTCCTCCCAGGGCTGCGAAGGAAGGAAATTGGTCATCTCCGAGGTGAGTGACCAATCTGCTCAGAAAAACGGTGCCTCTATCAAAAACGTCCAATACTAGCAGAAAGAACAGAGGACGTAGGCTATAGGATAGGCCTGTGATGTCTTTTGGCAAAAAACGCGACTTACACAAGTTTGCTTCGATAGGCGTAAAGATAGTTAGACGTAACAGCGTTTTTTCTAGCTGGCATCCGAGCGAATGGTGCGAGTCCAGGAGCTAGCAGAACAGTTGGAGCGATGCAACTTTACCGAGTTTTGGACCCTTCTCGAAAGTTCGCGAGCCCTCACTGCACCTGTTCACGCTTTTGACGACTCTGTCCGAAAGTTTGTCTGTCATGTTATTGGTATCACTTATCAGACGGTCGACAAGAGGACGCTACAGAAATTCCTTGGAAATATCAACGGTAAGGCCTAATGCTACGTTTACACACTGCGGAAGTCCGAACGTATTTTCCGCACGTATTTGGGCTTGAAAAGATCTCTAGCAATACGGAGGTATTTGAGAAATCGGTACGTTTTGTATATAAATACGTCCGTATTGCTAGAAATCTTTTCAAGCTCAAATACGTGCGTAAATTACTATCGGTGTTGAAAATACGCTCGTGTGTAAACCCACCATAAGCATAATCTTCCAGTAGCCTCATCTGTTGTTTGGCCGAGGCCTCTCCATTACCGTGATCCTATGACTCGTATAGAGTGTGTATTAGTAAATAATGTGACTTGGTTCCCCGTTCTGGGTCATTGACCATGGTTGACCGTTTGACTGAGGTATTTGAGCTCCCCCAGTCTTTAATCATTTGGATTCGATTACCATTCAAAGTCAGTAGAGGGATGATCGTTATAGGTCTTAGAGGTTCTAGGGCAATGCACTCCAGGGATTTTTCCCCCAAGAGTTTCCACGAAGACCCATTGGAATGTTGGAAGACCCTCGGAATGTTTGAAACTTGAAATCCTGTCTCGTCACGTTGGTGACCCGCAATAGATGGTGGATTCGAGGAAGCAGGAGTTGAAGACTAGATTGGGATCAAGACGTCCATGTTTGTATACGGACTTTAACTCGTGGCTTAATGTGACGGATCAAACAAAACTACCTCTGCGGAATTGGAGTTATTTTAGATAATGAAAGCGACAACTCGCGAACGTGCGCGACTCGTATTTGTGGACCTGAATGTAAGTGACTGGGACTTAAAACTCTATGAAGTTTTTCCGTTCCGTCCGTCTGTTAGTATGATGAGTCTCGAAGGTGTTGAGATATGTCGAGCTTATAGTGTGGGCACTGTCTAGGGAACCGGAAGACGTACTTTATGTCCTACGAGCTACGGAACCGGTAGTTCTCACGGAAACCAAACCATATGAGCTACGATTCTGGGATCTGACGTCATTGACTAACGGAAACTTGTATGTGCCGGCTCCCGTTCCGGTAGTAAATGGAAATAGCTCACGGAAACTTCATCGTACCAGCTTCTCATCCGGTAGTCTCACGGAATTGTGTACTCTAGGGCTGGGGAGCCGGTAGGTGATACCGGAAACTACATAATTGGAGCTTGTGTTCCGGTAGTGTCTACATGGAATATAGAACTCACGGAATAGTTTAGAAGAGAGCTAGGATGCCGGGATTTTCACTGACTTAGAGAAAATAACATAGGAAAAAATCTACTACCGGAACCCATATATTGAGAGCTAGGGTACCGGCAGTAACAAATATTTGGTTGAAAATGACCAGCTCACGGACAATGATGGCTATGGGCTAGGGTTAGTGTGATGATCCTTTGAGTTAACTTACAGCTCATGTTCGTAGATATGCCCGTAGCCCGATATTTGGAAATGAGATGAGGGAGGGAGTTGTACGTTTTGGAATCTTTGTGGAATGTGGATCTTGCAAAGTAATGTGATAGTCGGTGCAGGGGTAAGAAAACATGCTGGATCCGTCTATGAACTTTATTTTCTCGACTGATTTGTAGTTCGACCGGAATTGGGCAAACACTGCTATAATGAGCTGTTATTACCTTTATTCGTACTTCGGAGCCATTAAGGTCCATGTGTGTGTTGTAGGTCTAACATCAGGATGGAGAGTGCAGCTAAGTGATCGGGGAGGGGGGGGGGCGAATGGGTGGGGTGGACGCGACGAAATGGTAGACAGAACGTTCATTCCATCTCCTGCTTCCAGCGGGGTCGAACTTCTGAATAACCTTGGGGGCTGCTTAACCCCGAACGGTTGATCCGGTTCGAAGTGAACATGATTAAGGGCACGAGCATATGCCCCATAGGGTGGAGCTTATTTTTTAGTTCTGCAGCGATTTTGTAACCCAAGATGAGTCCCAGCTGCAATTCCTGCTGCAAGTTGTCGAAGAACACTGCAGAGTTTATCCTGATAGCAGGAAACAGACTTTGTCCAGGAAACCATGATTACAAACAAGTATTAGTTTCGTAGATATGGCAAGGCCGACAAACTGTATAATATTCAATTCGCACTGAATGTGCTAAAAAATATTGTTTATATGTTTTTTAAACACAATACAAGTTGCTCGAAATACTTCAGTTTTTTTCTTTCTTTTCTTAATCTTTGAGGCACTCAAGCTACCCTTAAAGTTTAACCGAAAAGGGCTGGGATAGGACAATCTAGTTACCCATCACTTATTCACTTAAATTGGATTGAAGACGCGCTGGAAATGCGTTACTTCGTTGTTGCTGATGGTGCTGAATTTTTTTAGTATGCTTTACGAGAAAGATTTATGACTTTTTTTTTTCGTTCAGGCACTAAGCAATCTTCACCAATCTTACCACTGCCAACTGAAAAGCTGCGTTTGTGTTGAGATTAAAATTTCCCGCGTCATAGTAGAATTTACGTTGTGGCGACGGCCGCAGATATTCTGAACGTCATAAATAGAGCAGATACTGGAAAATAAAAAAATCCCTTTGCAGAATCCAAATAATTCAGTGTATCAATTAGATGACACAAAATTAAATCGGCTTTTCAGTTAAACTTTAAACATTAGTATTTATGGCTCAAACTTTGTCTACAATGTTTTTATGGGATATGGAACAACTTAGGAGGCAAGAAAAATAAAATGTGTCATATAAGCTCCAGCCTAATGCCCCAGTTAAGGGGGAACGGTAGTCTAAACCCATTATGGCCGATTCAGAAATGGGTTTGGTCGGTGAACAGGTCAAAGTCAAAGGACTCCTACTGTGCGATGTTTATCTAAGTCTCAGAGGTCATCAGAGGGAATTGGGTTGTGAAACTGACCCCAGATTGCATTTGCATTACGTTTAGGATGCTGCTTTTTTGTAGTCCTTGAAGTAGCCTACCTGAAGCAACAAGCTTACTAATTACTCACTTCTATAGTAAAAGCGCTTGTCTAACATACGAATGCCGAAAACCTGCAAAGAAGCATTTCATTTTTTAACAACAAGGCTAAAAGTTGCTGTGGGATCCCGAACGTTAATAGTTATTGGATTTGTAGAGTCGGCCTTGAAGTTTTGAGGTATTTACCAGAGTCCGTAGACGTATTACTGTATCCCTTATTCACTTCTTAACCAGATCCATCCGTTAATCATTTTTGTCATAAATTTCCGGAGATAAATTCCCCAGATTACAACCGGATTTGAAAACAAGCCAACATTTGTAGAATACGGGATTCAATATCTTCTGTATGTAGCCTACGTATGCACCAACTCCACCATCCCCAGTCAGCTTGGGCCGAAGGAGTATTTGTGACGGCACTCCCCCTTTCTCTAGTGGGTTTCCAATCCGGGGTATGTTTTGAGTTTATATCAGTCAATATCAGTTTGGGTGGATTGTAAAGTAATTATCAATCGAGTAAGAAATGGCTTGTCACGGATTTTACGGACCTTAGGCGTATTCTCGCCGTTCCCCGAGGACTCCTCGGGGAATCGAAGGGAACGGCGAGAATAGAGGGAGTCACTCCACGCGGACTCCGCGTACAGAAAACAGCGAGAACGAGAATGCTTCCAAAACAGATTTTTTTCGAAAAAGAAATCTGCAGTTGACGAACGTTTCTCATTGCACCAACACCAGCAAAAATTGATCCCCTCCGAATCTGAAAGGGAGTCCTTTTTGATGATGGTGATGATAATCTGAGCATTTCCCCGTCCGTGGGGACTCGCGAGAATACGGAGAGTGAGTCCCCGGGACAAACAAAAACGCGGGTACTCCTCAAGTGGAGTCCTCGGGGAACGGCAAGAATACGCCTCTTGTTACGTGTTAAACAATTACTGAATCTTACGGATTTTGCTACGTGTGAACTTTTTTTCGCCCCTTGACTTATATACCATCAAATTTTCATCCCAATCGTTCAATCAATTAGTTCCCTACTCTTTCTCGGGGATCCTCTCCAGTCCACATCCTTCGTAGCCAGATGCAGTTCACACCCACGAATGGCATAATGCAGGGCATCTAATCCTAGCTCCCATCAAGTTTCTCTCAAATCGGAGCATTTCCAGGAAATATCCGGGACCCTACCCCCACTCTGCCCACCGAGCTCGGTTCCGGCCTGGATCAAGAATAGCACATTTAGTGCCCAAGACCTTTGTACCGTCCGAGTTTCATTTTTTTCGAAACGCTGTGCAGGCAACGTGGCTTATCTACAAACTTTGACCCAGAGAGGTCAAATCAGTTCGGGATCCCGAAAAGGATTCTCTAAAATACAAGAAGTTTGTACCTTCCAAGTTTCATGTGCGCAACTCCACTAATATCACTGTGTCGTTTGATCCATGTGTGCGCCAAAAATTGTACGGGAACCCGTCAGTTGGCCCACACGTCAGTTCGCCCACCCGTCAGTTCACCTAAAAATTCCGTCAGTTCGCCCACTTTTTCCGACAGTTCGCCCACCCGTCAGTTGGCCCAAAAAATCCGTCAGTTCGCCTACCCGTCACTTCTCCTACCCGTCAGTTCGCCCACCCGTCAGTTCGCCCACCCGTCAGTTCGCCCACCCGTCAGTTCGCCCACACGTCAGTTCGCCCACACGTCAGTTGGCCTACCGTCAGTTCGCCTACCGTCAGTTCGCCCACCCGTCAGTTGGCCCACCCGTCAGTTCGCCCACTCCTAAAATCCGTCAGTTGGCTCACTCTTGAAATCCGTCAGTTGACCTAATCCTGAAATCCGTCAGTTGGCCCACTCTTGAAATCCGTCAGTTGACCTAATCCTGAAATACGTCAGTTGGCCCACTCTTGAAATCCGTCAGTTGACCTAATCCTGAAATACGTCAGTTGGCCCACTCTTGAAATCCGTCAGTTGACCTAATCCTGAAATACGTCAGTTGGCCCACTCTTGAAATCCGTCAGTTGACCTAATCCTGAAATACGTCAGTTGGCCCACTCCTGAAATCCGTCAGTTGACCCACTCTTGAAATCCGTCAGTTGACCTACTACTGAAATCCGTCAGTTGGACCAATCCTGAAATCCGTCACTTCGCCTAATTTAAAATTCCGACAGTTGGCCCAACTTTGCGGGATCATTAAATCCATGAAAAAAGGACCGCGATCCCAGGGGAATAATCAGCCCAACTCGACGAAAGAAAGGGACGCAATCCCAGGAGATTACTCAGACGGAGACGACCTTTCTCGTTTAAGGGGGAACGGTAGTCGAAACCCATTATGGCCGATTCAGAAATGGGTTTGGTCGGTGAACAGGTCAAAGTCAAAGGACTCCTACTGTGCGATGTTTATCTAAGTCTCAGAGGTCATCAGAGGGAATTGGGTTGTGACACTGACCCCAGATTGCATTTGCATTACGTTTAGGATGCTGCTTTTTTGTAGTCCTTGAAGTAGCCTACCTGAAGCAACAAGCTTACTAATTACTCACTTGTATAGTAAAAGCGCTTGTCTAACATACGAATGCCGAAAACCTGCAAAGAAGCATTTCATTTTTTAACAACAAGGCTAAAAGTTGCTGTGGGATCCCGAACGTTAATAGCTATTGGATTTGTAGAGCCGGAGAGTCGGCCTTGAAGTTTTGAGGTATTTACCAGAGTCCGTAACAGGTCCGTAGACGTATTACTGTATCCCTTATTCACTTCTTAACCAGATCCATCCGTTAATCCTTTTTGTCATAAATTTCCGGTTACCCCAGATTACAACCAGATTTGAAAACAAGCCAACATTTGTAGAATACGGGATTCAATATCTTCTGTATGTAGCCTACGTATGCACCAACTCCACCATCCCCAGTCAGCTTGGGTAGAAGGAGTATTTGTGGCGGCACTCCCCCTTTCTCTAGTGGGTTTCCAATCCGGGGTATGTTTTGAGTTTATATCAGTCAATATCAGTTTGGGTGGATTGTAAAGTAATTATCAATCGAGTAAGAAACGGCTTGTCACGGATTTTACGGACCTTCGGCGTATTCTCGCAGTTCCCCGAGGACTCCTCGGGGAATCGAAGGGAACGGCGAGAATAGAGGGAGTCACTCCACGCGGACTCCGCGTACAGAAAACAGCGAGAACGAGAATGCTTCCAAAACAGATTTTTTTCGAAAAAGAAATCTGCAGTTGACTAACGTTTTTCATTGCACCAACACCAGCAAAAATTGATCCCCTCCGAATCTGAAAGGGAGTCCTTTTTTATGATGGTGATGATAATCGGAGCATTTCCCCGTCCGTGGGGACTCGCGAGAATACGGGGAGTGAGTCCCCGGGACAAAGAAAAACGCGGGTACTCCTCAAGTGGAGTCCTCGGGGAACGGCAAGAATACGCCTCTTGTTACGTGTTAAACAATTACTGAATCCTACGGATTTTGCTACGTGTGAACTTTTTTTCGCCCCTTGACTTATATACCGTCAAATTTTCATCCCAACCGTTCAATCAATTTGTTCCCTACTCTTTCTCGGGGCTCCTCTCCACTCCACATCCTTTGTAGCCAGATGCAGTTCACACCCACGAATGGCATAATGCAGGGCATCTAATCCTAGCTCCCATCAAGTTTCTCTCAAATCGGAGCATTTCCAGAAAATATCCGGGACCTTACCCCCACTCTGCCCACCGAGCTCGGTTCCGGCCTGGATCAAGAATGGCACATTTAGTGCCCAAGACCTTTGTACCGTCCGAGTTTCATTTTTTTCGAAACGCTGTGCAGGCAACGTGGCTTACCTACACACTTTGACCCAGAGAGGTCAAATCAGTTCGGGATCCCGAAAAGGATCCTCTAAAATGCAAGACGTTTGTACCTTCCAAGTTTCATGTGCGCAACTCCACTAATGTCAGTGTGTCGTTTGATCCATGTGCGCGCCAAAAACTGTACCGAAATGCCCTCTATTCCCTCACCGAGCTTGAATTCGGTTTTAACACATACAAAGGTCGTCTAGGGAAACTTTCCTTACCACCTACCCAGAGGCGTTACTAGCTAAAAAAATTATTGGGGGGCAAGGTATTTACCGACTGGCTGGTAATTTTTACCGACTGTTTTTGCAGGAAAAACGACTTTTTCAAGAACAAGACCAAAGGTTCCGATGGGATCCCAAAAACAATATTTGATCCAGACAAATCGGTTTTGTCTTCTCCAGTGTCCGCTAGACTTCTTGAAGATTTTTACTGATGAACTTTGGAAAAGGATTAAGGAGAAACAACTAATCATTAAGAAAACGAATTTTAGAAATAAAAACAAATATAATCGCTTATGTATCCTAACGATAAAACAGATATATTTTTCGGCTAGGTATAACAGATGGATAAAGAGTAATCATATATGAAAACATTGTGCTTTAAATTCAGTAAGTGGTGTTAATTCTCGATTACACCTGACACCAAAAGAATGGCAAGTGATGGCGCGTCGATCACTTAAATATGTAAAAGAACATTCAAACTATAAAACTGCTACCAAGGGCCCATGATTGTTGGTAATAATAGTTGGCAGCTTCGGTGTCGGAATGCAGCAGTGTGCAAGGGAGGGGGACGACCCAACAGACCAAATGAAGGTCTAGTAGTGCATCCGATAAAACCAGAAAGGCTATTTGGCTACAATATTCACGATTAGAAACGAAGCATTTATTTAGACCATCCAAAAGTTCCCGGTTTCAGCCTGATTCCAGACGAACTATATATCCGCAAAAAAAAATTTGTCATATACGAATTCAGCATCTGTTCTTGCCCCCAAACCGAACATCTAATCAACTACAAACACAACTTTTGCTTTCAAAAATTTTCCAGTTTCAGCCGCATTCCGACCTAAACACTTGTCCGAGTAGAAAATGATTTTCATATAAGGATTCAGCATGTCTTCTTACCCCTGAAACGAACATCTAATCAACTTCAAATAAAACTTCTACTTTTAACAAACTTTCCGGCAAAAAACTTCATCAATCAACTTCAAATAAGACTTCTATTTCTAACAAACTTTCCGGTTCTGGCCGGATTCCGGACGAACTACTTGTCCGGCGAGAAAACGGTTTTCATATTCTGGTTCAGCATGCCTTCTTACCCCTATATCGAACATCTAATCAACTTCAAATAAGACTTCTACTTTAAACAAACTTTCCGGTTTTGGCCGGATTCCGGACGAACTACTTGCCCGGTGAGAAAGTGGTTTTCATATTCGTGTTCAGCGTGTCTTCTTACCCCATAATCGACTATCACATTAGCTGTTTAAAACAATTTTGCTTGCCCCTTAATTTAACCACCCTCCCTCACCCCTAAATGTAAAGCTACAGGGCACATCTACGAACTCGACCTTACTCTTGACCCAAAGAATCCCCACACCAAGTTTCATCAAAATATCCCACTGCCTTCGAGAGTTATCGTGCTTACAGACAGACAGACGGACAGACGGACAGACGGACAACTTTTGCCCTCCACTTACGTTTTGGGATCCCAAAAAACGACAGTTTTGAAACAAAATTACTCATGATTTTCAGAAAAACCGACTGTTTTCATGAAAAAAGACGAAATCGCGGCGCTTCGCGGGTGCGGTGCCGCTCCCACCCACCGTGGTCAGATCCGGTCCAGACCAGAAATTGTGTAATTTAGAGGGAATTCCTAGCGCACCCCTCGTGTGACCCAATGACAAGCCACAAAATTTCCGGTGCCCCCGTCCAACTTCCTCCACTGTGGCCGAATCCAGTCGGACACGTAGCCTACATGAATCATCCGACATTTTCTCTAAACTCGTAAGTCTCATTCCAGTCGTATGGCCATTGGCCAAACTCGGGCGTCCTAGTCTTATTTGTTTTACTTCAAGTCGCTCCCAGTGAATTTGTACAGGTCTCAAGTAATCACCTCTCTTGTTCCTTTTTCTCATTTTGCTATCACGATTGAATTGTACTACGCAACTGTCGTATTACTGGAAGTCCTTTGAATTATTTGTTTTATAATCTGGCATAATAATCTGTTTTCATGATCTTCCCTCTTGACCCCCTGTGAATAGCCTCTGCTGTCCCAATGGGGTTACAGGTCTTGATGCGTCCTTGCGATAATACCCCATGCTATGGAAACGATGTGAGGAAAATGTGTTTTTTTGAGAAAAGAAGGGACTGAGACTACAGGAAACGAAAATTCCAAAATCCGTTCAAAACGTTTTGTAGCTTATTTTTTAGGCTTTCAAATGATATCAAATTTACCGTGACAGAATTTACCGAAGTCGAGTACACTTAGTTGGCGGAGAAGACACTTTTTTTCTTATTTCTAGCCTACCTTGCAAACGATGAGTCGGCTTTGAAAACTGTTCAAAACATTTTGTAGCCCGTAAAAAGTACTACAAAATGGGTATCTTGGAATTTTTCCGCCACCGTCAGTTTGGCTATACACTCTTGAAACAGATTTTGTCAGTTAACATGGGAAAAGCGTATACCTGCTCTTTACGAGTTTTAAAGTACCGTTCCGCCTTAAGCCATTTGGAAGTGCGGACCGGACCGGATCCGACCATGCAGGTCGGGATTTGGCTAGCTTGGATTGAGATTTAGCTGCTTAAGAGTTAATCACCGCAAACAAGGTCTTCGCTGGATTAGTAGGTTGATCGGAAAGAAGTGGAAAGATGGCATCATTTAAATCGTCCGCAAATTTATAGCAGTCTGAATACTCAATGATGGGCTAGTTTGTCACAACAATGGTAGCGCGAGGCCCTAGTTAGCTTCCCTGCGCCGCTCCGCAGGTGATTTACGATGGCGTTTAGATATCGTGGATATCGATTAGATAACAGTGGCTTCTTTCGTGAAGGAAATCTGCCAATATTCTCAGGACAAATTTTCTGGCACCCATCATAGAAGCTTCTTCGATGGCTACATTTTGGTCCAGGGGATGGAAAGCTTTGACGAAGTCCGTAATTAGGGTGTCAACGAACGTTAGCTCGATGCTAGCTGCCTAGTCCTCAGGACTAACTCATGCCATGAAATAAACTTTACCCCCGAGTTCGCCAGTATTCCCATGCAGTATTCAGATTATGCTTTTACAAAAAGCATTGTCTGTGGATCTGGATGTCCCGTTCTAAACCTTTTTTTTTTCGGAGAAGCACATCTGCGTAAAATAAAAGGAAATATTTGTGTAGCTTTCTGAAATGTGAGTGTGGTTTAGCAATGCTGTAAGCATACGGATCTGTGGGATCTAATAAGCTACGTTTTCAACGCCCCCTCCTCGTGGCACTTTATAATTCAATCTGCTGTGGCACTTTATAATTCAATCTGCTGTGGCAATTTATAATTCAATCGTCCTGTCTCATATTTTGTATAATGCACCGGTTTGGATACTTCTCACCAAATCGGACAAAAAACATATCTGGTCTATATGTTATTATTTTGCTAAACATATTACTTTTCCCCTTGACTAAAACTAAAAAAGTTCGTTATCAAATTAGTGACCCACTACCAGCAGTGGAGAAACAAGTAGAAACATACAGCCAAATTATTGATCACGACTGGAAAACCCTTTTGATTTAGTGAAGCCCTAAGTTTTTATGGTAGATGTTCTTTCGTGTAAGTTATTTTTCTGTCGTTCTTGTTTTTTTTTCGATTATTAACTCCGTATTCGTACCGTGTGCCTATTTTGACGGTTTAACAATAAGATCTTCATCATACAAGTGTATTTTGTGCTGTGAACTGCGAAAAAATAAATATATCGCCTATGTTCTATATTTCTTATGCCATTCTTTTTGTAGAGTCAGACCTTAAAGTATGGATGCAGAAATACGGTTGGAAACTACAGGCCGACAACACAACAGTCTTCGTAGCCGTTCAGGATAACATCAAGTCGAAGAATATCACGGAGAAAATAGAGTTTGAAAACGTGGCCCCAATTATGGCGAACTGTTTCTGAATCCGTTAATACAGGTTTTTGGAGTTTTTCATTTGACTTCGCTAGGATTAAGGGGATTGCCCCCCCCCCCCCCCCACAACATGACGTTGTTGATTGGTTTACATATTTAGGGTAAGAATCAGTTTTAAGCATTCGTTCGGGTGACGTTTCTTGTTCTTCCCGAGTAGGCATGGGCACTGTTCCTGTTTTCTGTTCCTGTTTTTTTCCTGTTTTAGGGATCCAAAAATAAACAGAACAGCTGTTTTGAACCCAGCCGGTTTTTTTTATCTTTAAAACAGAAAACAGGAAACAGTAAAACAGGAAGAAGAAAAAAGGGACAGGAATAGAAAACAGGAACAGTGCCCATACCTATTCCCGAGGTTTACTGGCGTGTTTCGGACTAAGTCATACAGAGTATTTGTCCACTCGATTTGTGTGTGTGTTGCGGTGGTTCCCTGTGCATCCCACAATGCTTACTTCCGCCGCCGTTAGGTAGCCCTAATCCTTTCCGTTAATTCGTAGTTTATCTTTTATACCGTAGTATCTCTTGAATCACCTTATTACCACTTAACCTGGCTTGCGAATTACTTCGTAAACCAGGTTACCACGAATCCATGACTCACTTCTTCTGTAGCATGAATCACTTCTTTTCCGGATGCCGACCGGCTAACAACACTTTTATTACGAACTTTTTTTTTATATGCGGACCATAAGTCGTATGAGTCTTGTTTAAAGCTCTTAAGAGTGGGCTGGCCTGTAAGGCCTAACGGCTGATAGCATAGCTTGGGTTAGATCTGCAATCATAGTGCGAATACTCTTGATGACTATCTCTCCTTGCCGATGCAAAATCTCCGGCCTCTCCGGGTACCTAGCGGAAGAAAGGCAGAAGTGGTATCACAGCTGCTCCCAAAGATCGCCGTGATTGTTTGACACAGGATTTGAGTCGTTGAGTTTGAGTCGTTACGGAGTCGTTTCCTCCTCCTTCCTGAGGATCACTGGCGTGTTTTGGACTTAATCATATAGAGTATTGGCCATCGGTCCTGCGCCGGTCTCCACATTGAACCCGGAAAGCTCTGCCCGTGTAGTAGGCCACCCTGAACGCACCACGCTAGCCTGACTTCGCTGACTGTGTAGTATTTTGGACATTTACCATCTTTTGTCCGGCCTACTACAGTAGAGGTATGCTTATGTGAGCAGTTACTTTAATGTCAACACTGCAGTTTCAGGCTAAATAGTAGACTGAAGATCCAAAATACCTGTACAGGTGTTTTCAGCTGCCCTTCTTACCTACTTTGGCTAACTGGTAGTCAGCTTCAGACACAGCAAGTGCATGAAAATGGCAAAGTCCAAAGCCAACAAACGTTCACATAAGCATACGTCTACTGTACTATACCTCGCCATAATATCCGGTTAAGAATGCTTGAGTCTTCACCACACGAACAGAGTCGTTGTAACATGTGTAAATTCAGTGCCAAGTCGGTGGATCCGGTCGATGGTTCCATCTGGATTAGGGTGACCGGTAGTACGTCACCCTTTGGTAACAACCTAACTGGTCAACAATAACATATAATAAATACTGACGGCGAAACATAATAATTATTTAAAAAATCACGATCCAACACCGGTCATATTGTGGTTTTGTCTTCTGAATTGCACTCAACAAACTGTATCGGATGGGCGTCAGAAAATACATCAGCGTGGTTAGATGAAGACGGATTGGAAAACAAAATAAATAAACTTAGAATCGAAGGCTAAAGCCCTTGAAGTCCGGTCTTCTTAGGTACTCCCAGTTCTTCAAGTCACATTTGTCAATCCTGCATCCAGGGCTTCCGGTCTTGGTCAGCCAGTTTACACTAAAAAGAAAAACATTTATAGTAGTAATTTTAATTTCTATCACGGTCAAAGAATGAAGGTGGGTTGGTAGCATTTAGATAGGGGCTTGGAATTTAGGGATGAAAAAAAATTCCACGAACAAAGTGTTCAGGATACCGAAGGCGTCATAGTCACGTTTGAAGCAGTAAATGTTGCGGTCAATCGGAATCCGGTTGAAACCGGAAATTTCAGAACGGACCTACTTGTCCAGTGAGTCTAATTAGTGGTCGGGAAAGAAGTATACGAACATGCTGAATCGGAACATAATGTTGGTTTTCAGCTTGGAGTTTCACTGGACCTTGGCCGGGATCCGGGAAACCGGAAATTATAGAATAGGCCAAATCACCTGAGAACATTTCTCAGTTCGGACACGGTATTCGATTCCGCCGGTATCATGAGAAAACCCAAAACTTCTAACGGCATAGCTTTAAGCTAGCCTCTCTAACAACAAACTTCCAAATTATCCGGGGGCGTTTTTCGTTTTTCGTGGCGTTTTTCAGTGACAATCCAGATTGACGATTCACAATCCGGATTCTCCAAAATACTTTTTTTCCG
This sequence comes from Branchinecta lindahli, assembly GCA_023053555.1. Classification (NCBI taxonomy): domain Eukaryota; kingdom Metazoa; phylum Arthropoda; class Branchiopoda; order Anostraca; family Branchinectidae; genus Branchinecta; species Branchinecta lindahli. The sequence continues at coordinate 29,444,192 of JAKZAO010000009.1, read as the reverse complement.
ACAATCCAGATTATGAAATATCATTTTTTCGTGCTTGGATTGTCGATTCGAGAATCTTGCAAGGGGCAAGATCGTCGTTTGTACAAATCTGGGATTGTCGATTCGCTGTTTCTCTGACGAATCAGCTATCAAGGATTGTAATCCGGGATTGTAGCGGAAAAACGCCTTTCATGGCTTCAGTGGAACGCCACAAAATGGGGAGATTCCACAGGGAACATCCCTGACAGACTGTTTGAATCATTGTTGAGCTGAAAATATCACCTTTTAGTAGTAAGGTAGTTGAACCGAACAACAATCGAGCAAACCAAACGTAGAGAAAAGACTTTCAAATTCCAGATATTTATGTAGGCTACACTGGGGGGATAACCTTCAAGTTCAACTGAAAAGCCAATTTATTTGTGTATATTCTTTTCCAATATACTGAATTATTTTGCGTCTTTTGAAGAATTTTCATTATTTCTTCATTAGGATCTAGTAGGGATGCTGAGAATATGGATGAACTCTCGACAAGCAGGTTCCACAACTTAACTGGTATAGTCAAACAAGAGAACAAGCGTGCTTTTTCTCGTTTCTCCTCGATCGAGGTCGTGTTTCATGGCTGAGGAATCGAATACCAGACTGTAGTTGCGTTGTTTATCTTAATTCTCCGTTCTCGCTTCTGAATTCTCGATTCTCGTACAAATTACCGTTTTTGCTCTTCTCGCTTCTCCATACTCTTTATTACTATCTCTCCTTGCCGATGCTAAATCTCCGGGTACCAGCGGAAGAAAGAAAGAAACGTGTCACTGCTGCTCCCAAAGAGCGCCGTGATTATTTGACGCAGGATTTGAGTCGTTGAGTTTGAGTCATTACGGAAACGTTTACTCCTTCTTCCTGAGGATCACTGGCGTGTTTTGGACTTAGTCATATAGAGTATTCTCGCTTTTGACAAAAACACTATTTGGCAGCTCGTCTGCAACCCGATATACCTTTGAACACCCGCACTCTTTTGACCAATCAGGTAGGAGAGCGGGGAGAGGAGAATCGAGAATTCACTATCGGGGCAACTTCTCGATTCTGCAGAATCGCGAGGCTACCCCGTTCTCGATTCTGACAAAAACGCCAGAAAAGGAGAATTCGCTACATCTGAATAGTGCAGAAACGCGAAATAGGAAAATTGCGAGGAGAATTCGGATCAAAAACGCAACTTACATTAGATGTTGCAAATATCAGACTGACATTCTGTTATTTTTGTATTCTTCTCATTTATACATATATTTTCTGGGAAATAGTTTAGCGAGATACCACAAATCCGAAAGGGAAAATTCACAGTATGAAAATCGATTAATCATGAATAGCGGCACAACTAAGTGTGAACAAATGAAGTGTAATTAATACTAATTATCTCAGCTGTTTTCTTTTAAACTTTAACCATTTGATGGTTCTAGCCTGGTGCTTGTCGTGGCCAAATTGATGACACTGCAGATTGCCAAAAACATATGTTTCAATTGTTACTGGCTTCGATCCAGGTTGTGGTCTCAGTCTGCGCCAAACAAACAACTTAGGATAGCACAAAAACAAAATGATAGACTGGCTAGGACAATTATTTAGTCAGTGACCGTATGAACCAGGGGCGCACACTCTGTGCTACTTTTGGAAAAATCCGCGCCACGTCTTGGCTTGATTTCTTCTTTTCCCATGCTACTTCCCTCTTGTTTTTGTTTCCTCGAGGTTAAAAGGCGTCTATGAGGGATATGATGTCTGAATGAATAATGATTAAATAATTAACTTATTTATTAACCACAAGTTCCAGAGGAAAAGCAAGTGGCATAAGTAAAGAAAAATAAAGGAAAAAATACTAAACCTAACTATGCACAAAAATGAACTAGAACACAAACAGGGGGGGGGGGGATTCGGCGGAAACTTGGAGCGGGGTGATCCCGACAGCTTCCTGTGTAGCAATTAGTAATTTCTCCGATATATCTGGAACACCGAACTTACGAATAATAACTTTATTCGGATACCAAGGGAGGGGAATTCACAGTAAAGAAAATAGGTTCATACCACATTTATTCTCATAACGTTTAGCACAAGGATGCGCAATCACGTGTTATCCGTTATGGAACGTCTGACCATAATTCTGTACGGTGATTGGGGGAGCTCTTAAAGTTTGTGTAACCTTACCCTCCCTCGTAGCAGTGCTTTAGCGCCACCGTGATTTTTCGCCACTGGGTATTTTTCGCCACTCTGGTTTTCGACCCATATCCTAATGACGGTCTGAACCTTCTGTAGTCACCTGAAGGCTTAGTGGGATTAATGACCTAGGATTTTTCGCCCCTCTCATAACTCATTAAATAATCCAATTAGCCTAGCCATTCAACAAGTAAAATCGTATGACTTTGTTAGGGCCTTGCCAGAAAATCTCTTGAAGATAAGCATTTATAGTTTATATTTACAGAAAATACAATACAGTAAAAACACGAAAACTGGCAAAACATCGTTAAAACTTGCAAAGTGTCTAGTCCAAGTGTACTAGATGCAGGGGCGTCGCAAGTGCATTTTCGGTGGGCGGGGGTGCAGAGCCGAAATTTTACTGAATCTCTCAAAAAATTCACCGAAGCCTAGAAACTGAGAATTCGAGCTTAAACTCGGCTTTAAATTATGGATCGTGAAATGATTACGAAGGATGATAACATTAAAGGGCAGTATGAAAGACGATAAACCAACTATTAGGCGGCGTTTTGGCGAAGCCCACTTGGAGAATCGGGCACGAATGCAGTAACAGCTTCGATATGTTATACACAAGAGAAATCTGAATTGAGCGCCGCATGCGAAATTTTTTGTCTGTATGCTAAAACTTAACTGCTTCTCTTACAAATTCTATCATTTACCGTGGGTTTAAATATGAGACTCAAACAACTTCCGACGTTCCGGCAGCAGCAACTACTGTAGTCTAGTCAATAGCACCGCAGGCGAGGTTTTTGTAAGTTAGCTTTTTCCTGCCAAATTTAACTATTTCCGTCCAGGTTCTAGCTTTTAGTGTTTCAAAATCCCAATCCTAGAACTTAAAACCCAGTCAAATGACGCGCCTTTCCACAAAACAGAGAATATTACCAAAAGCGCCGCAGGCGGAATTTTTGAAACATTTATGATTAGATCTTCTTTTTGGGATCCAAGATAAAAGTAAGGACTATCGTCCTAACAGTCCTTTTGTCTGCGACCAGTGCTTCACTCGACCTCTTCAGAGTTTTTAGATTCGGGTAACTCCCGAATCCTTGCAAATATACCGAATAAATTACCAATCCCCAGTTATTATACCGAAAAGGTTTAGAACGACAGCATGTTCGGGGTACTGTATAACTACCGTATCCCGGTTATTATACCGAATTGTTTTGGGATCGGAAGAGTACCGAAAAGAGTCCGAATTCGGATTCGGTATAATTCGTGGTAACCGAATATACCAGATAACTACCGAATCCCAATCATGATTTTTTATTGTCCCTCATGTGGTTTGGTGACCACGAACTCCCCGTAGCTCGCAAAACCCCTCTTGCCCTACAGAGAACCTTGGGGCAGACATAGCACTTATTGTCTCCATTCTTGGACTTGTAGCGAAACAAAAATCCGTCAGCGGTATAAATCGTATTGTCTTGGCAGCTCGTAGTTTTACTAATTTAGATCCTTATCGGTTAGAAGAGTAGACAGAGTGAGATACTATCAACTCAGCAGTTTTTCTTTTAATACTTTTCCTGAGCTAATCCTTTATAAGTCGTAGCGAGGAGTGGCGCAAAATCCTTCTGAGATTCTTTCGCTAATCCCACCACTTATATGTAATCTGTTTTTTACCTTTTTTTTATCTGTCGCGCTACCTGTAGTGGCGAATAATACCCAGTGGCGAAAAATCACGGTGGCACAAAAGCACGTATCTCACCCTCCCTACCCAACGCCAGGGGCGTCGCAAGGGGGGGGGGGGTGCAGCACCACCCCCCCCCCCCAACTTTTTGAGATTCGGTAAAATTTTCGGCCGGAGGCCCAAAATTTTACTAAAACTGTTTGGTATTTTTTCGATAGCGGAACTATTCGGTATATTTACGGAGATTCGGTAGTTATACAGAATCCCAGATAGGCTATCGGTACAAATCTATTTGGTATAATGATCGGGATTCGGTACAATTCCCAGTATTCGGTAGTTATCACGAATTCGGGGACAGAATTTACGGAAATTATTTGGTAATTGTTCGATGCCAGAAGTATTCGGTATATTTATGGAGATTCGGTAGTCACACAGAATCCCGAATAAGGTATCGGTCTAGAATTATTCGGTATCATAATTGGGATTCGGTAATTTATTCGGTATAATTTTCAGGATCCGGTAGTTACCACAAATCCCTACTTTTGTTCCAGTTTCGACGAAATTATACCGAATACGAAAATTATTCGGTACTGTTTCGATATCAAAACAATTCGGCATAATAACCGTGATACGGTAGGTATACAGAATCTCGAACATGCTATCGGTCTAAACTTATTTGGTATAATAACTGGGATTCGGTATAATTGCCATTCGGGAGTTACCACAAACCTCGAAACTCGGAAGAGGTCGAGTGAAACACTGGTTGCAGACAAAAGGGCTGATTTATGATCTCATCGATAGCCCTTACTTTTACTTTGGATCCCAAAAAGAAGATTTAATCATGAATCTTAATATTCTATATTTTGCGGAAGGGTGCGTCATTTGATTGGGGTTTTAAGACAGTTTTAGGATTGGGATTTCGAAACATTAAAAGCTAAAATCTGGATGGAAATAGTTAAATTTGGCAGGAAAAAGCTAAATTAAATAAAATTTCGCCTGCGGCGCCCACTTTATGTGATCATGGGTAGTATTGACTATGGTAGAGTAGCTGCTGCTGCAGGAACGTCGCTCCATCCGGTTTCTGGAACTTCTTAGAGCATCGGTATTTAATCCACGGTTAATGATAGAATTTGTAAGATAAGCAGTTAAATTTTAGCCTACAGGAAAAAAAATCTCGTCTGCGGCGCTCACTTTCTGTGATCATGGGTAATATTGACTATACTACAGTAGCTGCTGCTGTCGGAACGTCGCTCCATTCGGTTTCTGGAACTTCTTAGAACATCGGTATTTAATCCGCAGTAAATGATAGAATTTGTAATAAGCAGTTAAATTTTAGCCTACAGGAAAAGAAAAAGATTCTGAAAATTCGCCTGCGGCGCTAGATTTATTTTTCTCTTGGGTATAATAGATAGAAGCTGTTACTGCAATCGTGCCCGGCAATATATGCTCCATGTGGCCTTCGCCAAAACGCCACTTAATTAAGTTGGCTTATCGTCTTTCATGCTGCCCTTTAATGTTACTTTTCCTACGTAATCCTTTCTGTTCCATAATTTAAAGCTCGAATTTTCAGTTTCTAGGATTCGGTAAAATTTTTGAGAGATTCGGTAAAATTTTGGCTCTGCACCCCCCCAACGAAAATGCACTTGCGACGCCCCTGCCCAACGCCTATCGTTCTTAATACCTTTGCGTCAAAGTACGTCGCCCTTCTGGACCGGAAGTTGCTAATCGACTTACAGTTCCTCAACTTCCATTGCCTTTTCATCCGTTGTTATTATCAAATTCTACATTTCTTAGGGTGAACTTGGTTTCCTCTGTCGGTAGAGGCCCTAGTTAACAAGTAAAGAGTGGAGGGCTATTCACTTCTGTTACAATTTAGGTTTTACCTTAAGAACAATATTTTACGTCAATACTACAGCGATATCCGTCGGCACATTTTGGGTTGTCCCCCCCCCCAACCTAGGATGGTAGTTACGCCCCGGGTTCTTAGTACTCCCTTTTCGTAAAAGTGCGTCACCCCTCCCTTTGACCCGGAAGTTGCTAATTGACTTACAGTTCCTCAACTTTCGACTTTTCTCCTTGGATTTTGCCAACAATTGTGCCTTTCTTTGTGTTCTTGATCCAACCGCCGATGCCAAGAATATCGGCCACCTCCTTGCAGTATTTAGGGAAGTAGCAACCTGGAAAAAAAAAGATAATCCTCTGGCAATTCATAGGCTATCTGGATTATAGGTGTAGCAGGAACAAATAATCTGATAGAACTTCTGTCTTTAGTCCCATAGAGCGACTACGAGGTAGGGTTCCAGTGAAGTTATTACAAGTTACGATTCATCGCTCTTACCTATGGTTCACACTGCTGCGATTTCGCGCAAAATTCTGCGTCATCCGACATACGACACAAATCGTACGACAAGTGACGCAGAACTGTGCGTTTTGTCGCAGTGTCGTATGCGTTGAAAAATTTCAACTCATCCGACATAACGCATGCGATTTTTTTAGGGAAAGAAAAGAAAGAACAAAGATTCGTTAATTTTCAAGACTAAAAATTGCTCTACCTTATTCTGATTGTAATCCTAGGATGGCTGAATGCAAAATATCTTCTGAATAAACTTGTATTAACCTGTTTTGAACAAGATGACCTATAGGTTTTGACTGAAAATTTCCTAATGCTGGGTGGTATTTAGAAGTGTAATCTCCCCACATCTTCAGAGGTCGTTTCCCCATGGGCTCCTTTGTCCGTTTGCAGATTACTCTCGATGAAAAATTTAGTTTTCCTTTTGCGTCAGCGTGGTGGTGAGAACATCCATGCGATTCTGTCGCACGTCGGAACAGCAAAGAACAAATCGTGTCGCATACGACGTAGCAGTGTGAACCAAGGGTTACGGGAGTTCCTGCAGAACCGATAGTTATTATCACTTATGATGCTCGCGACCATCATAAGTAAATTGTAACGATCGTAACAGTCATGGAACGAAAATAATAAGTAGGAAGAGCCAATTTACTTATTACGGCGGGCTCTGGAACGGCAATAATAACAAGAATAGTAACGATCGTAACTAATATTACGTCGCTGGAACGCTACCTGAATACCCCGACAAAACTAAGCGGACCTAGAGGTATTTACTCTAGATTTGAGCTGATGTTGATATCCGTTTATTCATCTTCCGTCTTCGCCGTTGCTTATCGCAGAAAAAGGCAGGAGGCGTACTCCGCGCGCTGACCCGCTCTGGACCGCGTCCATAGAACCAATCAGCTTTGATTTCTTCTCTTCCTCACCAGCGGCTTCACAGCGATTTAGCTATTTGTATAGGTAACGAAACGTGATGTGGCGCGAAGCTACTAACCTCCGCTCGTTCGTAGCGGACAGGGTATGGGGAAATATTTCACTCCGCATAGTCATATTACAGAGATAGGGAGACGGAGGTTCTGACAGATTTTTTTTTTTGGGGTGTAGTGAAAGACGAAATTCTTATTTTGCTTTTCACTACTCGCAATGTTATATCTCAAGGGCTTCAGTCGGGTTAAAACGTGTGGAGGCTGCACCCAAGGCCGTGGGAATTTAGGGGTTCTCTTACAAACTAACTCCTTGTAGTGTGACGTCGGCCGCTGTGTAGGGATGACCCTCACTACTGTCAACAATAAATAATCACAAGAACCTCCGTCTCCCTATCTCTGTAATACGACCATGCGGAGTCGGAAATATTCTGACACCCAGGTACAACAGACAACAAGTGAAAAGCACGGACGAGGCCGTGGAACGCACCAAGATGGAAACAGACGTCAGCACCAATATTGGTCTGCAGATTATCGAACGAACAGAAAATTTCAATAGCTCCGTAACGATCTACAAGGCGTCTGCTTCGGACCGGTCTGGGTAGATACAAAAGGAATTTGCAGTAATGAAAATAACCAACCCTCATTTGCTTAAAGTCAGTCTTTGTAAATACAGGATGTAATCCAGACGCAGACAAAACGGCATGGTCGCAAAAGCTAGAATAAAGTTTAGCCAGTCCACGTCTGCTGAATCGACCACGATGAGCGACGATTTACTTATTACTGCCTGTCTTTTTGTCCCTAACTGTTCCTTCCGTTTCGGAGATTCTGGACTTACTTTGTTGCTTTAATAACGACTACGCTGATTTTTGTACCTGCTGTGTTTGACAGATCAGGAACTCGCTTATTGCTTCCGAGGAACTCATTGGTCAGAAATACGAGCTATAATTGACAGTGCTAAACGGATACGTCAGTTGAATTTTCATAACAGACAACACAAATATGCAAGGTTTCAACAGATAACAATGCTGCAAATCCAGCTGACGTATCCGTTTAGCACTGTCAATTCTGATTCGCAGTCAGCTTGGGCTGAAGGAATATTTAAAGTTTAACCAAAAAGGGCTGGGATAGGACAATCTAGTTACCCATTACTTATTCACTTAAGTTGGCTTGAAGACCCACTGAAAATGTGTTACTTTTTTTATTCCGCTATTCACGAGTAATCGGTTTTCAAATAGTGGAATTTCCTTGTGACTTGTGGTACTCCATGCGCTTGCATTTTTGTTGTATGCCTTACGAGAAAGATTTATAAGTTTTGTTTGGTTCAGGCACTAAACAATCTTCATCAATCTCACTACTGCCCACTGAAAAGCCGCGTTTGTGTTGAGATTAAAATTTCCCGCGTCATAGTAGAATTGACGCTGTGGGGACGGCCGCAGATATTCTGAACGTCATAACTTAACTAGAGCAGATAGAGGAAAATGAAAAAATCAGTTAAACTTTAATACGAATTATGCAAGTTGTTCTGTGATTCTCCTCAAGCCAAGGTTCGGTTTGTCATAATGATGTCGGAAAAGTCAGCAGATTCTTTTTCGGCAGTTTCTCCGCTCTTCCTGGGAATGCTTGTTGCATAATAGCTAACATCCTAAGTGTCATCTGTTGAAACCGCGCATCCTTTTGTTGCCTGTTATGAAACTTCAGTGCAGTGGTCCCGTCTCCACCATTACCAGAAACAAGAGATCTCCTCCACCCAGAGGCGTTACTAGCCAAAATGTTTGGGGGGGGGGCAAGGTATTTACCGACTGGCTGGTAATTTTTACCGACTGCATTTTTGCAGAAAAACTACTCATTTCAAGAAATAACGACAGTTTTGAAAAAAATTGACTGATTTTCAGAAAAACCGACTGTTTAGACGAAAAATCGGCTGATTTTCGGAAAAACCGACTGTTTGACGAAAAATCGGGGCGCTTCGTGCCGAATGCCGAATGCCGAATTTTCTAACCGGCTGGCCGACAACATTGGGGGGGGGGCGTCCCACCCTCCCCAGTCGTGACGCCCCTGCCTCCACCTAATGGCACCACCCTGACTCATTTCCTACAAGCCTCCTCATAACACCTCGCTCGGGAGCTTCTGGCCCTTCGTCTAAATCTTGCGGCCTAGGAAATGTCACCGACCTAGAAAATATTCACGTCTCAATCCTAGGGTGTCGGAAACAAGCTGTACAAAAATAGTTTCCTTCTATTATTTTCAAGGAAAGAAAATTAATTCTAACCTTGCACTTGGCCGGATACTTCAAATTCCACGGACACGTATGACGTCACAGCGTCTTGGTTCTGAAGGGGGGCCTGTGTTCCCATTACTGCAAGAATATAAATAAGATTAAAACACGGCCGACGTTACAACTTTACAAACTATTATACTAACTATACAATTCTATCTCCCCCTCCCCAACCACGCACTGACCTACTTGGCATCTTCGCCGACTTTGAACGTGTCCGAAAGCTCCGAAACGAACGAGAAAGCTGAATTAATTCAGGATTTTATGCAGCATTTCGCTTTCGGACTTGAATTCTCGCTCTGTTAATGCAGCATTAATTCAGCTTGAAATTCATCGAAAAATTCAGCAAAGATGCTAAATTTTACGCTAAATTTTCAAGAAGATACTGGAGAGCAGGCGATTTAGGCAAAATTTCGGTATTCTAGAAGTGTCGGAGAAGAAATAAAGGTAACAGCTTTCGGAAGAAAAAAAATGCAGCATTTAATGAAGCATTTACGGCACTAAAAAGCTTTCGGACACGTTCTTTATGTTAAGTGGGTCCTCCACTGGCAGTTGGAAGCGATCGTAACGTGTCGGAAGCGGCCATTTTGGCAGTTTTCAGCCAATGAGAGCGCGCCGGATCCGGACGAGCACGGTTACGACGGACGCCAGTGGACGACCCACTTTAGTTCTCACGGTTTTGCTGCGGAAGGTTCTCTTTTACATGTCTTTCCTGTACTTTCCTGCTTTCCTCCCTTCACTTTGAGGTACTTTCATTAAAGTCTATAGATCCTCTTAATCTTAATCCAATGATTTTGCTTCATAGAAACCCACCCTCTACAGTGGCACACGGTCAAGATGAGACAAGATTTCAAACACTCCTGTGCTACATAGTAACACCATAAAAGCAAGAAAGAAAATAAATCGGAAATCGAAACCTTATGAATATGCCAGATTGTCCTTTAAGCTTAGCGTATTTTTAGCCCGTCTTTAAAGAACCCACGACCCTTGTTCTGTTTTCCTAATAGTTGCATAGAAATTAGTATCCTTTAGATAGGAACTGCTTTTTACTTCGACAGTCGCAAGTTCGCAATGGACTTTCAAAACCAGTTCGCATCACCTCCTCAAACAAAACATGTTTAGCCCGACTAATCCACGGAACTTCATGACGTATCGATTCGAGACTGGAGAACCTTATTTTAGGGCCGGACTATAGATTGTAAAAGTTTGGAATTGCTTATTAGTTTAAGAGGTAACGTACTCCTAGTTCGGGAGAAAAGGAAGTATTTAGGAACTGATAGGGTAAGTGCTGGTCCTTTTTCTGCCCCGTGTGTGTGTGATTGATGAAAGCTTAAGCCATTTTATGTGGTGAAGTGGTGAACGTGGCGAGCTAAAAGGACTAAGGGATTATTTTTTTGAAAAGTGAATTTTAGGAGCGGATGGGGTAATTAAGTTAATGGAGAATAAATATTTCGGGGTAATTAAAAATTTACCGAGGTTCATCCGAATAGCAGCGAAGCATCAAGAAGACTTTATGTAACAATGCAATAATTCAAAAAGTATATGATTTGTTTTTCTTCTTTTTGAGTGCATTTGTTGTTACTATATAGGGCCTGTTAGCTTTTGCAGTAAAATAACATATCAGAAGGCCACGCCCAGATCTGCCCGAAGTTGAAGAGAACCGAAATACATTACTTGGTCCTTCACTTGCAATCGTAAGACCGTCGTAACCATGCTTGTCCAGAACCGCACTCTCATTGGCTGAAAATCGCAAAAATGGCCGCTTACTATGATGGCTCCGACTGCCAATGGAGGACCTACTTTTACCGCCTGTGACTAGACAACGTGACATGTTCCTGCTATTTCGCTCAGTTCATTAGGCTGGCGTTTAAAGGTTCTGGAGGAGTTCATAGAAGGTAAAAGAATAGGCTACTCCTCGTGTCGCTTGTTCTTTAAGACATTCCGGGAAAGGTTGTTTTCCATACTCCGATCTGACACAATGACACTGCTCTAGCCTCGGCTCTAGCACGGAGAAGACGAAACTGTAAAACTCAGCGCAGATCTTAGTCCACCTGAAACCCATGCCTACAGCTCCTCGAATAACTGAAGCTCGTGCCAACTCTGCGTGGCCTCGGCCCTGTCATAAGTTTAGCGCTACAATGCCATGAATGAATGAATGAAAGTTTCTATTGCCCGCTCAAAAGACGTGACGCCTCATTAAGCGTACCGCCTCCCCCGTCTAATCGAAAGATACAAACAAACAAATCTGGAAATCTGGAATGTCTTAACCTAGCTAAGTTACATCGAAGTGATGGGGAATATAGTCTGTACACTGTAAATACGTGCTTGGAAGTGACCCAACATTAGAAATTGATGTTTTTCATGGAGACGTAACAGCTACATCCACCTTCACCGCAGACACGTGCTCAAACATAGGGGAGTAAATTAAATTCTTTGGCGAAGATTTATATAGTCGAGTATGAAATAGGAGCGAAAAACTTTTATCTTATAAAAGAATAGATAAGACCAGCTGCAATATCGCGAATTTAAGTCGCAATTGTGGGAGAACCTTTGGTGATCACTTCATCAAATGACAGTTTTCCAGCACAGCGTCTTCTGTGGAGATCGGAGAGAGACCGTCTACTTCCAGAAAGCGCAACTAACGGGGTTGGGGGTTAAGGTAAGATCTGTCATTACGGAAGAGTGCTACTTACCCCCCCCCCCCCCCCAAAAAAAAAAAATCCTCGAAACCCTCAACAAACTGAACATGCCATTTCCCACGGAAACATTATTAAGTTCCGTCGAACCCCCTGAATGGCGAGTCATTACAGGGAAATTTATGGGTCTCTGATTATAGTAAGTAGAGCTACTCATTATTATTATCGCATATTGTATACAGTGTACGTCATCGCTTTGACATGTCTTACGTCATGACGATCCTCTGCTAGCCATACTTTGTTGAGCTATTATGGAAAAAAAAATATAATTTATTTTTTTGCTTAAAAATCCATTTAGGACAAATTTTGGCACCAGAAATCTATTTAAATCAAAACTCTCTACGGAATTTTGAGACCGAAAACATATGATCCAGATGAATGCTGTCTACACCTTTTTTGAATTCACTGGCCGTCGGTCTCTGTACCAACTACATCGACTAGTAGGGAGCTCCACGGGACGACCACTCTATTCCCAAATACCCAATGGTCGACACACTTCAAGCATGACTGTGATTTTGTTCAAACGCGCCTTGCTGGGGCTGTCGTAGGGGAGTGATTGCGACCTCATACCAAACACGTAACTTAAAGGTGCATTGAACAGCTTACAGTTTCAATTCCCCTCCACTATAACGCGCAAACAGCCGTTGCTTCCAAGTTCAAATTCCCCGGGAGAAGAAACAGGTCAGCTTCTATGCATTTGCTCTCGCAATGTCTCTTCACAATCATTACCTATTATGTGCAACCTTGACTAACACCACCAGCCAACATGGTCTGTGATTGCAATCACAAACGACGTGGGGGCGGTGCTTAATCGAGAAAAGACTTTTAACAGGAAGATTGGATTTGGCGTGTTAACAACTGTGAAAGGAACATCGGAAATAGGCGGACTGGGGTTGGCACTTATCATTGGAGGGGAAAATAATAAAATAGGATCAGTTTTCACTTCTGCTTTAAACATTCACACTAACCATAGCGATCTGTGACGGCTTCTGGGGGGTCATATATCGATACTGCATTAAACGCATTCGCAAAACACAAATCATGTCAAGAGCGCGTAAACGCGCAGGCCTACGTTCCGCTTTCAATAAGCGCTAGGAACCGTGACAAGGCCGCCTTAAAATCTCCGCGGCTCGTTTATGTTCAAGGTTCAAGATTTAATTACACTTCATTATACAAGTTATCATACATAGAGTTAAGACGGAGACACAAGGTCGATTGACCAAAACTCGGTGTGTAGTGTGTAGTGATAACAATAATAATTTTATGTTTCCATGAGAAAACACAACGCACAGATAGAAGTAATTATTTGCATACAAATATCTAATTGATACATACGTAACTTTCAAAAGACTCAACGCTAAATACAACACCAATGTGTGCCCTCCCAAAGCAACAACAGCAAACTAGTTAGGCAAACTCCATAACAAACCATTAATAATTACGAATTATGCTATTAAAAAAAAAGAAAAAAATAGCCATTGTCACAGTTAACGCAGTAGTAACAAGAGAGCGAAGTCGGCTACGCGAATTCGGTTAAAAATGTTGAGCGAGCGGTAACGTAAAAGCAATAAAAAAAAAATATATAAACATCAAAGGTGTGCTAATCATTGCCTATACGTCTACTCACTCCGTGAACCCTTCAGGTTGACGACACACTGTGGCACTTCTGCGGCACCCGAAAACCCAAACAAAAACGGAAAATACCTGCGGTCATCAAGGATACTCAACGTTTCCACACAATAAGATGCTCTCGAACTTTACTTCTGGAATCGAAAAAGCATTCCAGCGCTTTCCTGAAATTTTCTGGCCTGAGGCCATGCTGGACATGAACCAGTGGAAGGACAAGAGTGCGAAGTAAGTGATACGTGGCCAAGAAACTCGAGGGATTTCAGGGTGTGACTTGTTCGCGAAAACCATGACAAGGAACGGGAAGCTTACTGGGAAGTCCAGCTTACCCGAACCTGCACATAAGCTTTTGTGTTGTCAGAAAAAAGTAGAAGCTAGGCTTCATCTTCCTCATTGCCAGATATCTGGATCATCGGCTCACCAGAACCCCTTGAAACTGCAAGTAATCTTTTCGACAAGTTGTCAGACAAAAATTAGTAACCGCCCTTGAGAGGGGTTCTTGTTGATTTTTTTTGCGATCCCAAAACTTCAGCCTATGACTCCGCAAAAGTTTTCCGCCTGTCGACAGACGGAAGTCTGTTTGAACGATAACTCTCAAAGGGGTATCTGCAGGGGGCTCTGTACCTCCTTATTTAGGGGTGGCGGTTGTTGATTTAAATTAAGGAGCTAAAAAAAACAAAGCTACAATAGAATGGTCGACTCAATTTTCGTGCCGGATAAGTACTTCGGTCGGAACCCGGCCAAAACCGGAAATCCGGTAAAAGTAGAAAATTTTCGAAAGTTGAAAACAGACGTGGTGAATCAGGGTCTAGACGCCCCTCCCCCCGGTACCAAATCCTCCTGGACCCCCCCCCCTTATACTTTTCACTAATATATATTTTTATTTCCAAAATCTTATCAGCACGTCTAGACATGTTCGGGGGGGGGGGGGGGGTGAGGGTTTTTTGGTACCAGTATGGGTTCCACCGGGGGGGGGGGGTTACCGGGGGTATAGCCGGAATCCGCTGAACCCGTTCCTGATCTTTATTTTCCTGTTCGGTATAACAAGAAGTTAGTTCGAAAGTTAAAAACAGACGTGACGTCTGTTTTCGTCGATCTGTTTACGAACTTTATTTTAGTATTCCATCCGGAATCCGCTGAAAACCAGAAATTTGAAAAAAGTTTTTTTTCTGAATTTAGTTTATTTTTAGAATAGGTGGAGTGTTTATTAGTTATACAAGTTAGTATCCTTATACAATGTTTGTTGCCATGGCCCTTGGGCTGTTTTGGTCATAAACATAGATAGATATTTATTTGCAAAAAAAACAACTGGCCATAGCAACCACGTATAAGAAAATATCCACAAAACGAAAATCCTAGATGTAACTTAATGATATCTAATGGACTCTTTCGCGAAAAAGCGTAAGTGGGGGAGGGATTTATGTGTTCAAAAATTAAAACAAAGGACAATGGTTTTCAGATTGCCGCTTGAAATTCCGGAGGAATAGCGTGTTCTACCTTCCCGTATTCCAATCCATTTCAATCACTGTCGGGTTTTACTTTTTGCACGAACTGATATGATGGAATGATCTAGTCGGCTTGCAGTTCCGACTCCCTTCTCCCAATTTTGCAATTCCGCCAAGGTCGCTAATATTCTGTCGCAAAACGGAAAGCCACAATATATTCGGATGTTCTACATTTGCGAATTCCAGGGGGAACGTATGTTAAAGGGGTTGAGTACAGTAGGGGTATGCTTATGTGAACGTTTATTGACTTTGGAGTTTCCCATTTTCATGCACTTGCTGTGTCTAAAGCTAACTACCAGTTAGCCAAAGTAGGTAAGACGGGGAGCTGAAAACACCTGTACAGGTATTTTGGAGCTCCAGTCTACCATTTAGCCCGAAACTGCAGTGTTCACATTAAAGTAACTGTTCACACAAGCATACCTCTACTGACATCTACTGTATTTCGTGCAATCCTTCATTCTAGCATCTTGCTTGCTGTTTAAAACATCCTATACAACGGCGCTGACTTCCACTTGTATACTGTTTAAAAAAAAAAATTTAAATAGCTATTTTCCAATTGAGTGCTCAAATCCAATTTAAATTCAGTTTCGCTTTGTACGAAAACATAGCCGATTTTTAGTTTTTTGGTGTGATAAATATAACAATTTGTAGGTATATAATAACAATAAAAAGTTACAAATCGTGGGCTATAGAAGTACACATAATGACAAATATCAAAGTAGGTTACACTGTAGACCCGGGATTAAAAATCTTGACAAACGAGGGCTCATGTCGCGCGCGTAAAACAGTCGCAGGGAGCAGTTTCGTCATCGGTTTTGCAGCGGACATGAGTACTGTTGGGCGATATTTGGATTTACCGATATATCGATATTTTCACTTTCGATATTTGATATTTGGATTTTAGGATATATCGATATTTTTACTTTCGATTTTTGACAATCGATATCGATATTTAGGTACCATGTTTTGCTATGATACAAAAAACTGAACAAAATTTAAGGACAAATTGTCGTCAAAAAATCATCATGCATCAACTCAAACTTCGAATAAATATAATCTGAATTACGAAAACCATATTGCTCTTATTTTGGATATATAAATTTAATTCACGTTGGATTATTTACAATGATTATGAATGTACAAATATCGTTTTCGATATCGATATTTACGTTTCGATATCGACATTTGGTCCAATATATCGTTATCGATATCTAATATCGCCCGACACTAGACCTGTGTTGCCTTACCCATACCGGCTGAGGTAGCGAATTAACCGATTCCCAGCGAATCGAGGACAAATGGCAACGCCACTCCGAACTGACGCCCGAAACTCTTTGCTAAAGCTAAGGTTTCTTATTAAGATGATCAGATTACGGCTACGGTACTGTTACCATCGTTGCTAATACTACTAGCTTGCCGTATTTTTCTTTAATTTTTGTTTACCAATCGATGTCGCTGAACTTCAAACTTCACCAGTTCTTGAGTTTTCAATCGTGTTTTGGTGATCGTACGCTTCGAATCTAAATGACATTTCCAATCGCACTTTCATCAGCTATGAGTGATAAGATGGAAAAGGGTTGCAAAATCGCGACAACAATTATGCTGAACAGAAACCATTTCCATTCAAGTATGGTCAAGCCCTTGGAAAGAGCAACGGAAAAAGGCTCGCCTGCGGACTTGATATATTTATTTATTTATTTGAACTAGAATGCAACCAACTAAGGGTCAAACCTCTGAGCCTGCTCTGAACTTGGGGCATTTTTAATCCTAGATGGAACAGTAACAAAAATACATAATTCCTAAGTTGGTGGCAGTTAAAATCCAGGATCCCAGTCAATTTTCTGAGGAACTTTGACCCTAAAACGAAAGATAAGAAATGTTAGAATCCAAACATAGCTCTAACAGCCCCCCCCCCTATGGGCCATCGGCTATGGGCCATGTCGTGTAGCGGTAGCGTAACGCAGGAGGGGAAAACCATCTAAATGTGTACTGCTACAGGAGCGATCGTAGCGAATTTGTACTCATTTTCAGCCCAAGAAATCTGCGCAGGTTTCGGCGCTGATTGTCGAATAGGCGGCTTTTTGACAGCTATGACGCGTTCCTTGAAGTCCGCGTCATAACCGACCAATAGGACGCGAGCCTCCGTCATTGTTTACAAACTTTGAAGCCTTCAAACTGTCATAAAAAAGAACATTAATTTGCAAAAGTTGTATTATTCCAACAAGAAGAAGCCAGATAACGATTCCAACAACTCTCTGACTCACAGCAGCTATCCAGGGCCGGTAATTTAGTTTCAAAGTTGAAAGTCCTATACCTCGTAATGTTAATTTTCTTTGTTATGATCCCTACGATGACGGTGTAGAAAAATCCGTTTTCTTCGGGTACGGTGAAATCTCTCTATTGTTTCATCCGGGACTCTAGTAATAAAATTCAGAGTGTGCGCTGCTTGCACGACAACCCAAAATTCACCCAGACGCGGAGAATTTGACTTTCAACAAAGTCCTGCATTTCCAGTGTGACAGATGCGAAGCTCGGAAAAGTTACGCCTGTAGAAAGTGAGAAAATGATGTTAAGATATGTCTTGCAAAGAATCGGACATTTTATTTTAGTTTTCGGCAATGGCTTAAATTTGTAGTTGGTAAATATTTCAATCGTAGAGGGACAAGCACGTGGAGATACCACACATCCGAAAGAATAAGTTCATTTGATGAAATCGATTATCTGTGGATAACGGATAAACGAAGTTACGCATTTTTATTGGGTTTTCAGGCCTATTTAAGTGAATACGTGATGTAAAACGACTGTCGGGTCTCAGCCTTATGCGGTTAAACTTTAAAAACTGTCCAATCTTCCTGTCAGTTGCATGAGCTTGGGCAGCTGCTTCAGTTCAGTTCAATTTAATTTTTCATTTTTTTCAGTTCAGTTCAATTTATTAATAAAATTCATAAAAATAATAAACATCATTAACTCTTTATGACCCCACCATAAGGCCTAACATAAGGCCTGGCAATGGGCGGGGCTAACAAAGATGCGGCCCTCCCCATTCAAGATGCGGCCCTCCCCATTCATCACTGAGCCAGCGCACGACAGGATTACCTTTCGCTGGCAAGTGCGATTTAAGGTAATTTAAGGTAATTATTCTTTATTCATATAATCCTAAGGGAAACAAACCAAACACGTCTAGAAAAAGAAGGATAGAAAAAAAGAATAAAGACATAACAAACTGTCAAGAAAATCCGCTAACGGACGATCTTTCGTCGACAAAGTGCCCTTGCCCCCCCCCCCCCCCGGCGGGCTTTTCTCCGAACGGCATGTATGTCGACACTAAAGAGAGTGGAATGCTTGAAATACGAAACATGATTTACAATCAGCTTTGGATGTAGGAGTATTTACCCCCCCCCCTCTCCCGTATGTAGGAAAGAGCCTGGTACTTACAGTTCGTAGCATTCTAATACGTCTCCGGTTTGTACACGGAGATCCGGATCTGACAGTCTAAGGCCGCATTCGACATCCTTCTTTATCACATCTACCTCATTCTTGAGGTGCCGCATAGACGTAAGTGATCCTAAAATAAAGTCCCAAAGGACAGCAGTGAATAAGAGTTTCTACGAGATGTTGCTTACTTTAAATCTTGTAGCTTTCTCCTTCGGTTTCCTGGTGGCAGTACAGAACTAGTAACTAAATACAAAGTGACCCGATGGCGACGCTGTGAAAGAAACTGAGTAATTTTCCCATGCCATAATTCAATTCAATTCAATTATTTATTTCCGCCATGGCTGACGAGTAAAATAAATAATCAAAATAGAACGAACAACTTTGTGACAAATACCACTAGACAAACAACTAACAAAATAATGACCACACTATAGCCTATACAATAAATTGAACGTGACCTATATAATTTTTAAAATCGTGCAAACTAAACATGCTGAAAAATGAAAAAAGTTAAAACGCGTCTGATAAATTATGATTAGCATGCTTAATTTTGGAAGTAAAATTACTATACATTTTATTAATGCATCATAAAACTATTAGATTGAAATCTTGAAAACCGGCATAAAAATTTTCCGAATTTAAAAAAAGTAGATTTAATAGATGCAATATTACCCGCAGTTAGTAGAGGGAGAAGAGGGGAAAGAAGAAGAACTAATATCTCCCCTTTTTTTAACAACAATAATTTTACCCAGTGGGTGTTTGCACTCTATTATCTCGTTGTCATTTAGATTATCTGTGACATAGTTTCTCGCCCGTTTTGTTTCAGTTTCATATACTCTTCTTCTATATTTCGAGAGATAATAAGCAATGACAATATTAAATAATAATAATTATATCTCCACTATCTAATTTTGTTTGATTCGTGTTTAATATTGGTAGAAATATTTTTGGAAAAATTATAATTACTAATGATTTATGCTACGGTATTGTTATTCAACTATACGAATCAACCAGTCAGTTAAGAAAGCATATTTTTTGTGTTTGCCACTGGCCACTGGGGCTATTTCAACTGTGATGAAACTAAAATGTACAACAATTACTGGAAGAAAATATTTTCAACTTGCCGGAATACCTCTAAATTATCAGTCATGCAAGTTTTCTGTAACTCATAGAATCAAAGGGGTCAAGTGATCCCGAAGACAGCTATTAACTTGTGATCTTTCGAGAAACCGGTCAGAGTTTCAAGTTCAAGTTTTTTAATTTTACACAAAAATACAAATACACTATACAAGCACTGTGGAGAACAAACATTGGAACATGTTACAAATTTTACTATAATAACAACAACTACGTACCCTATAAATCCAACAAAATATAATATAACTTAATTTAGAAGTCAAAGAAGTCGGTTTTACAACAGTGGAATACTGTGTCTACAGCAACTTGTGCTTTAAATGTAAGCAAGCTTCCGACAGCGTTGTCTCACGAAAAAGCGACTGCTGAAAAAAATCTCAACTTTATCAGGAAATGCGCAGACATAACTTCAAGCAGAGTGGCTGGCGATTGTATAAGGACATTGGCAGTTCTTTCCAAAACGAAGACGTTCTATCTGAAGTAGTATTCCACCAAAGCTTTCTGTAATTCCTTGGAAAATCCGTACTCAGAAATAAGTTATGATGAAAAGACCTCCAGACCCACACGGGATCTGTAGAGTTCAGTGGTTTTGTTTTGCATTATAATATTATTAGTATTAAATACTCACCGTCAAAGACAATTTCCTCCCCGCGCCTAAGCCTGAACTTGGCACTCTTCTTTAGCTGGCCTTTTGTGCAGCGACATCCGGCGACTGGAACTTTCTTCTTTCCTTCGGTAACGACGAATTCTTGGAGGATGTCAGCTTGCCCTACAAGAGTAAAAAGGTATTATCACAATAATAATAGCCACCCTACACCAAGGGTATGATTATTTGAACTTCTCATTTAGTTCTCATAACAGTGAACGGTCGCCAAAGAAAAGTTGCCTCGTACCAGGCAACTTTTACTGCAAAATACTTGCCAAAAAGGTTTGATTCATTCCACATATGTGTGTGAATAGTTTTCAAATATATCGGCCACACATTTTCTACTGTTATGACTTCTTTCAGGTTTTCTGTATTTCTGATTAGTGAAATGGCAACCCTAGCTTACTGTTGAAATGTGAAAACGACTACTGTTGTGACCAGGCATATAAAAGTCCATATTTAACGACATCTTTTCATTTGTGGCGAAGTAGATGAATGAATGAATGATCGTTTTAATTGAAAAGAACAACTATCACAGCAAAATGCCGAATTCGTTTCTTCGTGTCAAACGTCAAAAATACACTGAGTGAAATATAAATTATCAAAAATAAAACGTTGTCATGAAACAAACTCAATTTGCATTATACCATTCAGTGAAACTAGGCACGAAACTTTTCTTGAACCGGTCAGTGCGGCAATGAATTGGGGCGAGCTTTGGGACCTTCACTGCTGCTGCTCTAGGTTGGCGAAGTCTCTCGGGTAAATGGGGACTAGGGAGGAGGGAACGGTGCACGGGGTGGGAAAGGAGTTTTAGGCCAAAAGTCTGGCAAAGGTGCTCTCTCCTCTCTGCAAGCGTTTGCAGCCGAAGTTCCTTTAGCAGAAAAGAGTAAGGTAATCTGGCTTCACCATAAATGATACGTAGTGCACGTTTTTGTAACCGCTCGATCAGATCCTTCTCCCCTTGGGTGAGACCGTAATGCCATGCCGGACAAGCATATTCAAGAAGGGGGCGCACGAAACAACAGTAGATTTCTACAAGCTTATCTTTAGGCATTTTAAACCTTTTGAAAACTTTGATCATGGCAAGTGCTGCATTAGCTTTTTTTGTTATATTTGAAGTGTGTGCATGCCAAGAAAGGTCTGAGGAAATCGTTACACCGAGAAGTTGGATTTTATCTGAAATGAGATCTGGGATGGGAGGGAGATGTTGAGGCTGGGACTTTAAAAAATTAATAGGGACAACAATTGACTTTTCATGGTTCACCACCATCTTAACTGATGATGCTTCTGCAGCAACATCTTCTATTACTGATTTAGCTTGACTTTTAGCATTTCTATTAAGGATTTCAACGATAGACAGATCGTCTACATACTTCCAACGTTCATCCATATCTGTAGCAATATCATTAATCATTAACAAAAAACATAAAGGTCCAAGAACTGTCCCCTGTGGTACTCCACAGAAAATGGGCAACGGTTTTGAAAAAACATTTTTATATTTTACTGTCTGTTCTCGACTAGTAAGAAAACTTTTTACAATATTTATTGTAGCGGTTTGTAGCGGTAGCGGTGGAATTCTTAGGGTAGATAGAATTGATAAAGCTCAAACCGGTGTTGCCGCTGGTTGCAGAATTCTGCAATGTGTCATACATTTTCGTTTCTTCGACAGAGTGAGCAAGAACTCTGCGACTGGTTCCTTAGCAGTAAATGCAAAAATTAAGTATAAAAGTTAAGGCGTAATTGTGAAGATGATACAGCGAGATTTCTTGTTAATAGTTTGCGAAAAAGACGTACTTTCGTAGGTGCCAAAATATCATTGTTTTTTTTTCTGACCAAAAGTCACAGGTTCCATCAGAAAAAGTGGCAACACTGGATATTAATGGACTGTTTGTCAGAGAAAAATTAAAAATAATACTGTTGGAATTGCTCAATAGCTGCCTTCTGGAGACTAGAGGAAAACAAGTTAGAGTAAGTTGGAAGTAATGTTGTTTCAGTTGAAAAGTTCCATTTCCAGTGGGAATGTGACTGTAACAAGGTGTAACCCAGGTTGGCTGGCTGAAAGCAACATTTTTGTTTTCAGTTTTTCAGGACTTTTCTACAACGTTTCCAACATTTTTGTTTATTGTATTATTTTTTAGTGTTTTTTTGTTTTTCCTCCTGAAAGTGATGTCTTTTATTCATTTTTTGGAGAGCAGGCTGTATTTTTCAGTACTTGAGGGAAAATGCTCGGTGAACTTGATGAACCGACCAACCGTGCGTTATCACTTTTTATCGCACGGCTGGCTGTGCGTTATACTTTTTTATCGCACGGTTGGAACTTTTTTCTTTTAACATCAGGGTGATACCAGAAAATTTTGGCACTGGGTAGGATAGGACTGGTATCATGGGACTGCACAGTGTACTGGTGTTATGCTCAAATAAGCAGACATCTACCGAAATAAGGAGCTACTCCATAGAAAACAAATTCGTGTCAAACTATTGCCTACTCACACGCAATTTCAACATGTATAACATTCCATACCTGTTGAAATTGCGTTACTATTTTAAAGTCAATCTGGTGTCCATGATATGCCTGCCAAGTTTCATCGTACTTGCACATCTGGAAGCACCCAAACTCGCTATCACCGCACCGACTGACCGACGGAAAAGCGATCGGTATATGGCACCACCGAAGCTGCAAGCCTTAAAAATAGCAAGGATATTCTAAATATAACTTCAAATCCTTAATTTTCCTTAAGGCTATAACTTTGACTGCTCAAAACACCACATGTAATTAGCAAAAAACAAAGCAAACTTTCGCATGCAAACCGGTTAAGGTTCGCGCAGCGCAGGTGCCGATCTCCTGATACTCCGCCCTCGGCCGGGAGTGCAATGCGTGGTTGGGGGCAAATCATCCGACGCTTCCCGTGCTTTTTCCCAGATTTCTCTAGGTACCCAGTTGAAGCTGGGTGGACTTTTGGCTTGTCTAACTGGGAAACGCCACCAACCCTCGCCTTGAACCAAACGGTCGGCACCACCGAGACTCGAACCAGCGACCCTTCGCTCGTGAGTTCGGCGCGTTAACCTATTTGGCCACGGACGGACGCTTACCAAGAATTTCTTCCTTTTCCTTCGGCGGTAGTTTGGAGTCGAGTTCTTCCTTGAGATCATCGAATAACTTATAAATTACGTTCTTTAACCTTATTTCAACTCCACTGCTGGCAGCCAACTTCTTCACATCAGGCGGAGCGGTGACGTTGAAACCGTAGATAATGCCTAAATCAAGATAACAGTGATAATAAGAAACTGGTGGAAGAAGTATCGGGTTAAAGGAAGGTGCATTCAGAAGATATTCACGTTCAACCATCTAAGGATTACAAAGTGTAGAGTGAGGTAGAGTAACTTGAAAAATAAAAAAAAGTCTTGTTTTTTCTGTCCCCTCTCCCCTAACTGGCAAGCGTTTTGTTAGACGTGTTGAAATTCTTCAACGCATCCGACACTGCGTCAAAACGCAATATTTCGAGTTGCTTGTCGCACGATTTGTGTAGTATGACGCAAAACGCAGAATTTTGCGCGAAATCGTAGCAGTGTGAACCAACGGATATCAAACGAGCATGAAAACCTCGAAGGCTAAACGAGAAGAAACGGGGTTGCGCAGTGGCGCTTAAACTGTCACCTGGTGAGGCGATAATGTCACTAAACATAGAAAATACGCCTGTTACGCCTTTCGGATAACGAAACATAAGTCTAATTTTTTGCCAAAAGAGCTCAAAGGCCTCTCTCCCAAGTCCTCTGTCCTTTCTGCCAATTGTTCCGGCTACCCCCCCCCCCCCCGGTACCGACCCCCCCCCCCCCGCATAAATAAAAAAGATAATCCCAAAAGAATCTCCTAGTCTCACATAATCCCTACGCCACGGATAGTACAAGGCATTAGCTGGGTACCCGGTTTAGCTTATGTACCTACTGACGGATACATAAGAGCAGAAATAACTGGACCCAACTTCATTCGCAAACTTGTCTCTACAATAATGTCTGAAGTACAGTGGCCAGTAACAAGTGTAAGAATAAGCTTGTGCACAAAGGGTATGTGTTTGAGAAGCAAAAAGTGCTGGCTGGAGGTGTTCTTTGTTTTCGGTGTGCTAACTGAACCGTTTTTAGCAGAGAGGAGTCAGGCGCCGTTCTCCTGAGCCTCACTGCCTGGGGTGACCTATCTGCCTGGGCAGAAAGGACAAAGGGCTTGGTCAAGAAACGGTCAAAAGATCAGCGAGCAGTAAGCGCTTGGTGCACAAAAACGGGAAATAAACCAAGACCTTGGTAGACAGGTGACAGAAAACACGAAGAAGTTGCCAATCTCCTTCCTCCAAAGGCCTGGGCAGAAAGGACAAAGGGACTTGGTCCAGAAACCGTCGAAAGAGCAGTGAGGAGTAAGCGCTTGGTGCACAAAAATGGGAAAATAAACCAAGGCCTTCGTATATAGACAGGTGACAAAAAACGCGACTATAGTATCTCCAGGTACGAGGTTCAGGTGTTGGCAAAAGAGGTTAGCTCGAAGGAGCTGAAAACAAAAAGACTTTTACCTTTAAAAGGTTCTGCTAGTTTAACATCCCCTTCTGAAATTGCACCAACACCATAATGCACCAGATCCAACTCACACACATTCGAATAATACGTATTCAGGGCGTTGACTATGGCTTCCACTGATCCATCGACATCACCTAAAATAACAATATCACGTTAGGGTACTTCTATAAAACTTTAAAAACAGCTAAATGGCCCGCTGGTCCTGACATATTTATATTTATTATTTATTTATTTATTTTCTTACCCACTAATAACAACAAAGGTAAATAGCGGAGTAAACTCAATAACAAAAAAAAAGAAAAGCAAAACATAGACTACGAAAAATACTTTTTCTGTGACGCTGAAAGACTGTGTTTCGTCATTTGACTCGACTTAAAGGTAGGATATGTGCACACACAGTCCGATTTTCGCAGTCGGAAAATACTGTTCATGTCCCTCATGCGGTTTTTCTGAAGCAAGTATTATTAGCTGCGTTTTTTGCTGTCATCCATTAACCGACCTACAAGATTTCCCACTATAAGTCGTTTTCTACCTGTTCGTTTTCTAAGCTGTTTTTTTTTGCTTCGTTCGCCGGTCGGTTAGCCGACCTGTGTCGGCAACCGACCCACGCTCTTGGCACGGCGCGAAATTCAAAATTCTCATTGAAGAGATCTCTCATTGAAGAGTCAGTGTCATCGCGGAGAAGGAAATCTACCAGTAGAGGCGGCTCCAGTGGAGGCCTGCCGTGCCCAAAAGAAAGGCAGAAAGGGACCGACGCAACGCTGGACCCAGTGGCTCTACATTTTTGGATTGACTGATTGGAGCCGGCGACGGGAAGACGCCATTTCTTCTTATAAGCCGTTCCAAATAGTGGCAAATAGGTAGGTTAATCGACCTATGGAGAAAAGGCAAAAAACGCAGCTATTGTTTTGACGACAAGCTTGTGGCAGCACACTCCGGACTTGGCAAAATCAAATTATTCTTACAATAGCAGGCTATGTGGAAAGGTCAAATTCTTATGTGCAAACGTATGTTAACCTACCTTTAACAATCACAGAAACTCTGGGTATCTCCTCATCAACTTTCTCAGCTATCGTGTCTCTTTTCGCTCTCCTCATTTCGGATTTGACATGGTACCACCCGATCTCTCGCCTTCGTTCCAAAACTTTCTTGTAATCCTTAAAAAAATATATATATATATTTTAGTAATTTTCTAAGAGGATACGACCGATGTGGCGGAAAATGGAGAAGAAAGCATTGCCAGTCGATACTAATGAATGATATTAACGATACTAATGATGAGAATACAACTGTTACCTTTATAGAAAAATCTCAAAACCCACCAACATTACTCACAAGTGCTGACATTTTTGTTTGTCGTCATGATATCGGATGACTCAGCAGATACTTTTTCGGCGTTTTTTTTTTTGGCTTTTCCTGGCAATGCTTTTTATGCATAACATTTAATGCATCAAGTTTCGAAAATTACAACAGATTACATCACAAGTGTTGTCTGTTGATACTGATACTTTACTGCAAAACGAACTTTCACAGCATTGGATTGCCGAACTTGCCGTTTTTGTCAAATACATCATAATTACGTAACATGTTATAAGGTGGTCATACATAATAAGGCAACGGTAAAATAATGACCAATATAATAAAACATCAAACAGTTAAAACATTGTAGGGAAAACGTTTGTCAGTTGTTCAAACACCTACAAGGTCCTACAACTGATCAAGATAAACTTTGTCGCAGTTTTGCGCGAGCTCAGGAGGATCAGAAAATTCAACTTTGGCATGAACCGACTG
The DNA here is from genome assembly GCA_023053555.1 of Branchinecta lindahli. Classification (NCBI taxonomy): domain Eukaryota; kingdom Metazoa; phylum Arthropoda; class Branchiopoda; order Anostraca; family Branchinectidae; genus Branchinecta; species Branchinecta lindahli. The sequence continues at coordinate 29,417,419 of JAKZAO010000009.1, read as the reverse complement.
TTAATTCAGAGACTCTGAAAGATTACAGGAATATTAAAGAGTCGGTTGGTTTTGAATTTTATTTTAAGTTACGTTTACCGGCTGAAAACCTGCGTTTGTGGTTCCAGATCCGAGCGAACAGTCTCCCTCTTAAGAGTAGGGTTAAATTATTTGAAAGAAATTCCCGAAACCCGAAGTCATGTTATACTTGCTCGTTATGTGGTTTGGAAGAGGAGAATTTGTCCCATTTCCTGTCAAGATGCAAGGGGCTCTCGGATTTGAGAGTAAGATTTTTTGGTGAGGATGGGTTGCTCTTTCCTGGTATCCTAAAGTCATCTTCACGGTCAGCGATAATGGCAGTTACAGGTTTTGTCAAAGAAGCGTTAAAGAGATGTAAATAGTTATTGGTGGTGGGAGTTTAAAGTGTTTTACATGTGAGTTTACATAATCACTCTCCCGAAGTGTTTAAAAATGTATGATTTTGTGTATGGCCTAACGGCTAAATTAAAGTATCTATCATTAGCACACACAATTCTTGGTCGGGCCGAGCCACACTATGGCAAGAACTATGGTCACATCTGAGCATACATTCGGTAAGATTAATGACGACGGTGCAACTTAGCTGGTCACATCTGTGGTCGTTATGAACAAGGCAATACGGCTAGCAACCGTAGCCTCATTCAATTTCTCAACAATTTACACCGGCGGCTTGGAATCTCGTTTCCCCTGGCCTCCTAGCACCGGCCTAAGGGTAAAGACGACACTGCGCAGAAGCTGGGGGAGGGGGGCTAGGTCAGGTGAAAACAAGGGAGGAAGAATATCGCGAGGGATCGGGTGATCCGGAAGGGATTTGGACCGCAACACAATTCTGAGCAATATTTACCTTCAGGTGTTCCTCTTCTTTCTCCTTAATTGCCTGCCTAACCTCGTCCACTTTTGCCTCCGTTTCTTTCCGCTTTCGATAATCCACTACCTCATTAGCTCGTTTCTGAAAAATAAAGAAATAAAATGTTTGAAAAACTAAGGGACTGTTACATTGCTATGGAAAGGGGTTTGAGTTTTTGGGATCCCAAAACGTAGATGGAGGCATACATATGACTTCGTAAAAGTTGTTCCGTCTGTCCGTCCGTCTGTAAGCACGACAACTCTCGACGGGAACGAGATGTTTTGATGAAACCTGATGTGAGGATTCTTTGGGTTAAAGAAAAGGTTCAGTTCGTAGGTGGGCTCCATAGCTGTATATTTCACTACTGGAGCCTATGCTAGTTCCAGCCAATTTTTAACCAGCCAATTCTTCTCTCCAGATTTTGATTGTCTTAATTCCAACTTATGAAGTTCCAGATAAAGAGAAGATCTTGGCAGAACAAAGCCAAGAATCTTTATAAATAATTTACTTCTGAAGGAAATAAGAAAATGGATTTTGTGATGTGAAAGTTTCTGGAAGGACGAATTTCCAGCAGATTTTTGGGCCCTGGACAATGAGACATTCTTGCTACTGCGTTTAGGTTTTTGAGGCGAGTGGCACAACCTTTCAGACACTGTCGTGACCTGGTACGGACCAACATGTCTTTGACCTGTGATTATATGTAAGTCTGTCTAAACTCGATCTAGTTAGTTGCTATGCCCTATCTAGTCCTAATCCAGACAGAAAGAAATATTAGATTATAACTTTTCTCGAACAGATATGTAATGTATATCTTCCTATGTCCCACAGGTAGTTATTAAAGGTTAACTTCAGACATCGAGGTTGATATCGGAAAACAACAGCGAGACGGCCATTGAAAATAACCTGTCCGAGCCGAAGGCGAGGCAGGTTATGAAAAATATCAGCCGAGCGCAGCGAGGTTGATATTTTGAAATGACCGTCGAGATTGTTATTCCGATATCAGCCGAGATGGAGGCATGTTAACTATTATAACTTTTTCGAACAGGTATCGACAGTTACAATCTGCTTTAGAACTTTTTCGAACAGGAAGTCACGTTTTGTCTACTCTAACTGATGCCATATTCCCTAAGAGCTTGGTCAAACTACACTAGGCTTTTTTTTTTGGCACTGAAGCATCTGTAGACCACTAGATCCAAGAAAAAAGAGCTTTTCGGGATTGCTAAAAAAATAATCAAGAAAATTCACCAGATTCTGAATATTGTTGTTCAAATCCTCACGGGCGACCGAACAACGTTTTGCGAATCTGCGCAAAACAGTATAATCTGTTCCTCAAATCTCTGCCGTTTTTGAGCCTAGTGTGACCAGTACATTCCGAATGTGCTTTTAGTATGTTCACACGCGTTTAGTATATTCGAAGAATTGGACTTTGTTTCTTAAGGAATTTGAAATCGAGCGAGAAACGTGCTTTACGATGATCACATGGTCTCTGAAACGTATAATGGATCTTTCCTCACTCCAAGACAGTGTCAAGTGCTCATTACCTACCTTTTTGGAAAGTAGGATGTTGTTTCAGTTGACAAACCGTATTTTCAGTGGAAATCTGATTGTGACAAGGTATGACCTAGTGCATAGACTGGTTGTCTAAGAGAGTAAGATGTTCTGTCATTTTTTCAATGCTGAAAACTAGCTTTTGGAAATCAAGGGATAGTAGGATGTTGTTTCAGTTGACAAGCTGTATTTTACAGTTGAAACATAATCTTTGTCAAAAGGTTTAACCTAGTCTTTTACTGTTTGGTTGGTTGGTTAAGGAAAGTAGGAAGATGTTCTTTCAGTGTATTTTCAGTAAGCATCTGATTATTGTTGGCTGGTTGCTGAAAAGGGAAGTTGTTTTTCAACAGACTTATTATAGCTGAAACTGCAAAACGGATATGCCAGCTACATATTGTTGGAGCTATGTTGCGGCCCTTCTCGGCCAGAATCTTCTTTTAAGTTTTATCTCAACCTGTTAACAGATTTTGGGGTAAAACAGTTAAAGATTCTTGCTTATGTATTTGATTTGCTAATTCTTCATGACTACTGCTTGGAGTTAAAGCTGGTCTTGTGATTCATTCTGGATATGGCTGCTATTTAGCTGGTTCGCCAAGGGGGGCTGAAGTATAGCTCCAGTGTAGCTGATTTATCCTTTTATAGTTTCGATTATGATTAGCAGTCGGCTGAGGCTTAAAGAATATTTAATAGACGGATTGTATTTCCACTTGCAGCAATTTTTTTTTTTTTTTTTTTACACTGTCAGAAGTTTCATAACAGATCGCGCATAACACTTTCAAGAATAACACCTTTTCACTTAGAAATAAAGTGTTGTGACCAATTAAGTTTACACTATTTTGTGCCGAGATCTCCAACAACACCTTCAATTGGTAAAAATACTATACTGTCAGCCCGGTTTCAACAGATAACACTTTGGGATGTTATCTGTTATGTTTCTTTCGTTCCTGTTGGTATTTTTACCAATTGAAGGTGTTGTCGGAGATCTAGGCACGAAATAGTGTAAACTGAATTGGTCATAACATTTTATTTCTAAGTGAAAAGATTTTATTCTTGAAAGTGTTTTGCGCTATCTGTTATGAAACTTCTGACAGTGTACAAGCGATGACTCAAGTAACTTAGACTGGCTCTGGTTAAATGGGAAAGTAGTATTTTTCGTAGGTACGCCAAAAAAAATATGTCCTATGTTTTTAAGGTCAATGTTCCTTGCTAGGGTGCTTTTTATGAAGGAAGAATCCTACTTTTCAGCATTTAAGGAAAACAGCTTGTTGAAGCTCTGCGATATTGTTTCAGCCTCTCCGGAGGATGATACGATATCGTACCAGCCCTCTCTAGAGGATGATACGATATCGTACCAGCCTCTCTAGAGGATGATACGATATCGTATCAGCCTCCACAAAAGTTTTCAGTCACTTAACCCCATATTCCCCTTTGTATAAAAAGCCCTCCCTTTTTACAATGATTAAGATTGTCATGATATCTGTTCAACATAGGAAGATATGCATTACACACCTGTTCGAGAAAAGTTATTAAAGGTTAACTTCAAACATCGAGGTTGATATCGGAAAATAACACTGAGACGGCCATTGAAAATAACCGGCGAGGTTGATATTTTTAAATGGCCGTCGAGGTTGTTATTCTGATATGAACCCAGATGGAGGTATGTTAACTATTAAAACTTTTTCGAACAGAATATTTTTCATAGGTAGGACTTATTCTTCTTTTGTTGTACTTTTTCGCTAATGGGGTAGGGAATTTTATTTTAGTGAAGTAGCAACCCAAGCGTACTGTAGACTGTAGTACTGTAGGTCGCGGAAGTAAACGTAAACAAACAAAACCATGTGTTAGAAGAAAATTCCAGACAAAGAAAGTGATCAATGCTGAATAACTAGCTTTTGGAAATTAAGGGATAATAAGATGTTGTTTCAGTTGACTTGCTGTATTTTCGGTGGAAATCTGATTGTGACAAGGTATGACCTAGGGCATAGGTTGGTTGTCTAAGAGAGTAAGATGTTCTGTCATTTTTTCAATGCTGAATAACTAGCTTTTGGAAAGCAAGGGATAGTAGGATGTTGTTTCAGTTGACAAGCTGTATTTTCAGTGGAAATCTGATTGTGACAAGGTATGACCTAGGGCATAGGCTGGTTGTCTAAGAGATATCACTTTCTTTGTCTGGAATTTGTCTGGAATTTTCCTGTTAACACGTGGTTTTGTTTGTTTACGTTTACTTCCTCGACCGCTAGATGACATCTGAATCGCCAAATACAGGGAAAGACTATCGGTAGAAACTGAAGTGCTTGGGTCCCAACAAAATAGTCATTTTAGTAAGTTATTTTCCGATATCAACCTCGATGTCCTTTAATAACTTTTTCCGAACAGGCGTGTAATGCATAACTTCTTATGACCAACGGTCAGCAATATTACAATAATTAATGCATAACTTCTTATGACCAACGGTCAGCAATATTACAATAATCTTCACACAGAAAGTTAGCGGTAGGTATGAGAGGACGATATAAGTCATAACAGCCTCCAGTGAGGATACAAGTCATACCAGCCACCAGAGATGAGTTCTGTCCGAAAAAGTTATAACAGTTAACACACCTCCATCCGGTTAATATCTGAATGATAACCTCGAAGGCCATTTAAAAATATCAACCTCGCCTTTGGCTCGGATAGGTTATTTTCAATGACCGCCTCGGTGTTATTTTCCGACATCAACCTCGTCTGAAGTTAACCTTTAATAACTTTTTTCGAACAGGCGTGTAATGCATATCTTCCTATGACCCACGGTCAGTTATATTACGATAAACTTCACAATGAAAACGCCACGGAAAATCCAGCCAATCACATTTCAGAATTAGTCATAACAGCCTGCTGGAGAGGATGTTTTTTGTCATATCATCCTCCCCGGAGGCTGTTATGAATAATTCTGAAACGTGATTGGCTGGATTATTTTCAGCCCCGAAAAGCGGAAATTCTGTTCGAAAAAGTTATAATAGTTAACATACCTCCATCTCGACTGATATCGGAATCACAAGCACGACGGCCATTTCAAAATATCAACCTCGCCTTCGGCTCGGCTGATATTTTCCATAACCTGCCTCGCCTTCGGCTCGGACAGGTTATTTTCAATGTCCATCTCGCTGTTATTTTCCGATATCAGCCTCGATGTCTGAAGTTAACCTTTAATATCCCGCAACTTAACCTCACCGTGTCCGGCATACGCTAACGATATTAGGTGTAATACCTTCGCTGACAGTAAGTAAGTAATTTATCTTTCACTCGCCATTTTGGAAAGCGGATTATACAGAAAATGAAGGGGAGTATAAAGAAAATGAGGTGTGCTTGAAGATAATTGCCTACCTCATTTTCAACTTCTAATATCACATCCCCGGCAGATGGAAGGTCTTTCCAGCCAATAACTTCAACGGGCGTTCCTGGAGGCGCTGAATTGATCTGTTTACCTTGGTCATTCAGAATGGTTTTTACCTAGAAGACATAATCAGGGATGACAAAAGAAAATGATCTGAGTTGACACGAATCTGACACTGACTCTACAGCTGCTATTCTAGATCGACGGAAGCGACTTTTTTTCTTCGCTCGATTCCTCCCACAGCATTCATCAGGCAATTCGGTAGTAATAGTGCCATACAAAGCGTGTAATACTATCGATTTACACTAATAGCCGAAGGCCATGGCAAATACATGAAAAATAGTCGGAAAGAAACAAAAAATAATAACTTCTATAAACACCTATCCCTACGGGCTAGGGCTATCCTGAGGAACCTCGCTAACTTTGTTATACTTATAAAACAACTATACCCCATGAACCTGCACATCCATTTTTCTTTTACCCCTCTTTCATTTACTCCAAAAATTTATAACCCAAGTTCACTCAAACTTCCGAATTCACACAACAAATGTTTCAAATTCTCATCCATACTACCACCAATCGGACGTGAGTAAGGATATATTCTCTTCCATTTTCATATCTTTCTACTCCATCTTCTAAATTTACTGTTTGATGGGTAACCAACATTAACTGATTTCCTATCCAGAAGCACTAGTTTCGCGCTCCTCGCGATTCTCCATTTCGCGTTTGTTACTATTGAGATAAAGATAATTCTCCTTTCCTTGCGTTTTGTCAGAATCGAGAACGGGGAAAGCTTCGTAACCCTGCAGAATCGACAGGTTGCTTCGATAGTCACTTATCGATTCTCATTCTCCTTACTCCTTCCTCACTGGTCAACAAAGGACGGATGTTCAACGCGTATAAACAGGTACTCAAGTGTGGCCAAATTAGTACTTTTGAGAACTGAGAAGCAAAAACGGCCAAAACAGTAGTTTGTACGATAATCGAGAATTGAGAAGCGATAACTGGGAACTAAGAATCCAGACGAAAAACGAAACTATTAACATAAATTCTTATTGTTTTATATTTCATATAACATATATAAACGGATCCGTCAGGCGTCAGCTGCTGTGCTTTCAAAGCGATATTTCGTATCAAAAATTGAATCTCAGGATTTGTCTTTTCCTTACAGTGGTATTTGACAGTAATTTTCCCGAATAAAATATTTATAGTTGGTAGAATTTTGAGTTATTTATTGCAGGTTTGTTTCTTTCCCCAGCGTTGGATCAGAAGACTGACAGCCTGAAGAGGACCCTTGCCAAGAAGGGCCAAAATAACGCTTTGGAAAGCAGCTGACGGATCCGTTTTTATTTATTATATGAATATATGTTTCTAAGTCAGCTTTGGCTCAAGGAATATTTATCTTATTATCTTTATTTCTAGGGACTAATGATGCGACTTATAAATTCACCAGACTGCTTCCACATGATCATTCGGTACATACCTTACCCCAAGTTGTTCCGGCGACCAGGCAAGCTCCTTTCTTCAACATCCCCCGCTGAACAAGCATGGTTGAAATCTTTCTGAAACAAACAACTATATTTCGAAAGTCATAGACTAATAATACTGATGTCGACTAAAGTCAAAAGTGTCAACATGTCAACTAAAGTGTCAAGATGTCAACAAAACAAATATGAAAAAAAAAAACGGTTTCATCTTAGCAGCTAAACAATCTAAACTTAACCTGGTTGTTCCTAGATTTTAGCGCTTGACAGACATAAGGTGCGTTTTATTGGATGTAGTTTTGGTGTAGTTTCACTGTAGTTTGACGTAGTTTTGTTTTAGTTATTAAAATACAGTATGTGGAATGGACAAATAAAACGGTAGACATGCTGTACTTTCATAATTGAAACAGAAGTACGTCAAACTACAGTGAAACTACAACGAAACTACATCCAATAAAACGCACCTATAGCTCGGAACTTCGGATTTGTTGATTTTGGGAAAAGAAACAGCCTAAAAAACGTGTTTGTTCGTAGAAAGGTTCTAAGCGATTACAATGATCCGCTGACTGTATGCTTTTCACTCTCAATTATCAAGAGCATCTTGGTCCCTCTGTATCGCTATGTGCTATCTGTTACACTGTGAGGGGAGCAGGAGGGGGTCCCGAAAACTGTGTAGCTCGACTTGGGGTCAAACGAGTGGAGCGACTGGAATGACGCTTGGAATGCAGAAACTTCATATGCCCTAGACTAGATAACCCATTTAGGGGGTACGGACCGGGTCCGACTACGGTGTGGGGGAAGATACCGGAATTTCCCAAAAATGCACAGCTTCTAGTAAAACATGATGGCTGGTAATGAAGTTGCCTAGATGATCCATTCATGTGTAAGAATCGGGCTCGGCCACGGTTGGGGGAGTTGGACGGGGGTCCCGGAAACGGTGCGGGAAGTCAAGGGATCAAACGAATGGAGCCATTGGGATGAAACTTGGAAGGCAGAAATTTCATATGCCATACACGATCCGTTTATGCGTCCGAACCGGATTCGGCCATCGGAAGTTAGAGAGGAGGTCCCGGGAAATTGTTGGCTCAACTAGGGGTCAAACGACTGGAGCGATAAGAGAAGACGCCCTAGATGATTAATTATATATTCGAACTGGATTTGACCACGATGGGAGGAGTTGAATGGGGGTCCCGAAAACTCTGTGGGACGCCTAGGGATTCCACGATTGGGATGAAACTTGGACGCAGCGGTGCAAAGGTCTTTAGCCCTAATTGATCAATTTTGGGGTCCCGGAAGGGTCTGGCCTCGGCAGGGGGATTTGAGAGGGGGATACCGGACCTTTTTCCGGAAATGCTTCAGTAGCTGATTGCCCTCGTTCCAACCAGCAACTATTGACAAATTTCTGCGGGATTTTGGAATGGAGAGGAGCACCCACGATAAAACTCGAAAGTTCGCCACGTCTTACCCTCTATATGTATCCGTCCTCGCTTCTATGACTACCCCCTCAGCCGGCCCCTTTGGATCAGCCATTATTTCAAGAAGTTCCGCCTGTAGTGCTAGAGCTTCAACAAGGGCTTCCAAACCGGTCCGCTTCAGGGCAGAGACTGGGACTGCGATGACGTCACCACCCATGTCTTCTAGTTGGATTCCATTGGCTAAGAGCATCTCCTTAGTCCTTTGCTGGAAACGAAAGCGAACATTCATAAGAGAATGTGGCGCAAGCTACTGCTAATGGCAGAGACAAGGAGTGAAGGGATTTGTTCTTATCCAGGAGTCTGAGCTAAGCTCACATTATCATCTTAAAGTACAATGGGCGGATCAAACAATAATGATGTCACATTGCCACCCCTAGAATACAATGTTACATCAGAAATAAGCGAATTCCTAGACAACTTCTTTTCGCAAATGCATTGTTACGGCGTTTTTTGCTCACTGCCATACTCCAATTTACTAGCTTAGACAAACATAAGCGGAGTTTCTTTTTTCTTATCCATTCGTTGTTATTAGATACTCCGGATTGTTTGTATTACTGACAAACAATCATATAAACAGTGTTAACTGAGAATTTCTTGTAAGCTCTGGAATCAGCTGCAAGTAAGTTTGTTATATTTGTAATTTTTTTGCAGTTCAGTAACTTTCCGTCCAGAAAACAAAACTTTTCTTCGATACCACAAACCACAGAAGTTTCATCAGACAACACTAGAGCAATCTGATAGCTACAGAGACGGTTTATTTGAACAGCCATGGCACTCTCTTCACTCAGCTCTACAAAAAGATTGATTTTCGTACATGCCGAGAGTTTTTGAATTTCCGCGCCTTGCAGTGCCATGCTCTGAAATCGTCTCCGCCGAGGCGCCGAAGAGGTAACGACAAGCGATAACAAGAAAACGGCTTATTTATGAGGCGCTGTCTAGCGGAATTCGGAAATGTGTATGCGTGAAGCATTTTATAAAGATTAAATCATAGTTAGTGCCCATTGTGCTTTAAGAACATACGCATGAGGACGCGGGTTTAAACCAGCGCTTGAAGGATGACATCGTCAGTGGAAATTATAATGACAAAATCATACTTGGTGGGACTACACGGGTCAGCTGATATTTATACTAGCGATACTTCGGCCCTTCTTTGCAAGGGTTCTCTTCAGGCTCTTGCTATGCGATGCGCGAGATATGCGAAATGCGCAACTTTTAACAATCTCAAAGTTTGCAAACGGAGCGACCATTCGTTCTAGTGTCTCTGGTGCCTCAATGTGTGGAGTCCGACCTCCAACACCAACAGATTCAACTACAGTAACCTTTAAAGCGGACCACAAAAAATGGTCTATCTACCACACACACAATCATAACCATCCCTACTGCCACTATGAATGTTCAAAACCACAAAAAAAAACACCGTCAAACAATGAGCATATTAAAAAAAAACATCAAACTTCCTAGGTTTGAAATAATTCGGTCTGGATAGCCGATTATCCGAGACAGCCGTTATGGCACGCAGGGAGCCAAGGATCAAAATAATAATTTCCATCTAATGCTCCAACAGTTTATTACATATACAAATAAATGAAAAAACCAAGATCAGTCTGGTACTTCTAAAGACATACGAAAAATAATCAATTAAGTCTTATAATTCTTTGCTAATCAAACGGGGAAAATTTCGTCATCCGGAAAAGAAAACGTTCTGCGTGGGTTTTTTCTCGAGCCAAAACAGCAACCCGGCAATCAAGTTCAAATCTAAATAAACTGGTGGCTTGCGATCAGTAAGAGAAGGTAAACAGAACGTTTGGATTAGGTCTTTAAGTACAGCATCGGTATACTTCTTTCAACAATTAATTAGTTCTTACACGGTGCCATTTCATCCGCGTAACATACCGGTCAGCGAAAGCAGTTCCTCAATTGTTCCTTAGAACTTCTATGTCCGTGTTCTGTGTTTTTATTTAGCAAAAACTGATTACCAACTGTTCAAAGAAGCAGACTTCTACTGTAACTACATCTTATCAGAGACCCATAAATTTCCTGTAATGACTCGCCATTCAGGGGGCTTGTATTTTCCTATGCTTCTATGTTGCTATGTTGCCCGAGCCTCACCTGTATAGTTTCCAAAAATTCCACTTGAGTCGAATCGGCGTTCTTGCTCAGATAGAGCCAATCCCGGGCCTCCTTGGACGTGAGACCAAAGAGACTCCTCCTTCAAGGCAATATTTTATCCCCGTGGGTATTTCTCGAACTATCTGACGCTCGGTCAAGAGCGCATCAGAAATCTCTTATTGACAAGCCCCTGAATGGCGAGTCATTACAGGAAATTTATGGGTCCATGATCTTATCAGAATGACCAATGGACGTCTGAATCACAAATACATCGGGTCGGAAACCAAAATACGGAAACTTTTTTGACAGTGACAGTGAAGAGACTGACAGAAGGGCGATTCGGTACAAGTAGAAAAGAAAGGAAAAAGTAGAGTAAGAAATAGACTTACTATGTCAGCTCCTGACCGATCAATTTTGTTGATGGCAACAACGATTGGCACTAAAAATAGAATCTCAATCTCAATCTTCAAACATGTCAATTTAACAATAGAAAAGCAGAAGATTGCGCGTGTTACTGCTACGTAACATGAGCAAGTTGAAATACAAATGGCAAAAGAAAACTGAAAAATTTCTTGTTGCTTTTCCTAACTCAACTCCCTTCATCTTCCCGTGATCCTCGATTGAAAAACAATTCTTAAATGACACACATTTGACAACGCAAAACGGATAAGTCAGCTACATTTTATTAGAGCTATATTTCGGCCCTTCTTGGCAAGGGTCCTCTTCAGGCTCAAGCCGCGCAAGCTGGAAAAAGAACTTGTGGACAAACAGTTAAAGATTCTTCCTTAAATATATGATTTTGTGAACTTCTTCCCTGAAAACTGCTTGGAGTTTAAGCTGGTGCTGTGATTTCATTTTGGAAACGGCTGCTGTTTTTGCTACTCGATTGGGTCGTCGAAAGGGTAGAGGTTCTTCTGCATTTCGTTTTGGAGCTCTAATAAAATGTAGCTGACTTATCCGTTTTGCGCTGTCAAATAAGAACCGCTGTCAGCTTGGGCTGAAGGAAAATCTGTTAAATGGCACCTCGCACCAAGTACTGTTTCTGCTAAGATGTTTTAAAATAATTTGTTACGTTCAAGCTCAGCTCTTTACAAATCAAATTACACAAGGCTTTGGCTGTTGTCAGCCTCTCTTCAGACCCACTGCCCCGGACAAAAAACGGCAAATCTTGCATAGCCGACCTTATCGACCAATAAACTTCTCAAAAACAATAATCCGGAGACCCGATAAATCGCACAAAAAGAGTCAGTCCCGCATGCGTAAACATGAGTGTAATGTCAATAGGGGGGGGGGGGTTCCGATGGAATTATCCTATGAAATACAAAATTTTATTTTTAAACACGATGAAAGATTAAAGGACCCCTCGCACTATTTACTCTTCAACTTTCAGTATTTGAAAATGACACTTTAAATAATAATAATACTTTAGAACTAGGCTCCTGCTTCCAAAAGATTACCCACCGCTTTGGCCGTTTTAAGTATTTTTCGAGACCCGTTGACTTATGGCGAAAACAGGGAAAAATTCCCATAACCGGTTTTTCTGGTGGAAAAACTTCTCGAAGACAACCGTCGACAGCGTGATGCGCATCGAAGGTAGCATAACACGGCAAGTGAGAAAATAAGCGAGGTTCTGTAGAGGGGTTGGAACGTATCGTACGAAATCGGGTATCCGGTTCAGAAATGGATGGAGTGATTACGGAAGTAGGCTGCGTTAGTATATATAGGTAAGACAGGTAGAGTGAATTAGCCCGACGGGTACGTCCCTCCGACTTTTTCGTACTCTGCGCTCTGCCGGATTTATGCGAATTTTTATTTTTAGAAGTAGTAGTAGCAATAAATGAACTTGATCCTTTAAATTCACCTCGGCAGCTCAGGCAATGAAAGCTGAAGCTCGTGGGTTAAAGGGTCTCAGGGCATTTTTGCCTTCAGTTCAGTTCACTATTTATAACGGGTTTGTGTTTCGGGGTTTGAAAGGTTGCATGTGGCAGTCGTATGTTATTTCGTATTACTTCGTATTAAAGGTATGTTATTTCGTACGTCGCCTTACTTTGAACGGCGCCAAAAAAGATACGAGATTCAAACCTACATATTTCTGGACAGGAAGGACCGCAAATAATAGTTCAACCAAACCAAAGTCAAATTAAAGCGGCACGATGTAATTTTTGTTCCGTTGCTTTTGTGCCATCTAACTGTCAGATTCCGGCATCGCGATCGTCAGAAGTGTTCCAAAAGAATAGAAATTAAATTAAAAGATAAACTGCAGACAAAATTAAACGATCTGATTTCAGTCTTCATTTCAACAGAAAGCTGAAAGACTTGGCTCTTGGCAGACATTAATGTATAATTAATGTAACAATGTATTAATGCGGACAGTAAGGTCTAAATGTATCATTCCTGTGTGACTGTTTTAAGGCGTATTCTCGCCGTTCCCCGGGGACTCTTCGGGGAATCAAGGGGAACGGCGAGAATAGAGGGAGTCACTCCACGTGCACTCCGCGTGCGGAAAACAGCGAGAACACGGGGAATGCTTCCAAAATGGATTTTGTTCAGAAAAGAAATATGCAGTTGACGAAATTAGTCTGGATCCACATTATTTTTCGTTTTGTTTACGCTGATTAAATTGATTCCCCTCCGAATCTGAAAGGGAGTACTTTTTGACGATGGTGATGATAGTCGGAGCATTCCCTGTCCGTGGGGACTCGCGATAATACGGGGAGTAAATCCCTGGGACAAGCAAAAACACGCAGGGACTCCTCAAAAGGGGTCCACAGGGAACGTTGAGAATACGCCTTTAGAGACGAAAGAAGGTTCAGGGAGAAGTGTCAAGCACGTCCATGCGAACGTAATTCGCTTGAAACTTTGTTTCCCAAGAATCCTGTTTCGCTTCCGGCACCGCTTGGCGGAAAAAACACTCCGCGCCCTTTAAACTCCATGTCACTTTACGAACAGAAAGCGAACTGTTGCGAAGTATCACAACAGATAACACAAGGATGCGCGGTTTCAACGCACAGTGCGTAACAGACAACACTTGGCATGTTATCTGCTGTGTTGGAAAACGTTATACATGATATGTTATGCATAAATAACACCAGTACACCGTGCAGTCTCATGATATCAGTCCTATCCTACCCAGTGCCAAAATTTTCTGGTATTGCCCTGATGTTAAAAGAAAAAAGTTCCAACCGGGCGTTATCAAAATAAATAACGCCCGGGCGTTATTTATTTTGATAACGCCCGGCCAGCCATGCCATATCAAGTGAAAACGCACGGTTGGAATTTTTTTCTGTTAACATCAGGGGAATACCAGAAAATTAAAACAAATGTACTAGTGTTATAATCATTATCGCCCTTGCTTTTCTTCGGGCGATAGCGGAGAATTTGGCCCTTGGGCAGTATGATAGGCAGATATCACCCTCGCTGCGCTCGGGCGATGTCAGCCTATCATGCGACCCGCGGGCCAAATTTTTCCGCTATCACCCTCAGCAAGGGCGATAATATATACAAGCAATGCTAGGAAGGGCCAAAAAACAGCCAAAAAAGTATCTACTGACTTTTTTGTTTGTCGTCATGACGTTGGAAAATTAAGCAGATGCTTTATGCAATTTTTCGGCTCTTCCTGATGGCAACGCTTGCTATGCATAACATGTTCAAACACAACAGACAACATCCGAAGTATTTTCTGTTCCGCATTGTCTTCGCGCATCCTTCTGTTGTCTGTTATGAAATTTCTGACAATGCAGTTTTATAAGTGCACTGAACGCCATTTTTCCTCTACATGCAGCCTTGTTTATGCCTAGGCCCTAAGCCTCACTCACAAACTTGCCATTTGCCTGTCTTGCGTACTTTATCGATTCCTTGGTTTGCTCCATTACACCATCATCAGCAGCAACAACTAATACTACGATGTCAGTCGCATGGGCGCCACGTGACCTCATGGCACTAAAAGCAGCGTGACCAGGCGTGTCCAGAAACGTGACTGTGTCGCCATTGGAGAGCTTCACTGAGAAAAAATAAATAAAAAATCAATAACTTTAACTTACAGGTTGCACACCATCACACGAAATTTTACAACAAAGGATCCCGATGAAAAATATCCGAGAATAATTCGCATGGAGTATAGGTAGTACGAAAAAGTCGCATGCAGCAGTAACTGTTGCTACTACATGCTACTAGCAACCTGGTTGCTATCGGATACTACTACATTAGATTAACCCAGTCGGAGGCATGTTTATCAAAGTATTCCATACTACTACATATCACTAATCAAACTACTCCATACTACTACATACCATTCCATGCAACTTTTTCGTACAACTACCATACTACTACACAGTCAAAGAATTTTTCATCGAGATACTAAGCAGAAACGGGGCAGCCCCCCCCCCCCCCAAATGACGCCTCTGGTGTGATCGGTTTCTGTTTTGGTATTCTAGACGATTAGAAGGAACAAATCTTTCTCTTCCTTTTTTATGGCACTTGCCTTCCGGCCAAGTGCCATATACCGATCACTTTTCCGTCGGTCGGTCTGTCGGTCGGTCGGTCTGTCGGTCGGTCGGTCAGTCCGGTGATCGCGAGTTAGGGTACTTCCAGATGTGCTAGGACGATGAAACTTGGCAGGCGTATTAGGGGCCCGATCAAACTAACTTGGAAATCGTCACTTGCCCGATCCGACCATCGTGGGGGGAGGGAGGGGAGCCGGAATCCGGAATTTAGTGACACGCATAACTTTCGAACGGGTAATCGGATCTTAATGAAACTTGATATTTGGAAAGACACCATGTCTCACATGTCCCAACTCAAGTCCGGACCGAATCCGATGAATGTGGGGGGGGGTCGGAGGGGGGAACCGGAAATCATGTTAAACGCTTAGAGTGGAGCGATCGGGATGAAACTTGGTGGGAGGAACAAGCACAACCCCTAGGTACATCATTAACAGAACCGGACCGGATTCGTGCACTGCGGGGGGGGGGGGCTGGAGGGAGGTTCCGGAATTCCGGTCATACGGAGTTAAGATACTTCCAGGTGGGCTAGGACGATGAAACTTGGCAGGCAAATCAGGGACACGACCAGATTAACCTGGAAACAGTCAGCTTCCCGATCCGACCATCGTGGGGGGAGAGGAGGGAGGGGGAATCCGGACTCTTGAGGCATGTATAACTTCCGAACGGGTGATCGGATCATAATGAAACTTGGTATGTAGAAAGACCACATGTCTCGGATGACCCATTTCAAGTCCAGATCGGATCCGATGAACCTGGGGGGGGGGGGGGGGGGGGGGTCGGAGGGGGGGGGGTCCGGAAACCTTGTGACATGCTTGGAGTGGAGCGATCGGAATGAAACTTGGTGGGAAGAACAAGCACAAGCCCTATGTAGATCAGTGATAGAACCGGACCGGATTCGGGTATTGTGGAGGAGTTAGGAGGGGGTCCGGAATTCCGGTGATCGCAAGTTAAGGTACTTCCAGACATGCTAGGACGATGAAACTTGGCTTGAAAATTAGAGACTTGACATGATTGGCTAAGAAATAGTTAGTTCCCCGATCCGACCATCCCTTAAAGTACTAATGCTAACCGCAAAGTACAAAAAAATACTTTTAAGCAACAGATACATTTTCGTTATCCCTACGAGCCCATGATCATTTTTGCCTCAAGGGTTTTGCTTACAACTGAATTCCTTAAAGTACAAACAATACTTCTGAGTAAAATATATATTTTCGTGCTCCTGGTGATCATCTTTTTTGCTTCAAGAGTTTTGATTACAAATATCAGTGACAGAACCGGACCGGATTCGGGTATTGTGGGGGAGTTAGGGGGGTCCGGAATTCCGGTGATCGCAAGTTAAGGTACTTCCAGACATGCTAGCCCGTAGGGAAAAAAGGTACCCGGATTCCCGTAAAGGTGTCCGGAATTTTGGAACAACATTCCGGGCACGGAAAACGTAACGGAAATCCCGCCTGGGGAGTCTTGTTTCCTCGAATTCCGCGTTATTCCGCAGTTTAACGCGGAATTCCTGTCAAACCGCGGAATTCCGGGACGTTTTCCGTGCCCGGAATGTTGTTCCAAAACTCCGGACACCTTTACGGGAATCCGGGTACCTTTTTTCCCTACGGGAGGACGATGAAACTTGGCTTGAAAATTAGAGACTTGACATGATTGGCTAAGAAATAGTTAGTTCTCAGATCCGACCATCCCTTAAAGTATTAATGCTAACCGCAAAGTACAAAAAATACTTTTAAGCAATAGATTCATTTTCGTTATCCCTATGAGCCCATGATAATTTTTGCCTCAAGGGTTTTGCTTACAACTGAATTCCTTAAAGTACAAACAATACTTCTGAGTAAAATATACATTTTCGTGCTCCTGGTGATCATCTTTTTTGCTTCAGGAGTTTTGATTATAGATGATTTTCTAGCGCCCTTAAAGTGCGCACAGCCAAATGCATTGCCAAACGATACAGTCTCGTGATTTCCAAGGACCCATGATCATTCTTATCTCAAGGGTTTTGCTTACAAATAATCAAAAGAAACACACGAATTGACGAATTCCTATTTTCATCCTCTGACCTAGCCTTGCAAGTGCCATATGAGCTTCCAGCTCTTGTTTAATTTTAGAATCTACAGTGAACATAATTTTAGACGAGCTTTGCAGAGGCCGATGGCATATTTATGCATTTTGTTATGACTATTACTGAAATGACGAATTGACTGAATGTTTATATATTTATATTTTAGTGCGATCATGTTTGACGTAAAGGGCAAATTCGGCGCATGGGCAAAGATGCCTTTTATGAATAAACTCTAATACTACTACTACTACTAGTGATTCTTTCCCCTATTTACCAATGCGGAATGCTTGTTCTAACCGTTTTTATTCTGGAATATGAGGGGATGCACTGTCAAAAGTTTGATAACAGAGGACACATGGTTGCACATCCTTGTGTTAAATGTTATGTTGGATACAGAGGACATCTCTGTTACGAACCTTTTAAATGTTATGTTTCGCAAAAAAAATAACATTTAAAAGGGTCATAACAGATATATTATCATAGCATTTAACACGCGTTATTATGTATTAATAATAATACAAAGCAAGAGAAAAGGCTTTCGCCTCTAAATAACTCTAAGAAATTTTGAGTAGTCGAACTGATCGGAGATAAAATCCCATCAATATTATCGCCCTTGCTGAATTATGGTGTAAAGTGGCTGAAATCAGGCTTTCAAAACACTGTCTTTTTTGGACGGCAACACATGGGAAAGTTAAAAACTCTTTTTCCAAGGGCGATAATAGTTGTCGCTGGGCGATAATAGTTGTCACAGGGCGATAATAGTTGTTATCGCCCTCTGGAACTTTTTTCTTTTAACATCAGGGCAATACCAGAAAGTTTGGCACTGGGTAGGATAGGACTGATATCATGGGACTGCACGGTGTACTGGTGTTATTTGTTCATAAATTTCTTACAGTGTCAGAGCCCCCACCCGGAATTAGTTTTTGTTTGTCTTCTGTACGATTAATAGGAAGCAACTGGGACTGAAGATGAAGGAAGAGGTCCAAGTAATCCCATGGGGAACAAGATGTGCTACATTCCGGAATGCAATACCGACAAACGTGGCGTGGCATCTTCTCTACAATTCGAGGGTTTCCGACCTACACTGTCAGAAGTTTAATAACAGATAACACAGGGTCGCGCATCCATGTGATAAATGTTATGTTGGATGTATAGGAGATTTCTGTTACGGCCCCTTTAACGTTTACGTTTCGCGAAGAGATAACATTTAAGAGTCATAACAGATAAAATGTTTAACACAAGAATGAGTAAACATGTGTTATCTGTTATCAAACTTTTGACAGTGTGCCTGGGACTGCTTGGCCCTCTTCGCTGATCTTCGATCCTTTCAATCCTAAGAAAAATAAAATAAAAACCAAGCCCCCCACCCGTACCCATGTCTGACCACTTTTCGGCATAGGCCGCCTTTTTTTAGCGTTTTAAGCGTCAAATTGTTTGCCTGACGTTACGAATTTTTTCGGCTCGGAGCCGAAGCCTGACGAAGCCTTTTTTTTACTTGGCGTTACGGTTTTCAACGCCTGGCGTGACGAATATCGTCAGGCGTTACGAAATTCGCTCTCTGTGTGAATTGGGCTTTACTGAGACCTTGCTCAAATGGAGAGGATTGACACCTTTCACTGTAAATAAAATGTACCGTTTGATTTGAAAGAAAAATATAAGTTGAACCTACCTGAAAAAGCACCAATATGTTGGGTGATTCCGCCGAACTCGGAAGCAACAACGTTTGAATGCCTAAGGGCGTCTAGTAGGGTGGTCTTTCCGTGATCGACATGTCCCATGACCGTCACAACAGGGGGTCGCTTAACCAGTATCCCCGGATCAGGAGGTGGTCTGGCAAGAGAAAGTAATAATGATAATATAACTGCACCAAAAAGGCTTTCGCCTCGATAAATTTCTCACGACATTACTAAATTGAATGTCACCCAGTTGACGGTCAACACATGCTTTAAACTGATTAATATTTTCTGTATTTACGACACTTTCATGGAGATGAATCCAGTACTCAACTATCCGGTTCCCTGCTCCACTTTCCAATGTCTTTTCAAAGCTGGTCACCGTGCAGTTTCCAGCTGTGACCTCTGAAACCGTTGTGGTTGAAGATGAGGACATCGTCAGGTCTTATGTTGTCACAGTAACACATTTTCTTTTCCAATATTCGAACACAGTTGCTTGTGGTTGTTGTGGTTGAAGATGAGGACATCATCAGGTCTTATGTTGTTACAGTAACACATTTTCTATTCCAATATTCGAAAATAGTGGCTCCTTCGAAACTCGGCTAGGTTTCTGAAATATCACAAACCCGTCTCGGCTGTTTTCATCATCGCGCAGCCCCCTTGGTTTTGACGAGATAAACTTGCAATATAGCAAGAAAGAAAAAAAATATTAACTAATTAATTAATCAATAAATGATAATCGGAAATGAGATTACCTTGGATATGCATCCACATCTTCTTCAACCTTAACCTTCACATTATGTGGAGATGCTACTGTGATTGGTCTTCTACCCAGCTTTTGCACAACGTCCTGAAAGCATCAATAGTTGCGTTTTTGCAGATACCATGGTATCTGTTACCACGGTAACTGGATCTGCAATTTGTCTTTTTTTGCAGTCACCGTGGTATCTGATTTACGGTTCACTGCAAAAGCGACTATTACCGAAATTGCACTTTTCGGAGTCATCCCAAAAGAAAAACTGATATCCAGTTACATCACTAAGTGCTGAACTTCTTTCTCACTAGTTTGACAAAATTTGACGAAAGTGAGATGACTTTCCAGATACCACGACCGGATACCAAGGTCGGACCGTGATATCTGAATATCTGTTACCACGGTAACTGGCCAGATACCACGACAACTGCGAAAACGCCTTTTGACCGTGGTATCAGATACCACGATAACTGCAAAAACGACTTTAGACCGTATATCTGATACCACGGTATCAGCCAGCAAAAACGCAACTAATGTAAACGTAAATCACCCTAAATCTATTCTACTTATAACCCTCTAGTGAGTTTTAGTGCACTTTAATGATTCTCTGAAATCACAAACACAATCAGTGTTTGAAACACTGTTTGAAAGCCTGGTAAAGTAGAGGGAGAATGACTGATTTTTTGTGCTTAATAAAAGTAAAACTAAAAAATCGTCGAATTTTCAATGCTAGACTGTAGTCTGTAAGTTCCATCAGCACCATGTGAAAGTCCCCGATGCGGTTGGAAGCCGCCCCCCCCCCCTCCCATCACACACATAGAAACACACTAACATCAAGCCTTAGTTATGCCCTAGCTGAGTGATATTATTGAGTATGATTCGTCATGTTGAAGTTATTTTTGGTTTTACTTTTTTTCGTGTGCGCTCGAACTCTCCTCTCAGCAGCGGAAAGTGTTAAGATACATTAGTTTGTAAATAAAGATAACCTTGAACCTTGCTAATCTACAAGAGTGTTGAAGCAAAGTAGCCTATATTGCCGATTTAACAGTAAAGTACTTCAGGCTCTACGCAGAACAATTTACTAGTCTTAGAAAGGATCATGCAATTAATAACATCGGGAGCTAGTTTCAGATCAACCTATACTTACTGTTAGAACAAGCACCTCATCAATCTTACTGGAAAGCCTGTCGTACCGGTCTGTGTTTAACTTCGACAGGAACAATGCCTCAAAAACATCATCTGAAATAGTATATACCTAATATTAAAAAAAAAAATACTTTAAATGGCTGGGGATCACCAGATAAGACACGCTCAGAATTTGCATTATGAATGCCACACTCATGCCCAGGGTTGCCACTTCACTAAAATTAATTCACTACACTGTCAGAAGTTTCATAACAGATAACACAAGGACGCCGCCGAAATACCGCCGAAAAAGCATCTGCCTCTTTTCCGCTTTTCCGATATGACGACGACAAATAAAAAGTCAGCAGATGCTTTTTCGGCGGTTTCTCGGGTCTTCCTGGCAAGACTTCTAATGCATAACATTTAATGCGTAACGTTTTCAAAATTACAACAGATTACGTCCCAAGTGTTATTCGTTGAAACTGCGCATCCTTGTGTTATCTCTTATGAAACCCCTGACAGTGTACCCAAGTAGCAAAAAAGGACTATCAGAGGAGAAAAAGTACTACCTCAAATTTTGACTACCGTTAATGCGCAATACGCGCATTGTCAGCCACTGACGCTACTGTAAACCACTCACACATGATCCTACCAATACAGCCCGCGTCGATCCTCAGTCAGAACTACAGTTTCTGTTACCAGAACAAATTGATCCTATTTTGGGCAAAATAGGATACTTATAGTTGGCAGAAGCTTTAGTTATTTGTTGCAGGTCCATTTCTTCCTCCCGACGTTGTCCCTGGCGTTCAACAGTAGCCTGACAAGGACCCTTGCCAAGAAGTGCCGAAATATCGCTGCCAAAAGCATCGTAGCTGACGTATCCGTTTTTAGCCATTGTCTGAATACCTGCTTTCCAGTCACCCTGGGCTCAAGGAGTCTGCCTCAAGGAGTCTGACCATCTGCCTGAACCTAGCTGACCACCATCTGCCTGAACCTAGCTCACCCTACCTAATGCAAGCAAAGCAAAAAGCCTACCTGAACTTCTACTTGATGCATTTGCTAGCTCTTGTACTGTCATTCCCTTCCAAACTGTTACGAGTTTGTCTGCCTTTGGTTTGAGTTTGGTTATTTTCTTAGTTATCTGAAAAAAAAAATAGTTGTTATGGCATGATTGTTACATCACCCCACCACAAAATGGATGCCAAATCTCTGGAGGGAGTACAAAGGCGAGCTAATAAGATGTCCACAATAAAAAAAAAAACTACAATATCATGAACGGTTGAGGTTCTTGAAGCTTCCCAGTCTCTCATGTCAGCATAAACGTGGTGACGTCTGGATGGTCAAAAAGTTATCAAACTCCACATTATCCCTGGATAATTCGAGAGCTCGCAATCAAAGTCGACGACAGGCCATTTAGTACAGTCAATCTAGCGTCAAATATGACTTGACCGCAAACAAATTGCAAAAGAAATGATTTTTACACCATCTTGTAGAGAAAAAAAAAGTGTACAACATACCAAAAGTACCTACCGGGGTGCAAAATTTGTGTTTTTTAGCGTTTTAAATGTTATTTTTTGTTTTTCAGCTGAAATTTTCTATTTTGTTAAGGCTTAGTGTTAACTTCATGAGAAACATGTTTCTGGTGTAGTTTTATGTGCTGAACTCGAATATCACATCAGATTTAAGATACAGTCAACCGAAAATGTTTCACATTCATCACCATCCAATAAATTCGTGACTCTGTTACAGCAACAGTCGTTTTACCGCAGACAAATCGCAACAGAAATGACTACACCTTCGTTTAGAGAAAATGAAACTGTTCGGCTTATCTAAAGCTGGAAACCTATCTCAAGTAAAAGGTCGGTATTTTATAGCGTTTTCTCTTTTTCTTTTTGTTTTCCAGCTGGTATTTTCGATTTTCTAACAGCTTACCGTTTGCTTCATAGGATACATGTTTTGAAGGTATTTTTTTGCGGTGAATCTGAATATCGCCTCAGATTCAAGATATGTTCAACTTTAAAATATTTCGTATTCATAACCATACAGAAGTTTCCTTGGAAGTCTTCTTATTTATCGTTTGGAAAATACCATTCAAGTAGAATTCTTCAAATTTTCCTGTTTATCACCTCTCAGTTATTAATAAAACTTGATTCACAGGTAACAAAAATCACGTTGTTAAAAGGCCGTGCAGGTTTTTGCCTACCCTTTCCAGTCCAGTGCAAGGATATGCACATTTTGTTCCCCCACTTTACTTACAGATCATCTAGAGTGCTATCAGAGGGTTCACGAGATTCCGGAATCACCTTCCGGCAAGCGAAGCGCTTCTCGAAAACACAGGGAAAGCGATACCTGGAATCACTGTCCAGTTTCCCGCTGGACCGATTGCAAAAACGCATGGAAAACTTTCCCGCCGGAGCATTCAATTTCCCGTGGAGCTTTCACTAACTTTCTGGAATCGCTATCCGAGAAAGCTGCTTCGGTTTCCAAGCAGCACGAAAACCTTTGGAAAGTGATTCCAGCTTTTCTTTCCAGCTCGCGAAAACCCTCCTTATATTTGGTCTCGTTGGACTAGAGTCGTCAACGCTCCAGGCAAATATTTTCGATGGAGCGGCTCAAGCCTAGAATCCTAACCTTAGAATCCCTAGACGATAGGCAGGTTAGCAAAACCATCTGTCGTCTCGGACCATTCGAAATTAAACCATCACGATGACGAGACGATGAACACAACGAAAAATCGGCCTACACCAAGAAGCCAAGGAAAAAAATGTTCCGATGTAGCGAAGAGGATACCGACATACCATGGATCAAGGACGGAGAAGCAAGAGCTGACTGGGAGGTACCGAGGTAGACGGCGCAACATGGGGGAATCTGTTTCAGCTCCAAAAAATTCCCCGTGGAGAGACCGCACAGTACTAGCAAGTACCGTCCAGACTCACTAACGAATGGAAACCGATGGCGCTAGAGCCCTGCAGAAAGCAAGGACCACGGACACCAAGGCCCTAACCAACATCGCCAACCAGTCACCATGAAGCCCCAAATGGCTAATCTCCGTAACGAATAAATTCCAGGACAACCCACGACCTGTCCCTAAGAAGGATCTTGGGCCCCTTAAGACTATAAACGATATGAAAATAATATTTGAACTTAGCCAACATGAAAAACCTCATTAAGAGCGTAATAATCAGAAACACCACATATATTCCTGTCAAGGGACCAAGACACCCAGGACTCAGCTCCTTAGAGCTTGAAACAACTAGAGACCCTAAATTGCAGGATCGAAAGGGAAGCTTAGACTAAGATGGACGCAGCTTTCATACTACTTTTACAAAATAAATTTTTTCACAAATCTGGCAGAGCACGAAAAGGCTGGACCATGGATTATGGGTATATATCCTTGGATAACCACGATACCAGTTCAGGCCAAGCTTGACTCACCCCACACATAGGGATGAGTAGCCAATAAAACACAGCACGTTTTGTCTTAGAGTCGAAAACTGGCCTACATGAAAACAGATGGATTAGCCTACTATATCGCAATTAAAATTCACCCGAAGTAATAGCCTACCACAGTATCCGCCTTCTCATGGTCCTATCTAAAAATAGTGCGAGGGACAAATAATGACTTTAAAAATAATGACGTCAACTATATTTGACAGTGCAAAACGTATACGTCAGCTAAATTTTATTTGAGCTATATTTCGGCCCTTCTTGGCAAGGGTCCTCTTCAGGCTCAAAACCGCTCAAGTTGGAAAAACGAACTTGTGGAAAAACTTTTGGGAGTAGCTGCTTCTGCAGGAACGTCGCTCCATCCGGTTTCTGTAACTTCTTAGAGCATCGGTATTTAATCCACGGTCAGTGATAGAATTTGTAAGATTTAGCCTACAGGAAAAAAAATCTCGCCTGCGGCGCTCACTTTATGTGATCATGGGTAGTACTGACTATAAAACAGTAGCTGTTGCTGTTGGAACGGCGCTCCATTCGGTTTCTGGAACTTCTTAGAACATCGGTATTTAATCCACGGTAAATGATAGAATTTGTAATAAGCAGTTAAATTTTAGCCTGCAGGAAAAAAAATATTTTGAAAATTCGCCTGTGGCGCTAGATTTATTTTTCTCTTGGGTATAATAGATGGAAGCTATTACTGCAATCGTGCCCGGCTTAATTAAGTTGGCTTATCGTCTTTCATGCTGCCCTTTAATGTTACTTTTTCCTGCATAATCCTTTCTGTTCCATAATTTAAAGCTCGAATTTTCAGTTTCTAGGATTCTGTAAAAAGAAATTAGAGATTCTGTAAAATTTTGGCTCTGCACCCCCCAACGAAAATGCACTCGCGACGCCCCTGCTTATGTGAACGTCTTCTAACAGTGAACTACTGCAGAAGAAAAAACAAAAACCCAAACCAGACATTTTCTCCTATATATACTTATAAAAATCACTCAAGTTTTGTCACTTTTTGAACATTTTGCTCATTCACGGCTGAAAGTGACTCAGCTGATACCTGGTTTACTTTTTAAAATTTGAAAAGTTTGGCACGAGGAATGCACCTTCAATGGAGAGGATGGTGTTCTGAACTTGCAGATGCCTTCAAAAGAAGAAGGACCTTTTTAGTAAATTCAAAATCAAAGAAAGTTAACTGAATTTCTACTTCAAGCTTGTGCCAAGATAACCCTGAAATAGTTGGCTGTTAGCTGATCTTAAGTTTGTTATTTTCTTTTCTATTTTACTTTTTTATATGCAAGTAATAAAGCCAAGGTAGTAGAACAGTTAAAAAAGTGTTCAAACAATCATACCTCCACTGTAAATTCAAGGTTGGGTAGCCTACCCCTCCTGTATGTCTAAAGCTAATCCATTGTTTGGCATAGGGTATCCCAAAATCAGGGGTTTGTGGTAGTCTGCACTGGAGTCTAAGAGGAATTTACTGTTTTCTTTTGGGCTACTGAAGTTTCTTGTGTGGAACATCTGTGATGGAAATAGTGTGACCTTCTATATTAGTTGTGTTTGTTGTCTGGTGACTGCTCACCGGTGCTTCTTATAACGCATTTTTTCATCCACCGGTGACTAGCCTACTCACGAGTCTTATAACCCGTTTTTGAACTAACTGGTGTCCGGTTTTACCTCACCAGTGCAGACTAGCCAGAACCTGCTCAAGGAGCCCAGCTTTGCCGATGAGTTAGCAAGTTTTCATCAACTCACCGATGAACCAAAAAACGCATTATTAATAAGAGAAGAACTGGACACTGGTGAAAAAACACCGGAGCCAGCCTGGAGTGCAACGAATGCAGCTATTATAATTCAACTCAGTCTGTGAATCAGCTGAGGACAGCTGACTGAGAATAGTGAGTAAGTGTGAAAAGAAAATATTTGTGACAAATGTCAATGAAATTTTCTTTTCACAAATCCAATCTACTGTACAAAGGTAGGGTAGCCACTAAAAAAAAATTAATCAAACCTGAGCTTTTGAAGATCAGAATGTGATTCTCCTATCTTTTAGCTTTGATTTGAGGCCAAAATCACCTCTCTATCTTGTCTCTAAGCATCGTAAATCTTCTTTAGAAAACAGTATTTTACATAAGAAAATGCCTATGTTCATCCATTGACTTTAGGGTTTTGTCCATCTAGTGACCAGCTTGGAACTATGTGCTTCAATGAAATTCTATGAAACTGGGTGATTTTGAGCTGGGTTTGAGTGCATGGGGAGCCCCAGTGAGTGACTTAGATGAGAAAATATGAATATGATCATCAAGGTTATAGTCCAATAGACCTATTGCTGCTATAGGCTGCTGACTTTTCCTCCCTAGTTAGGGTAGCCACTAAAAAAAAAAATAATCAAACCTGAGCTTTTGAAGATCAGAATGTGATTCTCCTATCTTTTAGCTTTGATTTGAGGCCAAAATCACCTCTCGATCTTGTCTCTAAGCATCTTAAATCTTCTTTAGAAAACAGTATTTTACATAAGGAAATGCCTCTGTTAATCCATTGACTTTAGGGTTTTGTCCATCTAGTGACCAGCTTGGAACTATGTGCTTCAATGAAATTCTATGAAACTGGGTGATTTTGAGCTGGTTTTGAGTGCATGGGGAGCCCCAGCAAGTGAGTTAGATGAGAAAATATGAATATGATCATCAAGGTAATAGTCCAATAGACCTATTGTTGCTATAGGCTGCTGACTTTTCCTCCTTAGTATCAACAAATTTTTGTAGGCAAGTTCAGCTACTTTTCTTTACATCTAAATTTACACTGAATTTTAAGAAATAATATTAAATAGCTAGGACATCTTACTGTTAGCCTTATAAAATAGACAATTTTGTCCTGAATGGAATGGTATTTTTAAAATATTTTTTGGAGATGTTTTAGATAGGTAAAACTGATAAGGAAAATTCGCAGCAATTCATGCATTCATTACAAAAAAATCGCCAATTTTTGCCACTAGGTGTTTTTCTGGCCACCCTACCCTAGTATCAACAAATTTTTGTAGGCAAGTTCAGCTACTATTTTTTACATCTAAATTTACATTGAATATTAAGAAATAATATTAAATAGCTAGGACATCTTACTGTTAGCCTTATAAAATAGACAATTTTGTCCTGATTTCAATGGTATTTTTAAAATATTTTTTGGAGATGTTTTAGATAGGTAAAACTGATAAGGAAAATTCACAGCAATTTATGCATTCATTACAACAAAATTGCCAATTTTTGCCACTAGGTGTTTTTGTGGCTACCCTAACAAAGGTATGTGGCCATATACCCATGAAAGTTTATGGTCAGCCCAATAAAATAATACTACAGACACAGTAACTTGTTACCTTCACTACAACATTGGGTTTCCGGTGAACCAGTGGAGACAAACAAATGTTACACTGTAGCAACTTCGTAACCTGACTCGGTCTAAGGACTGTAGAAGACGGCATGAGCTTGTTAAGGAGCATTTAAAAATGAAGCTACCCAAGGGGCAGATAATTAAAAATAAATAATTTATTTATGTGAACTGGAGTTGTGAAGTGACGCAGAGTTTCACTTGTCTCTGCTCTGGTGGAGCGTGTGACATTTGGGCGCAAAAGCCTGTGAAATTCTGGATTCTGGGGCCTTCGAAAATCGGTCGTGTTCTGCCAGGTTATCTTTGAAATAGATATCTCTCTCTCTCCCTATCATACCTATCCATTTTCTAGGCCTAAATAGCTTGACCACATGTCCTTCTGAATTCTGATTATTCATGTTAGCTGATCTCGCTGGACCGCAGAATTCTGGCTCGCTTTGTCTTAGAAATATTGCGGTGGGTGGCAACGCTGATAACTCTCATCATTTCGATCATTTCTTCCTCTTCTTCTTCTAGTTGTCTAAAGCGGAAATAATTTGCTTCGTTCGGATTCAAACTTTATAGACGCTAGATAAAAGGTACATTGCCACGAGAGTGGTGGGGCAGCATTTACTTTTGGTTAGCTAATTTGTCCGATATTCCGCGTGGGAAGTGTTAGCATCCTGACAATGTGAAAAGCGTCCATCTGGCAGACTTTCGCCTCCGTCGACTTCCTACCCAGATTGTTCCTTCACTACCCAGATTTTTCGCCCGGATTCTGGGTTCCGTTTTCTTCGATACCGGTATGGGTAGTGAAGACAGGTCTGAAACGGTCTGAAAGTACCCCGGACGCGTCAGGGAATCTAGAAAAATCGACCAGATTCCCGGATTCTGGGTGAAAAGAAGCGGGAATTTGAAAGTAGTTTTTATTTGACTTGGAGAAATTATTGTGCTGAGGTGGTAAAATCTAAGAAAATGACAGAAGTGCTGAAAAATGCCCAAAAGTGGACTGTTGAAGAGACATTTGATTTGATTTCTGTTTGTGACCGTCTTCACATAATCCGGACCCATATTGTGGGGCGTCTGGGTAGTGAAGCCCGACCTTTAGACTAGAGGCGTATTCTCGCCGTTCCCGGAGAACTCCTCGGGGACTCGAAGGGAATGGCGAGAACAGAGGGAGTCACTCCACGCGGACTCCGCGGACGAAAACAGCGAGAACACGGGGAATGCTTCCGAAATGGATTTTGTTCAAACAAAAATTATGCAGTTGACGAAATTAGTCTGGATCCACTTTATTTTTAGTTTTCTTTATTATATTTATTTTTATTTAATTTTACATTGCACCAACACCAGCAAAAATTGATTCCCCTCCGAATCTGAAAGGGAGTCATTTTTGATGATGGTGATGATAATCGGAGCATTCCCAGTCGATGGGGACTCAAGAATACGGGGAGAGAGTCCCCAGTACCATGCAACAAAAACGTGGGGACTCCTCAAGCGTAGTACGCTTTAAGGCGTATTCTCGCCGTTCCCCGAGGACTCCTCGGGGAATCAAGGGGAACGGCGAGAATACAAGGAGTCACCCCACGCGGACTCCGCGTGCGGAAAACAACGAGAACACGGGGAATGCTTCTAAAATGGATTTTCTTTGAAAAAAATTATGCAGTTGACGAAATTAGTCTGAATCCACTTTATTTTTGGTTTTGTTTCGTCTGATTGTTTTTAATTAATTTTATACTGCACCAACACCAGCAAAAACTGATTCCCCTCTGAATCTGTAAGGGAGTCCTTTTTGATGATGGTGACGATGATCGTAGCATTCCCCGTCCGTGGGGACTCGCGAGAATACGGGAAGTGAGTCCCCGGGACAAACAAAAAACGCGGGAACTCATCAAGTGGAGTCCTCGGGGAACGGCGAGAATATGCCTTTAGAGGAGTAGTCTTGGCGTTTCCCGGAGACTACTTGGGGAGTCGGATTATCCGGGAACCCTACGAATAGAGGGAGTCACTTCGTTCGGATTCCCCGAACAGAAAACAAAAAGAGAACACGGATGCCTCCATATGGATTTAGTTTAAAAGTTCGCAGACGTACGTGTTTGCCAGACCTTTTCAGGTGACGCAAGAAGTCAGTAACGGTTATGGCTCATTTAATTTTCTCTTCTGTTTATTTTGACGTTCAGGGGCGGTTCGAAGGGGGGGGCGCTGGGGGGGGGGTGACTCACCTCCCCATGGTTAAGAAAATCTTACTCTCAGTTGTATATTTTGAGCTTGTCTGTATGACAGTCTTATGCTTTGTCCCTGGGAGTCCCTCGGACAAACAAAAACGCGGGGACTCCTCAAGTGGAGTCCTCGGGGAACGGCGAGAGTACACCTATAGGGATGCCCTACCCGATACAAACGAGCGGAGGTTAGGAGCTGCGCGTTATATCACAGTTCATTACCTCTACAATCAGCTCATCGCAGTAGAGCCTCGGAGAAGAAAAGGTTGGTTAACATTGTGACGTCACTTCAGAGGCGGGTCATACACGCCTGCTATTGTCTTTTCCTCTCGATGCACAGCGCTTAAGAGGGAAGTAGATGGGCGTCAACTCAAAGCTCAGCAAACAGTTCTAGCTCTGCTCAGTTTTATCGGTGTATCCATAGTCGGTGCTTTGGTCCAAAGATGGTCTTGGCTAATTTGTTCTTACTTTTACTGAACTAAGAATTGCGTTAAATGCACTTAAAATCATAATCGCAATAAAATAGACGCCATTTTCTCAAAATCGGTCTTGTCTCACAGCTGAACTAGGTATCGAATCGACTCCCCATGGAATCTGAAAGGAATCCCTATATGATGGTTATGATAATCTTCCCAATCCAGGGGCGTCACGTATGGGGGGGGAGGGGGACGCCCACCCCAATGCTGTCGGCCAGTCGGCAAAAAAATAGACGAGAAAAACAGTCGATTTTTTCTCGGAAACAGTCGATTTTTCTTCAAAACAGTCGTTTTTTCGTAAAAATAGTCGAGACAGTAGTTTTTTTTTAAACAGTCGTTTTGTCAGCAAAAAATTTGGTAAAACTGACCAACCAGAAGGTAAATACCTTGCCCCCCACCCAAAACATTTTGGCTAGTAACCCATCCATAGGGTCTTGCGTCAAGGAGTCCCTGTGACTTGAGCAAAATAACACTAGGGAGTTGCCAAGACTTGAAACAAGTTATACGCATTAGAATGGCAGCGGCAGTAGCACCAGTAGAGATAGGTAAAGTCCTTATTGAAACACAATAGGTCGTGCACCAGCGCTGGCTCCGATAATTCCTAACACAACAAAAAAAGTTACAACCACCCCTGTTTCCTTGATTTGTGCAGAATGTATCTAACATGTCCTGGAATTTTCTAAGCCTGCAAGTTTATTTCAGCTTGAATGTCGCGAGCATAGTGGATGCGCTACGGACAAGACCCGTTTCTGATGCATGGAAAACATAGTCTCGTTTTTTGTAAAACTCCATTTTCCTTGTGCCGTTTTCCCTTCTGCCTATAAGCCCGTTTTTGGTTTAATGAGTTTCAAACCCGTTCTTACTTTGACTTAGACTTAGGTCTTCCCGCGCCTGGTGGCGCATAAGGCGACAACTTCTGACCTCCACGTGACTCTGTCTTGAGCAGCATTCCATAGTTCAGTCATCGTGGTCAGACCTGGGCTTCCTTCTCGAGGTTTCTGCCAAGTGTGGAGCGCTGCCTACCCTTTGCACGCAGGACAGAAGGTTTCCAGCACCAAGCGTCATTGGGAAGTCTGCCCTCAAACCCGTTCTCCGTTAAGGCTGTTACAAAAGACGCCTATTGCACCGATGGTAAATCGAGTGACTAGTAACTAAACAAGAGCTGTAAGCTCATATGGCACTTGCAAGGGTTGAGATGTAGTGTTTGATCAAAGGTACTTTTAAGGTTACCTTTGCGGTTCAGATGCGCACTTTAAGGGAGCTAGAGAAAAAGTATTTTGTTTTAGAACTTGGCTGTAATGATACGCAATTTATAGGCGCTAGAAATGCATCTGTAAGAAAAACTATTGAGACAAAACGATCACAGGGCCTTATGGATCATTGATATATACCGTTTGGTAAAAAAAAAAAAATTCACTTTACGGTTAAAATGTGCACTTTAAGGGTGACAAAATTTTAAGCAAAACCCTTGTGGCACAAATGATCATGGGTTGAGATGTAGCTTATCGTTTGATAAAAAAAAAAGTAGTTTTCGACCTTGCGGTTCAGATGTGCACTTTAAGGGAGCTAGAACTTCATTTGTAAGCAAAACCCTTGAGGCGAAAATGACAATGGGCTCATGGAGATCATAAAAATGTATAATTTGCTTAAAAGTATTTTTCTAAATTTACGGTCAAGATTGGTACTTTAAGGAATGTCGGATTTGGAAAGTGGCGATTTCTGAGCCAATCTTGTCGAATCTCTAATATTCCAGCCTAGTTCCATCGTCCTAGCACATCGGGAAGTACCTTAAATCGCGATCACCGGAATTCCGGACCCCCCCCCCAAACTCCCCCACAGTCGCCGGAGCCAATCTGGTTCTGTAAGTGATTTATCCAGAGCATCTCTCTATTATTCCCATAAAGTTCCATCCTGATCTCCCCAATCCGAGCCGGTCACGTATTCCCCCCCCAATCCCCCCCCATTGTTGTCGAATCCGGTCCAGACATGACAAAGATCACCAGAGACATGTCCTCTGATCAATTATCAAATTTCACTCAAATCCGATCAACCGTTCCAAAGTTACACATGACTCAATATTCCGGATTCCCCCTCCCGCTACTCCCCCCACGACTATCGGATCATGTAAATTTTTATTTATAAGTCAGTTTGATCGGGTCCCTGACTCGCCTCCCAAGTTTCATCGTGAAAATCCCCAAAACCGCCATTACCGGAATTCCGGGAAACCCCCCTCCACCCCCCCCCTCTATTATCCGGATCCAGTTCAAATGTATAAACGATTTATCTGGAGCAGATGATTGTTCTTCCCAGCAAGTTTCACTCCGATCCCTCCATTCTAACCGTTTCTCGAGATTTCCGGTCTCCCCCCCCCCAAACTCCCCCATAGCTGTCGAATCCGGTCCGGACTTCAAATGGGACATCAGAGGTATGCAATTTATTCAGTTATTAAGTTTCATTCCGATCCGATCACCCGTTCGAAAGTTACACATTACTCCAGTTTTCCGGATTCCCCAGCCCTCCACTCCCCCCCCAGGTGGTCGGATTGGGAAACTGATTATTTCCAGGTTAATCCGGTCGGGTCCCTGATGCTCCTGCCAAGTTTCATCGTCCTAGCACATCTGGAAGTACCCCAACTCGAAAAAGTGTGACAAAAACTACTTAATTCTCAGAATTCCCCGGCCCACCACTCCCCCCCAGATGGTCGGATCGGGAAACTGATTATTTCCAGGTTAGTTTGGTCGGGTCCCTGATTTTCCTGCCAAGTTTCATCGTCCTAACACATCTGGAAGTACCCTAACTCGAACATGTGGGACAAAATAATTCGGACCGACCGACCGACCGACCGACCGACCGACCGACCGACGGACGGAATTGCGATCGGTATATGGCACTTGAGCCAGAGGCTGCAAGTGCCATAAAAAAATAAGCATTTGCGTACGATTTCACCCATTTTTTGTGCACGCACTTGCCATTAATGAACACAACTTCTAATGTCAGCTACACCCAGGCCACACCTGTTCAACCTGAGAAGAGGACTGAGTTTTCTTATCTTTTCAATATTTTCAGTCTCTTTCATCCTTCACCGTCTCTTTCATCCTTCTTTCCAGCTTTCGTCTTCTGTTTTGGCTTTCTCTAATCTTGCTTTTCTACAAGTAACTATCTCTTTCTTGCTTTCCAAGGTACAACCAGGGACCCATAAATGTCCTGTAATGCCTCGCCATTCAGGGGACTTGTCATTTCCTATGCTTCTATGTTGCCGTGTAGCCCGACCAACTCCTACTTTCCAAAAGTTCCGCTTGGGTCGAATCGGCGTTCTTATTTGCCTCATTGGACGTGACCGCCAAAGAGACCCCTGCCTCAAGGCGCCAACAGTCAATCCCAAATTTTGTCTATCTGGATAGTCGCGTGTTCTATCCCCGTGGGTATTTCTCGAACTATCGGACGGTCGGTCAAGAGCGCATCAGAAATTTCTTATTGACAAGTCCCCTGAATGGCGAGGCATTACAGGAAATTTATGGGTCCCTGGTACAACCTCTAACCTAATATTTTGGTAGGAAACTCCTCAACACTACGTGTTCTGTTCACTCCCTTGTTAGCATTGGCCCCAAATTTAATTTTTGTTTGTGGTCAATGAAAATAGGAAGGTCCATTCCATGGACTTTCTTCTTCGTTAATATCTGTTAATTTCGTCAAAATAGGTGGTTTTACCCATTTCTGCAATTTTGCTTAAGGACCTGTTCCCGCTACTTCATGATTGTAGCAGAACGGTATTCAGAACTGAGGTTCCTATTCCGTTGACCACCCAGCAGAACGGAATGAAATGAAAAATGAGATACATCTTGTTCTCCGATCTGCTAAAAACGGACAATAGCACTACGGCGTCCTACTAGAAACGGCTTATAAGAGAACAGATAGAGAACTGAGAACGAGTTGTTTACAAACAACGCGGCTATATGTCTTGGCGCTACTCCCTAGGGTAATTTTGCTCGATTCTAGGACAATTGGTCACAAGACAATTCGTCACAGGACAATTCGTCATATACTGGAAAGTTAGTTTGGATCAAATCAAAGCTGCCACCCCTTCACAAGAGGGTGTTTGAATTCATATTTGAATCATTATTTTTAATTCCTGCATTAACCTCCGATATTGATACCTTAGTCGTATTGGTATTGGACAAGCAGAAATGCTGTCTCTCCCATCCCTGTCTGGAACTTCTCTGAGCGCGTTGCAGAAGACCTTGCTAGGACCAACAACAATGTTGTTATTCCTGGCATAGTGTTAGGATGGCAATCAACAAACGTGTTGGAGTAGCTCATCCAATCATTTGGAAACTGATATCGTTTCTGCTACAGGAGCAGTGCCAAACAGAAATGACTATTTTTCTTTTTCTCTATATTTCTGGTCAAACTGATGTACGCAAATATCTGCGGGGAATTGCTCATAGCTACATGTTTTAATGTATTATATAGCCACCTCATTTTCATGGAACTGAGTATTTAATAATATATAACTTAAAATATATCGAAATTCGAACTTGAAATTAGGCTCGTTCTGAGAGATGTCCGTATGACCAATTGTCCTTGTGACGAATTGTCTTTGTGGCGAAATGTCCTTGTGACAAATTGTTCTGTGACGAATTGTCCTGTGACGAATTGTCCTATGACGAATTGTCCAGTGACGAATTGACCGGACACCATTTTGCTCTGCTTGTGATATGTAAAAACGCGTAGACTCCGCTGTGGGAGCCCCTGGGGAACGGCGAGTAAGCCTTAACCGTATTGCAAATGGTTTTCGAGCAATGCCAAAATACTTGCAATGCCCTAAAAATGTACTGACAACCAGAGGCGTCACTACTGGGGGGGGAGGGGGGGGCCGCCCCCCCCCCCCAATGTGGTTGGCCAGTCGGTAAAAAATAGCCGAGTCGGCGCGAAGCGCCGCGATTTTTAGTAAAAACAGTCGATTTTTTTACTTAGAAATAGTCGTTTTTTCTTAAAAACGATCGATTTTTCTTAAAAACAGTCGGTTTTTCGTAAAAATAGTCAATTTTCGTCAACACAGTCGTTTTTTTCTCAATAATAGTCGTTTTTATCCGCAAAAACAGTCGATAAAAATGACCAGCCAGTCGGTAAATACCTTGTCCCCCCCCCCCAAACATTTTGGCTAGTAACGCCTCTGCTGACAACTAAACTAAGGGGACGAGCCAATCGATCCCTGTATGAAATAACAAGTTTATTCGAAAGAAGCAGGTATAAAGCGCATTTCTTCACGTCTTAACACGTGTCAGAGCAAAATAACACCAGGAAGTAGCGCCAAGACCTATGATTTCCACCACACATATGCGCCTCCCACTACGCTTGTTTCATTTTAATTACAGCGAGACCAACTTGCGAGTTTAGAAATTTCTAGTAAAGCTAAGATGCGGTCTGCACACTCGAAGAAACAGGGGTGGCTGTATCTTGTTTTGCTGTGTTCAGAATATGAAGTTATTGGAGCCAGCGCTGGTTGAGTTTCAGTAGGGATGTTCTCTATCGCTAGTGGTGCTAGTGTCGCTGTTATTCGAGTGTGTGTCACTTTGTTCAGGTCTTGGCGATACTCCTTAGTATTATTTTGCTCTGCACGTATTCAACCATAGCAAAACAACACTAGCGCCAAGACTTAACAAAATTGACACACACTCGAGTAGCAGCGACACTAGCACTATTAGCGATGGAGGACGTCCCTACCCTACCGAAACTCAATCAGTCCTTCAGCAGCGCTGGCTTCGATAACTTCACATTTTGAACACAGCAAAAGAATTATACAGTTCTATGGTTTTCATCTATGCTTTACTAGAAATTTCTAAACCCGCAAGTTGTTTCGCTCTAAATGCCGCAAGCGTAGTGGACGGCGCTATGAGTATGGCCCGTTCGCAAAGCATGGAAAGCATAGGTCTTGGCGCTACTCTCTAGTGTTATTTTGCTCTGGTCTTGGCGCTACTCTCTAGTGTTATTTTGCTCTGTGTTCAACACTCGCTGACTGAGTTACTGAGTGTCTGACGGACTATAAAACGCCACTATGTCACTGATCTCCGTAGACTGAGTAGATTCTTTGGCGAGAGCTTTGGTGAGCTTCACCGTGGAATTACCGCTTACCATTCTGGTGGCGCGCGTTGTGCGACTAAACCGCTGACTGAGCCTTCCAAACTGCTCTGCCGAAAGACCGAATTTCTTCGCCCAGAAAATCAGCGCGTCTCTGTCGTTTGCGACGGTAAACGCGAGCAAGCAGACGCCTTGAAACGAGGAGAAAATACTAAATAAATAAGCAAAAATTAATGACGGGTCAAATAATGTCAAAAGACCAAATGTCCACGATAGCCCAAGTATAGTGAAAAGGAATAGAGAGGCACGAATCTTGCTTGTCGTTAAAGTACGCGAGGTCGATCGTAAATTTGAAGTATAAAAAATAGCATTCTTTAGGAACAGAATATAAACTATAACATTCGCCGTCATTATAATCAACCATGGAGAGAAGACGATATATAGAAAAACATTTCTCGACATCCAGCAGACCTCGCCAGGGGCAAAATAAGTGTATGGTGTCCCGTACTCATGAGCTAAGCCGACTATAACGGGTATGATCGGGCTAACCCAGGATACAATCATGGCTTTCTGGATAAACCGGGGAATATAACTAGGAAGAATATAAATATACTTTTCGTACTGGTGATAGGCTTCGACCAGCATCCACATGAAAGTGGCTATGAGGAAATAATGAAGGAAGGGAATGATAATCCTGCACTGAAATGGAACAGTTTTAGGACACTCTTTTTGCCCGTGATATGCGGTTTGAAGAAGAAGAAGAGCAAAAAATAGCGCGAATGAAAGATTCACCAAAATCTTGACTCCGGTCAATTTTCGCCATGGCTTATAAACGGCAAAGGTCAGCAACACCAACAAAAGAGCGAACATAGACAGAATAGATCCGATGGAAGAAATCCAGTCGAGCGCTTTCGCATTTCTATCCGACATGTTCAAAGATGGGATGAGTTTCGTAAAAGCCGTTAGATGGCTGCAGAGACAGATGTCGTAAGTGTCAACAGCGTCTGTGTAGGTGGAGTTGTAAGTGCATCCATCCGTTGCCCAGCCACCTAAACTGTTAATGTTCGGATTCCAGTACGCGCAAATAACATCCCCTTCAAAACAGGGGTCTCGCTTTGTCATAATTTTCACTGGTTCTGCCAAATTCACGACGGTTTGGGTTAAAACTGTAGCTTCAAGAACGAGATTCGCGGCTACTGCACTCTGCAGTGTCACATAGCCGCCATTACTTTCAAAGTCGTAGCTGTAAACGGGAACAGGGCCGGCTGCACCGCTGAACAGAGCTGTGTCCGGATATGCAGTAAACGAAATAGCGTCATTCCGGTGCAGCTCCTCTGGGAGGAATATCACACCATCGCAAGTAGCGGGAATTTTATAATCTGTCTCTACCGTAGTTTCTGTTATAGAGCCTTGGGTCACTGCGACGGACATACCGACTTTTGGGTTAATTGGTGTGGAAAGAACTGTAGAGTGGGCGAATGTGCTACTGACAAAGTTGAATTCAGCTTTTTCTGTTTGTCGGATTGAGTCGGTGAGCTTTGATGTGAACTCCAGGCAGATGCGAGAAAAGTCGAATAATCTCTGGCATTCTTCGATGAGGGAGACATCTGTCTTTTTGAGCTAGAAAAAAATGGCAGGCAACATTAATGGTTCATAAAGACAATCATGCCCATCACCTGCATTTGGGAAATTTGAGATTAGCTCAGCTTCGAATGGAATCAAAGCCGTTTTGTTAGCCCACTACGCTTGACAAAGAAAAAACAAAAGCGGGGTATGGTTACCTAAAGATTGATTGTTATACAATGGACTTCTACCGTGACAAATAAACCAGAAATAAATTTCCACGAACATTAACAAATCCCCGGGGACTCCTTTTGAGGAGTCCCTCCGTTTTGTTTGTCCCAGGGACTTACTCCCCGTATTCTCGCAAGTCCCCACGGACGGGGAATGCTCCGACTATCATCATCATTATTAAAAATCCATTTCAGATTCGGAGGGGAATCGATTTTTGGCGATAAGACGCCCTGGGTAAACCAGGGACCACGTGGTGGCCTCATAGGGAAAACCCAAGAAACGCCCTGGAGATGAAAGCATTATAAGTCTTGAAGTGAAACACGAAAGTGCTTCTTTGGCGGGAATTGAACCCACGACCTTCGGCTTACAAGGCCACTGCTCTACCACTGAGCTACGGAGAAGCTTGAATATAATCTGAAAACCACCACAACGGTCTGATAGAAGCGGGCCATAATTCGTCTGTTAGTTCTAGTTAGTTCTGGTTTATTTGTCATGGTTCAACTCCCTTTTACAAAACTCAATCTTTACGTAATAGTTTTGATTACGGCGAAATTTGGATCACGATAACTGTATAGGGAAATGGTGCACTATACAGAAAGAAATGGAAACATTCCACTGAACTTTCAGTAACGATGTGAATGAAAGAAAGAAAGAAACAAGAACAAGTTAGTCGCTGACCGACGGATGCCTGAAGTGTAACCGAAATATCCAAAATAGCATTTGTTACTCCCCTAACATCTTAGAGGGATGATTAGCTGATCAAGCAAAAATCGAAAATCTAGTTTTTGCTTATTTAGGTATGGATTGTCAGCTGGCTTCAAACCTTATATTCGTGAATGCGAAAGACAAAAAACAAAAAGAGAAAAAAGTAAAATTTTTGTTGCTAGAAAACCTAAGCACAACATGAAGTTATTCCCTCCTCCTCTTCCGTCTTCCTTGTACTAAGAGCGATTTTTGCCATATCTGCACATTCTTCTAGTTAATTTTCACGAAATTTTCACAGATCGTGAGAATAAATTCGTCGGACGGCTTCGATTGCCTTTTCTAGCTATTCTGCCTAAATAGATTGATTGATTGACAATAGTCCTACCTCCACTAGAAGCTGGAACGCACTTTCCAGATCCGGTTCCGGTACGATAGTTATCTTCTGAAGGATTGTGGTCAGAACTTGGATGTGGTCAATTGTGAGTTTCCTGTCTTGAATCATCTCCGTGATGTTCTTGACGTTGCACTCTCCGGTGTTTTCCAACTCGGACGCTATTTCTTTGAGTGAGGTCATCAAGTCGTCACCCCCGCGGAAGCATTTGACCTCCCTTGGAATTTCCTGGGAATAAAAAAGGCTTAGGAAGTTGCTTGCCACTGTTCAGTTCAGTTCAGTTCAGTTTTATTCATAAGAATAATAAGCACCATTAACTCATTATGACCCCACCATAAGGCCTAACATAAGGCCTGGCAATGGGCGGGGTTGATCAGCCATAAACTGTTACTTGACCAAGAAACCTCCAGAAGCCCATGCAGTATCTCACTAACAAGACCAAACGTTTCCATCGGATCCCAACTTTCGAACAAATCACATCACGGTCTTTATTTCGAAATTTGAAGTTGAGCATCTACCGATTCAGCGTGTTTTGCTCCCCTGTTTCGACACTCAGACCGACTTCAGTTAAAAATTTTACTACCAACTTTCGTTTTTTTTATGCCTCTGGATGCGACTATGTTCGACCAGGAACATCTGCATTGATAGCGAGTGCCTGATCGCCAGAGAAAAATTACCCCAAACTCTCCTATACCCACCTTCCCTTTAATAACAGGCTTCGTGTTCCAGATTTTCCTTGCGAGCTGCACAGTTCTGCTTTGTCGAGGTAGATCCGAAAGGTGAATCCAGCCAAAAACGCCTACATAGAAGGCCGAGTCTTGACGCAGCTGGTGACTTATCACCAAATTTGGTGATTTTTCTGTGTGTAAAACTCTTGGGGATTTTCACATTAAAAATGCCAAAAAAATCATCAAATTTTACAAAATTTAAGGGATCTTGAACACAGATTCTGAAATTGCGAAAAAGTCAGACGTCGACCGATGCGGTGACATCTTTCACTAAGGTTGCAGGCCTCGTCGTCTTCCTTGTGGTTCAGGATGGTGTTCGGCAACCTAGATTGATTCGTCCATGCGGAGGACGAAAGGATTGCCACCTTAGCTGGTCCTGATAAAGCCTGCTGTTTCGATATAAAGACAGATATTGTGGGCTTAGCAACGGAAGTGCAATGACTTACCTCAGTAGGACTCCACGTGGCTCCATACTCTTCCGAACCTCCGCACCGTTTCCTGTACATTACATCCTGATACAGTCCTTTCTCTTCGTTTAAACAGGAATCCTGCTCAACCGCATACTGATGAATCCGAGTCTCCCCAAAAACCAGGCCCATTCCGACAAGGTCTGTTTCCCTTGCTGGAATTCTCTCCGAAATTTGGGGGCATGAGAAGGATGGCCTAAGATATTCGACAACAACGTTCAGGTTGGTGGTCTTCTTGGTTTCGGAGGGTAAAGCGTTGGTAGGAACGGGAAACTCATAACCAGGATTGAAGACTTTTCCAAGGAAGCAATGCATGGTGGAGGATTCTGTTCTTTCTGTGCAGCCCGACAGAATGACTGGAAACTGATCGACGCTCTGGTAGATGAGGAGATTGATGTGAATGTCGTCCTCCTTCATGACATTGAAGAAGGTGACTTTAAATGGTGGCGTTCCTCTGTAATGGTTTCTGAACGCGTTGTCAATTCTCTGCTCAACCGCCTTGGTAAAAGAAGATTGAATCGGCTGTCCTTCAAACGTACTGAAGTTCCAAGAACCTCGTACTTTGAGTCTCAGTGCGTAAGTGGTCTCGAAACCGTGCAAGATCACGTCGGAACTAATAATTCGCTTTGAGGGGTCAAACCAATACTCGCAAGAGAATTTGGCGGTAACGCCAAGCCCAGCGAGCTGGTATTTGAGATTTAGGCCGTTTTTCCTTTGATTTGGCATGATTATTCCGTTCTGGTAGCATGTCACTTTAGGTATCTCGGTACAGTCCTGATCAGCAGTATCCCCGGGGTAAACAACAGCATCGCAGCTGCTAAGATGTGGGGTATACTTCGGATTTACCAGGTAAACCCGGAATACGACCCCATTTTTGTCTTCTCCTACCAGATTTATTGCTACTGAATCCGTAGCGACTTTGGCTTGTAGTCTAAATTTCGGCTTCGGCTCAACTTCTTTCTCACAGATGTAACCGAACTGCTTTACCGACTCGCTTTCAAGCTTTAAAAGGCCGGAGCTCGTTACCGCTCCGTAGATGTCAGTATCGTTCAACACGCACGGGTAAAAGGGCGCAAAAGTCGGGTCGTGCTTGCAGCTGCCATCAGGGCCGACCCAGCATACAGCAGGACCAGCTGGCAGGCTCTTTTTGACCAGACCGAGCCAAACGGGTTGGGACCACTCTTGGATGAAATTTTCGACGATGACGGAATATAAGTCATGACGTTCCAAGTTTGCTAGTTGACCCTTTTCTTGCCGGCAACGCTGCTCAGCTTGAGGCCATGTAACGCCAATTTCGGAGCCGAAGACTTTGAAGCATCGACGACGGCCGGGAATAAGGTGGTGGCTCAACCCTCCGGGAGGGCAGAAGTACTGTTGCGGTTTTCCGACTGGAAGTAATGTTGTGTTGATACAACCGCATTCGAGGCATTGCGAAATCTACAAAAAAAAAATGCCTTAGAACCACGACTATGTCTATATAGCCACTTCTGCTCTTTATTTTCCGTGTTCGAATCCTCGACAAGGCGCTCGAATAAGA
Source organism: Branchinecta lindahli (assembly GCA_023053555.1). Taxonomy (NCBI): domain Eukaryota; kingdom Metazoa; phylum Arthropoda; class Branchiopoda; order Anostraca; family Branchinectidae; genus Branchinecta; species Branchinecta lindahli. The sequence goes on along the minus strand of JAKZAO010000009.1, from coordinate 29,375,259 downwards.
ACCAGCGGTGCAGTTCTTTAAGACTAGTCGCAGTCGACCAAGCTGTAAAACGGGTGCCTAGAGAAAACTAGGTCGGAGCTCGGACTAGCGTCGGATGGCTAACCCCCAACCACGCTTCAAATCCTGTCCGAAGGGAGTAAGAAAGAGATCGATGCCGGCCCTAGGCAAAACTCCGCCAGATTACAACAACAATAGTATTTGCTAACAACAACCTTATAGAGCCTACAACGAAACTTAAAACTGGCCGAGGAAGAAATTTAATAATGAGGAAAAACAAACAGATTTAAGGGTAATCCTGGCATTCTCATTGCCGGTTCGTTGCTTCCAGCAACAGGCTGACGAGGACCCTTGCCAAGAAGGGCCGAAATATCACTAACGAACATCGTGGCTGACTTTTTCCGGTTTGAGCCATTGTTTAATGAACTTGCGTACAGATTTGCTCCCCAAAAAATTTCGCAAAGCGCAAAGACTCATTGAAAGCGGTTTCGGCTACACAACTTTCCAATATTACTTTCTACTCACGTCGTGCATTCGCTTTCTAGAACGATTCGCTCTGCTTCCCGATGCTACCTACCAGCAGGGACCCATAAATTTTCTTTACAGGGGGCTTGTCATTTCCTATGCTTCTATGTTGCTATGTTGACCGAACCTTGCCTACTTTCCAAAAATCCCACTTGGGTCGAATCGGCATTCTTGTTGCCTCATTGGACGTGCGCGCAAAAGAGACTCCTCCCTCAAGGCGCCAGCAGCCAATCCCAAATTTTGTATATCTGGTCTTGGACGTGATTGGACCGTGGGTGTTTCTCGAACTATCTTCCGTTCGGTCAACATAGCATCAGAAATCTCTTATTGACAAGCCCCCTGAATGGCGAGGCATTACAGGAAATTTATGGCTCCCTGCTACCAGACAGAGCAAAACAACACTATAACACTACAGTTAGTTTGTTAAAAGCATATAGTTAGTTAACAACACTATAAAACTATAGTTAGTTTGCTCTGCTACCAGAGCGCCAAACAACTTTGGAAAGTGAAGTGAGCTGCCGAAGTCGCAAGAACATCCGGCCGGCGCATAAACTAGTGGAGCTATCCATACCCCCAGAATCGTCCTCTTTCCAGAAGACCTTTCAGACTTACCGTGACATCTGGTGCCGTTGGCTGTCGATGGAAACATACCGAGGGATGGCGTTTGTGGCACGTCGCTGACACGACAGTTTTTGACTTCGTATCATATAGTAGACACCGTCTATGATCAAGAGAAAGACCAATTTTCTTCGACTGACCAATAAGATCTTTCTCCTTAATACCTGAAAAAAAATGCGGAAAGAAGAAATTATATCAGCCAAGTTTCAGTGACATCTAAAACCAAAAACATGGCCTTACTAATTATTTACTGATGAGTCATTACGCTAATAGAAAGAGTTTAAAAAATTCTGGCCTTGCGGAGCTACGGAATAGGGTGACGGATGGTGAACAAGGGGTTAGACACTTGAGTTAGAAATGAAGTTCGAGACAGAGACGGGTTTATGTAAATGTTGTATCACTTCGGTGGAAAAAAAAGCTTGCACGTTTCCCAAAATATCGAGTCGATTTACGTAAATACGCGTAAATACAGCAAATTTTGTCGCCTGGCCTTACTAACAACAACCCAGAGGGGATCAAACAGGCAGGCCAACTGCCGGATGGTCTGCGCTAGGAATACATACACAATAATAGTGAAAAGAATCAAAGATATATTAAATTCTAGATAACAAATACATATTATATATGCTCAGTTACTTGACAATTCTTGGTGGACCATATTTCGTTTGGAGACATTGGATATTTGATTTAGAATGGTATAGGACATCCACGTATTTTTCTGGGGTATTTTTCACCAAGTAACTATAGCCAGTACCGCACAGTAAACAAGACCAAAGTTTTCGATGGGATCCCAAAAATTTAATATTAACTACGTCTTGTCTTCGCCAAATCCAGTCTTCGCCAGGCTAATCATCTGAGAAAACCAGTTCAGATATACCTGTATAAGCCATATCTATTTTGACGATACCGATCGAAACTTCCTGGTGTACTTCTGCCAAATTTCCGGTTTCGGCCGAATTCCGAGCAAACTACTTGCCCAGCAAAAACAAAAGATAGTTCAGAAACGAGTTCAGCGTATCTTTTTATCCCTATAAAGAACATCTAATCAACTTCAAATAAAACTTTAACTTCTAAAAAAAAATCCGGTTTCAACCGGATTCCGGACGAACTATATGTCCGGTTAAAAAATGATTGTCATATATAGATTCAGCGTTTTTTCTTACCCTTATATCTATCATCTAATCAACTTCAAATACAAATTTTGCTTTTAACAAATTTTCCGGTTTTGGCCGGATTCCGGACGAACTATTTGTCCGGCAAGAAAATGGTTTTCACCATCGTGTTCAGCACATTTTCTTACCCCTAAATCGAATATCTAATCAACTTCAAATACAAATTTTGCTCTTATCAAATTTTCCGGTTTGCGCCGGATTCCGGGCGAACTACTTGTCCGGCAAGAAAATGGTTTTCACCATCGTGTTCAGCCTGTCTTCTTACCCCTAAATCAAACATCTAATCAACTTCAAATAAAACTTTTACTTTTAACAAACTTTCCGGTCTTAGCCGGATTCCGGGCGAACTACTTGTCCGGCGAGAAAATAACTTTCATATTCGGATTCAGCGTGTCTGCTTACCCCTAAATCAACTATCTAAATAGCTTTCAAAAAATATTTTGTTGCCCCTTAATTTGAAACCCCTCCCCCAACCTCAAATATAGGGCTACAGAGCCCATCTTCGAACTTGACTTGTACTTTGACCCGAAGGATCCTCCCACCAAGTTTCATCAAAATATCTCAATGCCTTCGAGAGTTATCGTGCGGACAGACGGACAGACGGACAACTTTTGCGATGTCATAGGTATCCGTCACTAACGTTTTGGGATCCCAAAAACAATAAAACTGCACTAGTTACAATGTATTTATAACTATCTTTATTAGAAGGAGATTAATGGCCAATACTGATACCGAAATTGTGGATAAGACCAGCAGAGGAAACTGTCAAACTTGTCAAACAAATCTTGTCAAACTAATAAATGAAACTGCGTCCTATAAAACGACCAAACGTAAAAACTTCAGTACGCTACTTATCATCGTTGCAACATTATAACTGTAACAACCTCTTGGGATAAAACTATCCCCTTGGTTTTAGTTTTAGTTTAGGTTAGTTTTAGCCCGACTGGTTCGATTTTGGGAATGTTTGCGGCTGCCACTCTTTTGGCTCTGACCCTCCCGAGAGTACGACGGAGGAAAAAATTCACTTTAGTAAGGTTGGGTTAGAAGTCTTACAAAAGACTTACTATCTTTGCTGACCCCAAAGGCTTCATATATCAGCCCTCCCTCCATATGTCTTCTGGCAGGAATCCAAAAAGACGAATCTCGGCTGAGGCCAAGACCTTGAGTTGTCTCTTCAACCAGCTTCATCCACTCACTGAAGGTCACCATCGCCTCAGAGCCTCCATCCCATTGGAGATTAAGGGGATCGCGGCATTCGGCAATTGCCTTTTCCCATGTATCAGCCGTGGATACTTTATAGCACAAGTTTTGCTTTCCAGAGCAGGGTTTGGTCTTACTTGTAGTGCAGACTCTCTGGAAGTCGGTGGGGCAACTGGGTGGGACCACCATTGCTGGGCAATCCTGAAAACTGATCAGTCAACTTTGCTTTCGAAAAGAATGAACACCGACCTATCTTGATAGGCTATATGACGCATATCCTATATATATATTGATATAAGTTCTCCTGCAGCTACAGGGAAGCAATATCCATTTTATATGATTTATAAAAGTTATTGAGGATGTATGGCTTTTTGGCTAAAATCAAACACTAAATAAACATTATTTGGACAAAATTGAAAAAGGTGACCCGCTTTCCAGCAAGGATTAGCTACAATGAATTCGAATTACAATTTTGAGTCTGATTTACTTTCGAAAAGACTCAACACCAACCTATCCTGTTCAAACACGATGGTCTCTGATGATTATGACGCGTTTAAATTTTGGTACATGTTCTTCGGCAGCTAAATAGGTCGATTTCTATTTTATACAATTTATAATCATGTTAGTATGGCCTTTTGGCTAAAAAAAAACACTAAGTAAGAATCATTTTGGCAGAAGTGAAAAAGCGATACCTACTCTCCAACAAGGATCAGCTACTAAGACGTCGTTTTCGCTTGTATTTCCATACAGTAACAGAATAGTGTGTTTCTTAGAGAATAGGGTAAGACCCTATATCATGGAAACACACTCTTATAGAACTTTCTGCTATTTCCATAACAGAAAGTTCTTCACCCCTAAGATCCAAAGCCTACAGTTAGGTTAGATTATAGCTTGCCTTTTTCTCGCGTTATTTGCTAAATATAATAATATTTAGCTGGTGTATGAGTAAGCAGGGGCGTCTTTACCCGAAAATCAAGGGGGGTGCTGAAGTCAAAAATTTCCCGAATCAGACTTTCAGCTTCCGAGTTTTTCCAAATATGTTTATTTACTCAGCCATGAAAATTAATTTTATTCTAAAATGAACACTAAAAATGTGACGTAAATGGTAGAAATACAGAGAAATATAACCGATATTCACGGATAACGTATAGGCTACTCGATGTTTTTCAAAATAATAGCAAATTCAAGATTTTTCCGAATAAGACTAGCCGGGAGTTTTCGAATAAGTCAAATTTGGGATTTTTCCGTGTAAGACTAATTCGGGGAATTTTCGAACAAGATTAATTCGGTATTTGTCCGAGTTGACGGTGTCGGGATTTTTCCGAATAAGACTAACTCAGGGCTTTATCGAACGAGAGTGCTTAGGGCGAATAAGACTAATTCCTGGATTTTTTCGAACATCAGCAATTCGAGATTTTTCTGTATTTGACAGTTCCAGACTTTACTGAGTAAGGCTAATTCGAGAATTTTCTGAATAAAAGTCTCATTCGGGTTTTCCCCAAGAAGAATAAGTTGGTATTAACCCAAAGCTAAAAACTAATTCGGGACTTTTCAACTGAGGCTAATTCGTGATTTTTGTCGAATGAAGTCTAATCGGGATTTTTCAAAATAAGACCGATTCGGGTTTTTTCCGAACAAGGCTAATTTGGGAATTTTTCCCAATAGGGCTAATTCGGGAATTTTTCCCAATAGGGCTAATTCGGGAATTTTTCCGAATAGGGCTAGTTCGGGAATTTTTCTAACAGGCTGATTGAGAATTTTCCGAATATGCCAAATTCGGGATTTTTGCGAATAAAGTCTCATTCGGGATTTTTTTTCTTTAAAGTTTAACTGAAAAGGCATCTTATTTTTACATCTGATATTTGAATACACTGAAATATTTTGACTCATCTAAGGGATTTGTATTTTTCACCCGAGGATCTAGTAATAACGTTCAGAGTGTGCACTGCTTGCACGACAATCCAAAATTCACCCAGACGCGGAGAATTCGAATTTCAACAAAGGTCTGCATTTCCAGGGTTAAGGATGCTAAGCTCGGGAAAGTTACGCCTGTAGAAAGTAAGAAAATTATGTTGTGCTGTGTCTTGCAAGGAATCGGACATTTTTAGTTTATTTTTCGATGGACAAGCACATAGAGGTGCCACAAATCCGAAAGAATAAGTTCATTCGATGAAATCGATTATCTGTGGATAAAGGACGTACGAAGTAACGCGTTTTTATCGGGTTTTCAGGCCTATTTCAGTGAGCAAGTAACATTTAACTAGATTGCAGGATATCATCCCTATTCGGCTAAACTTTAAAGTTTAACTGAAAAGGGCTGAGATAGGGCAATCTAGTTACCCACCACTTATTCACTTAAAGAAGCTCGACGACTCAATGAAAATGCGCTACTTTGTTGCTCCTCTATTCACGAATAATCGATTTTCATATAGTGGAATTTCCCTGTCAGATTTGTGGTTCCTCTATGCGCTTGTACCTGTGTTGTATGCAGTGTATGCTTGACGAAAACGACTTACGAAAAATAAGTGTTCACGTACTGTACCATCCGCGAGCTGATCACTAGCCACTGCAAAGCCGCGTTTGTGTTGAGATTCAAATTTTCCACGTCATAGTAGAATGTTGCGTTGTGCGGACGGCCGAAGGTATTTAGAACATCATAGTAGATCAAATAGTGAAAAATAAAAACAAAATTAATTGTTTCTTTGTTTGTTTATGGCGAAAGCTGAATTAAAAAGTTAATAAATAAATAGCAAATCGCTTAACTCAAGTCAAATAATGCAATGTGTTCAGTTAAATGATACAAAAATAAGTTGGCTTTTCAGTTAAACTTTTACGATACCGGCTGATGTTAGGATTCCGCAGGAGAAGGTAGGCTACAGTTGTGTTCGCGATAATTATTGCTATTCATTGGTGATGGTTTATCCCTATGTTCTGCCTACTAAATCACCTTAATAAATGAACATTCACATACCCTTATTCCATTCCCCTGCTTACACTGCGGATACTCCGATCGACCAAATTGAACGCAAAGAACAAGAAATAATACTTTCAACATGGTTTGCAACCGTTCTAAGCACTTTGCGAAGTGAGTGCGTCTTGCGAGATATGCATATAGTCGCATTTCCGGGGAATATACCGCAAGGTTTACTTGGCTAATAAGTAAGCGCAATCAAACCGGAAAAAGCAAACAGTGACGAAAACTGAATAGTCAACTTTTTCTGAGACATTGTACAACCAAGGCAGAGGCAGCCCTTGTTTTAGTGGCAGTCAAACAATGGTTAAGTTATTTGCCACCGGTATCGGTCCACTTTGAAAGGGTTTAAGAACAAAAGAATATACCTGTGTGAAATCAAGAACAAATAAGCCTAGAACTTCTGTCTTTGGTTCCACGCACTTACTATGGATACCCTAGCAAAATTGAACAGAGCTAGAGCTACTCGCTGAGCTTTGAAATGACGCCCGTCCCGTCTACTTTCCTGTTAGCCGCTGAACATTAAGAGGAAAAGACCGTAGCAGGCGTGTATGACCCTCCTCTGTAGTGACGTCACAATGTTAAACAACTAGTAGTCGCTTACTCTCGAGCTTTCTTCTCCAGGGCTCTACTGCGATGAGGTGTTTGTAGAGCTAATGGAACTGTGATGTTCCGCGTAGCTCCTAACCTCAGCTCTTTTGCATCGGACAGGGCATCGGGAATCTATTCGACTCCGCATGGTCATATTATAGATATGATATTATTTTGCTTATTTGATCTTGGTGAAATTATAATGGGAATTTCTATGGCTGCGCTGGACTTTCCTTCCCACCAAGTCCGGTACAATCAACTTATTATACGTGCGATGGGATTTTCGGTGCCCCCTCCCCCCTCCCATAGTTGCCGGATCGGGCCCGGAGTTGAAACGGAACACCTGAACCAAGAACTCTTCACCAAGGATCACGTTTCATTCAGATAAGATCACCGGTTAGTGAAATTTCTGTTATGCACGCCTCAAATTACTCGGATATTCCCTCCCTCTACTCCCCCGTGATAGTCGAATCTAGGAAGTGACTCCGATCGCTAATGTGCCAGCCAAGTTTCTTCATCCTAGCATATTTGGAAGTGCCTAAGCTCGCGATCGCCGGGATTCCGGGACTCCCCCTCGGACACCTCCCACGTTGTCCGGATCCAGTCCAGTTCTGTATCTGATTTATCTGGAGCAAATGCTTGTTCTTCCATCCAAGTTCCATCTCCATCCCTCCAGTTTAAGCGTATCCTGAGATTTTCGGTTCCTCTCCCCCTCAATTCCCCCACAGTTGTCGGATCCGGGCTGGACTAACAAAGAAGACACGTATTCTTGACAACTATCAACTTTCATTCGGATTCGTTCGTTCGAAAGTTTAAGCATGGCAGAAGATTTTGGATTTCCTTCCCTCCAATACTATATGGCCTCTGCAATCTCGATTCTACCAGGGACCCATAAATTTATGGGTCCCTGATTCTACTAACTTTGTTAGGAAAAACAGCAAAAACAAAGTCCAAACCAGTTCACGCATGCACATTCAAGCTCCATAGACCACCAACTGGAAACGAGCTTATGCCGAGTATGCTAGGGACTGTCGGCTAGACCAAAGATAATCCTACTTACACGATCTTTGGGCTAGACCCCAGCAGGGCTATGAAATACCTCTCACAGGATTCTTATCGCTCTGCTAGTGCCCAGGGGGATAGAGGGTAGCCAAAGGCTTATGGAGTTGTAGGCTTCTCAAGCTGAAGATACTAAGCTCCGCCACTGCTCTCCGATTAAGCCATAGAGATTCGTCAAAAATAACAATAAAAAGTTATGCTCAGATACGACGATTATTTTCCCAGATGCGTCAAATTACCGCTTGTTAAAATTATTGATCAGGGCTTTCGACTTTTTTTTTACGATTATCAGTATCGTCGATTTCAGCTAGATGTCGCGCAACTGCGACAAAAGTTGGATGGTTCTCTGTGCACTCTTCGCTGGACAAAATAAAAATGACTTTGTAAAAAAAAAAAAAAACACAGAACGGATTGAGAATAGATATTTTCAGATCTCCCTACTCTAGCCTACACATAATTCCTAGTTCCGGCCATCCGCCTCAAGCCCCCGTAGAATTAAGTATTGATTTGTTTCCAGATCTGTGCGCAAGACTCATATCAACCAGTTAGTTCTAAGGCAAACGCTGGACACCTCGTGGGAGAAACAATCGATCTAATGTAAAAGTTGTGCTAGGATTGTATGGATAACATAATATGACGACTGTTTAAAGGTATGGCCCCAGAACTTCTTTTCTTATCTTAGTCGCAGACGGAAATCATGTCATTTTTATAAATAAAGGGTAGCCTAAGGCTTGGTTCCACGACTGTCCGAAATTTGCAACCGGATTCGAAAACTCGCAGTCGCTTGCGGAAACTTGGTTGCTAATCTGAACTAAAAGCTTAGAGCTCCTCTGAATATTCGGTTCCCATTTTCGCCACGTTACGGAAAATTATGGTCCGACTTTTGCAACCGGATAGGCTATGCGCAGTATATTCCGGAAAATCGGTTGCTGGTCGGAGCTTTCCGCGCACTTGGAAACGAAATTCGATTATGAACTTCACAAAGGATCCGAAAACGTGCAGCCGCATCCGCAAATTCGGATGCCGGTGTGCAAAATTCGGTGGGAAACTATAATATCTCTAATTAAAACTGCCGGAAAACTTTGGCATTGCAAAAGTACGTTCCTAGATACAAGTAGTAATAGGAAATTGCAGCACAAGTCCTTAGGGCTTCCTTTTTGCTGCAATAATATATTAGTCTTTTCATTTTATTTCATGTTCATATTTTGGTTAAAAATAAAACCTACCTACCTACCTAACTACCTTTGTATTAGTGTCAAAGAAACAAACAGCTAGTTCAGCATTGTTTTTCAGTTGATAACGGACAGGGGGTGTCGATTCTATTTCCGCCTCCAACTTATTTCTAATAACAATACTCTCGTAAAGTCTTTTCTAATTTTCAGCGAGCATACGGTTGTAATATCAGACGGTTATCCAATTTCTTTGGCATTTTAGCTGCTTTTGTACCATACAGCAATTTCGTGACCGGTATGACACAGCCCCCAGGCAAGGATTGTATAGCGTCTAAAAATAGGCTGTTCCTGCTCAAAACCAGCTCAACTCTTTATTTCCTGACACCTTCACCGAAGCAGGGCCGTATTCAGGGGGGGGGGTAGGGGGTTCGACCCCCCCCCCCCGAAACATAAAAATAATCGTTATTGTATAGGTTTTAACCTCTAATCTATTTTCTAGCCTTACTGTTTGGTATGGCTAGAGTCCGACCCGCAGAAAGAAGCACCCCTCAAATAAATTCCTGGATCCAGACCTGCACCGAAGTGTCATAGTAATATCACATAATTGCACTTTCTGTAGTTGTTAATTCTAGAGTCTCAACCCCCGTGATTGTCGCCTGTCCCTCTTTTCGTCCAACTCGGCGATGCAGGGATCCCCAAATTTTTCCCATGAGCACAATGAATCATCTGTGAATAATTGGCTGTGACATACTTTTAAATTTCAGACACCATTTTTTAAGCAGTTAATCCTTGCGAACATTTTGGATGTCTTCTTTCATTTTTGTGTTCTTTCTTGGTCGAAATGTGTTGGAAAAAAAAATCCTTGGTGCCTGAAATTTTGTCTCGCCTTGAATGCGACCCGCGACAGAGGGTATGTTTTGTATGAAGCAAAAGCTGAAGATTATACTACTACAAAGTTTAAGTGTATAACTATATCTGTAAATCTGTTCTGCTCGGGATCAGAGTTTTCAGTTTTATATTTGTCGGGTTCTTTTTTACGTGTGAAAGTGTAATGTTTTCCTTTTGTTTTTTCCTTGAATGAACGAAATGCCTTTATTCCGCCAAAATAATGTGACAAGAAAAGGAAAAAAGTACAAAGGTTAAAGCATTTACAATACATAAAATCTATATTTTCTGATCCTAGTGCACAACGTCGTAACACATGTGCTCCGTCCTGTTTCTTTGCTGAAATGACAGGGGATAAACAAAACTGAGATTAAGGAAGCCATATGTTTGGATACGGACTTTAAGCGAGAGATCTTCCATCGCAAGCGTTGTGCGGCTGTGAGCTTATAGGGTGGGGAGGGGGGGGGGGGGTGGGTCATACAACTGCTGCGGCATCAGCGACCAAAATTCCACCTAATCGAGCCGAAATCCACCCTACTATTTGTCAACGAGGCTTTTGTCGGCACTTCTCTCTATTCAAAGTCAGATCCTCCTGACTGCAGATCCGGTTTTGTTCAGAAATTCAAATCCAATTCGATTCGGACTAGAGCTTTTGAAAAGAGAGGAATTTCGGCTCTCCCTTTGCCATTCACACACAAGACTGGGTATTTTTCCATGTCCAACCTTGTCAGCGACTGATAAGTTTATGGATTATTTCTAGAGCGCTGGATTAGACACAAACTATTAAATTTTTGTAGCGAAGATACAATCAGTCTCCGCGAAATACTCAAATTGAGGATTTTCCAGGTGTCACTAAAAAGGATTAATTAATTTTAATTAATTCGTTTAATTCCATGTTATCTTTTCACAAAAATAGTGGTGGATCGTCATACATGGTCATAAATAATCACATCAGAATCACATATATGTTACAATTTTAAAATACAATCCGATAACAAACGTATAGCCTACATAGCATGTCAATTTAAATTCAGAATTCCGATCTGTTAAAATACTTTACAAAATAGGGAACAAATGAATTGAGATAACTTAGTAATTCTTCGGCCAAAGCTTGCTGCGAATCATAGTTGACCGCGCTAAAGGGATACGTCAGTCCGTCCGAAACAATAAAATCGGCTGGCGTGTTCGTTTCGTGCAGTCAAGTAGGATCCCTACCCCAAGCCCGATACGTCAATCCGTCCGAAACAATAAAATCGGCTGGCGTGTTCGTTTCGTGCAGTCAAGTAGGATCCCTACCCCAAGCCCGATGAGCACTGTACTGTACGGCTAGGAAAACCGCTGGGTTGCAATTTAGTCCATCAAATAAACACTCTAATAAATAGGCAACAAGTCCATCAAATAAATAGGCTAAATATATTGCTATAATTAATGCTCTTACGCTGCCAATGCAGCGCAACAGCATTAATTAGAGCAATGTGTATAGTACACAGGGACCGCCGGGGCTGCACTACTGATTGATCATAAAATAATAAAATAAACAACTAATGATAATGATAAAATAAATAACTGGCGAATTCCGGAAATGCCAAGGTGCCAAAGGCTCTAAACGACTAGTTCAGGAACTCAAAAAAGAACAAACACTTCCCTGAGGAAGAAAAGTCACGTAAAAAAAGCATAAAGAAAAAAAGGAAAAAAATCACTTCTTGTAGCCTTTCCGCGTCAGATTCGACTAAAATCAGCACGGAAATAAATAGCATTGCACTCACTCATGAAGGCAATGAGCTACATTATTTCAGTAAACCTCGGGGGGGGGGGGGGGGAGCAAGGATCGATTTTGATCCCCAATTTCAGGCTTATAACATATAATACAAATTTATTTACTCTTTCAGGGGTAAATTTAAGTAGTTCGCGATGTTTAGTCCCGAGAGGGTTCTTATCTCCACAGCTACTGACAAGGTACAGGAGGGACGCCAAAGTGGTTGGGGTGAAGGAAACACTATATCCCTTCTAATGTTCTCGTTTGACTTCTCCATGTGTGAGTTGTCAGTTAAATGACTTTGGCAGTTTGATGGCATATTACTCAAAAAGAGCCGGCGGTCTCTGTTGGTTCCGCTGTCAGTTGCTTTGTTTCAAAGCAGAAGAAGTAACAAGTGTGTTTTGCAGAAAAAATTATATACGTGGAGCAGTGTTTATGCTCACTTCACCTAAAAAAGTGTACAACTATTCTGAGCACAAGTAAAAATTAAGCATGGGTGGTCCGACGTTAATTGGTCAATTCCACTTCAAACCACAATTTTACAAATGGATATCCGGTAAAAAAAAACAAAAAAACTAGTAGCTCCTCTATAATTTGTTCGTATTACATTTTTTAATCCGGAAGAAGACGAGATAGTCAGAAACGAGGAGGAGGAAGCCATAATAATAATAATAATGCAAAAAACAGTTTCATCATATTAAATTCATGCTAATTAAATAGACATACGAGAACACTGGCAGATGTATTTTTCAAGATAGGCTTCTCGGTAAACTGAGATTCAAATTGACATTTTCTTCCACCAGAGCCCCTAAGAATCTTCAAATACGAACTTCGCTATATTTTTTATGATTTTTTGCTTTAAAGAAATTTGAACCATTTACCATAAATGTATACTTTGATAGCCCGAAGTGCCATGGTGCGTAAAATCGACACTACAACGGAAATAGACAAAAAATATTTATAACACTGACACTACAAACACTGCAAGTAAGACAAAGAAAAAGCAAAACCTCAAATAAGACAGAGAATAAACTTAAAAGACGCTTTTAAAATTCTACATATCAACTTGCACCAGCGTGTTCGAATAGAGTTCAAATTCTTGTTGATGAATTTTGTTGTCATAGAGTACGGTATAATAGTATTTCAAAGATAATCTTGATTTATGACTTGTCTTCACTTTACGTGAGTAGATTGCTGGTCCTCTGATTATTTTTTTTTAGTTTATATGCCGTATGAAAGCTCTCGTGAAAGCTATGCAATATGAAAAACAATAATTAGATACTCTGACACAATGATGTTAGAAACTACCAAAGCAAAAAAATCAAATTACAAAAGCTGTAGGAAATACTAAGTGGAATGAAATTTGAAGTGCAATTTCTTGTTCCCTCATTTGTGACCCACTTTAGAAAACAAAGTAAAAGGCCCGAATGAAAATGCTGCACAACACCAAATAAATAAACGTGTTTACGGTCTTTAGATAAACTGTTAAAACAAACCATATACACACACAATTTTATTGAAATATACAGACAAGCGGGCTAAGGATTACAAAAAACTGCTGAAGAATTTCGTGGGCTGGCATTTAACGACTCGTCAAGAAACAAAGCTTAGCAGCCCAAACAGTCATCGTCCCTGCGGATCCAAATCTACTATTTTCCATTTAGAGAAGCACCATGCCCTTGGTTTCATATTGAGCCATCATACCAGCTTTGACGTCTAATTACATGATCATCCACACTGAAACTGGCCATCAGACCAATTTCACTCCCACTTAGGATAATGACTTTTATCCCAAACCAATAATTACCGAAAATAATCCATTGAAGGAGGTAGCCGCCTTCCTTCTAAAATCGCCGCAGTAAATGATAGCTCTGCTCAACAGCTGATAACTGTTTCAAAGCGAATGGACTACATAGAGCTTTAACAATTTACTTAGACGGACTAACCAATTAGCGACAGCGAGGAAAGAATGGAGGTAATGGGGAACTAAATAATGTGATGGCCTTTTAGGATCACAAATTTGTACTTCATTGACCATTGAATTATCTAGCACAAGTTTAGAAGATCTTTCACACATACACAAATTCCTAACATTTATAAAGCCGATTTCAAAGGCTGGTAATCCGGGCTGGTAATCCGCACAAACTTCGAACAAAACCTCGCGTACAAACCTAGAACTGAACTAGCGCATTTTTCATCGGGTTTCTAGTCTTTTAGGTGAAGAGGTGATTCTTAACTAGATTTCCGTATTTCAGTCCTATTCAATAGTTCCTGTTTAATGTAACACGATAGCTGCCAGTTGGGGATTGGCCATGTTATAGTCCCATCGAGCACCAGTTAGGGAATTAGCATCGTCGCTAATATCGATAAATGCAACAAAAAAGATCTTGTTAAAATATACAGTATGTTCATTAATCGCTCTCTTTTATTGTTTCCCGGCTTTCCCCACGGCCTTCATTCCATTCTTTCTTGTTGCGACCGATATGCAAAATCCTATTTTTCCTACCCCCTACCCCCGCACGTCATAGCCTGTCCCTTCTTCTTATTCAGTTTTTAATGTTTTTAGTGCCTTGTTCACTTTTTGTTTTTTTCGTTGTTTGTACACCGATATTCTGTCTTTTCAGTGGGTTGTACAAATAAATAAATATGATAGTTAAATTTGATAGTTGATAGTTTTCAAACTATGGAATATTTTACAGCAAAATCAAAACGCAACGCGAATGGTTGTACAATGGTAATGCCTGGTTTCTGTTTGTTTTTTGGAGTAGGATCAAAAGAGAATTTCATAAGTGAAAGATTGCTATTGCTAATAAGCAGGGCTAATAACCGACGAAATTGTTATTACACAATAGACGTACAGCACCGTTATATATCGCCGGCTCTGTTGCGGAGTGGTTTAAGGCCCATTTTCATATTTTTCTGTGACTCGCTGGTCAGCGGGATAACAGGAAACCATTACTTTTATATTAATTCATAAGTGTGGACTATAAATTGTATATATATATTTACTGACGACTAAACGAATATTCGGCTTGTCCGCTTCCCGTTTTTGAAATAAATTGAATTGAATTCACCCTTCCTCTTGTATTAACAGGATTACGATCTCTATGTCTGCCCTGAGGAGGAACAGCTCTTCGGCGCAAGATACCCTGAGCCGAAATACTTTGCGCAGTACGCGGAACTTTTTGCGTTTCGGCAAGTTCGTGCTGCAGCACTGAACTGTAATAGTGACAAGTGGACAATTTGGGATGAATAAGGATAAAATTAAAAAGGATAATTAATTGCCTACCCGAAATCAGGTAAATCACAACTTCCAATCGCCTTCATTTTCTGACAACGGACTTCGATTCTGCCGCGATCTGCGGGCATTTTTCTCCCTTCGCATAGTTAGACCCACCGGCAGGGGTGTCACCAGCCAAAACTCGAGGGGGGGTGGCTGGGCGCCTGCCGGCGCCCTGCCGCCCGTTTCAGCTTTTCGTCGCAAATGTAGCCTATTGATAAAACTCGTGATACTGCAAGTGTTGAAGACTGAAATGCCTAGTCGTATCTCCGAGCTCAGTGACGGTTTGAACGGCTTGGACATGGAAGGTGACGACCTCAAAATGTAAGACTGGGCTCATTCGTACTGTAATAAGAGGAATTCGTTTTCGTAAAAGCTCAACCCACAGCCCGCTAATACCAGAGAGATGCATATCAAACAGAATGAAAGTGAGCGCCGGATGCGAATTTTTTTTAAGTAACCTATGACTTCTTTCGGGTTGACGCGATGACGCTAAAAAATGCGCCGCAGGCAAATTTTTTGCAGTCCGGTAGGGTTAGAACGTCTTTTCGAATCCCAAATGAAAATAAGGGCCATTTAGCACTGATCTGCCCGTCAGTCTTTGTTCACGACAAATCCAGAAAAAAGTGAAATATTTAGCTGGAAGTTGGTAATGTGACCCTTTCCGAAAAAGAAGTACTGATCATCCAGGAAACAACTTACAACTTCTCAATTTACAGTTAAAAAACAAAATAAAAATCAAATGGCGCGTTGTAATAATCAGGCATGTCATTACATCTTCCTTCATTGCTGACTCACAAAGCCGATTTATGTGACGCACTGAAGGAAAATTCTTTTCACCAAATTATTGTCTGTTAAACACAAAGCACCTTTGCATGTATATAGCCTAACTAACAAATTCTTGAAAACATACGCCACAAGCAAAATCAGCCTGAATTTTGTTGAATCGACATAACACATTGTGTCGGTTTAGAAAAGTCTTGGTAATCCTGAACTACCTTTACTGACTTTTCCCGGGTGCACTGCCAGCGCCCAGTTTAGCTGAATTTGTATGGTCGGGCGCTCTGCGAGCGCCCAGACTAGCTCAAAGTTTTTGGTCAGAGCGCCCAGATTAGCTCAAAGTTTTTAGTCCGGCGCTCTGCGAGCGCCCGTTTTAGCTTCTTCGAGGGGGAGGGGGGTGGTACCACCCCCCCACACCCATTTTCACCAGAAATCCTGCCGAGTCTTATTGAATCATGTCCCGATAAAATTATCAGGCGAGGACTGAAAAGGCTACTGCCCGAGTCCAAGTTATGGTAAACGTAGGATTGGCATACCATGAGTCAACAGAGGCGTTAGTAGCCAAAATGTTGCGGTTTTGGGGGGGGGGACGAATTTTCACCGACTTTCTGGTCAGTTTTGCGGACTGGTTCTGAGAAGAATCTTTTATTTTAAAAAAAAATCGAGCGTTAATAAGAAAAATAAGCTTTTTTGATAAAATCCACTCTTTTTCAGACAAATCGACTGATTCTAAAGAAAAAATTAATGTTTTTACAAAAAATCGTGACGCTTCGCGTCGACTCGTTTCCTTCTTTTTTACCGTAGGGCCGACAACATTGGGGGACCCATACGTGACGCCACTGCCCTACTGACTCACTTCGAATCTTCAGTATCTGACTTGCTCAGGGGTTTATTGGTCTTAACATTACCAAACTTGCATTCGGCATACACTAACCGTTGTATACCCAACATTTGAAAACAAACATTTTGGTAGGCTGACCTGGATCCATCAGTGGCCTAGTTCTTTTAAGTCCCGATTCTTTATGGTTAGAATGTTCACAGTTAATTTTAAAGATTATTCGCATATTTGCATGTCCTTTTTTACCCACAAGAAAAAAAGCAGTGTAAGAACACACCTTAACAGCATGAAACATTACCATGACAGGTGACAATCGGCAAAGGACCTTCACAACTCAATTTCAGGCACGACGGGTGATCTGTCCTTTCCGGGTTTGGCGGTATAGCTGAAAACAGTACATCAAAACAGTAGGACATTGATAGGTCTGACATCACAACGCTTGCAAAATTAATGACTGAGGAGGTAATATAATCCGGATTTCCTGGCCGCACTGATTTTGCCGGATCACGAACACTGACGCTTTTCCGAGGCGTATATTCACACAGGAATTCTCACGAGTTTGAATCGGATGTTTTACATTGTCGAGCTTATTGTTAACTTTAGAAACTACGATTATATAAGACGTGACACGTGTCGAAGTTTTAATTTGCTTAAGTCATTTCGAGTTGTAAATCAATTGGGTATGGCCAGGCCCGTATCCAGGAATTTATTTCGGGGGGGGGGGTGCCCACGGGTCGGACCAAAAAGTACAAAAAAGACATAGATCAGAGGTTAAAACCTACAAACAACTATTACCTTTGTGGGTTTCGAGGGGGGGGGGTCGAACCCCCTAACCCCCCCTTGATACGGCCCTGGGTATGGCATGTCCGACGCTGTTTTAGTAAATTGTAGCTGATCTTACTTTAAGCAGAAATCCCAAGTTAGAATGTTACCCAAGTACCAGTGTTGCCACTCGACCGGCACCGCTCCGCGGCGCCGGCCTCGTCCAAAAGCGGCATTTCCGCGGCATCCTTGAACCAAAATGCGGTAAAAATCGCGGCATGCCCGAAAAACGCTTTGTTTTATATTTTTGAGAGAGAATGGGTGAAAAATCTCGTTTTAATATGGATGTTGATTCAGTGTCAAGTGAAGTGTGGTGAAGATCTGTCATAAATGCGAGAAAACACGTGCTGTCTATCCTTCTTTTCAGCAGTCAAAGGTAAGCATGGTCAGCTCAGTACGGGAACACGCATTTGTCATTCATCATTTTCGTCAAGCTTGCAACAGAGCCCCCCCTCCCCCCCCCCCCCGAATATTGTCGGCCAGTCGTTAAAAAGTAGCCGAGAACAGTCGTTTTCTTCTTGAAAATAGTTGTTTTTCTCAAAATTAGCCGATTTTTCGTCACCACAGTCGTTTTTTCTCAATAATAGTGGTTTTTATCTGCAAAAACAGTCGGTAAAAATGATAAATACCTTGCCCCCCCTAAACATTTTGGCTAATAACGGTTCTGACGACATCTGGGCTACTTAAATATAGTTACCGCTTACCATCAAACAATCCTGTTAAATAAGACAAGTCTGTCTGGTCCTTATTACTAACTTGAAAACACAAACTAGAAATGAACTGCTTGGTTGGGCTGAGCTGACAGAGGTCATGAGATGAACTTCATGAACTGAACTGAGAAACTCAAACGTCAAAGTTTCGTCAAACCCGCAAAAACAAACTCTACCCACTGGCGAACACAATGGCCTCCCAGGGGACAAGCTGCCGACCGACGGGTCATTAATTAAGGTCTGTAGTTGACTTCCGCGAAACGAGTCGGACGCGTCTTTGAAATCCCCATTTTATACAACAAAGACATATCTTCCCATACACTTGCTAAAGATAAGAAACTTCAAGTTGGACAAATTTTACATACGGGAATGAATGCGGTATAGAAAGCCATTTCGCGGCATAATCGCGGCGTGCGGCATGATCAAAATTTTATGCGGCATTTCTCTCAGAATCGCGGCGTAATGCCGCGAAATGCGGCATAAGTGGCAACACTGCCAAGTACATTAGAGGTATTCTTCCTTGAACACTTCTTCAGACGTTGGACTAGTTTACCTTGGTTTTGTTTTGTGCCTCCAAAACAGTCAGAGAACGATAAAACACAATGAACAAATAAATCAGATTCATTTAATTTCGCCTGTTCTTTCTTTTGTATTTCTTCTGTTGGTGCAAACTGAGCAAAAAATGAGCAAATTCAAACAAATTACAGTGTGTGGCTTTACTTTGATTTTACTTTAATTGAGTTATTGTTTGTGCTCATTACTGTGCGTCGGCCTAACTAGTTGCTAGATCTGAATTTCATCTTGAAGCCTATCTTGTGCCTATCGTACCAGGAAAAAACTGACTGATTCGCAAAAAATAGCTTTGGTAACTATTGATAGGATGTTTTTTTCCTTCGTAGAAATCGACGAGTACAAAAGAAAAAAAAAAGAAAACAAGATCCGCAAAATAAAGTTAATACTGTAGCCTACATACCAATGTCGTATAATTAAAAACCCAGGTTTTCTTAAAATATTCATTTAAAATAGTCATACCATTCGACGTTTTATTTGTCAACAGTCTGAGCTGGAGCCATACCTTTCTGTTATAATTGTGTTTTAAGTTGGTTTACATTTTAGCGCAGTTTCTTTCGTGGGTCATTATGTCAGTAAAATAAGATAAGACGTTACGTTTAAATGGCAATGTTGAAAGTGCGACGCAAGAACGCAGACGCCCTGCTTCACCCCAATCCGTCAATCGAGCCAACAAAAGCACTTTTGATACCGTTTCATGTTGTCAATATTTTGATCGAACTGTTAACCGGAACCCCACCAAATCCCCCTCTATCAGGATTTAACATGAAAGCAAGCAATGATCACCATGCTGAATGTGTCTTCCTTGATGTTGAGGATTATCGGTGCAAAGCGGGACGTCTGCTCAAGCAAGCGTCCCCCTTATTATTGAGTTGTCCCGCACCTCAAGTTGAAGCGCAATTTTGCTGAAGGTTAAGATTAACGCAGGAGGTTAAACAGTAGAGGTATGTTACTTTGGACGTCACATAATTTTGAACATCACTGATGAATATGATGAAACACTTCAAGCCTAGCAACAAAAAAACCTCTTCAGAGTAATGAATGGCCAAGGCCGTATCCAGGGGGGTTAGGAGGTTCGAACCCCCCCCAAAACCCACAAAATTATTCGTTTTTTATAGGCTTTAAAATCCGATCTATGTGTTTTTTGTACTTTTTGGTCCGACCCGCTGGCAACCCCCCCCGAAGGGCAAACCCCCCGAAATAAATTCCTGGTTACGCGCCTGTGAATGGCACACACTAATTTAAGGTAAATACAGTCAAATTAAATCCACCAATTGTATTTGTTTCATCTTTGCTCAGTTACTTATGCACGCTTGAAAGTTTAGCCGAATAGCGCTGAGATACAATATTCAATATAATCTAAAAAAACATATAACAGACGAGCCGATGGGTTGTTTTTACGTCAACATAACGTCACAGCAATACAATCTATACGTACATATAATTTTCAACATTTTTACCAACGTCTTATACGAAACTGTAGTTACCAGTCACTTATTCACTTAAATGGGCTTGAAGGCCCGATAAAAATGCGTTACTTTGTTACTTCGCTGTTCGTACAGCCGATCTTCATAGAATTAACTTTTTTGGCGGGTTTATCGTACCTCTATGTGCTTGTAGCTCCATGCTTGAAATATCCAGCAACTACAATAGTAACTATTGTCGAAAAATACATCTTTTTGGGGTCATACGCGGGCTTAGTGAAATGCACGTTTTTGTTGAAATTCAAATTCTCCGCGTCGGGATGAGCTTCGTCTTGTCGGGCCAGTCATGCATATTCTGAAATTCACTACTAGAGCCGAAGAAAAAAAAATTAAAAATCCCTTAGCAGGGTCAAAATCATTCAGTGTATTCAAATCCAAGAGGCAAAAATAATTTGGCTTTTCAGTTAAGCTTTAAGGTCCTAATTGATCCTTCCCATCAAACTCGTTTAGAGGCAACAAACAAAATCGATGTGGGCGAAACAATACCTCTGCTGCAATGTACTTGACACGTACAGTCGAGGTCTTTTTCTTGAACGCCATCGAACAGTGAACAGTCACCGAAGAAAACACATAACACATACTGCAAAATACTTGCCGAAAACATTTATTTCGTATGCAATTTATCATACAATAGCTGGGTTTTGAAATATTGCTCCAATTTGCATCTGTTGTTAAGCGACACGCAATTTCACCAACAAGATGGCTTTCAAACTAAATAGCTTAAAAAAAAAAAAATTGGTCGAGACCTCTAGATTGACGGCTTTAATCGACCATAACGCTTTCTCAAACAGTACCTATTACAGAAGAAATCTCTACTCTCCAGTTCGTGATGCCTGTAAAGTTTTCCATCAATCGAAGTGCCACACGGACTTTATTTTGGAATTATATCATATCATAAAATGACAAATAGTTCAATTCGAAATTGTTCGAAAGATATAAGGAAACGGGTTGGTTTTAGGGGATTGGGTATGTTTTTCGACGTGACAGTAGTTGGCTCGGTAGTTGGATGGCTTCAGAATCGCGAGCATACCTCTTCGTCCCGGCTGATCATAGATTCTGTCCTTTTTTGCACTGATAAATGGCCTAAAAAAGCAAAGCCTGACCTTTCCCACTGGGGGGGGGGGGGGGGTATCTTTTGTCGCCAAGGTTATGCAAAATATAGTGACACGCTTGGGTTTTTCATCCGATTTTTCTCTCTTAAAA
Organism: Branchinecta lindahli; assembly: GCA_023053555.1. NCBI lineage: Eukaryota > Metazoa > Arthropoda > Branchiopoda > Anostraca > Branchinectidae > Branchinecta > Branchinecta lindahli. The sequence continues at coordinate 29,353,626 of JAKZAO010000009.1, read as the reverse complement.
TTCTACGTTTAGTGCATTCAGATTGGTATTACAAAAGAAAATTACCTTTCTTGTCCGAATATACCGACCCTTTTCCAACTGGTCTTTGATCCAAACAAATACCTGACCATTTTGGCCTAATGGATCCGTAATTTTACGGTATGTCACCCATGCTACCGCAAAACATTGATCGATTATCTGAAGTCAAACCGTCAATTAACTGCACGATTCCTACAAGGGGCTACATACTCCAACAAAAGCTGAACCAGCTAGCTGACTGTTTAGTAGAAACCTTGTTGGTTTGGACATTCGTAATTAATCGTAATGTTAACTTCAAAACTTTTCGGATTTAATTTTGTTTTGATTGTGGCTGATACTGGGTTCAAAAGCGCGACTCCAAAAACGGGGACGAGCTAAACCGCGTGCCACGCAAAAACAACGGCTATGTGCAAAAACCGCGCAAGTCAAAGAATGATAATTCTCTAATGTCATGCAACGTAGGACTAGCCTACAGGAGAAGAAGTAGAAGGTAGCCTATTGTTTTGCTTTCTTACCAGTCTTTTCGTCATCCTCTGTTCAACTCAGTGTTGGAGGGCAGAATCCGCCTGTGGTATAGGCTGTGGTATAAGGTAGCCTATTGTTTTGCTTTCTTACCAGTCTTTTCGTCACCCTCTGTTCAGCTCAGTGTTGGAGGGCAGAATCCGCCTGTGGTATAGGCTACCAAAGCAAACTAAAAAGTATATTGAGTATATTGAATATATATGTATACGCGTGTACTGTGTACAAAGTATGTTGCAAGTATACCATATTTGTACAAGAAACATCTCTAATTTTGCAATAAACAGCAATGGATCCTGCCGAATATCGGAGTATCTCAAAAGAATTTCTCACAATTTCAAACCGCAGGTGTAACTTCTTTTACATTAACCGAAATACATATTTTGATTTTACGCATAATCACATCGTCAAACCTAGGGGCTGAAGTTTCAGTCGGGATCTTACAATTTCAAACTGCAAGTGTAACTTTTGATTCTTACTATATAAACGAACTAATATAGCTAAATATGAATATTTTATAGCCTATTGTAGCCAAGCATAAACAAAAATTTTAACACACTGTTTTTGTCCTGTACACTTGTGATCCAAACCTGTGACTGTATGCAAGCTCGAATGGGGCTGTGTGGGCAGTCAAACGGAAAATAAAGGAACTTCAGTTGGGACTGATAGCCGTCCACCAAATCAATCAATCAATCAATCAATAATTTTATTATCTCATATGGAAATGGCACAAAACTTGCCCATACGGAGTAAAGGAAAAACAATAAAGGAAAGAAAAAGAAAAGAAAAAGATCACACTACACTAAATGACTATACAAAAGCACTATAGTACGAATGGCTCCGGTCTAGAGAAGAGTCAAACTCGGCAGGGCGTTGGGCCATCGTTGGGTTATCGGTTAAAGTCTATGTGTACATCGTCCGCCTTGACCTTACCCTAGCTTGCCAAGGTAATGTCTTTCGCTGTTTTGACCGTCGCTGTTTTAGCCCTGACGCCGTTTTTGCTATGCTCGGTTTTTGCTTTCGCTGTTAAGGTTTAAACGTGCCTCTATGGCCAGGGAAGGTGATCTTGGTCCTATAACCTCATTGCTGGCTTTCACCTTGCTTTCACCGAAAATACAATCTGCAAGTCGGTAGCCCCTTGTGAGCCCTTATAGCCTTCTGAAGTAACAACCTTTCTGAATAAATCTAATCTCAGCAGAAAGATAGTGTCATGACACAGGTAGATGTTAGCTCTATATTGGATGCCTGCTGACCCGACAATAGGCATGAGAATTCTTTCAATTACACTGGAATTTGCATACAAGTATAGGTTCATTCCTGAGGCAAAGGAGTCGGCAGAGTTATGTACTGACGAATCTTTTGGTACCATAGCAGATATCAAAGCTGTAACGCCAATGATGTTGGTAAATAGGCGTTTTACCACTTCGGTGCTACGAGCGGACTAATCTACGTTTCTCGCCCTTGCTTCATTATCAGCATACATCATCGTACTGTAAATCAATAATTCAAAGAGGCCCGCCGAATATGCTGGTCTTGCTTACAGCTTCTCTGTATTCGTGATGTCTGCAACCTTTCCTATACACGAAATAACGTAAACACACCCTCACTTCATTATCAGCATACATCACACAGATTTCGTACTATAGATCCATAAGTTAAAGAGGCCCGCTAAATATGCTGGTCCTGCTTACAACTTCTCTGTATTCTTGATACCTGCAACATTTCCTGTACACGAAATATCATAAGATACTCCCTCGCCTCATTATCAGCATACATCACACAGATTTTGTAGGCCTAGAATAGATCCATAAGTTAAAGAGGCCCGCGACATATGCTGTTCCGGCTTACAGTTCCTCTGGACCTCGGGATACCAGCAACTTATCCTATACACGAAAATATCAACACTGGGAAAAACTGGACATACATTCACTTCCTTCAGGTTGCTACTTACAGGTGTCTAACACCTTTGCTTGCTTCTTGAATGAGGCCGGCGATGCCGGGACTCTTAAATTTTCTTGCATGCGCACGAGAAATCATCAGTGAGTGATAATCTTGATGATTAACTCTTCGGGCCGATAAAGAATCGCCGTAGCCCAGCGAAGAGCCATGAACTTCACGACAACAAACGTTGTTGATTACTTTACATAGAATTTGAATCAGTTTAAACGGGTCGTTCATTTGGGTGACGTTTCTTTTTCATCTTTACGAATGGTGTGAATGTCTCCTTAGATTTTTATTTACGTTCTTGCTGGAAACATGTTAACAAGTCGGAGAAGAATGTTTCAAGCCTGATATCTTGGCTGCGATGACTAGACATCGAGCAGATGTAAAGATTGGAGTGTAGAATTTATTCGTCCAGATATTGACGGTTTTGATGTAGGACTTAAGCCCAGTTTACACAGAGAGCGAATTTCGCCACGCCTGACGATATTCGTCACGCCAGGCGTTGAAAAACGGCTTCTTCAGGCTTCGGCTCCGAGCCGAAAAAATTCGCAACGCCAGGCAAATAATTTGACGTCCTCTGTGTGAATTCCGCTTTAAGCTTTCTAGGGTATAGTGCAAAACTCTCACCGTCATCGAAGTTCGCGCCCTCGTTCGCCCCTTTTTTCTGCTGATGAAGTTTAATTAAACACGCAAAAGCATTAAACATTGGGACGGTAATAGGTATCTATTTTCTCTAGTAAGCTAGAGAGTTCGCTGAAGTTTCATGAAATCTCACAGTGTTGCTGTTCGTATTTGTGAATCCTTTGGTTCGCCGAGCCGAGTGGCTCGTGGCCGAGTGGCTTGTGGCCGAGTGGCTTGTGGCCGAGTGGCTTGTGGCCGAGTGGCTTGTGGCCGAGTGGCTCGTGGCCGAGGGCATGAGTCAGGTGGCTCATCGATAGCCGAGTGGTAACGGCGTTTGACTTTGAACCAAGACAGATATGGGGGGCCGCTAAGTGCGAAAATCGCCGGGGCGCTCGACAGTCGACGAAATCAGTGGTGCAGGTCAGTAAGACTAGCCGCAGACGACCCAGCTGTAAAAGGTGTACCTAGAGAAATATTGCTGCTTTGGATGGTCTAGTTTACCATAAAGACCTCAAACTCGGGCAGTAGTATAGAATGCTCCCGACCTGGTCGCGCAACATTTAGTCTTGCCAAAGCGGATCCATGCGAGGATCCATGCCTGCCTTATATGGATTTAAAACACGACGCCGCATTCTCGACCATTGTCCGCCTCCCGAAAACCCGTCCCTCCCCCATTTAATCACGTGAATAAGTGGGATGTCTCAATAACAACCATGAAATATTCAACAAGAATCCCGACGAATCCCACCCGCAGCGACGGCGATCTTGAAGCAAATTGAATTGCGGAAAATAATGAGACGCTTCATCTCTGGGAAAGGTTGTGCCGTATTTATTGAGGAGATTGACCCGGGGTCTAGTTGTATTTAAGCCCTTAGATGCCTAGCTTTCAAATTAGCCCTACTAATAGTTAATCGAGCAAGATGGCTCCCTACTGACTTTGTTGAGTGAAGATTATTTACGGTCGTTCATAATCTAATATATGGAACTAATGTGGGACAGCCAGACCCCCTTCAGGTACCGAACCTTCTGGGTAATCGAAAGTTATAATTAAAATCTGACCAGAATTTGATGGGTGTAGCACTACTTAGTCAACTGGGGTTCTGTAGGGTTCAAACAGGCAGGTCTCACGAATCACAATCAGTTTGAGATAAAAGGAGCATGACCTTACCTTCGACCTGAGATCCTCCTGCGCCATCATAGGTAGGCTACCCGGGGCATCCACGAGTAGGCACTGTCAAAGACTCACTGTCTTCTCTAGCTATGATGGAATGCTGCCAGGAGATCTTCCCACTAAGGTTGCAGGATTTTGTATATATTTGCAAGGTCCCTCTGGTAAGGGCGACAGATCTATCAACGTCTTCCTTGTGGCGGCCAATTAAGAATGGTGTTTAATGGAGCAAGACGTGAACAAATTTGCAGAGAAAGGGGTGTTCATAAAAATAACCCTGAGGAGGTCATCGAAGACAGTGAGTCTAACACATTTCCTTGTTTCCATATTCGACCGGAATCCGGCAAAAACAGGAAATTTGGTTAAACCACTTACCTATTGATAAATCCATCCCTTTGACTTCTACCCCTCAGTCTTGTCTTGTTCCAAGCTAGGATGAACATACAAGACCCCCCCCCCCCCCTCCAACCGCTTCTCCCGGACAGTAATAAACCAACCTCTTATTGACGGCCAAATAGTTTCGCCAAGTGCGTAGTGCGAAAACTACATAATCATCTCAAAAAAACAAATTTTGTGTTTTGCGATGCTTAGCCTATTAAACCCTTTGATCCTCCAAAATAGGACAGATTCAAAATACCTTCCTTCTTCTTAAAACAGTCAGAATGAATCTTCCCCCTTTGGCATAGATAGTTCCCCCCCCCCCTCCTAATGTGCCCCTAGATTGCCATTGACAAAGTTATGCGTGCCCCCAGTTTCCGAATTTTCCTTCTCTCAACTCACCCCACGATGGTCGGGTACAGGAAGTGACTATTCCTCTGAGCCAATCTTGTCGGTCCAGCCAAGTTGAGCATGCATTGGCAGACGAAATGAGATCTAGCTTTGAGTAGGCTGTCATTCAAGGGGTCACCCAATGCCCACTTTGACTGACCGGACCATTCTTGCTACAAAGGCCATTTCGAACACTGATGTAGTTGGTAACCCCTTTCTTCTTATCCTTTGCTCTAGCCGAGGTGCTCTAATATGGCGTATAGTCGGTGTAGCTGAATGAAATATGTCGTTTTTACATGCTAATTGTCTTTTCGTCCGAGCATGTGGTAAAAATGAGCTAATCCATGCACGCAGTTATTATTCGATAAAATTATATGCTTTTTAGTTATCAGCAGGTGTTGTTGCTTCAGGTAGAAGACGCCGAATGGTGACGATGTTCGTTGGGGGATAGAACCAGAAACTTCTTGATTACTTTATTCTTGTTGACTGTAGTATAAAAGAAGACTATATTTGACAGTGCAAACGGATACTCCAGCAGAATTTTATTTGAGCTATATTTCGGCCCTTCAAAAAAATATTCCATGAGCCCAAGCTGACTTTGAAACATATGGTCAATATGTTTTTCTTATCTAATGAGATTAGAAACCAAGTGCCGTTTGTGTATGCTCCTTGCATTCAGACTTTTATTTACCAGCTGCTATTTCCAGTTCAAAAAAATTCTACCTCAGATTAACAAAATTGAAGAAAGGCAATACCTATTTGGGATTCCACTGAAACGTTCGTTTTGTTTTGCAGGTAAGCCACAGACATGATGCTCGAAGAGGGACTCTGTGACGACGGATGTGCATGGCTAAGTGACCTCGGACCGCCTCCTGACCTCATTCTGTCCATCCCTCCACCTCCTCTACCATTTTTCCTAGAAGAGGCGCTGAAAGACATCGGTGACGACAACAAATCCTGCAGCTTGTGCGAATGGGCGAAAAGCGGGGACAGTGTTAACTTCGTCGAACTTGCTACACAAGGTAAGGAAATCTTCTTCTTCTTCTTGCTTCGAGATTACTAATGGGCGAAGCGCGGGAACAGTGTTCGTTTTGTCGACGTGCAACACAAGATCAGGAAATCTTCTTCTTCTTCTTGCTTGGGGATTGTTAATGCGCAAAGAGCGGGGACAGTGTTAACTTTGTCGACACAGGATACGCAAATCTTCTTCTTCTTCTTGCTTTGGGATTACGAATGGGCGAAACATGTTAACTGTGGCGAACTTGCTATACAAGGTAAATTGCTGGTATATGTTGTTTTGCCTTTCCGTTGGCTATATTTTGTCCGTATGAAAATAGCGCAATCACAGATATAGATGCGCATCAAACTCTTCCAGCTGGTTCTTAATTAGACCACAGTTCCTCCTACCTCTCCAGATAAGAGGGCAGCTTGTCAACTGGAATCGCCAAATCTTGCTGGTTGTAAGTGATAGAAAACGGACATTCTTGAGTTAACGTGCGATTACAGACTTGTTCTGTGTTTTCTGGCCGTCATGTTCAACTTCTACAACATAGAGGCAGCTGGAAATAATATCACTTCGTGCAGGTCTTCGTACAAACTGAAGTCTTTGCAAATGTCCAGAAACGACACATGCATAACCAAGTCTCTACATAGACAGTCCGACCACCTCTGTTTTGCTTTTGTGATTCCGCCCATCTTTTTGCTTGGTTAAACAGCACGTCAGGGGTCATGGTAAAAGAAATTACATGTTCTTGAGAGATGACAAGAATATGGAGAACAGCAAAGTCTCGACAGAAAAAAAACTTTGAAGTACACCGTACCGCCATAGAAGCAAAATATGCCAAGAACAGCCCTGCTGAAGGCGAGAGAGGACGAGAGGATTTCGACTGCAAAGTATCAGCAATTCACGTTGTTCCTGGCGAATTTGTACCCAGTTGTAAGGTAGTGATGATAAGATAATTTCGAACTTCAAAGCATAAGCCTGTGGCATAAGCGGATCAGATTATTCATGGGGAAGGACAGTCCAGTTGTAAGGTTAGGAGAAGAGAAAAATAACACTAGGGAGTAGCACCTATACTTTCCTTGCTTCGCAAACGAGCCGTACTGATATATAGCGCCGCCCATTACGCTTGCGACATTTAAAGCGAGATAAACTTGCGGGTTTAGAAATTGCTAGTAAAGCTAAGATGCTGTCTGCACACATCGAGAAAACTGGGGAGGTTGTATCTTTTTTTGCTTCGTTCAGAATAAGAAGTTATTGGAGCCAGCGCTGGTGCACGACCGATTGAGTTTCAGTAGGGATGTTCACTGTCGCTAGTGGTGCTAGTGTCGCTGTTATTCGAGTGTGTGTCGCTTTTTTCACGTCTTGGTGCAACTCTCTAGTGTTATTTTGCTCTGGGTAGGAATTCCATCTGCAAAGCTTCGGCATAGAATGTTCACGTTGAGCTTCCTCTCAGAGCATGCAGGATGCAGGATGAGTGTCTTACTGCTAGACAGAGTGGGGGTTTTCTAAGGAGGGGTTGTTCTTTGGGCTGTAAGAATATACAGGAATTATGTGTAATCGAAGGATGATTTTAAAGCGGACCACGTCTGGAGCCACTCATTATGAGCTTCTTGAGCATAAGTCGGAATCCAGCTAGCTGGGTCTCTACGACTAGTGTCACTAACTAGGCAATATCCCAACCACCTGCAGCTCTAGTACAACCCCAAACCTACCAGCAGAGGAGGGTCTCGGAAGAGCCATCCGACAGTGCGAACCTTGAGCGGACACATTGCCATTGCAATCAGCCATTACCATCCTCAATTGAGATCAGCAGTCGACCAATGGCTGAACTTTAGCAAGGAGCACCCAAACCGAAAATGTTGTAGCTGAATGTTCGCCTTCTTAGTCTGCTTCCTGTCTGCTAACTTCTTCAAAGAGTGAGAGTCAGAACCAAGGCCGTATCCGGGGGGGGTAGGGGGTTCGACCCCCCCCCCCCCCGAAACCCGCAAAATTAATCGTTTTTTTGAGGCTTTAAAATCTGATCTACGTATTTTTTTTTTACTTTTTGGTCCGACGCGCTGGCACCCCCCCCCCCCGAAATAAATTCCTGGATACGGGTCTGGTCAGAACCATATATCTAAAGATAACCATTTGAATTTCGAGCTCCACAAAAGAGCGATCCCATAGCATGCACGATTTTCTGTATCATAATGTGAAGGTTTTTGTATATCGTTTTGTAAATCATCTTTCTTCATTTCCGTAATCACGTTTGCATTATAATATTTATCACATGTCAGCCTCACGTGAACCAAGCATCCGCACCCGCGCAATTGAAGTCATTGATAACTCGGTTCAGGCGAGGCTATATAAACCATTCATTGGCTGAATAGCCGCAGTATTGTAGCCTACTGTACCCGTGCACCGGACTTCAAGCAATAAAGATAACTGTTTTTCGCTAACCGTATTTCCCGTCTCGCCCCTTGACTAAAGTTTTCACACATAATCTCAACAATATGGTGGCGAACAGACTCTGTTCTGTTTTATGAGCTTCCGAATGGTTTTCTGGATTTTCAAACCCCTGACAATGTAAAAGATAAATTAACTTGCCCTTTGGGCTTTAAGCCGATCGAGTTCCGACAACAAAGACAAAGAGACTGTTAAAAAGAAAACTGAATTGTTGCCTAAATCCTCCAAGAATTCCGACCTTTCCTCGACATGCCTCGTAAATCGATGAAACCAGATCTCATGATTTTTACCAACTGGCCACAATCAGTAAATTTTCTGGCCGACTGACTCTAATCGTTTTTGAATACATGTCGGCTGTCTCTGATTGCCGACCCCCCTCTGGGTGGGTTCCGACCTCTGCAGCTTTATAAGCTTGTGTAAATCTTTGTTAATTCTGCATGCCATGGGCAAATTCGACAAGAAGGACCGGCTTTGTGGAGGTTCCATTCGGATGGTGATATTAGTTGCATTTCTGTTTAACCATCAGCTTCAGTCGAGTGCCATTTGTAGAATAGTGGGGTAAATGTTAGGGATATTAGAACATTCAGAAACTTGTAAAGTCGGAAAAAAGTGAAGGTCAAACTGTCGAGCAATTCCAAGACCTGTGTACGAAGGGATCAAACTAGGTGCTCTAAGTTTTTCCGGTTTATTTAAGTAGAGTGTTAAATTTGCGGTTTAATTTAAGAGCGTTGCGTGGTTCTAAGGAAATGTTGCCCGTTCACTAGATAGCTACGAAGATATCGAAGATTGCAAAACTATAATCTTCGATACTCTCTGTACTCCTGGCAAGCTATAAGTTGCATTTTTTCAGATACCATGGTATCTGATACCACGGTCAAAAGGCGTTTTTATGGCACTTGCAGCTTCGCTCAAGTGCCATATACCGATCACTTTTCGGTCTGTCGGTCGGTCGGTCGGTCTGTCAGGCCACTCATCTCGAGTTACGGTACTTCCAGATGAGCTAGGACGATGAAACTTGGCAGGCATATCAGGGACCCGACCAAACTAATTTGGAAATAGTCACTTCCCCGATCCGACCACCGTGGAGGGAGTAGAGGGCGGGGAAATCCGGAAAATTTAGTAGTTTTTGTAAAACCCCTACCCCTTTCTTTACACTAGTAGGTCTGCGCGCGGCGTGACGTCACTCTTTGCATCGGATCACTCTGTTAACATTGGAAAGAGCTAGTGCATTCGAGGGTCAGGGGTTTGTATCTGTGGTGCAGTGCGGGGGAATATGGAAAATTGAGTGTTGTGTAACTTTCGAACGGGTGATCGGATTGGGACGAAACTTAATACCTGGATGAATGACATATCTCTGGTGTTCCATTTGAAGTCCGAGCCGGATTCGACAGCTATGGGGGAATTGGGGTGGGGGAAGACCGGAAATCTCGAGAAACGGTTATAATGGAGGGATCGGAGTAAAACTTGCTGGGAAGAACAAGAATCTGCTCAAGATAATTTGTTTACACGTTTGCACTGGACCCGGACACTTCGGGGGGGGGAGGTGGAGGGGAGTTTCACGGAAATCTGGTGATGACAGTTTTTGGGATTTTCACGACGAAACTTGGGAGGCGTATCAGGGACCCGATCAAACTGACTTGTAAATAAAAATTCACTCGATCCGATAGTCGTGGGGGGATCGGAGGGAGGGGGAATCGGGAATATTTAGCCATGCGTAACTTTGGAACGGGTGATCGGATTCGAGTGAAATTTAATAACTGAACAGAGGGGCGTGCCTGTGGTGATCTTTTTCATGTCCGGACCGGATCCGACAACAATTGGGGGGGGGGGGAATACGTGACCGGATTGGACTGGAGAGATCGGGATGGAACTTTGTGGGAATAACAAACAAGTCCAAACTGAACCGGATTGGCTCCGGCGACTGTGGGGGGAGTTTGAGGGGCGGGTCCGGAATTCCGGTGATCGCGAGTTAAGGTACTTCCAGATGTGCTAGGACGATGAAATTTGGCTGGAATATTAGAAATTCGACAAGATTGGCTTAGGAATCGCCACTTTTCAAATCCGACCATTCCCTAAAGTACCAATCATGACCGCAAATTAAGAAAAATACTTTTAAGCAAAATATGCATTTCCATGATCCCCATGAGCTCATGATCATTTTTGCCTCAAGGGTTTTGCTTACAAATGAAGTTCTAGCTCCCTTAAAGTGTGCATCTTAACCGCAAGGTCGAAGAGTACTTTTTATCTAACGATACATCTCTACCCATGATCAGTTGTCCCACAAGGGTTTTGCAAAAAAAATAATTTCTTGCACCCTTAAAGTGCGCAAATTAGTGGGAAAAAAATACTTCTTGTCATACGTATATATCAATGATCCCTAAGAGCCTGCTATCGTTTTTGCCTCAAGGGTCTTCCTTACAGATGAATTTCTAGTGCCTTTAAAGTGCGCATCATTACAGCCAAGTTCAACGATAATATACTTTTTCTCTAGCTCCCTTAAAGTGCGCATCTGAACCGCACAGTCGAAAATTACTTTTGATCAAATAATACATCTCAACCCTTGCAAGTGCCATATGAGCTTACAGCTCTTGTTGCAGTTTTCTAAGTTCAGATATACCTGCATAAGCCATATCTATTTTGACCGTACTGATCGAAACTTCCTGCTTTACTTTTGCCAAATTTCCGGTTTCGGCCGAATTCCGAGCGAACTACTTGTCCAGCAAAAAAAAAAAAAGGTCAGAAACGAATTCATTGTAATAGTCAGGGCGCCAGATTCTGTATCGTGCACCCACCCATGCCGGAAGGTACAAAAATGCTGAGGACGGATCCTAGGGTAGTCGACCATGCTGAAAACGAATATCGTAGGGCGCATGTTCGCCGTTGGGGCGTTTCTGAGATATAGGCCAAAAACGCCAAATTTAGCCTATAACTAAGTGTGACGATTCAGGATTTTTTTGCGAGTTATTGGGTTGAGGAATCCGGCGTAATGTTATATCAATCGAAAGAGGAGATCTAGATCTACAAGAATATGATTTTTAAATTGAATAAAAAACACTATTTTTTTCTCTATTTACTGCAGTTTCAAAATAAGTGCTGTAAAATTCGACAAATATCTCAAAGAAAGGCTAAAAACTCGAAATTTCTTCAAGGTAACAAACTTTTTTTTCATATTAGAAAAGAAAGTTCATTCAATTCCGTACAATTTGAGCTAAAAAAATATAAACTGTTTTTATTTTTAAAAGGTCTGCGATTTTTTTTTTGTAGTGTCACTGAAATGATCACTAGCCATATCGTGAAAAGGGACATAGTTTTTTTTCTTCAAAGGGTAGGAATACTTCAAACTGCCTAACTGTTTAAAATTTTTAATTTTTACTTAAAAATAAAAATAGGTTTAAAAAAAATGTTGACTAAAAAAAGTGTTTTTTTAGAATGGGGGCAGCTGCAAAGGCAAAGCTGCTGCTTCCTGGTACTTGCGAAAAGGTATTTCAAGGGAAAGGCTACTACCAAGCTATCAATGCCTACTGCATACTGTACGAGGTCTTGCTAGCCCTCTACTGGGAGTCCTTGGAAGAGTATTACTCTGAAGCACAAGAAGACTTATCCCGTCTGGACCAGCTGGGTAGTGCCATTGAGTTATTCAGGACTTCATTGGCAAACGGTGCTGACGCGCGAACTGCACTTCAGGAGGCAAACGATACCTTAATCACTTTGGCTCCCATAATGAATGCCTTCGACACCCTGCGAAATGCGTCGCCCACGTTTGCTTTCTGGCGGCAGTTCTTGGAAATACTTGAAATAGCGATGCAATTCATTCATGCTGAACGAGACTGTGACTGAGAGTCTCATTTGACAGCAACTGCTCGGATGTTGCCATACTTGGCGGCGGCTGACCATCCTCAGTATACAAGATGTCTCATACAGTACCTATCAGACATGCGAAGTTTACCACAAACCTTTCCTGATGTACACAGGAAGTTCATGAAAGTATACTTCGCAGTGAAGAGAACGCACACCAGGTTCACGGCCACCTGGTCCGATCAGAGACTGGAATGTACAGTGAACAAGGATGCAAAGACGACGGCCGGAACAATAGGAGAACAAATGGATGAGAGACAGACTGAGATTCTTACCTTACCGATTTCTGCTGCCATCAGCAATGGTTTCCTGCAAGTAGTCAACGTATCCACAGAGACATTGAAACATCACGAAGACAATCAGTCGACGACGACGCGATTACAACTTTCGCGAGATAGAGTTCGAGACATTTTCACTACATGTGGCAATCCGTTCAGCAGAGTGGACTTCGACCTAGGACACCAAATATAATCGTCAGAAACCGAAGCATCTTCCATTCTCAGCCAGCAAAGTCGTCCAAGTGCTATTTGTGAACAGTCCGTACTAGATCCGCCCATTGCGTGTGGAGTTAGAGGCTGGATCCCGGAACACGCATTACTCCCCCCTTCTGAAATGATCTAAGGTATGTGCACATATAGTCGGGCTTTCGCAGTGGATGTTCTTCTTCGCTCCGAAATTTCGACGCATCGCATGCAAGTTTCCTAGTGATGCGAATTTCGCATGCGAAATCTTATCGGACTATGTGTTCGTGGCTTTACTTTCGAACGAATGATCCGATTCGGATGGACCTTACTATACAGTCGTGTCCCAGATGTTCAGTAATCTGTAACAGGTCCGTACCGGAGCAGGCCACTGTGGTGGAAGTTGCGGCGGGGTACCGGAAATCTTGTGACACAGAAATCGGGGCGAAACTCGGCGGAAAGACTATCATCTGCTTTGGCGATTCTGGGGGGGGGGGGGGGTCTCGAGAGAACCATGACATTACAACGCTAATCTTAGCTGATATAATCGCCTTTCAAGTGCCATATGATTTTTTTTCATGAGTTTTTTAGGCCAGTTAGTAATTCAGTCTAAACTTTCGTGCTTTAGCCTATATTGATATTTACTTGTATTGTATTTCCTTTTTTCCTTTTACTCCGCTGTCGCTTTGTGCATTTAGTGAGTCATAAATTGAAAATATAATATATATGTGATCGAGCTAGCAGCTCTTGTTTTTTCAACTTTTTGTCCAGTTTCTACCCATTTTAGCCCTGTGCTATGAAGGTATTAATAAACAGACCGATTAAATGATAGAAAGAAGATGAAAGGCTGCTAAAGCCAATGACATGATACCGTCCCCCCCAATGACGACAGTCTCTTGAAAGACAATTACGCTGTAGGCTGTTAGACAAAATCCCACCTCCCTACACCAACGGTTTCATGCAGAGTATATCATCATATCATCAATACTTGGCGATTATGAATGGGCAGCTTTTCCCACGTCTACGGCTGCAGAAACGATTTCGGCAAAACATTTTGCTTTACGCACGGTGTAACGACTTCACCGAAAAAGATTGGCCATAATAAAAGGCCGCACGTCACTCTTTCTCCATATCCATTCATCACGAAGACGAGCTCCGCTCCGCTTCTAACACATGTTTTGTCATCTAAATGCAAATGCATAGGTGAGGTGTTGGCTCTCAATGTAAAGATGTTGATGAATACGATGTGTATGCCCCGATTCCCGCTGAGGACTGTCTGGTCAGTAGTCATAAATTTGGATGCATGGAAATTTGATGAATAATCTAAGTAGCTTTATCGGTGCCGTGGCTTTTACTCTGGTGAAAACGACATTGCGCAAATAGTTATGTCTCGAAATAGGTCTGCTGAGTGACCGACTGGTTCACTTTAGCAAGGAGCACCCAAACCGAAAATGTTGTAGCTGAATGTTCGCCTTCTTAGTCTGCTTCCTGTCTGCTAACTTCTTCAAAGAGTGAGAGTCAGAACCAAGGCCGTATCCGGGGGGGGTAGGGGGTTCGACCCCCCCCCCCCCGAAACCCGCAAAATTAATCGTTTTTTTGAGGCTTTAAAATCTGATCTACGTATTTTTTTTTTACTTTTTGGTCCGACGCGCTGGCACCCCCCCCCCCCGAAATAAATTCCTGGATACGGGTCTGGTCAGAACCATATATCTAAAGATAACCATTTGAATTTCGAGCTCCACAAAAGAGCGATCCCATAGCATGCACGATTTTCTGTATCATAATGTGAAGGTTTTTGTATATCGTTTTGTAAATCATCTTTCTTCATTTCCGTAATCACGTTTGCATTATAATATTTATCACATGTCAGCCTCACGTGAACCAAGCATCCGCACCCGCGCAATTGAAGTCATTGATAACTCGGTTCAGGCGAGGCTATATAAACCATTCATTGGCTGAATAGCCGCAGTATTGTAGCCTACTGTACCCGTGCACCGGACTTCAAGCAATAAAGATAACTGTTTTTCGCTAACCGTATTTCCCGTCTCGCCCCTTGACTAAAGTTTTCACACATAATCTCAACAATATGGTGGCGAACAGACTCTGTTCTGTTTTATGAGCTTCCGAATGGTTTTCTGGATTTTCAAACCCCTGACAATGTAAAAGATAAATTAACTTGCCCTTTGGGCTTTAAGCCGATCGAGTTCCGACAACAAAGACAAAGAGACTGTTAAAAAGAAAACTGAATTGTTGCCTAAATCCTCCAAGAATTCCGACCTTTCCTCGACATGCCTCGTAAATCGATGAAACCAGATCTCATGATTTTTACCAACTGGCCACAATCAGTAAATTTTCTGGCCGACTGACTCTAATCGTTTTTGAATACATGTCGGCTGTCTCTGATTGCCGACCCCCCTCTGGGTGGGTTCCGACCTCTGCAGCTTTATAAGCTTGTGTAAATCTTTGTTAATTCTGCATGCCATGGGCAAATTCGACAAGAAGGACCGGCTTTGTGGAGGTTCCATTCGGATGGTGATATTAGTTGCATTTCTGTTTAACCATCAGCTTCAGTCGAGTGCCATTTGTAGAATAGTGGGGTAAATGTTAGGGATATTAGAACATTCAGAAACTTGTAAAGTCGGAAAAAAGTGAAGGTCAAACTGTCGAGCAATTCCAAGACCTGTGTACGAAGGGATCAAACTAGGTGCTCTAAGTTTTTCCGGTTTATTTAAGTAGAGTGTTAAATTTGCGGTTTAATTTAAGAGCGTTGCGTGGTTCTAAGGAAATGTTGCCCGTTCACTAGATAGCTACGAAGATATCGAAGATTGCAAAACTATAATCTTCGATACTCTCTGTACTCCTGGCAAGCTATAAGTTGCATTTTTTCAGATACCATGGTATCTGATACCACGGTCAAAAGGCGTTTTTATGGCACTTGCAGCTTCGCTCAAGTGCCATATACCGATCACTTTTCGGTCTGTCGGTCGGTCGGTCGGTCTGTCAGGCCACTCATCTCGAGTTACGGTACTTCCAGATGAGCTAGGACGATGAAACTTGGCAGGCATATCAGGGACCCGACCAAACTAATTTGGAAATAGTCACTTCCCCGATCCGACCACCGTGGAGGGAGTAGAGGGCGGGGAAATCCGGAAAATTTAGTAGTTTTTGTAAAACCCCTACCCCTTTCTTTACACTAGTAGGTCTGCGCGCGGCGTGACGTCACTCTTTGCATCGGATCACTCTGTTAACATTGGAAAGAGCTAGTGCATTCGAGGGTCAGGGGTTTGTATCTGTGGTGCAGTGCGGGGGAATATGGAAAATTGAGTGTTGTGTAACTTTCGAACGGGTGATCGGATTGGGACGAAACTTAATACCTGGATGAATGACATATCTCTGGTGTTCCATTTGAAGTCCGAGCCGGATTCGACAGCTATGGGGGAATTGGGGTGGGGGAAGACCGGAAATCTCGAGAAACGGTTATAATGGAGGGATCGGAGTAAAACTTGCTGGGAAGAACAAGAATCTGCTCAAGATAATTTGTTTACACGTTTGCACTGGACCCGGACACTTCGGGGGGGGGAGGTGGAGGGGAGTTTCACGGAAATCTGGTGATGACAGTTTTTGGGATTTTCACGACGAAACTTGGGAGGCGTATCAGGGACCCGATCAAACTGACTTGTAAATAAAAATTCACTCGATCCGATAGTCGTGGGGGGATCGGAGGGAGGGGGAATCGGGAATATTTAGCCATGCGTAACTTTGGAACGGGTGATCGGATTCGAGTGAAATTTAATAACTGAACAGAGGGGCGTGCCTGGGTGGTGCCTGTGGCACCCTTAAAGTGCGCAAATTAGTGGGAAAAAAATACTTCTTGTCATACGTATATATCAATGATCCCTAAGAGCCTGCTATCGTTTTTGCCTCAAGGGTCTTCCTTACAGATGAATTTCTAGTGCCTTTAAAGTGCGCATCATTACAGCCAAGTTCAACGATAATATACTTTTTCTCTAGCTCCCTTAAAGTGCGCATCTGAACCGCACAGTCGAAAATTACTTTTGATCAAATAATACATCTCAACCCTTGCAAGTGCCATATGAGCTTACAGCTCTTGTTGCAGTTTTCTAAGTTCAGATATACCTGCATAAGCCATATCTATTTTGACCGTACTGATCGAAACTTCCTGCTTTACTTTTGCCAAATTTCCGGTTTCGGCCGAATTCCGAGCGAACTACTTGTCCAGCAAAAAAAAAAAAAGGTCAGAAACGAATTCATTGTAATAGTCAGGG